>OX596076.1:62034308-63248475 GCA_951394005.1 Protophormia terraenovae
AGTTATTAACATTACATTAGGTAATATACATATATGTTTACTTGGTAAAAATATATATGATTATTTTTATTCAATAAAAAAAACCTTTAAATATAATTTAAAATTCAAAACAGCAATCTTAATAAAAAAATATTAAAATTCTTTTTTTAATATTATGAATACAAACAATATTAAAATTTATTTCTGAATGTGTATACTGTAGGAAAAAGAAATAATACAAACACTATGAAGCAAACTTCTTAAAGACCTGTTGAGTTATTAATATTCTGCTAAACATTGTTAATATGATTTAATCTGAATAGGAATAAAAATAAGAAACGACCTAAATTGTGTTTTTCAACAATAATGCAAATTTTATAGAAGCTAATATATTCATTTCTAAAGTTTAACGTAGTTATTTTTTAAATTCCCTTAGAGTTTTAATGCCACACAGAAATTCTTTCGAAGTTGGGTTTTTGATATGTAAAAAAAAAATAACATATTTTAGTGCAACAGCGAAGATCAAGGTAAAAAATTGCATATTTTCTTTTACAAATTACTCTATAAACCCATTTATAATTTATTAATCATTGTATTTTGAGCAATAATTGCTTTTCTTTAACATTTTTAATGAAAAACTTATTAGGCAATAATTCCAAAAATAAAAATCTGTTTATCATTTCTAAAACATGACAAAAACCCACCACTTTTTATTACTAAATATTTGTCTTAAGTTAACCTTACCAACTTTAACCTTAAACACCCATAAATTGACTAAAAAAAATATATATATGTATATATATATATTATTAAACAATTACAGCAATAATTATCAACCAGCTAGCGTTTCTTAGACTAACAAACCAAAAATAAAAAACATAATTTAAATGAACTCAAAATGACCTGTAATTTAATAATACAACAACAGCAATGACACACCACAACCAAAATAATGTAAATTAGAAATATAACAGGTCAATGACTTCACCTGTTAAAAGAGCCACATTCAACAGAGTAAAACAAAAACTATAAATTGTTTTTTTCTTTTCAGTTTTCTATTATAAATTACCCTCTTCCCATTACGGAAATAATAATGATGAAACATAGACTCTATCTAATAAGAGGCAAATAGCCTTAAAAATATGTACTTCTATATACACAAAATTTTTTTTATTAAAAATAAAATTTATGAACATTAAATAATGATTTTCTTGTGAAATTCAAAAAATTATGAAAAAACGCTTTAAAAAACTCTTTCAACTGAGACTAATTTTTAAGGAAATTTCATTGTTTTTTTTATATTTTTTTGTTAATTTGAGCACATAACAAGCTGTCTTTACTATATAAAGTGTATTAAACTAAAATTGCGTAGATTGGCTAAGAGTGCAAAAAAAAAGTTGGAAACGAAATGGTCAAAACGTCCTACGCATTATTATTTTTTTACTTTTATGTGTGTGTTTTATAAGATTTTTTTTTAACAATTTGCTTAATAATGCAAAGGCGGCTCTTGTCTATAAAAACAAACACACAATTACAGACACCGACTGTGTCTTTAAATAATACACGGTTGACGGTTGTTTTAAGCCGTAGCTGTGTGCACATAACCAGTAGGAAATGAGAAGAACTGAGAAATATTTTTTTAGAAAAAAATTCTAAAAAAAACTAAGCAAAATATTGTTAAATTTTTTTAAAGTAAACATATCGTAATTTCTCCACAACCATATAGTAAAATCTATAATGGATGTAATCAGAACTACTTTTCATTCTTTAATCACATCCTTAGAACTATGTAGTAGTGTCCCAACCAGCTCTATGATTCTAAATTAATTTTAAATAATTCTTAAATAATTTTTAAGAATTTTTTACCTCAAGAACTAATTATTACTTTGTCATCAGCTATCTGACCATAATACTGGTTTTCAAATGGCATTTTTAAAATTAAAAATAATTAAATTGTTTTATAAAAGTGATCTTCAGGAAATGGCTCATTAGAATGAAAAATCAAATAAAAATAATTAATTTTATTAACTGCTTCTTTAACCGTTCTTTAACATTTTTATGGAAATTATTATTAACATGAGAAATTCGAACTAAAATAATTGTTCGACACAGATATTTTCATGCGATATGGAAATTTTTCCTGGTTTTTTAATTTTTGAAATTTATAAAAACAATTTTTGAAAGATTTCATTTTTAAAAACAGAACATTCGAAAAATCTATCCTGAAAATATTCCTAAAATAATTATATACATAATTATTTTCGATAACATCAGTTTTTATTACATTTTGCAAAAATTTCCTACTGGCGTTTTTATTTATTTTTTTTTTTTTTTTTTTCTAAATCAACAATATTTACTTAAGACTTTAGCCTTCATATACAAATCAGAATATATTTTTATTTGTCTTTACTTAAAAATACAAATAAACCAACAAGAGTTAAGGTAATAATGGACTTAAGATATTGGTTAGATTTAAATACACAAACACACACATAAAGTACACACAGGCTTTTATATATTCAAATCTGTAATAACAAGTATCCGTATGACGGGATATAAAACAAACACATGTATGAGAGTATGTACATTTATAGACAAGACCACAATTACTAGTAAATATACATATGTACATAAATTGTTGATACATACATACGTGTAAAATAGTACTTTCAATACTTTAAGACACATTCATAAAAATGTGAAACAAATCAAGATAGATTTGACGTCGACATTCAACGCCTTTCAACAAAAACCTAAAGTACTAAAACAGAACAAACAACAAGAAGGCAGAAAAAAGTGATACGTACTCAACGCAAAAAAAAAAAAGTAAAAGCGTTATATTCGGCTGTGCCGAATCGTATATACCTTTCACCATCGTTGAGATGGAATTAGATAGTTTGAATGTTTAATAATAATTCTAAGACAATATTCAATTAAAAAGGGTATCGTGAAAATGTATGGATCGATTTGACTTTGATTTAAAAAACCGAAACTCGAAAAAAATATTTGTGATCGATCTGTGTAAGAACAACTCCATAGCTCAAACAATACCTGCAAAAATCGTAATAACGCGTTTTGACATATAACTCGGTAAATACGGGACCGACTTAGTTCACTTTTTTAACACAAAAATAAAAATAAAAATCTGAATTTTCAGTGAAAGAACGAAGCCTCTAGCTTGTATAGTTCCTTCAAAAAGTGAAAACAAAAACGATACTATATGCCATAGTTCATTGTTGTTGTTGTTTTTCAACACCCATGAAAACAACAACTATAAGGGAAACGCGCATTAATAGGGTATCCAATTATTAGGGTGTTCATATTAATCGGTTTATTCGACAAATAATTATTCGGGGTTAAAAGTTAATCGGTTAATAACCGATTATTGACAAATCATTCGATTAACCGAATAAGGTTTTTATATTATGTAAAACATGTAAATTACACAAATTATAACATTTAATCTATTAAAATAGTTACTTAGAAACATAATATAAGATCAAATTCTTTTACAAGGGAATCATTTCGTAACTATTGTACGAAAAACTTTAATTTTTTAGCTAACACTATAAAATATTCTCTTAATTCCGCTTTATTTAATAATTTTTTCATGTAAGTGTAGATATTTTCCGTATAAGAATTATATTTTATTTAAATAGTCTAAATTATATTTTTGGTTTTCATTTAGATGATAATTGAAAGTATTATTACTTGCGTAACTTTGAATTTACTTTACTTAAAGTAATCTTTTAAGGATTTCTATTGACAGAAGTTTAATTATTTATGAAGATATAATATTAATAGCTTTTCTTGTCGCTTTTTATAAAACATTATACCCCAACAAAAAAAGCATCTAAAGGAGTCAATATGATACTAAACTTGTGATCCACAAATAGTACAAATTCGTATTATTTTCAATGAATTCCATTTTTTTATTTTATATCTGTGTTATGTAATGTCATGTTCACGATTTTGTGCAGAATTGCAATGAACATTATATTTTTTTCAAGGAAATTAGGTTTAATTTTTATTACTATTTTAATAAAGAAAATTATACATAGCATTGTTTTCCATTTGTTTCAGTTTTTCTTTATATTTTTTGTAAAGATAACATGTGAATATCAACGTCTTATAGCAATTAATATAAATCTTTCTATATATACTGGATCCTTTTTTATTACTTCTAAAGCAGAAGAAAATGTACCTCACTAAAAATTATTGTTATTTATTTTTACTGAATGTAACAGACTTCTTTAAAAAATGTAGTTTATATAAATATATCATAAAAATAAAATATTTTCTAATTTATAACTCAAGAAAACTACATTTCGATTAACCGGTTATTCGACACAAATTATTCGGTTTATTCGTTATTCGAAAATACACAGTTTTAAATTATTCGGACAGTTAATCGACAAAAATTAACCGGATAACCGAATGACGGTTAATCGATTGGATACCCTACGCATTAAATAAATAAAATAAGATTTGCCAATAACTCGGTTGTTTATTAACCGATTTGGTTAATTAAAAAATCAGAAAAATATTTACGATCGATCTATATAAGAACTAAGTCCGGAACTTATATAAAATTGAAAATCGGTAAAAAGAGTATATTTTGTCCAATATCTCGGTTAATAATAGACGGATTGAGTTCATTTCTTCTGCACTAAAATTTAGAAAAAAAATTCTGATCTTTCTGATTTTTAAAAACCGGTTCTTTTAAAATAGCTCGGCCATCTTTGAACCGATTTTTTTCCAATCAATATAAAAGTTTTAGAAGAAATTTCTGATCTTTTGATACATATATCATGTATCTATGTTATTGAAAGGCTTTAGAAACGTCATTTACAGCATTTTTAAGCCAAAAAAAAAACAACAAAAAACCGGTTTTTTAGACATATCTCCTCCATTTATGAACCGATCTTTCAGAATTTCAATAGCAAAATTTTCAAAAGAATTTTTCTCCGACGAAAATTGTGGAAATTACAAACGGAATGACAAACTTATATGTATATATGACAAACTTATATAAAAAAAAAAAAAAACAATAAAATAAAAGAAGAAAAAAATACCACTAGTCTACTAAAGAGTCTCTTAAGTTGCTTAACAAGACAACAGGGTGTGTAAACAAACATTTTAACAAAAAATCAAAAAAAAAAAAATAAATAAAATAGTTATATATAAAAAAATGCATACCATTTCATTCACTTTATGTGTAATACTTGCAACAGGTATTAAAAGCTTTTATAAAATGATGCTAAATAGTTATTTAATCAAACTTTATATTATTTGTCTTCTTATTTAACATTTATATTGTAATCTCGATGCATATGTCTACAAATGAATGAATGCCTGTCTGTGTTTTATTTTAACTTAATCAAGAATGGTACAAGGTGACTCACTACCATTTATGGTAAATCCATCATCATCATCGCCATTATTATCAATACATAGTTACGTATGTATTATTTTAATTTCAATCATTAATATGTTTTTTTCTTGTACAACATTTAACATTAAAATTTTTTCTGACAATTATAGCAAATGTAGGCGTCTTATTATACTGAATGTGTGTTTGAGATTTAATGTTATTACCATATTTAGAAACTTGATTTGACAGTTTTTTAGATAAATATATTTCTAAAGTCTTAAGACTTTAGCCTACAAACAACACTGAAAAAAGTTAAGAAGTTCTATATTCTTGGGAATTAAAGTATATAAACTTAAGACAAAACAAAATTAATTTTGCAAAATGGTAGATTGATTAGTAATCCAAACAGCTAATATGGTGAACAAATAACGGGTTGTTTAGGTTTAAACATAAATTTAAATTCAACAAACGAGGCGAATAAAGATACCTCTCTCCCAATTTCGTTTTTAAATCTTTAAATTTCACTTTAAATAAATTGTGAATATTTAACTAGCCTACAGGGATTGAATTTAATTTCATTACTTAAATTAGATGATGTATAGATGGTTTAAGATAAAAAAGGTGTATGTCGAATTTTCAAAAGAATTATATTTTTTTTTTTTTAATACTCGTAAACAAACTTTCTTCAAAAAAAAAATATATATATATCGTCCATTCCATGAAAGAACGCCCAAAAATATACCATGTGTCCCCCGATTTTTATAAAATTTTATACGTATAAGGTCTATGGATGTCTATAAATATTTCCGTTTATAGACATTATTTTTATTGTGTTATTTTTTAAAAAATCCTGAAAAATAGTAAAACTTTATGTATCAGACTATCTATTGTTTTAAGTTATAATAAACAAAGCATTTTTAAATACTTTTGAAAAATTAAAATTTTATAAATTCGCAACTAACAAAAATGCATTTTAAAACTGCATTTATATTTTTAAAATATTATGGATCGAAGACGTGGTTTTTGAAATTCTGACTAAACTACACAAAAAATATACAATGGTCTTTTAAATACTTTTTAAATTACAGAAATCCATCAATAACTTCGAGAGATATGTATATTTAAAATTGCATACTTTTTATATTTTGTTAATTTTTATATAAATTTTAAAGGAAATTCAAAAAACAATAAAAAAAATTATTTTTATATGAAAAATTAGGAACATGTTTTTATAAAAATTGGATTATGCATATAAGGTTTTCGCGTCCCAAAAATTTGACACTTTTATTTTAATGTAAAGATTCCAAACTTTTCATTTATGTTAAAAAATTAACAAATTTGAATAGCATATTTAAAGAAAAATGCATTTGAAAAATGCAATTGCATTAAAATGCATTTTTAAAAAATGTTTTTTATTTTTAAAATGTGTGTCGTAAAGCTGCCATATGTTAAATTTTAAGGCCGTTTAAATCATTAAAATTCACAAAGTCTTTCCAGAGATATTGCTATTCAAAGTTTCTGAGAAAATTGAAAAGCGAAATTAAATCGCGAGTTTTTGCAATTTCACAAAACTGAAAACTGAAATTGATAAAAGGCTTAATGGAGTTAATGTATACAAATTTTTATCGAAATTGAAAGCCATCAAGTAAAAAAATATATATATATTTTTATTTAATATTTGCAATCAAAGCACACTTTACTTTTAAATTAACCGAATTTGTAAATCTAATTATTTAAAGCGAAATGAGCTAGAGGTGACATAATTAACTAGATAAGAAAAACGTATTTTTTGTATAATATTAAAAGCAAGTAAAAATTTCAAAAACAAGCAAAAAAATCAAGAGCTTTTGGTAAATATTTAAATTTACTCTAAATACAAAATTAAAATATCTGTATCATCTCTAAATGGGCAAACATTTTTGATAGTTCAACATAGAACTTAATTAAAAAAATAAAAAAACGGGAGCTACACCAGAATTGATCTTTAATTCGTTATATTGAGATTGCAGCAAAAAACGTGAACAGTGTGATTCTATAGGAGTTTCTTTGGAAGTCTATACAGATACCAAATGGTATAAATCCTAACAAAAGTACTAACCCTAGAAGGAAAGGAACTAACACAAAACATGTCACGGGATTTGTCCCAAGTGATAAGAAAATTTTTATGAGTTTTACCTGTTACTTTAATATGCAGTTGGCGTAGGAGGGAGGAATTTACTGCTTTTAACTAGTTTTGGGATAGGTCACAGAACTAATATAATACAAATTTGTAAAAAAGTTTCGAAACTCTTTTTGTTATAAATTTATTATTATTATAAGTTATTATTATTTTTGTTAATAATTTAATATTTTTATTTTATTATTACTTTCAGTAATGTGCATGGTGGTGGCAATTGCTTCTACACTAGAACTTTGTAAATGTTAGGTGTCAATTCGTACTCAAATGCAACTAAGAGACAGGTATTATTGCACAAGTTGCATTTCCGTTATGTTACATACAGTGTTGCCAGGACTTGAGAAAAAAAGAAGCTAAATTAGACTTTAAAAAAAGTCAGAAAAGGCTAAATGTTCCAAAAAAATAAAGCCAGAAAAAAGCTAATATATTGTTTTATTTAAAAACGCATTTATTTATTTTTTTCTCATTAGATTTTGGTATTTCTTAAAGATATTTTAGTGAATTTGTAAATATAACATAAATAGTTTTTATAGGTAACAAAGTTTGTTAAAAAATATTTATAATATTTTCGTAGAATGAAGCGCTGCAGCCGAAAATTTTCGTTAAATATAAATAATTTCGATTTTTTGTGCGAACTAATACACAAAAATGCTTAAATTGATGATTCTGTAAAAATAAAATGAGTAAATTTTTAGCCTTTTTAAGGCTATTTTAAAATTAAAAAAGGCTAGAAAAAAGGCTAGAAGCTAAAACGAAAATTTTGAGGCTAAAAGCAAAATAAAAAAGCTAGATTTAGCCTTAAAAAGGCTAAACTGGCAACACTGGTTACATACTACTGCATTGCCATAAGCTATGCAAATTGTGGAACTGATAAATTCGCTCAAAAAATCTAAATTATTTATATATAACGAAAAATTTGGCCTGCGGTGCTTCATTCTACAAGAATATTATAATTATTTTTTTTTAACAAACTTTATTACTCATAGAAACTATTTATTTTATATTTATAAATTTCTTAATATATCCCAGCAAAAACTTTTGTTGCCATGTAATGAGTTAAGATGCTAATATAATGGTTCTTCACTGCTTACACATTAGCTGAATAACTTATTATTTTAACACGGTGATGACATTAGAGGCAACTACTTACCCTATATTATTACATGAAGGCAGTTTGGGAAGACATTACCTAGATTTCCTTACAAGAACTAATTACTTCCATGTTGTTCAATAACCCACTGATTGCAAAGCATTGCAGAAGTAATTATTATTAAAAACAATAAGAACTAGTTAGATTTTAGGTTAAAAATAATGAATTAAAAACCTATTATTATTATTTTTTTTTTTTTTTTTTTTTGGAAAAGATACAGAATGAATTAAAAACCGTTTTTTAATTTTCAATTTGAGGAAAAAAGCTCTAAAATACTATAAAATTCAATAAAGATTTTTTGGAATAGCATCAGACATCCTTCATAATCAGTTCAATCCATTATGTTTTAGAAAAATGCTTTATACATCTATTTTTGAAGTTTTCCCAAAGTATTATTGAACCCGTTTGAACAACTTTATCTTGAGCCAATGTTTGATGCTAGCAAGTCTAAAAATGGAAAGGCATTACTTAACTTTAGACATTAATATGAGAAATCAAACCCACCTTAATGCTCTTTTTGTAACGTTTTTCTTGCTATTCCTCACCTATTGGTTGAATATCCTTTCTCAAGAAATGGCAAACCTACGAAGAAGATAATGATGCTCACAAGATGATAAACTTTCCGACATTTTCAGCAGCTTACAGAAGTATAAAATTTAAGGTCGATTTTCTTACACGGAAAATTTTTATTTTTTTATACATACTTTTTATTATTTATTTTTTGATATTGAATTCATATTATTTTTTATATCTATTTTTTTATATTAAATTCATATTATATTTGATTTATTTCGGTATGTTATTTTTTCTTTATAATTTTATACACATTTGTACAGCCATAAATAACAAAAAAAATTAGTTCCAAATTTTATAACACTTTCGATCAACTACACACGATATCGAAATTTTTCTTCAACTATAGTTTGATGTATTATATTTATATTGGAGATAATTATTTTTTAATACTGAAATTTTGCCTTCATATCCATTTCTAATTAATGAAAAAAAAAATTTATTTTTAAAAATAGCACCATAAATAAGTAATTACATACCGGGTTATAAATAAGTAGTTACTAAACTACATCTATCTAATGCAAAAGCTATGTTGTTGTAATTGAAAGGTAACTACATCCATAACTACATGCCCTTACCAAGTTTTTGCTGGGTATCTTAAAGAAATAACAAAAACTAATGAGAACAAAAAATCTAAAAACACATTAATTATGTTAGCTTTTTCTGGCTTTATTTTTTGGGATATTTAGCCTTTTCTGACCCTTTTCAAAGTCTAATTTAGCTTCTTTTTTTTCAAGTTCTGGCAACACTATTAATGACTTTGGAAGTTCAGAAGAAACCGGCCTTTGAATTTCGAATATGTCGGCTTTAATACAAACATTTTAAAAATAAGAAAAATTGTTTCAAAATGATTTTTTAAATGCATTTTTTGTGCTATTTAAATTTTGAAATTAGTTTTTGAAAATTTCTTTAAAGGGATATTTCAAAAACAATAATTTGTTTATAAATTATTTTAAAATCTACCACTTGCTCAATCGTGTCGATATGGATATCAAATGATAGAATAGGATTTAGAAATTCCAGCAAAATTACTTATTTAAACTTTTCAGGACCTCATAATGTCAAAAATGTGCTTCAAGTACTGTATCCTTAAATATCGTTGTGATTTTCCAACAAATAATTCTACACGCAAAGAAAAAATATGGTGAATAGCAACCATAATCGAGTACTGTCATATTATGGTTAGATTTTATGGTTGTTTGTAAATTATATTATGGTTAGATGTAGCACCATAATATGGTTGAATCATAATAAAAATATTGTTGATTTGCAACCATATCTTTGTTGTATATGTCCCTGATTCATATATATAACAATATTATGGTTAAATCACAACAAAAATATCTTTTGAGAAAAAATTAAATTTTTTTACAAAATATCAAGAAAAAAATTGTTCAGAAAATCACTAAAATTCGAAAGTGTAAAAAATTTAAATTTTTATTCTTTAATTATAAAGATAAAACTTTTGCAATTAAAACAAGATATTTTTCATTAAAATCACAAAACACATTTAATGATGCTAAAAATTTTTTTATAATAAGTAGTAATAATTGGTAATAAGTGGAAATAAGTAGTAGTTATTTTGTACGTTCAAAAGTACTGGGAAGTAATGATTTCTTGGAAATTGTCATACAAAGGTAATGAGTTTTTCACACAAATTGAAAGTAAGTAAAATTTTTAGTCGAATTTTAGCAGAAATTTGTTAATAACTTTCTAACGGCACAAGTTTGAAAAAATATAATGGTTATTCTACTACATAGAAAACTTAAAATAAATTAAATCTCTTCAATTAATATCTTTACTAATAAATATAAAACTAACTTTCAACATTATTGTGTGATCTGTGCAGATATAATAAAATATTCTGAAAAAAGAATACATTTTAATGTATTATAGCCCATTCAAATATTCTTTTTTGCCCCACGCATTCCATATTTAAAAATACTTAACTTTAATTTTAAAATATTTTATTTGCCTATGTATATTATATACATTTTACTTAAATTTATGATAAATATTTTTACGACAAACTATTAAATATCCTTTAAAATAAAAATCAAAACATATTGAAGAATATGACAAAGAACGTAGGTGTTTTAAAATACCTTGACATTAATAGTCCTCAAAATGATATTAAATTAAAAAAAAAAAACATAAAAAATACATTTTAACAACCCAAACACATTTAACCCCTATAAAAATAATTTAAATCTAAAATATTTAGCTAAAATTATTTACTATAAAAGTTTATGAGTTTTTTTTTTAACTTACCACAATTGTTTTGTTTTTTGCTTTTGGAAATGTTGTAGCTTTAGCGGCCAGACTCTTAAACTAAAAAAATAACTTCACTAGTTGTTTTTTTTTTCTGTTTTTTTTTATTATTATTTCTCTTTTAAGTCTCCAAAATTATATACTTTCCCAAAAAGCGAATTTTTTTCCTTTCTTATAGTTTAACTTAATTCAACACTACAACAACAAAAAAATGGGTAAAAAATAAACAAAAAAGAAAAAAAAATATAAACTTTTATTTTGGCCAAAAGGCTTTAAAACGTGTTGTTCGTTTGGTTGTTTGTTGCAATGAAAGGTTGAAAGATTTTTTATTTCTTTTGAAGATGTTTAAATTATATTTTTTTATAAATAAATTTATAGTAGTTTTTGTTGTAGTATTTTATAACTTTTAAGGTCTGGTTTGACAACTACTACATGTATGTTCATTGTACATTTTTGTTATTATTGTTGTAGTAGCTGTTGTTGTTATAAGTAGTTTCAAGTACTTGTTCAAATAATAAACATTATAAATTTATTTTATTTTGTATGTTAAAAAAATATTGCACATACAATTAACACAGTTTAACAAAAAAAATGAATGAATGAATGAATAAAAATAAAGTAAATAAATAATAAAACTAAAAAAGCAAACTAAAAGGAAAACACGCAACCTAGATTACCTTGGGAGATGAATTTAGTTTTTTTATCTTTTTTTATTTACTTCAATCGTTATGAATTTAGTTTTTGTATGTGGAATACTATAAAATAAATAAATAACTAAAAAAAAGTACTTTCTGAAAATCGGCTTAAATCAAGCGCATATTGTCATTCAATTTCCTGATTGAACTAACATAATATTTTATCTGAAAGTACCACCATATTTCAAGAATTCAAAAATATTGATTTAATTGGTTTAATAAATGTGTTATAATTTGTTAAATCAATTAAAATAATTTTGCATCAGTTCTTCTTAATATAAAATATCTGCTAATACTTTATGGAAATTATTTGAATTTAATCGTAAGATATAACTCATGAAGGACTAAACACAAAAAAATTAACCTCAAAAGGTCTCCAAAATAAATTAAAGTCGTTAAAATAAGAACTCATTAGAAAACACATTTTCACGCACTAATTTAGATTTTCGCTACATTACTAAATATAATCTCAGATTAATATTTCGAGTGGATTCTTTATTAATATTTTGTATACTCAAAAAAAAAAAAAAAAAACATATATAAGAAAACAAAATAATAATAATAATTTGTTACGATATGTTGTATACGTCAACATATAGTATGTGAAGCCCAGCTAACCCGAAAAATCTACACTAAAACGGAATATCTATGACTCTAAGGTATTGCTCTATATTCATTGAAATCAGAACGGTGTCATCTATTACAAACTACTAGAGCCGGGTGAAGCGATCAAAGAAGACCTTTAGGATATAATTGATCCATTTGAAAAGAGCATTGATTTAAAAACGGCCAAAATATACGACCAGATATGAAGCCATAATTTCATGAAAATCTTCGTTCTCATATTGCACGAACATTTAAAACCTATATGGAAAATAGTGGTCTTATTAGGCAGGGAAAACTTATATTATGTTCTCATTATTAATTTACATTAATTTCAAAAATACTTCCTTCATGACAACATTGGATTTGATTGAATTTTATAATTTAGTGTTTACATTCAGTAAAAATTTGAATGTAGTTGACTACAAAAATTTTATGTTTTTAAATATTTTTACTAAGAACAAAGTCTTATTATTATGAAAAAATATCATTATTTCTAAAACCATTAAATATTATCATTGTTGTAATTATCATTTAGTTTATATATGGATAAATACAAATAGACAAGGTTTTGTTACCTTCGGGGTGACATATTTTGAATTTTTTTGTGTTAAATAATTTGACAAAAACGAAACATAATACGATAAAATTATATTATAGTATCAGAAAATTAAATCATAATGTTATAAAATCAAATCATAAAGTGGTAAAATTTTTAATTGCAAAACACACAGACTCATGATCTTTTATAAATTATGTATATAAAAAGTTAAATAATATTAGGAATATAATGTTCATAGTTATTATTTATGAGCATACTATATTTACCACAACCATACTTTTTTCTGCGTGTATATATCTTAGACTTTGTCTCTTCTAACCACTATTTCTTTCGTTCGATTCATTCAATGCTCTTTCTGCAAAACGCTTCATTTCATCGATAACAAATGAAATAATATTTTTGAAAAACAATATGATTATTTCCTAATCCCATAATTATATAGTTAATAGAGTGTCACTAAGTATTTTTATATTTAATGACTGACATCAATTAACCTAAATTAAATCGATTCAAACAAAGTCACAAAATTGGTACAAAATACAAATGATTAATTAATTTAAGCTAGACATAGTAGATATGTAAACTTTACTAACCAACAAAATTGCAATTTAAAGTTAAAACAGTAGTGTTGCTAGACACTTATTGGGGAAAGGGGTGTTATATTTAGAGAATTGCGAAAAGAGTAACAATTTAATTAAAGGAAATGATTAAGCTTGTAACGATTTTAAAAAGAACGGAGCTATTGGTAACAAAAATTACAAAACTTAAATAGAGTCATCCAAATACTTTTATAATAAAAAATAAGCAGAGCTCATATTTGTTATTATTTTTGTAATACTTATAACTAAAAAGTTAAGAGAGTAATTAATACTTGCTCTCCACTTAAAAATATAAAAAAAAATTATTGCAATATAAAATATAAAAACAGCTTTATTTCACATTGAAAACAATCATTAAAATAACTTAATGCTGCCAATATTAATTAAAGTCTAATAAGATTTTTTTTATGGTTAGAAACATAATTTTGAAAGGATTTTTTTTAATTATAAAATTTGTTCCACACACCAAAAACTTTAAGAAAACATAATTAAATAATTTTGGTTGCTAATTATTTCCTTTTAAATTTAATAATATTCTCTTCTTTTTTGTTCATTATTAAAACCACTAATTATATGTTATTTAATATTAATTTTTGAAAATTTGTTTATTATATGTGGGTTTTTTTTCTTGCTTTAAATAATGATGATGTATTTATTTATTTCATTTTGTCTTTTTTTTATTATTTCACAAAATTTTTGCGTTGGTTTTATGACCTTCATTGCTTTGAAACACTTAACCAGTTAAAGGTGTTTGTTATTTATTTTATTTAAGTTTGGGTTTATTGTTAAAATAAATTATTGAACTTTATTTTTCAAGAAAACTCATTGATTTTTTTCTACTTTAAGTATAATTTTTTAAAATTTTTTTGCCAATTTTAAAGCTTTCATTTTTTAATTTTTATTTTATATATTTTTATTTTCCTTGTTTTATTTTTATACACTTTAGTATTTTATTTAACTTTATTATTTTATGTATTTGTAATGATCATTATTAGATGGACTACTACACAAGCACATAAAAGCTTAAGAGTATTAGATCAGCTTTTTTGCGAAATATGTATAAAATTTTTTTGGTTTTATTAAACTAGTTTTGTTCAAATATTTAATTATATAAAATAAATGTTTTTTTTTTTTTTATTATTCAAATTCAGATTTTATAACAATGATCATTTTTTAAAAGATTGATCATTTCTTGAACACTTTTAAGCCAATTTCTTGTTTTTTTTTATTATTCTCTCTAATAATTTTTAGCAAAATCTTTTTGATATTTTTATTAGCTAAACGCGTCTTTGAATTTTTTAATATTACCTTTCCGTAACGTTAACCCGTTCTATTCAGTTACCACCTCACGACTGACAACAAAAAGTTTTGCTTGTTTTAGCCATATTCCATTCATTTGCAATCTGTTGCTTGTGTTTGCCATACCTGTCTGTCCGCCTGTCTGTTTGTCGGTCTGTCTGTGTATAGTGTGTATTGAGATTGAATAAAATATTTACTTACCACACATTTAACAAACGTTATAAAGCTTAGGTTTATCTGGCCAACGTAATAATGATCCATCCACAATACTACACTCCATACTCAAATCAAGTCACAGTTCGCTCTGTAAAATTTTGTTGTTTTTTTTAGCTCTGTGTGGAGACTTTTCGCCTGCTGTTTATTAAACTCACCACATTTTGAACTCTAACGTTTGTGAGTCTTGTTTATATGTAGGTATTATTTTTTAACTAACGCTTTTATTATTTTAATACATGGTGAGTTTCTATTCGCTTTATGGTTATTTCAAGGTAAATTGCTACATAGTTAGATATTTATATATACTGTATGTGTATGTTTGGGTGAACTAGTGAATGCATGTGTTAATTTTGTTTTTATACTCTCACAGTTCGTTTATTATTTTTAGTTTTAGCCAGATCTAACATTATTGTTGGCTTGTAATGTGTGCTGTTTTATAATGTTTAAAAAAAATTTTGTGTTTTCGGCTTCGCTGATTTTTGGGTGCTGTTAGAATTTATTTGTTTTGGTGTTTTGTTTTTATTTTATGTTTAGTTTTTTCTTTAGTTACTTTTTATATGGATTACTAAAAGGTTAACCCTTTATGTGAGGTAATTTAAAACGAAAATATTTGAAAAGTTGCAGTAACATAATACATTATCTTTAAATCTATGGCGACCAATTAGAATTTAAATCAAGGTAAAAATTAAAGATTCATAAGAATTTAAAATATTAAGTTGATTGATGCATTATACTTTGTACAGCTTTTATTTGTATTCTCCTACAATATTATCAACCGAACATCAGTCAGTTTGAACTGATATATTTATAATTCGTAAACAAGTAATATTCAAAAGCCTTCAATCGTAATGTATCAAATGTGGTTACAAAATCTTATGCTGAGATTTTAATCCTGATTTTTTGTAGCATCAGGATTAAAATCTCAGCATAATTAGTTTTTAGACGTTAGTATTTTTATCAATTTTGCCATTAATTTCGCTTTTTCAGAAACTTGAAATATTGTTGCCGATTTTAAAGCTTATGTCTGCAATATAATTTACTGATTACTTTTAATACCCACCATAAAAGACATGGGGGTATATTAAGTTTGTCAATCCCTTTGTAATATGTCTAAAAAGCATTAAGGATCACATAAGTATATACATTCTGGGTCCTGTTAAGATTCTGAGTCAATCTAGCTGTATCCGTCCATCTATAGAAAGCAGGATAGTGCTCAGAGCGTACATCCTAAAATTTGGCTCAAATATTTGTCTTATATAAAGCTTTGCATTTAGTATTGAAAATGGGAAAAATTGTTTAATAAACAAAAATAGCTATGAGCCAAATACTAGAAACAGGGTGTCCGTTGTAATTTTAGTTCATAGTTTTCCGTTGACATCTCTTAAAAGTATGTACGACAACAACATTTTGTATAGATAGTTCGAAGATATAAGGTCAAAAAACAAAAATGGACCACTCCCATTTACTTTACCGCCCACCTCTCATATAAGGTGAAACATCAACGAAATTTATTACAATTTCTTAGTTGGGCGTTGGCCGCCCACCTTCCATATAACGCAAAATTATAAAAAATTGCAGATGGTGGATATACAGATTCGACCAAGTCGAATACAATATTCTCACTTGTTAATTTCTTCGTGTGTTTTAGTTGAATGTTTCATGCTATATTTTCAATGAATTGATAAGATAGCTGAGATTATATCCCCTTTCTATATAATTCTCTACTAAATTGATTTTCTCTGCTTAACTATTTTTTTTTTTTTTTTTTTAAATTAATTTCATAAAAGAAAAATCAACTAACTAATATAAAAAATTCCCAAAATACTCGCTAATAAACACATTTATATTTTAGTTCACATTAAAATTTTTATTGCATCAAACTGTTGATATATGCAAAGTGATAAATAATTTGTTTATTTAAATTAGAGATTGGTCAGTTGAAAATGAGTTAAAATACCGTACAATAACAAAATAATATTCATTGCTATTGTTTTGATTATTCTTTGTTTAAAACTGTTATTTTTAGAGCATTTGAAAGGCACAGACATATACAAAACTAATATTAAGTAACACAACAAATAAAAAGTAATAATTTTATTTTTGCAAAAAAATAAAAATGTTTTACTTTTATTTATAATAATTACAAAAAAATTTACCTTTAAAAATATTTGGCTTTTGTTAAAAGAAACAATATAACAAATACTTAAATGAGTTTTTTTTTTTTAATTAAATAAAAATTTTAGTCTAAAAGTATTTAATTATATAGGACTTAAAATAATCACTCTAAAAACAAATTATAATTAATTTTTAAATATATGTATTTGACTATATTCCTCTTAAACCAATATATTTTTTAATTAATATTTATCAATTATTTTATATTTTTATTTTTATTTGTTTTTTTTTTTTTTTTCAACATTTCTCACTTAAGTGCCAATTAATATGCATTTATATACAACAGCAACTCGTTTTAAAACAACAAACTGATGTCATTTTATATATTTTAAATTGTTAAAACAAGCATACCGACATGTGTGTTAAAACTCTTAAAATTTTATTTTGTCTTATAGAAATGAAAATTATAAGAATTTATTCCGTTATAAAAATTTATTTTTCTTATTCAGTTTTTTAATTTTTGATTTTATATCATTTAATTACACTTCAATGTTATAGTTGATTTAGATTTTTTTTTTTATCCGAAATGATTTTTTTTTTTTTTTTTTTTTTTGCCTGAAAAACAAAAGACTTAAGCAACAAACCTGTTCTTTATAGAATGCTTTAAATGATTTTTTTAAGTCTACTACTTCTAACATGTTTTCGATGTTTGTTGAAGTGTTTTTATTTTTTCATTATTATTTTTTGCAGCTCTAATATATACACATAAGTACTAGTCTTGAAAATAGTTTCATATACATATATAGAACTTTTTCCTAAGCTTTAATAATTTAAATTGTAATTTAAAATTAATTATACACTTACAGAAATTATAGGTGTTGTTATTAGACTTATAAGGTGAAAATTTGTTAGAAAAAAGTTTTCAAAAGGAAAATAAAAATATGATGTAAGATGATTTAGATTAATAGAATAAAATAAAAATTGCTTTTTCAATAGAAAATAACAAATGGAACTTTTGGATTCTTATTTCCTATTTAAATAAACGTATTCATAATTTATATCTTGGAGTACATAATGACTCTAAAGAAAAACAACAATATCTAATATGTATATTAGGGTGGGTCAATTGTTTTTGTAGATAGACGTATAGCAAAAATGTAATCTACAATAAATTCTAAGAAAACTTGTCTAAGAAACTATGGGTCTAAAATAAAAACTTAGCTCCCGCCGAGAGACATGAAAATTGGGGAAAATCGTTCAATTTCTTTATATAATTGCTGCTATCTCGAATACTACTCAAGATACAGATCCGAATTTGGTTTCAAATAATAGGTAATGGGAGCACCTTCAAAATGGCATTCCACATTTTTTTATAAATAAAGGTCAAAGGTCATTGGTCATACCTTAAGTCTTGGAAAGCTATATAACGAACGCTATTTTCAGCATTTTGCCAAAATCCGTATGTTAATACAGATTTCCTATACCACTTAAGATTTTAGAATAAAGAGTTGCTTGGTTGCTGAGATATTTGAAAACATAGTTGGAAGTAAATAAAACATTGTATTTATTTTACTTTTTCATTAATAATATTTATTTTTTCTTTAAGACTTTTTTACCAAAATACACTTTTCTAAATGTTTTTTGCTGAATTGAATTGACCCACCATAATATTATGTTTGGATTTAGTGAAAATTTGTTTGAAAAATCTTAAATAAAATCTTCATGTCTCTCGGCGGGAGCTAGGTTTTCATTTTAGACCCATACTTTCTTTGAGTAATTTCCTTAGAATTTTATGTAGATTTCGATTTTGCTATATGCCTGTTACGTTTTTTCTCACTCGAACCCTAATGTATATATATATACCTAATATTTACAAATAGAAATCAATTTTGATAAGTATATTTTTAGTTTCCAACAAATTCTACGGAGCGGATTTCTTATAAACTAATTTTTATACCCTTATAAACTAATTTTATATTGAGTTTGTCATTCTGTGAGTAATATGTTGAAAAAATCATTTAAGACCCCATAATGTATATATTTTCTGGGTCCTGAGTCCATCTAGCTATGTCCGTCCGTCCGTCTGTCTGTTAAAAGCAGGATAGGGCTCCGACTAATGTAAACTCGGAATAAGGTAATAAAGTAAAATTTTAAAAAGTTGATGGGGAGTATATAGATTCGGCCAAGCCAAATGCAACGCTTTCGCTTGCTTGAATTTACTATAAACATTTATATATAAAAAGAGTGAGGGTACACCACATATTTAATAAAATACCAAAAAATTATAACCAATATAGTTTCATAATTTTACATCGATGCAATATGTTCAATAATTTCTCATTTTTGCCCCAAAAAGTATACAGTAAGTGTGACATCAAATAAAAATCTTTTTATGTTTAAAAAATGCTTAATTTATTTATTATACCATACACCACCATAGGTGGTTGGGGTATTATGTGTTTGTGCAGAAATTGTAACGCAGAAAGAAATGGCTGGCTTTTCATGTAAAGCTTGTGCGCAAAGTACAGATCGCAATTTTGAAGATAGTTTGATAAAATTTGGTACATATGATTTTTTCAACATAAGGACGAAGCCTATTGAATTTAGTTCGCCTATTATTTCACCTAGCACCCATACAAATGTCCTCCTGTAATAGAGTCTTAACATTTATAGCTGCCTTAAAAATAGGTATATTTTAATGAAACTTAGCACAAATAAGTTTGCATAAATCCGAGCGAAATGTTAGTATTACGTTAATATTTAATATAAGTTAAAACAAAATTATGTGGATCGGAATGGTGTAAGGTATGATATGGTCAGTCTTGACCGACTATACTTTTCTCGCTTTTTTTTTAATTTTAAAGCAATTTTGAAAATTTATAACTTATTAATTTTAAATAAAATGTCACAAATGGTCTTAGTTTCAAAAAACCGAAATCCAAAAAGTCATAACTTATTTGAAATATTTATAAAATATTTTAATACAATTAAAGCCCCATATTATTCTGCTTTGGAAATGGATTTTTTGACTTAACATTTAACTATGATACCCAATATCTCAAAATTTTAAGTGGTATTTCAAACCTTAACCCTTAATTACTAATGTACGTACATTTTACGTATACATTTTCTTCAAATCCTTATTACTCTCGTGTGTGAAAACCTAACGGAATGAAATTCCACAAGCTCTTTCGTCTAGTATTTTTAAACATATATTAAAACGAATATAATAAATTTTAGGACGCTTACATCATAGAAAACAACTAGAACTCCAACTTGCTCACAAAAAACCTAACTCAATTGTCAAAAAAACCTAACTCTTTGTATGTGTTAGTAAAATTTTCTACAAAAGAAATTTATACGTGTGAAGAGAGTAACTTTTTGTTTCAGAGCGAATGAAAAGAGTTGGACTTCTAGTTGTCTTCTATGGCTTACATGTTCTAAATTCAAATACAAAAAAACTTACTATAAAAAATGTATGCATCGTTAGTATTAAAAGTATAAATTTGTATGTGAATTTAGAAATATAATTTTAAATGGCAGAGAAAAAGTTGAAATATTCGGCGAATAATTTTAATTTCAATTTTCAATGAAATTAATGTAATAATTGAAAGAAAATTATGAGCTGTTGATGACTGTTATACTTTAAACTTTATGCAGAGAGGAAAGCAGAATGAGTTGAAAATTTAACCATTATGCAAAAAGGCGGAAGGTTATTGTCTAAACATCTCAAGTCTCTAGCGAACACCAGGTCACAACTTATCATGACTTTTCGTAAATAAAAGCTTTATATATTTTTAAGCATTTCTTATGTTATATGTTTTTTCCTGGACTGGTCAACAAAAAAATCCTCCCCCAAAGACGAATAGTTGAACTTAATGCATTTTGATGTGTTAAATACGAATCTGCTTTCAGTTTTTTTCCATCAGGTCTGGATTTTTTTTATGGGCGTGTCTAATATTTCGTCCATAGTAATGCCATTACTTTAGTATATTTCCTCATAACTCAACAAAATAAGGTACGCATCTTCAAAATTGATGCACAAATCTTGATTTTATTCACAGTTAAGTAAAAATACCCATGTTACATAAATTTGCTTAGAAATACAGTGGTGGCAAAAACAAAAAACAAAAATGTATATTTTTTCTTGAAACAAAAAATAGATGGCCTAGGTGGATTTTGACGAGTTAAAGAAGAATCTGTATTCACTTTTTTCTACCACGTACTGATTTTTTAGCTGCATGACTAATATCATCACCTTATTCAGCAGTCACTCTATAAAATTCGAGAATGGTTTGTACAATTTAGACTATAACTCAAGATCCGTTCACAAGATTTTGATAAATAATCAAAAGATGCATACGAAAATTGTCTACAAAGCATTTCAACAATATTTTTTATTCGCTCAAGAATTTCAGAGTTATGGATCAAAATTTTCACAATTTTTCAAAAAAAAAAAATTAATTTTTCGCTACCAATTACCGAATAACTACCCTTCACCATCATACCGACAAATAATTAAATTTTCACCTTAACGTATGCTTTCGTTATTTCACATTTATAAATCTAAATTTTTTCAAACTACGAAAATTTGAATACGAAAAAAAAAAACAATCATAGCAAGCTTTGCTTTTAAAAAAATAAACAACAACAACTACAATTCCATATTTCCCAGCAGGAAAATATGTTAGTGCTTCCTCCCAACAGGCCTTTCTGAATGCCTCCGAACAAACTTTAAACATAATCCTTTTTGCCTTCTGTAAAAATTCCTTTAAGAATGCCTCAATTTCTTTAAAAAAGAAGTCCGATACTAAATCTTGTTTCCATTTCATTAGATGCGAAGTAGAAGGTGTCACTCACTTACTAACTTTCTCATTACAAGCAGAAAAAAATAGTAACTGCGAGACTTACAAAGCTCAAACACATTTAATCTTGTTTCAAGTGTCGATAAAGAAGGTAGTTTGCATATCTTTTTTTGTAATATATTTCATACTCTTTTTTAATAGCATTGAACATATAAGAGAGCATATTTATTTAAGAGACCTTGCCTTTTCGCTTCTTTTTGGAAGGGAGAAGGGGAGGCCTTGCCTCCTATTACACGCCGTGTAAAAAAGAAATAGTGTTGCAATACGAGTGGCAGGCCTTGTAGATCCTAAATAATGCATTTTATAATGTATCTTTAGCCCTTCTGTTTCCGACTGGGTTATTTATTTTTGTATGTGTGTATACATAACCCAGTCGGAAATAGAAGGGCTAAACATACATTCTAAAATGCCTTATTTAGGATCTACAAGGCCTGCCACTCGCATTGCAACACTATTTCTTTTTTACACGGCGTGTCATTGGAGGCAAGGCCTTCCCTTCTCCCTCCCAAAAAGAATCGAAAAGGCAAGGACTCTTAAATAAATAAATATGCTCTTATATTTTCAATGCTATTGAAAAAGAGTATAAAATATATTAAAAAAAGACATGCGGACTACCTTCTTTATCGACACTTAAAACAAAACTAAATGAGTTTGAGCTTTGTAAATCTCATAGTTACAATTTTTTCTGTCTGTAATGTGAATGTTAGTAGGTGAGTGACACTTTCTATTTCGCATTTAGTGAAATGGAAACAAGAATTAGTACCAGGTTTCTTTTTAAAGGAAGTCGAGGCATTATTTAAGGAATTTTTACAGAAGGCAAAAAGGAATGTGTTTAAAGTTTGTTCGGAGGCATACCGAAATGCCTGTTGGGAGGAAGCACTAACATATTTTCCTGCTGGGAAACTGACTGCATATACAAAGAACATCAACAACACTGTTATTCATTATATTACTGCTGTTGCTAACTAAACTACTTGCCTACACAAAAAAAAAAAAAAAAAAAAAAAAAAAACGCCACTAATAGTCATTACAATGCTTAATATACATGTTTGTGTATTTATATTCCTAACAGATTTGTTTTAGTTTTTGGCCCATAACTCTGTTAATTATGAACGAAGTTGGTTTATTAAAAAAACTGAAACTTTATAAAAATATTTATGACCGATCTATATAAAAATAAAAATCTATAGCTTAAACAAGGGCTTCAAAAAATTAAAAATGCGTTTTGCCCGATATCTCAGTTATTATGAACCGATTTTTTTTATGTTTTTAGCATAACAATTCAGAAAAAAATGTTCAAGCCTTCTTTTCAAAAACGAAGTCCCTAGTGTATACAGAGGCTTCAGAAACTTGAAAACCGGTTCTAAAAACCGGTTTTTTAAGCATATCTCCGAAATGTATAAACCGATCTTGCTGAATTTCAATAACAAAATTCTCGAAAGGATTTCCGATCGTTTGATATATATTATATATGCCAGTTATCGGTGGGCTTCATAACCGTCATTTCAACCGACACATGGATGGACGGACATGGTCCTATCGTCATCATTTCTTACAAGGATCCCGAAAATATAAACTTTTTTGCTCTCCGACAAAATTGCGGAAATTACAAACGGAATGACAAACTTATACATACCCTTTACACCTGTGGTGAAGGGTATAAACAAGTAAAAATGAGCTAAAAAATATTCTTATTTAGCACATTAAATTCCATCTAATTCACCAATTTTTTTTTATTTAAGACAACAAAATTTTTTTCCACTTAACTGTAGGTATGCATGGGTATCCTAACTTATCTGTGAGTCCAATCAAAATTTGTGCATCAATTTTTATGATACGTGGCTTTATTTATTTGTAGTTTTGCCAGCTTTGAGATAAAGATGATAAACTGAAATATTTTTGAAGTTTTCACTTTTAAAAAGAAGTTTTAGTAAAAAAAATAAATCTTGAATTTAGCATGAAACATTTTTTTTCGGACACTTATTGTGAAATATCTCCAAAACTATTAAGCGGATACAAATTTGTTGGTAGAACCTAAAGCCAGTTTTACTACATATAATTTGGTGTATTATTTATATAAATCGTGCATACCGTTTACTATTTATAGAGAAATATATTCGGCTTATTTAGGGCACAATATTAGACATGCCCATAAACAAATCTCGACGTGATGGGAGAAAACTGAAAGCAGATTTGAGTTTAGCATGCGGAATTCCATATAGTCCACATATTTTTTTTTTTTTTTTTTGAAGGAGCACGAATTTTTTTTTTTTTTTTTTTTTTTTGTTGGCTAGTGTTATTTATCAGTTTTAAACAATTTTAGGAATTTTTGTATATTTTAATATTTACAGAATGTTTGCATATGTTAGACTTAGCAGCATATTTTATCACATTTCCATTAAAATTAATTATATTAGATCATAAATTTTTTCATATTACACTAAAAAGTATAATTTTGCTTATTTTACACTCAAACATTTTGCTTATTTTGCACTCAATAGACATTTTTACCTAATTTTAAATTCCCCAATTTAAAATAATTTAATAAATTGTTATTATTTTTCCTCCTTTTTAATGACAAATAACGTTTTTTATGCCTGTTGTAAAATCAAATTTTGGTGAATACCAAATTACTCTATATACATAATAGTATATGCTTAAGTACATTTCAAATTTTATTTAATATTTTAAAATTATGCAGGCAATGAATATTCATATGAAGAATGTATCGTAAACTTTACGGTGCTAAGCAGTTTAAGCCTTATTTTTATCATCAATAAGAAATTGCCTTTTTTTTTTAGTATATCGTGTAGGACATACCAATATTTATAATAACTAACCATGAATTTGATTTTCGTGTACAAAAAATTCATAAATATTAATTGTTGTCGAGCCAGAAATGTATATTACTTATATGCGTAGTGCTGAAAAAATGTTTTTTTTTTTTGGCAATATTCTACCAAATCTTTTTAAAGTAAAACAAGCTTTTTACCAAACAAGATACAAAACAACAAAACCTGCTGATAAAACAGCAGTAAAAAAGCAGCACCCAAATACTTATAACAAAAAATGATTGAATTTCGTAAATTGAAAAATTTTAAGTGATATTTTTTTGCTAAAAAAAACCAAATTTTATTATGTAGAAAGAATTGTAATGAAATACGGGCAAAAAAATTAATAAAATAAAAAAACAAGGTACTTTAACTCAAATGGTAACAAAAGTAAAATTAAACGAGAGAAAAAGATATAGTCGGTCCAGCCCGACTATATGATACCCTACACCATTGTGTACATTATAATTCGGGGAGGGGTCTTTTATTTAACTACGAGTCAAATGTGGACCGATACTCATAAATATGAAATAAAACATACGAATACAGAATATTTGATGCGATGATTCTAACATTTATATGAATTTATTCACTTTTGGGTGATTCCCGAAAGAGGGCCTTATATGGGAGCTATGGTAAATTTTGGACCGATCTTTGTAAAATTTGGCAATATCATTTATATTCATATAGAACTTATTTGTGTCGAATATTAACTTGATACTAACATTTTAATGGGATTTATGCCTGTTAAAGTGATTCTCTGAAAAGAGGTTTATATGGGAGCTATGGTTAATTATGGACCGATCTTTTTAAAAATCGGCACACTTATTTAGACTTATGTGAAACTTATATGCGCAAAATTTCATTAAAATATTGCTATATTTAAGGAATTTATGATCGTTTAACCCTTTTCCGGGAGGACATTTGTATGGGGGCTAGGTGAAATAATGGACCGATCATAACCAATTTCAATAGGCTTCGTCCCTGGGCTATAAGAAACCTTTATACCAAATTTCATTAATTTTGGTTCAAAATTGCGACCTGTAGTTTGATTACAAGGTTTACATGGACGGACAGACGGTCAGACGGACAGACGGACGGACGGACGGACATCGTTAAATCGACTCAGAAAGTGATTCTAAGCCGATTGGTATAAATTAAGGTGGGTCTTAGACCAATATTTTTGGGTGTTACAAACATCAGCACAAACGCATAATACCCTCCCCACCTATGGTGGTGTAGGGTATAAAAAGAAACACGCACACATATTTTTGTGTATCTGTCTCACACAGCAGGTAAAATATTTGGTATAATGATATTTTTTGTTAGTTTTTTCTTTCTGGGTTCTTTATTTCTTTTCTAAAAAAATATCTTTGAAATAAAATCAATAGAATTAAATATTGAAATACTGAAAAAGGCTTTTATGTGTATTAAAAATAAAAAAACAAGCAATTACCAATCAAATAAATGATTAATAGTTTCAGTTAAATTTATTTTAAGTAGATTTCTCTTCATTTCGATTTTAAATGCATTTTTCCACAAAAAATTATTATTAAACAACAGTACTTAAGGTCATGCTGTGAGTCAAAACACTTGTTTCAAATTTACAAAATACTTTAATATCAAAAAACAAAGTTAAAATTACCTACAAAATTTGAATTAAGGTCATGATGCTTTATGTAGATTTTTGGTTAAAACTGCCTAATTAATGAGGCGTTAGAATTATTGTTAATTTTCTTTTTCGTTTAATGATTAGTATTTTGTAGATGCATTAGTTAAGATGAGTAAGCCATATACTACATGATGGATGATCAAGATGAAAAGATGGAATTAAATTTCACTTGTTGTATTTAAAATAATACTTGTAAACTTTGTTTAAACACTTGATGAGGTAAAAGGTATTTTGATTTATTCATTGCTTTTATTTTAATTTGTGTAGTCTGACATAAACGGAAATATGACATCAGATTTGACATCAAAAATAAAATAAATTTCATATTGAAGGTATACAAATTTCAATAAGTGATATCTGTCATTTGATTTACATGTAAGAAAAGGTAATGCAATCTTTTTTGACGATTTTTTGTTATAAATATAAGAAGATTATAACTTTTTTTACTTTAGCTGCTCAAGTTCCCTTATATTATTTATTTATTTACATTCAATGTTATCCAATTTAATCAAGTGCCTTTCTTAAAAAAAATTAACATTTTCTGTTTTTGTGTTAAAAAGACAAGAATCAAATGTGATAGTAATTTTAATAAATTATATGCTTTATAGGAATTTAGATGGTGGCAAAGACATCGTTATGAGAATTTATTACTACCTATTAATATATTTACAATACCTATTGCAATGTGTTTTCAAATTGATTTAAATTTTTTCTCTTATTAAAAAATAAATTATTTATGATTTGATATCAAGGAATGTGGCAATGATGTTTGACTTCAATGGCATTTTATATATTTTGATTTGTGGCTAATATCTCTATGGCTACCTGAATAAGAGTTAAAAAGTTTTAAAATTATGATTAATGTGTTGTTTAGAAATTCTCAGAATTTGCTTTCAGTTCTTGGTACTCATTTAATTTAAAATTTAATAAATTTTATCTTTGCTTGAAAATTTATGCAATAATACACTGTGCGAAAATCTAGAATAAGATCTGCTGGTCAGATATATTAAATATATTGAATTTGATAATATTTTAATTCTACATTGAAAACATTTTTACATATTTGGTGCGAATTTTTACATAAACTGTATGATTTCTACATAAAAATTTATTTCCAAAACTTTTTCATTATAAGTAGAAAATTTTACATATAATAAAGATGAATATGTTTTATAGAGGAGGATACGCAAGCACATAAAAGGTTCTAATATAACAATTGTATTTTTCATATGTTTTCATTATTTAAAACTGTGCTGGATGTTTCTTTAACAAACAAATGGTTCTTAAATATTGTTTAAACTTTTTTTTTTTTTCAATTATAAATTGTACTTGAATTAAACATGATAAATATCTTCAAAATTAAAATATATTTTTTACATTAGCAGAAAATTAAATTTTTCACCATTTTAATCATATTATTAACTTTTGTCGATTTTATTTCGGCAAAATTGCATACATTTTTTTTTTTTTGTAATTATTTGTATAATATTTTATTTTTTATACAAACATGTCTAAGCAGTGTTTCCAGTTTAGCCCTTTTAAGGCTAAATCTAGCTTTTTTTTATTTTACTTTTAGCCTCAAAATATTCGTTTTTGCATCTAGCTTTTTTTCTGGCCTTTTCTAATTTTATTTTTACAGAATCATCAATTTAATCAATTTAAGCATTTTGAATATTAATTCGAACACACTTGTGTATGGAGTGTACAATGAAATTTTTAATTTTTTGATAAATGTTTAAATAAAAAGCTACATTCAATCTAATTTGAACCATAATTACAGAAAAATACATTTTTGTTTCCGCAGGATAATGGAAACACCTTTTACTTTTTCAGACCGTTTCAAAACTCTATTTTCAAACTTTAAACAATTTGTGCTTATATAAAAGTTATTTGTGATAAATTTCATTAAAATATTCATATTTTTTAGGTATCTATAACTGTTAAGACTCTATTCCGGGAGGACATTTGTATGGGATCGAGGTGAAATAATGAACCGATCATAAACAATTTCAATAGTGTTCGTCGTTACGCCAAAATAAACTTGTGTGCCAAATTTCATCAAATTACCTTCAAAATTGCGCCACCAGCCAGCCGTCCAGCCAGACGGACGGACATCGTTAAATCAACGTGAAAGTGATTCTGAGTCGATTGGTATACTTTAAGGTGGGTGTTGGGATATTTTTTTCTGTGCGTTACAAATATCAGCACAAACGCAAAATACCCCAACCACCTTTGGTGGTGTAGGGTATAAATATTAACTTAATGGTTCTAGAATTAACCAAATTTGTAAAATTAACTTAATGGTTGTAGAATTAACTAAATAGTTGTAGAATTGACTAAATGTTTGGATTTTTCATGAATATGGTTTCATATGAACATATTTAAATACATATTATAATTATAAATTTTGATTGTGGGTAATCATTAAATTATCAAACGTTGCTATCATGAATACGGTATTATTCAAATCAATGAAAAACGTTTATGCAAACATCGAATAGTTGTAGTAATAATGCTGCAACCATGTTTTTTCTCTGCGTGTGCGATTTGAATACTAAGGATTTCGGCAAAAAGGCATTTTTTTGCAGTTTTTAAGATATAAAGTCAACTTTTTTTGAACTGATATTTAAATTTAACAAAATTATTATGTAGTCTTTATTTAAACATTTGTCAAAAATTAAAAATCTCATTGTACGCTCCTTACGCAAGTATTCTAAAATACATTATTGGTCTGGGAAATTTGTAATAACTTTAAAATTTTGTAATCGATTTTCTCTTTTTACATATTATTTGATAGATAATTATGTGAAGATTACAATTTTTTAACATTTAGGTGCAAGACAATGTATTTAATAGAAATTTTTCTAAAAAGTGCAAAAAGATAATTTTTTTTTCCCATACAAACGCATTCTACAAACTTCAGGTCCGATGCGGTCCGATTTCACTAATAGCTGTATTTTATTGCTAACGTTCATAGACAATTTAATACAAAATTTAAATTTGTATATGTTAGGAGTTCACGTATAGAATTTACTTGTTAACTTTAATGTCGATAAAAATGCTGCCAATTTATGAACAAAAATTCAGTTATGAATATTTGAATGTCAGTCAATGGAAAAAAATTGAAATATACAATAAAATATAACTTAAAGAATTAAAATATAAAGGATTATTTGTGCAATTTTGTTTTGAAGTCGGAGAAGTATCGTTTTTTTGCTAACTATCAACGTTAACATTCAAAGGTAGCAACAAAACATAGCTAATATTTCAGACAGTATGCTTTTGCAAAAAAATTTCACATGGTCAGAGCTGAGGTGTTTTCGAGTTGATTTGGAGTAGTACAGACCCCTAGCGGGCCAGGGGGGAAGTGGGTGTCCCTCCAAAGTTGCCCCTCTCGGGTATGTAATTTTTAAAAAAAATCGACAAAAATTCATTTATGATATGACAGAACAGAAATTTTATATACAGATAGTCCTTGTAAATCTCTACAAAAAATACGCTTACGTGTGTAGGTTATCTCTTTTAGTTTAAGAGATATTCGGGTCGAAATAAATTTTTACCTCATTTTTAGCCTCGCCTTTTTTTAGTTTTTAAACTTGGCGGGCTTAATTTTTCCTCTAGAATTTTTCTAAAATATTTGCCAGATTCCAGATTCAGATTCTAAATAATATTACTGTAAGAATCATGAATCCGTTAAAAAGTTATATTAATCTAAAGTTTAAATATTTGAAAGAAATTTAAAATAATTATTACTGAGGTATCTTCCAAAATATTTTGAAATATTAGAAGTTTCTAGCTGGTATGTGGGCAGAAGGAGTACCTCCGAAAGTGGTAAACTCTTTTAATTATTTCTTATATAATACCCGAGGTGACCCATTTCGGAGGTCCTCATACCTGCCCCAAGACCACCTAGAAACTTGTGCTCCTCCAAAATAGTTGAAAACTACCTCAGTGATAACTATGTGAAATTTCATTGAAATATATTTAACGGTTCAAAATTTGTACAAAATTATTTAAAAAAACACTGAAACTGCTATGTACTTATGTATATAGAATGCTGCAGCACACATTTACTATGGAAGTTAAGGAAAATGTACACATTTCGCTGAGGGGGATCAAGTTTCAGTAAGTATTTAAACGATTGTGTAAAAGATTTATGCAAGTATTTGGTATCATTGGAAAGGATATTACTTGAAAAATAATAATATGTGAATAATAAAGAATTTGAACTAAATTTTATCATTAAATTTATCAAAAAACGAAAAATTGTTGTATTTAGTGTTATTTTTCGAAAAAAATTTTATATTTGAACTTAAATAAAATCTACATTAATTAGGCTATAATTATAAAATTTTAGTATAATATAAAAAAATTTGTCCTTAAAAGAAAAAAATAAATAGATTCCGATTTTTTTACTCCGACATACCATGACATGATTTTGGTTAGAAATGAGCCCTAAGAAGTAATATATTGTGTGATTTTCCGATGCATTTTAGTAGTGAAAAGTATTTTTATTAAAAACCCGTAGTATAATACTACGTAGTATAAGCCTATGTTGATCTAAAAGTCACTAAATTTGATAATAGTTTAGTTTAAATTCCTTACCTTTTCATTACAATTCCTAAGTTAAATAAGAAGACATGAATTTTATTTTTTTATGTATATTTTTTAACAAATCGAAAAATTGTTTTTTTTTTATTTTTTTGTTTTCTTTGATCAAAATCATACAACGTTGTCAATACGTTTTTAATCATTTTGTTACGCATTATTATATAATAATATTTTCGTTTTTATTTTCATTTATAATTATAATAATTTATAATGTAATTTAATAATATATTTTTTTTTTTTTCTTTTAAATTTTTACTTGTTTTTTTGTTTTATCGTTACCTTATGAACCATTATTCTTTTTTTTTTTTTGTTCTTGATGTTGTGGTTTTATTTTTTTCTTCTTGTATTTTTCCATTTTTTTTCTTTTATTTGTTAATAATAGTTTGTATATTTTGTTTATAAGTTTAATAATAATTGTTGTTTTTTTTTTAATTTTTTTATTTAATAGTAAATCAACTAATTGTATAAGTGTTGTTGTATGTGTGCATTTTTTCGTTTTAAATAATATTTACAAAATGTTTTATAATTATGTTGTAATTTAAGTAATTTGTTTTAAATATATCGTCTTATATAGTTTTTCATTATTAAACTAAATCCCAAGAAGAGAAATTGAACGAATAACTGTTATTTACGCATACTGGTAATATTTTAAACTCTTGCCAATATACTTTTTTTGTAATAAAGGGATACTTTTAAATTCTTTAGTCAGTTTTATAACAACTTCTCTTATTGGGTTTCAATTTTTTGTATATTTAATTAGTTTAGGTATATTATAATTTTGTTTGGTTTAAAAACTAATTCGTTTTATGTTTTTATTTGTCTTGAATTTAAAATTGTTTAAATTATTTGTTTAATATTTAATATTTAAATTTATTAATTTTTTTTACTTAAATGTCTGTTGTAATAGTATTGTATAAATAACTAATTATTATAATTAATAATAAATACTACAATTTAATAATATGTTATACAATCCTGAAAATGATGTTTCCGTCTTATTTTCATTATTTTAATTTAGTTGTTATTTTTTTGTTATTTTTTTTTTTTTATTTTATTTTTTCCTTAAAAACTAAATATTTTCTATATTAATTTTAATATTTTGTTTTTAATTTTTATTGTTTTTTTTTTAATATTAATTGGTAAAATATACTATATAACATTATTTATGTTCATGATTTTCATGAATTTTCTTTGAATTTAATTAACTTAAATTAAAATTTTGTTTAAAATATTTTAATATAAATATTTAATATTAAGTTGTTTATTTAATGTTTAATGGAAATATTGATGTCAACTTTTTTTGTTAGTTTTGTTCTTTTATCTATTATTAATAAAATTTTTACCATAATTATATTTAATTAATCTTATTATTTTTATACTTAATATTTTTAATTTTATGGTCACTCATTTTGAAAAATGTATATAACTGAGGACACATTTATTAATTTTTTAACTATTTATAGCTTCTTCAAATTAAAGCTTTATTAACCATGCTCGCTTTGTTTTTCAAATATATAAACAAAATCATAATTTTAAAATTTATACTAAAATTGTTTTTTTGGTTTTAACAAATTTCTATAAAATTTATTATATTTTTTATATTTAAATTTAATAATTTACATATTTATTATAATATAAATTGCTTTTAAGTATTTTGTTTATTTATTTTTGAATTATCTAATTACATTAAAATTAAATGATAAAGATTTTTTTTGTTGGAAGGCAAATAAGTTTTTTTTAACTGCTTTACAAAAAAATAATTTTAATAAATATTTTTCATTTCTGCCTTAAAGTATGCTGTAAAATATGTAACCATAAAAGATAAGCTTTCCCAGAAAACATTTTGTTGTCAAGCATAACATATTGACTTGAGTTCGAATTATTATTGAATAACATTTTATTCTTTTTTAAAGTTTATATTTGAATCTTGCTTGTACGTTTATCGTTCGAAGAAATTTTTTTACGTTAAAATTATTAAAATATATAGTACAATAAACATTTCCAAATCCAAAGAAGCATCAATCTAAATTTGTATCGACAAGGCCTTTAATATTTTTTAGCATTCAATTCATTGAACTTACAGGCGTTAATTTCCTGAGTCTTTGTTATAAATTGATTTTCTGTAAATATTTATTCCAATAATATAAGTACAAATAATAGAAAAAATCGTTTATGAATATTTGTTCAAAGAATTGAAAAAATTACCAAGAAGTAATATTTAGAATCCTCCTTAGATAATCAAATGAAAATAGTTGAAGTTATGAAAACATTTCCATATTTCTTAAATTTTATACACAAAAATGCATTAATGAAGCAATCCCCCATCATTTGAACTTAAGGCAATTTTTATATTTCCTTTGAAATTGGCAGCAATTAATTTCTAGAAGCACTTAGAATAATTTTGAATTTAAAAAGATAATCCCCAGGAAACTTTTATCTCGAAATTGAGGTACAAATAATTATGATGAATTCAAAAACAAAATCTCTTTAACTTAAAACATCAGTTAAATACAAAAGCAATATTTCTATATATGACAAATTCTTAAAAATTCTCTTAAAAGACAAATTATATATTATATATTAGGAACCCAGAAAATTTTAAAGTTTGAAAATTCCACCTTTTTATTTGCTTTTTCTGCTGATTAGTAGACCCGCAATTTTATTGAGATTATGATAGTTTGTTAATTTTTGACTGATAATATTATAAAAGATTTAAATGAAATCCAAAGTAAAAAATAATATTAAACCAATCATTGAAAAATCAAGAAAATTTTAAAAATCTTCAACTATAAATTAACTAAAGATGAGAAAGAAAAAATGTTAAATTGAAAAAATTTAAAAACATGATAGAATTTGTCAACGATTAAGTAAATCAACAATAAATTAAAAATTGCAGTAATTTTCGGTTAAAGAATTTCACTTAATAGAAAAAATTATAGAAGTAAGAAGAAAAATATTTTATAAAAAAAAAAAAACTTTTTCAAATATTTTATAATTTCTTGAGGATTTTTTTTGAGCTTTTGTTCTTAATAACTGGTCACCTATATAACTGGTCGATAGGTTTTTAACTTTTTTTGATATTTCCGAATCTGCTTCGATAACAAAATTTTTCCATTTCACCCAACTTTTTTATAAAGAAGTTTATTTTATATCCGTTTCTTAGGAAGTATTACTTAAAATGGCTTATAACTTCTAATTTATTGAATTGCACTCAAATTTTCTTCCTTAAAAGTACTATCAATGATGAAAAAATTGGAGCTGAATCAGCTTTTAATTTAAGCCGGAATATTAGAATTTTTTTAAAAAAATTTTGCCTTATATTAGTCATCCGTTTATTCAAAATTGATCTGGCAGTTTACCTTTAGAATAATTATTCATTATGTAAAGCATACTTTAAGGCATGAAATATTTTCTTAAATCAAATATCAAATTTTTTTAATCGATAACAAATAACAAAACGATAAATATTAGCTATATAATCACTTTTTATTAACTATTATACGAAATATGAATTAAATATGTGAATGTGTTTTATTACTCCAATCGATTCAGATATGAATAAATTGGTCCCAATTAATTGAATTTCTAATGAATGAAAATCAGCATTATTGAAGAAAATCGAAATAAACAGAAAATCAAACTAATGGTTGAGGCTGTGCAATCAAGAAGCCAAATTTAGAAAAAAAAATTAACTTCAAAAGGGCAATAAAAAATTATTACGAAATTAATCATTATTTGTTTGTTCATATTTATGATTAACTATTTTGTTCAATTAACTTCTTTTCTGCAGCATTTTTGTTTCTTTTGCGATTTTGTTTACATCAATCTTTCCATTTTAGCGGATTTTTTGTTTTGTTTTCTTGTTTTTGTGTGTGTATGTGTTATGGTGTTTACTGAATTTTTTTCTTGGTTTTTTTGGTATTTAAATTAATTAATATTAATTAATTTTAAGTTAATGCTATTTAAATTCCTTCGTTTAGTTTACTTAATTGGGGATTTTTTTTGTTGTTTTATTTAATATTGTATGTATATTATTATTATAAATTTAAATATTTATACTGTAATTATGTGGTAGTTTGTTTTGTTGTTTAAGAGTATATAGTGTATATTTATTACTTATTTTATTAGAACTAATATATTATTAATTAATTATTTGTTTGTTTTTAGATAAATATTTGTTTTGTTTTTTATATATTTTTCTGTCAGAATAAAATCATTATTTCAATTATTCAGTTCTCTTGTTTTATATTACAATTTAATTATTTTGTGGATAGTGGATTTTGTTGTTTCTTTTGTTTTAATTTAAATTAATGATATTGTATAAGTTGTATATTGGGAGTTGTTTATTTTCCATTTTTTATTCTCATTTAATATTTTATTGTATATGATTTTATATTTTCTTGTTGTATTTTTCCATTATTATTTTTCTTGCTATTAATTTAAAAAAATTAAAATAAAAAAATTCTTCTAATTGAAGGCAATCGGCGAATTTATTTTGAATTTCATATTATTATGCAGTTTTCATTATTTTTTTTTTTTTTAGATTTTTACATATTTATTGTTATGTATATTATAATTATTTAGTTTACTAAAAAAATAATAAAATTATGTTAAAATTATTGAATTTAATAATTATATTTCAAGTTTTTTTTTTTTTCTAGTTTAAATATTTACAGTTAAGTTATTATTATTTTCTATTATAATTATTGCGTGAAAATTTTTTATTTATAAAATATTTACATTTGTTTTATTATAAATAAGTTGGATATTTTAAGGCAGTTTTTTATTAAAATTTAGTTATTTTTTAAATTTAAGAGAAATTAATTTTAAAAAATTAGTGCTGAGATTTGTTGGTGATTTTTTTAAAGAAAAATGTGCAGTCACTTAAATTTAATTAAGTTATAAAGAAAATTTTATTTCTAAAGAAAAGCTGGTGCTATTTTAGTAATTCAAGTGTGTGTATATATGTAAAAGTGATGTTAAGAGTTGGAAAAAATATATATAGTTAATATGTATTAATTTTGTATTTTTCTCTAAAGAACTGGCTGATTAAAATGAACAAGAAATATTTTTCAAATTTAAATGTGTCAGTGTATTATTTAAATCTAACTTCCTGAATAAATAGAGGCTGATCTGATTTAAAAACTGACGAAAATTGAAATTTAAATTAAATCATTTATATCTCATATTTTTACGCGTGCAGTAGTTAAAGTGAAACTTTGAACAAATGCTAACTAATATATTTTCTTCATAGTTCTTTCGGAATATTCCTGAATTTATTACATAATATTCACATGTATTCTGATACATAGTGAAGTGCAAATTATTAATTTTAAAAATAAAATTTTTAATGAAAAAGGACATTTGTATTTCTATTAAATCAATCATGGTTGCTTAACATCCCAAAAGTTTAGTCAAATTAAGTAAAAATCCAACGTAATCTGGTTTCTGATATTTTACAAAAGTTGTTAGTAAATGTTTTACAAAAATTCTATGTCTGATTGAATTTAGATCCAGGCATTCGTAAAGAATATATTCCTATTTTTCTGGTGTTTCTATGAATGTTAAGATATTGTCAGCTCTTCTTGTTTGTTAAATATTCGCAAAAAAAAAGACTGTATTTTTTATACTCTTTGACGAGAAGCTAGATAAAGCAAGTGGGAAACATCAGAGTGACGACTCTATATACATTTTCTTTATTCGACTGTGTCAAAAGTGCCCTTCAACTACCGATATTATCATGAATATTTTTTTTCATTTTGATAATTTACATGCTCCACAAGTTCTTCTTCATCTTCAGTTAGAAGTTTTTTTTTCAGGAAAAATTACTGCAAACTTAAGATTCTTGCAGGACCGTATGTTTTTACATCGAACTACCCAGGTATTGGAAAACTTTAAAAATCAATTACTGCTCGAGTTCATCCCATTCAAAAATCTTTTATATTAATAAAATATTTAATCAAAAATATTACAATGTAAACATTTATTAGGCTTGTGAATATTGTTTTGTAAGTTTTCATTGTTTATATACAATATATTTCCTTCGTACCAATTTTATTGGTGCAATAAAATAAGTTAACAAAACATTTTCAGTTTCATTTTGCACTTGAAACTCTTTCTTTGAATTGACGAATATTTTACTCAATTCTAAGTAATTAATTTTTCAAATCTATTCAAAATTGTTATCATATTTTAATCTCTGTACTTCCTTAACATTTCAGCCAGTTCTTTTAATTTTTCAAATTTTTTTTTTTATTTTGTATAAAGTGGAGTTACTTAATATATTTGGAAGTTCTTTAATTTACCGGGTGCATTTGTTTAAACAAATATCAAAACAATATAATATTAAGAATTTTTCTAATATTATGGAAGACTGCTAGAAGCTTTGAAATAAAAAATGTATAATTACATTCCTTCAAATTCTCTTAACTTTTTTCATAACCAAATATAGACTAGAGATACAATTTTATTATATAAACTGGCATTATATATATTTATATAAAAAGTTAAGAGGAAATTAAGAAAATTAATTTTATTTTAGTTTTTTTACCTTCAACATAAAAATACATTAAACAAATTAAAAAGAAAAAAATATATATTAATAATTTAAACTGCCTAAAATAATTTGTTTATAAGTAAAATTTAACTAAAGTATATTTACTTTTCGTTTAATATTTTTAAGTATTTTTTATTTTTTTTTTTATTTTTTTGGTTTTCTTCTAATTATTGTCTTCTAAATTTCTTTTCTTTTATCTTCTTCTCATTTTAATTAATTAGAAAAATATTGTTTTTTTTTTTCAAATAAAAACAAAATTATAAAATTTTCTACCGATTATTTATTATTTTTTTTTTTTTTGGTTTTATTTAAACGAAAAATTAAAATAAGCTTTTTTTTATTTTTAATGTTTCTTCCATAATTTCTTCTCCACATTTATTTATTTTTCTCCGTTTTATAAGATTAGTTAAATTATAATATTATTCAGCAAATTGTTTTATTATTTTTGTAGTATAATTTTCTATCTATATTAATGTTTGTATTTATTGGCAGTTATATATAAAATAAATTATTGTAGTTGTTTTGTATTATTTATATTACAAATTTCTTTTATAGTTAATAATTTTTTGTGATTTTTGTGGAAATTATATAGTTTGGAAAAAATCTAAAGTTTTAAATAAATTATTTACAAAAAATTGTTTACTATAAAGATTTTTTTGTTTATATAATAAGGCTTCTAAAAAACGTTTGACTAAAATGTCCGTATATAAAGTGATAGATTTGAAATGTTTGCTAAAAAATTTTCTTTTTGTTTTATTTAAAATTGACCATTTTTATTATGATGTTTATTTGGTTAAAATTTAAATGCGACAAAAAAAAAATTATAATAAAAATGAAAAATAAATTTTAATAAACAAATAAGAAAAGATTATATATCTAAATTAACTTAATTTAAAAAAAGAAAAAAATACACTCCCTAGTATATATTTGATTTAAATATAGTGATGGCAGTTGGTTAATGAAGTCGAACGTGTAAAGATACTTCAACTCAGCGCATATTGGGGTAGAACATCAGAGAAGAGATAGAACGTATTATTTATAATTTTGTTGTAATAACTTATCATTAGTACGAAAAATAAATATTTTTTGAATTTATAAATATTTTTTTTAGCCTAAACCACTGTCCGTCCGGCTGTCTGTACATCAATAACCAACATTTGAGATAGTCTGTAGTTTGCCGTTTTAATGATAGCTTTATGAAATTCGGTACGTGAGCTTTCTTTGGCATTATACCATAATATGTTAAAATTAGTTATAAACGGAACATTATTTTACTAAGGCCCCATATAAAATTTTCCCCGGAAATGAGTCAAACGCTTATAAATGTCTTAAATATGTCTGTATTTTCATAAATTTTTAATAGATGAAAAATCACCAATAAATTTCGTGAGGATCAGTCCAAAATTTAACATATCTTCCATATAAGACCTCCTCCCAAAAATCACTTTCCCACGCATAATTCCTTTATAGATCTTCAAATGAAGATAAAATTAGGTACCAATAAATTATATTTAAGAATTGGTCTAACATTCAAATTTCACAAGGATTGGACCATAATTTACCATGGCCTCCATATAAGGACCTGTCACGCCAAACCCAATTCTACACTATTTTTATGCATTAAAGTATTTTAAAAAGGTAAAACTTACACAACTGCATCTTTCATACTTATTTCCAATATTTTTTCTAAAAAATTCTATATAGATATTTTTTTAAATAAAGCAAATAAATAAGTTAAATAAACGTTAATTTAAATTATATGATAATTTCATTTTATTTCGTTTTTGTTCAGGAAACAAGCACATTTTCATTGCTTTTTTTTAAAAAAAAATTTTTTTTGTCTTCGAAATCCCAAAAAATCCACAAATCTTTTTCTGGATTTTCATATTACACATATCAAGTAAAAATACAAAATTTTTATTTTCACCCAAGCTTTTTAAATTTCTATACAAAAGTAAAAATGTTTATTTTAAACCAACTTTTTAAAAAATATTAAAAATATTTATACAAAAAATGTAGATATAATGCATATTTTTAAATTTCCAATTAGTAGTCATTTTTCTCAATTTCACCCCTCTGTGCGGCGTAATGAAATTATTACAATTACTTCTTTATTATTCTACCATTATTCTCACTATTGCCACATATGAAAGAAGAAATTTAGAACTTTTTTTTTTTTTATTCTGTATAGAAATTTCTTATCAAATATTTGTTTCATTTAAGTAACGAAATTTGCCAGAAATATTTAGTAACGCTAGTTCTGAATATATTTTAAAGATTCTGAAATGGTGTTACTTACTGACTCGGACTGACTGGTAGGCCAAGTAATTTTAAAACCAGTTAACTTAAGCAATATTTAATATTAAAATTGTTGAAATAAATATTTTGATAAATGCTTTAGGTATATTCAAGATAACATTAAAAACAGATTGAGAACCACTTAAAATCTTAGCAACAAATAATTTTAATTATGTAATAACCACTAGTTACATTACTTATTACTTAGTAATGTGTTGTCATAATTTCTTCATTACATTATATAGCTGATAATTAATTACCGTTAAATATTTGAGTAGTTTAGTTTAGTAAGTGGCTCAACATTTGACTCCTTGCAAGAAACTAGTTATTCATCTAGTTAAATGAAAGTAGGACCCATAAATTCTCCGACATTGCCATACAAATATAATGAGCTTTTAAATTGAATTATGAGCAGTTTCTAGCTACTAACAGTATTACTTGCTGCCTTAAGAGAAAAGTAAAGTTTTTTCTGGGGGTTTGCTGCGCCAATATGGAATATATTTGAAAATTTAAATCATATTCTAGTTATACAATAAAAAAAATCTTAAACAGTAAGTTAAATAATCAAAATTTTAGGTCGAAATAATAAAATAATAGGTCAGGCACAACATAATAGTTTTTAGAAATTTTAATAATTTCACGCACGTTACATCATTAAAAGCAGTGAATCGCAACAAAAATTTAAGTTTATTTTTTTAGAATAAAAATTAGATACAAATTACCCAAATTTTTTAAAATCATGAAAAACAAAAATAAATAACAAGAATACTGTATTAATTTTGGAACATTTTAAGTTTGTTTTCGTTTATTAAAAAATAAATAAATTACACAGAAATGAAATAAAACATAAATGTACAATATAAATAAATTAAATTTTACATTAAATCGTTGTTTAAAAACTAAATAAATTTAAAATATTTAAAAATAAAACTTATTCGAAAAATATAAATAAATTAAAATTAATAATATATAATATTTTTATAATTACTTTAATTTAGAAATAGTTTAAAATATGATTGATGATGATATTTCGTTGTTTACTATTTATTGCTCAAGTTTTACTAGATAATGATCAATTTACTTTACGCTTAACTAAACAACAAAAATAACTTTGAAAATAAAGTTTAAAAGAAAATATATGAAATTTAAAACAAAAAAAATTTAATACTAATTTACAAAGAAAATTTAATTAATACAAAAATATAAAAAGTTTAAACACGGTTGCAGTGTTATAATTTTTTTAATAATTATTAAAAAGTGTTTAACTCTTTTTAATAATTTCCCATATTATTTCACATTTTTTTTTAGTTCATTTTTAATCTCACTATAACTGCGCTTAAACTAAATATAATTTTTCGTTTTTCTTTAGCTGTATTGAATTATAGATTTAAATTTTCTACTAAATACTAATGGCGTTATAATTTCTGGTTTTAAGGTTTCATATTTTATAAAAACCATAAAAATTAAATGTTGCTTTAATTTTTTTTTTTTAAAGTTAATAAAAGAAAAACGTATTAAGGTATTGAATTTTTTAATTTGTAACTAACCTACTAAAACTAATGCGTCTTTAAGTATCTAAAATTTAAGTTTAATTATTTTTTGTTTATTTGGTTGGTATTAAAATTCTAATAAAAAAATTCAAATTAAAAAAATTAATATTAAATATATTTATTTTATATTTTTTAAGTGAAAAATATTGTTTCAGGAACAAATCTAAGTTTCGTTTTCTTTACTTATTTTTATTATTTTTAATATTAATCGAATATAATTAAACTTTATACATTTTTTTAATTATAAAAAACAGAAATCATTTGGTTTTTCTTTTTTGATTTAAATTAATTTATAATTTATATATAATTTTTTTGTATTTTTTTTCTCCTTTTTTAAACGATCACCTAATTTAATGATATTTTGAGATTATATAACTATTTTCTTGTTTTTATATTAAGTATACTATCTTTTTTTCTGTAATTTATTAATTAATTTTTGTTTTATTTTATATTTTTATTAGCACCTTGCTTTTATTTGTTGTTATATTACTTTTTCTTTAAATTATAGTTATTTCATTGTTTACCTGTCTCGTAGTTTACTAACATTTTTCTAGCGGTGTATGTATGTCAAATTGTTTGAGGTTGTGATATTTTAATGTATTATGTGATTGGATTTTTTTAGTTCATCTAAAATCTTTTGGCAGTGTTTATTATACCCTACCGCCCATGCAGTGGTTGGGGTATTATTTTGTATTTGATCTAGTTTGATATATTTTTCTATCGAAATCTTCTTTAACATCGTCCTTAGTTTAAAAATAATTATCAAAATTTTGGAAATGTATTCAAGTAAAGTTGGTTTAGAATAAATGGACTTAAAAGACACTTTGAATTGGATGCTTTAATTATAAATAAGGATTCCATGGACTAGCGTTTTATTTATTTTTTTTTTTTTCTTTATCAAATGCATGGTTTCATAAATATTTTTAAGCATAGTTTAATAAGGATACAAAAAGCATGGAAGATCATTGATCGATGTATTTTAATGAGGTTTGTGACTGGAGGAAAGAAATGGCTTGTAAGTACTAATGAACTTTATAGTCGGGTATCAAGAAAATCCAAACTCATTTGCTCAATAAAGTAGTTCTGTTTTATCACATTAATTAAATATAGTGAAATCATTATCCTGGCCCAAGAACTATGTATCAGTATTATTTAGATTTTTTAGTATTAGTTTTGAAATGAAGTTCATTTATTTAATTTAATTGAAATGTATGGGAAATCTGTACATATAAAGTTCAAGATTTTGAAGAGAATAAAGAAAATTATGAACAGCTAAATTTTTTACATTCTTTCCCTATTAGAGTTTAGAGAAACGGTTTTCAAAAAGTGGTCCGTAGTACGGACTACGTACGTACATTCTAGGAGGGTAGAGAAGATATAAAATTTAAAGATTTTTATTAATTTTATTTAATGAACGCTTCCTTTTTTATGTTCTCATTAGATATAAAATAGAAAAAATTTAAAGTAAACAGAATTGCAATTATATGCGTTTGAGAGTTTATTTAATTCAAACTTGAAGCAATCACCCTTTGGTGGAAACGTTACTTTTGATTAAGTTAACTAAAAATGCTTAGTTCCAAATGGAAAACAAGACAAACCCTTTGATGAAAGTTTAACTGACTTCTTAATAAACTTATTTTTAAACGTTAAAAGTTTTAGAAAAAATAAAATAAAAAAATATATTTTTCACAATTTGAGAAATGTATTAAAGTTATTTATGTTTGTGAGAACTCCTAGGTTAGAGTGTAGAAAAAAAATAAAAATAAGTAGAATAAAGAAAAATATTTAAAACACTTTAGAAATAGATCTACAGGAACACCTCGTTCGAGTGATACTCCAACAAAATTTTTTTTCAACGGTAATGGTGCTGCATTTTTGCTAGGAGTTTAGCACAATAATATTTTTTACAAAAAGTGGAAGTGAAACTGGTTATAACCTTCAATCTAGATCTTTTCAAACTTTTTACTACTACTTATTATTTTCAAAGTTGAAAGTTAAATTTTAAATTCATCAAAATTTAGTCCTCGAAAAATAATCACAAAACAATAATCGATACGAAGAATCGATATCTTGACACCACATCAGTGTCAAATGATTAAATAACATTATGCATTCAAATTCATATAATTAAAAGTTGTTAACGAACGATATCTCTGTTCAAATTAAGAACTGAATATGCACACTACAAACAATTATGTAAAAACCTGTTTCCTATTAAGCACTTTTAAGTCCAACATAAAAATGTTTATGGGAAAAATAAATTTAAAGCCAAAACATTGCACAAACAAACAATTAATTGTTTTTTGGTATATTAATTAAAAATTACTCAAATTAATTTTTCCTTTCAAATTCAATCCCTATTTCTAACTGTGTAACATGTTCTATGTATGTAACTATGGGAAAATTTGTTAACAAATCTAATAATTTAATGAATTTGTGGATTTTATTTTATTGGTTTTCTGTTAAGCTTGGTCTCTAAAAATTTTTTGGAATGAATGCTGGTTGTTGTTGGTAGTTGGTTGTTTTATTAATTCGCTAAAAATGTATGCATTTTTGGACGGATATTAAATATATATTATTTATTTTGTTTTATTTTTATATTGAGTTTTAATGAATCAACTAAATGTTTGCTTATGAATTATAAATTCTTCTGAACAATATGCGTGTGAGAATTTTCATTATATTTTAATAAAAGAAAAAGTAATATAACTACAAATAATTGCTTATGTTTTTATTTTATTTATTAAATTTCTTTAATTTGTAACTAATTTTTAATAAAAAAAATTCTGTACATTTTTTTGGTTTTTAATTATAATAATAATGAGATTATTGTTGCTTTTTTTATTTAAAAATGGGGGAGTATTTTTTTGTTTTTTCTTAAATTTTGTTCATTTTGTATACCTTTAACTATTGATAGATTAATAATGATTCTAATGATGATTTTTAATGAATTCGTTTTTCTCGGATTATTTGTTTAAAAAAGGTATTTTTTAATACTATTTTTTTATGATTAAATTATTATTTTTTTCGAGTATATGTTTTGTAGATGTTGTGTAATTTTGGTTTTGTTTAATATGATATTGATTTTTGTTTTAATTTTTTAAAAAAATTACATTTTATTATAATTTATTCTCTTTCGTTTTTTGTTTTGAATGGTTATTAGATGATGCGCGCTATTTTTGTTTTTTTGTTTTCTTAGGTTTGAATATGTTTTCTTTTGTTTTTTAATTTTAAAATTTAAATTTAAAGGATGTTGTTCGGTTGTTGTTTTGTTGGTTGATATTTTCGTTTATCTTTAGGGGCGTAATTATTGATGTTCGTTAGATAAAATATGATTTCTGTGTTCTTTATTTAGTTGGCGGCCTGATTTCTATATGAATTGTTTAGTTTTAGTTTTTTTTAAAGATTTTTTAGTAGTTTTATATAAAAAAGGATTTTTGTTTAAATTTAGTTAAATAAATGAACACTTTGTTGTTTCTTTTATTTTTAATTCTTATTGTGATGTCATTTTTGTAAGTTGGTTGTTAGGTTTGGGGCTTTTGCGTTTTTTTTTTTTGCCAATACAAAAATGCAATTATACACCGGTTGTTGTCTCCAATTTTTTTTAAATTTTTTTAAGATTTTTTTTCATTTAAGCTTAAGGTTCTATCATGATTATAAAGTGTTAAACTACACAAAGCAGCAAGAGCCAGTGTTTTTAAAAAATGTTGATGTCATATGATGAATTAAATCCAATATTTGTTTTCTAAATCTGCTTCCTAACTTTATTGATTTTGTTACACGTGGAGATCTAAACTTTGAAACTAGTCATGATTGTATGATGATGATATTTAAAAGTTTCTTTTGATTGATCTTATAACTATTTGTTTGTTGTTTCTTTGTGTTATATTATTTTACAAACTGTCTTAAAAAAAATTCAAGACAATTGCTTGCTTATTATCAATCCTTAGCTTAAAGACTTAAAAAAACAAAAAAAACTTCTTTCTCTTTTCTTCCTGTTTTGTGGGCTAAAGGTGTCGTCTGTCTGTCTCATGATGATGGTTAGGTTGATTAGATGTTCGGTCAGTGATGCTGATTAAATGATGACGAAATGATGTTCTTTGCTAATTGTGCGTCTGCAATAATTTTAGTAGTAGTCCAGTAGTAACATGGTTATTGTTAATCCATTATTCTTCCATATTGTGGACTGGTTTTCCATATTGATTTGATGATATTTTTTTATTTTTATGGTGGTTGAGGTGTTGGTGTTAATATAAATTGCTAATAAAAAGCAAACTTGGCAGCATTTTGTTTTTCATTTTTTTATATATATTTTTTTTGGTATTTTTTTGTGTATTTTTTGGATTTTTTTTATATATTTTTTTTGGTAGTTTCATTGAAGTTTTACTGTTTTTTTAGATGGAGACAACGTTTTGCATTTTGTATGGTTTCTAATACTCCCAATATCATGCATCTTGAATTTCGCCCTTTAGTCCAGGCACCCTGTGGTGTTGGTTATGTCCTAAACGATTGGCTAAGTCCTGTACAACATCCCGAAATATAACCGTATCTATATTTTCGCCTAATAAATACAATAAAAACCAATCGCCCATCTTTGAACGACGAACAATTATTTCTATAGCGTCTCGACGCACTAACCTGTAAGAAAAAATTGTGAAAGATATTAATGAATTGTTTAAATTCTTTTCTATGAGAGAAAATAAGTGACACAAATGAAATAAGTATATGTTCATTAGGATACGCTTTTTTGTGATTTCGATGTTGGAAGGCCCCTCAAACGATGCATAATTTTAAAATTCATCTTCAGTTATCTACCCGCGATTGAAAATCTCAAGTCTGTGATAAATTTGGACAAAAAAAGTTTCGAGTTTTTTTCACGAAATAGGTCTCAAAAATTCGTAATTTTAAGATTGTTATGCAAAAAATATTTTTAAAAATTTTCCATGGTATTTAGTTTCGTTAAAAGGTTATCTTTAATGCATTTTGATGAACAATTTATTTAAAAATAATGTATTATAAGCCATACTTACCATAATGAGACTTTTTAATATTTTACCCATAACCGGGACAAAATTATAAAATTTTTATTAATTTTGCAAATAAAAATTATTGAAGTTTTTTTTTTTTTCGCATGATGTACTAAAATGACGGTTTATGGACCAATGTTTTTCCAACAAATGTTTTAAATATTTTATTTTTTTTTTCATAATTGGCTCAAAATTACGATTTTTTTTTCTTCGATACCCAATTCGAGAAAAAACTCAACATTTTTTGTACAAAATTTTCTAATCCCGAAACTTTTAGACGCTGGAAGGGAACAAAAGATAAATTTTAATGTTTTTTTTTATTAATATTTAACACCAAATACGACTTCCTTTAAGGATGGAATTAAATTTGTACCAAAAAAAAAAAAAAAATTAATAAAAATAGGAACATGAAAGGAAAAATTAAATGCATGTTTTTCATAATTACAGACATTCAAATTTTTTCAATGCACAACATAATTTTTTGTTTGTCCTTTATAATTAAATTAAACAAAAAATAACTTTTTTAATTTAAAATATCGATTTGAATAAGGAAAGAAAGTTTTAGGATTTTTTTTATTATTACTTTTTTTAATAGGGAAAAAGGATATTTTTACAAAATGGTGGGATTTTTTTCTTAATTTTATCAAACATCACTGATGCGATATATTCTATATATTGTAGAAAATATTTATTTTTTTTTTTAAAGTTTGACATTGATATTAAAATTCAATTGATTCTTTAATTTTCATATGTTGATTTTTGCATTAATTAGTAAGAAATCTATGTAGATTACACAGGTCAACAAAATCGCAAAAGAAATTATATCTCGAATAATTCTGCAAAATTGTTATTCCAAAGGCTTGATGTAGTATAGAAAGTAAAATGAAAATTTTCCATCACGTCACATTTTTAACCCATTGCGGACCAATAGAAATTTGCTTCATAGAGGAGTTTTTAAGTTATAACATATTCTAGGTAAGAGGTAGAGGAAATTAGTTACTCATGTTTTATATCCAAGATATGAGGCTACAAAATTATGGTACTAGTTAAGTACCTTGTCACACATAGCCCCTAGAAGTCTTTAAATTTATAAAAATCAAGAATTTCTCAATTAACCCTCATAAATCCCTTGAAAAGTGAGGTATAAGGAGTTGTTGTAGAGGGGAAATTTTTATTTGATATAACTAATACAACACCGCAGATCTCAGAAATGAAAAAATATTTAAAATCGCAATGATAGTAACAAAACTAACAAAAAATTACAAAATAGTTATATCTTGATTAATTTTGTTTAATCCTTATTCCTTAGACTGAATATAGTGAAAAAAGATAAATGAAACATTTCCATCACATCACACTTTTAACCCATTGATGACCAAATGAAATATGTACCCATAAGAAATTTTTAGGTTATATAATTTTCTGGGTGATAAAGCAAATTACACTGGTCGACAAAAAATTTTTTTTCGTGCTCCTTTAAAAAATATGTGGACTAGATGGAATTCCGTATGCTAAACTCGAATCTGCTTTCAGTTTTTTCCCATCAGGTCGAGATTTTTTTTTATGGACGTGTCTAATATATTATGCGGAATAAAATTAGCTTTAAGTCGTTCTACTACCAAATTTTTATCCTCTCAAAAGTTTAGGAGATATTTTGAAATAATTGTTCGAAAAAAAATTTTTTATACTAAATTCAAGATTTCTTTTTTTTACTAAAACTTCTTTTTAAAAGTGAAAAAATCAAAAATATTTCAGTTTATCATTTATTTTATTTTAATTGTGAACATTTTAATCCATAACTCTGAAATTCTTGAGCGAATTAAAAATATTGTTGACATACCTTGAAGACAATTTTCGTATGCATCTTTTGGTGTATTATTTATCAAAATCGAGTAAACGGTTCTTCAGTTATAGTCTAAATTTGACATACCATTCCCGAATTTTATAGTGTGACCACTAAATAAGGTGAATAATGCACCTACAAAAAAAATCAGTACGTGATAGAAAAAAACTGAATGCAGATTCTTGTTTAACTCTTCAAAATCCACCTAATCCATCTATTTTTGTTTCAAGAAAAAATAAAAAAATAATTTTTTTTTTCCACCACTGTATTTCTACTGAAATGTATGTAACATAGGTATTTTTACTTAATTGTGAATAAAATCAAGATTTGTGCATCAATTTTGAAGATACATGCCTTATTTTATTCGCAGCATTACCAGCTTTAAAATAAAAATGATAAACTGAAACATTTTTGTTGTTACTATTTTTAGTACGCATCTTTGAGTTATAGTCTAAATTTGACATACCATTCCCGAATTTTATAATGTGACCACTGAATAAGGTGAATAATGCACCTACAAAAAAAAAATAAGTACGTGATAGAAAAAAACTGAATGCAGATTCTTGTTTAACTCGTCAAAATCCACCTAATCCATCTATTTTTGTTTCAAGAAAAAATAAAAAAATAATTTTTTTTCCACCACTGTATTTCTACTGAATTGTATGTAACATAGGTATTTTTACTTAATTGTGAATAAAATCAAGATTTGTGCATCAATTTTGAAGATAAATGCCTTATTTTATTCGCAGCATTACCAGCTTTAAAATAAAGATAATAAACTGAAACATTTTTGTTACTATTTTTAGTACGCATCTTTTGGTGTATCACTTATGTCAATCGTACACACCGTTCTTGAGTTATGTGGAAATATACTAGAGTAATGGCCTTACTATGGGCGAAATATTAGACACGCCCATAAAAAAAAATCCAAAACTGATGGAAAAAAACTGAAAGCAGATTCGTGTTTAGCACATCAAAATGCATCAAGTTCAACTATTCGTCTTTAGGGGAGGATTTTTTTGTCGACCAGTGTTATAGATCTGCATTTTATAGAGGGGGAATAATGCACCGAAAAAATTCCAAAACGCTGTTATTGAGAGATTACATCAAGGCATATGGAATATTACTTTAGTGACAGATTATTGCTGCTTCTTAGTATGAGAAAACATGAAAAATAGTACGTTCTTAAATCCTAATTAAAAAAAAATACGCATACATTTTTCTATGAAATAAAAATAAAAACATTATATATTTTAAAATTGTAACGTCAAGGAAATGTTTTATTTAATTTTCTACACTATATTTAGTCTAAGGAGTTAAAATTAGGTCGAATTATTCACAATATATTTTTCTTATAATTTTTTGTTAACTCTGTTATTTAAATTGGTATTTTTATTTTTTCATACTTTTGATGGCTACGCATTTTCTGTGAGTACGATTTTAATTAAATTTTATTTAAATTTTATCATTTTTGAGATCTACGGTTTTTTGCTTGTTATATCAAATACAATTTTCCCCTCTACACCCACTCCTTACCCTTATTTTTAATGGTTTTATGAGGGTTAATAGATAATTTCTTGATTTTTACAAATTTAAAGACCTTTAGGAGCTATGTATGACAAGTTAGTGACTTAGTTAGTTGACATTTTTGTAGCCCCATGTCTTGGCTATAAAACATGAGCAACTAATTTCTTCTACCTATTACTTGGAAAATTTTATAACCTTAAAAATTGATTATGGAACCACATTTTCTTTGGTCCTAAATGGGTTAAAAATGTGACGTGATGGAGACAAATCGAAATATTCCTGGTGATTGAGATGACCATACCTACAATATCTGCAACATGATTTTCCAGATACTTTTTTTAGTGTTGACCTGTGTTGTAGCTAATTTATTTGTCGATATAATTTGTGTCACTTTAAATTTTAAATTAACACTAGGATATTATACAAAGTTTGCGATATTAAAAAATGTACTTTAATAAAAATATTTAAGAAAATTTTAATTTATATAAAATATTTTAAAAATAGTATTTATCTTTAAAGTCCACGCAAACATTTACAATTATCCTCAAATACATAAATAACTTTCTTGTCAACTTACCTAAATCGCATACGAAATAAGTACACCCTCATACGTGGTGAAAATATAATAACCACCCTGTATATCATTGTTAATAATGTTAATAGTGTTAATAATATAAACCAAAACCAAAGGAAAATATATATTTTTTCATTAACAACATTTAATGGCAATATGCATATGGCATCATGTTTTTCCACCTTTACAAAAGAAAAGAAAATAAAACAAACAAAAAAATATATTAAAATTTGAATACTTCACCAAAAAGCATTTATCACATTTTATTTAACTTACCTCCCCACTTGAACCATATTTAAAAAATGTACATTTGGTCATTCTAGGGAATATATATATCATGGGGTCCATACGATCCTCTTGATCGTCTTCCATATACTTTATCACTTCTAAGCCAAATGTCATAAATTCGCCATCGAAAAATCGATTCATAAGAAACATTTGACCTTAAAATCAAATCAGAAAATAAACAAAAAACATAAATAAATTTGGTAAAATTTATATTAATCGATTGTATAAATTTCGTCTTTTACGTCTTTAGTGTCCTATTGACTTTTTTTATTTTTTGAAATTAGCCAATAAATATTTCTACTGTTTTTACACAAATTATGTTTTTTGTTTGTTCTTTTATAAAATCCACATGATCTTTAAAATATTAACACATGTTCATCAATAATTATATTAATTGCCCATAAAACATTTGTAAGATCATATGAAAACAAAGATAAGCAAAAACAAAATATATAACAAAAAACAATAGAAATTATCAGTAGATAATTATAATCCCACAGTTTTTCATATAATTTACAATAAATAAACAATTAGAAAGATGAAAATCATGATGTGCTAAAAGATTTTAGCACACACAAATTCATCAATACAATTTTTAAATTTAATATACTTTAATTTAATTTATTTGTTGATATAATTTTGAAACAAAAAAAAAAAAAAAATAATAATAATAATAAAAAATAAAAAAAATAATAATTAACCCCTTAATGATGTGGTATTACAAATGTGGCCTTTATATTCTTGAAAATATAGTGTTCAAAATTTTTACAATTACAATTGTATATTTTCTTATCTGTGCATTTATTTGCATGTTGGTGTAGTGTCCTTATGAAGCGATAAATCAATAAAAAAAAGGCAAATTTATATGCATTTTTGTGACGCTGCGCTGTGCTTTATGAATTAACTTGAGTGCTGTCTCAAGTCTTAAAGGAGATAGAGAGTGCAATTATAATAATTCTTAACTAGAAGATAAAAATGTGTATTTATTAATTGGAAAAAATGTGCATAAAATTGTAATATAATTAACAAACAAATTTGATTAAAAAACTTGAAATTTATGTTATAGACGTAAAGGTAAAAATTAAAATAAATTAATTTTTAATTTGTTTTTCTTTATATAAAGTTATCGATTATTTTATTTTGACATAAAATAGTTTTTTAAAAAAATCAATGTAGAATAATATCATGATATATCATAATTTTTAACATGTATTATACATTATCATGATACAGGTATTATTTGAACTGGTGCGAATCTTCCAAATGATATTTTAAGTCTAATCTGATCATATATAAACACATTCAATTAAAGCTAATATGAGATTCAATTAATGATAATCTAAAATTTTGTAAAATCTGCTTATTATTTTAACGATCAAATCAAAATTATATAATGAGAAAATTTAAACTTTCCTTGGTCCACCTTAAGCTGAATTGTATAAAAAGATTATCTTTTTTATTTTATTGTTATTCTTTATTTTTTTTCTATCCATTGTTCTATTATTCTACTCATTCGTTAATACCTCGTTTTTTTTTTTTTGCTTTGGCTTCAGGCTTACACGAGCAAGTTTTTGTAATAAATTTTTTTTTATTTATTTATTTATTTATTTATTTTTTTTTACATTTATAAACATTTATTAACTATCTGTAAATAAAAAAAAAACAAACAATTCTCTGGAAATTTGAACACATGTCCCCTAATAACAATAACAATAAAGGTATTCACCTTATCAATTTTCAAATTTTCAAAACTCTTGCAAAGTAGAAAATTTGCATCGATTTCTATAAACCAACAACCACATAAATTTTGCACAACTTACTTTGTAAGGGTCTAGCAAAGTTTCAATTTCTGAGGTGAATACCTTCAATATTTAGGGGCTTTGGTACCAAAATCATGGGCAAAGTTTCATGTACTTAAAATAAGATTTAATTCCAAAATTTTTATATTTAATAGTATTAACTAGTGTAGAAAAAATAAAACAATTTTATTTATTAACAAAACAATCTTTTTATTCCCCAAAATCTTACTGCATTCTAAAAAATGTTGGAATCAAAACAAAAAAACCCCAAAAGTAAATTTTGTGAGCAAAAATAAAAACCCCATTCTACGGTTAATTATGTTTATTTATACAATGGCTTATATCGTATACAGATCAGTGGTCAGTTTATGAAAATTTAACATTAAATTTCATTGTGATTTGTTTATTTTGGTTAATCAAACAACAAAAATTTAAAATTGTTTCGTTGTTGTAGTTTTTTTTTTTTGGTATTTTAAACAACAAAAGTCTAGAAAAAAAAATGCCTCTTTAGATCGTAATACATGCATAAACAAACTCATACAAGTAAAATATTGATCAGTATATAAAATATGATCATTTGTGATATCATATATAAATACATACATTTATGGATACGCACATAAATTACTTTTAAACAGTGTTGTATTTATTTATTTATTTAAAAAACATTTGTCAATTTATTTGCTATTTGCCTCATTGTGTCTATAATGTCTGTCCTTCCGTCTATTTTATTTCATTGTCTGTATTATTATTTTTTTTTTTTCGTTTTTGTTCTTGTTTTAATTTATTTAGAATGATAAATATCTAAATAATTACTTTTTTTTCGTATTTGAAAATTCTAAAGAATTTCGTATATATTTTCGGTGAAAAAACTTATTACTCACCTATCACATTTACGAGTGCTAATAACTCGCACACATAGTATCTGTACGCCCACCAGTTGTGATATCTGCAAAAAAATAATAAGAAATGAGAATTATGATGTGAATGAAATTTTAATTCATATTAAACGGAAATGACACTTTGAAGAGTTTTCCAAAAATGATGAGTGTGTCCGGAGATGCCTACCTTAGGTTTTCCCATAAATAATCTAAAAGTAATTTCTTTTTTTGTTTTTTCTCGGCTTCGGAACAGATTCCTATATCTAAGTCCATGATAAGTGCATGAATTTTGCCACCTTCCCAAGACTTCCACAGCCATCTTGGTGTATAAAATAAAATTGCCTGAAAAATAAAAGAAGTTTTTTTTTAATATTATTTATGGATTGTATACGAATGCTGAAACGTGTAGAAGAATATTAGTATAAATTAAAATGACAACTAATAAGATTTTTTGAAATTTTACCTACAAGAAAATTTGTAGAAACTTATGAAATAGTGCAGAAAATTATTGTTACAGATATATTTATATTTGTTTGTTGGTTTGGAACTAGAGTAATCCAGTATTATATGAGGGCAATTTCATTACGAATTCAAACACATTTCACCGATTATCACCAATTTTGAAACCATTGATAAATATGTAGATGAGGGAATACAAATGGGTAATAAATTTCATTAATTTCGAAAACTGTGACAACTATATTACTTTGAAAGTTTGTTGTGTCAAATAATTATTTACAATTATTATTTTTTTTTTTTTTATAAAAAATTTTTGAAATTTTTTAGTAAAAGTATTTTATTTTCAATTCAAATACAAAAAAAGTTCCAATTACTTTTTTAATTGTATCAATTATTCTATTGCTCAAAATTTAAATTTTCTATTACATTTTAATAAAAATTGTTTTTATTTTAATTTTTTCATAAGTCGAATTTCAATTAATAAAATAATTGAATATGTATTATTAGTAATTGAAATGGGAATTTTCTATGTAAAATTTGAATTTCACTTGTTAGTATTTTATTTAATTATAAAAATATTTAAACACATTTTTAAAATTTAGAAACATGATTTAATTGAATTTAATTTTTTTTTAGAAAAATAATAATTATTTTTACTTTTGCCATGGTCTATTAAACGTTTTATTAAAAACAAAAACCATTCCAATAACTTTTTTAATTTTAACACTAATTCAATTTATATAAATTTATATTCTCTAACATTTTTTACTAAAAGTAAAACAATTTATCGACTTTCAATTATTTTTCTTGATGTATAATTGATAAATTAATCAAATATAAAAAATAAATGATTATTTAAATAATTGAATATACAATTTTTTCTTAGGTTGAATTTCAATTAATAAAATAATTGGATATGCATTATTCATAATTGAAATTGGATTAAGGATTTGTTAGGTAAAACTTGAATTTTATTTTTTAGAATACTTTAATTTTGAGTAGTCTATATAATTATAAATATATTTGAAATCAGTTTAAAAGTTTGATAAATAATTTAATTACAATTTTTTTCGCAAATATTTTACTCTTTGAATTAGAAAAAATATTAAAAATTTTTTTTAGAAAAATTACTTAAAATTTTATAGAAAAATAATATACATATTTGTTTACTTTTGTCTTTCGTATTGTTCAAATTCATTAATAAAAAACGGTCTGAAATTTTTTTGTTATGCCTAAATATCGGTAAAAAGTGCAATCATAATTAAAATCGCGGTAAGATTATTGGATATATTGATTTAATACTTTTTTTTATTAAACTAAATTTTACCTTCATTGAAATTTGTGTTCTAAACATTTTTTAATTCATTTTTATTTCTTTCATTATTATTTATTTAGATTAAAAATTAAACAGAAGTAATATAAGTATAAAAAGAAGTATAAATACAATTCTTAAAAAACAGCAAAATATATTTTTAAATTTAATTTTATTCAATAAAATTTTTTCTTGTTAAAAACACATAAATTAAAAAATATATTTTGTGAGTATCAATGATTTATGGCTCTAATTTTACCTCCTATTATATAGTCTTGATGAAATCCCTAAGGTGTCATAAACCCTGAAAATTTTTGCCATCAAATTTTGATATTGATAATAAAAAATAAGTATATTAAACCATAAAATTTAATAAAAAGAGTAAAAATAATTTTCGTATAAAAAATAGAAATCTCTTTTAAATTTTTAAGACACTATCTTCTTAGACATAGAGAATCCAAGGGAAGCTCCATGGTTGTGTAGATGAAATTGGTGATAAAATACATTGAAGGTGATAAATTTGTATGCTCTTCTGGTGCGCATAAGAGACAAATTAATAATAACTTGTATCATAAATTAAATATGTATACACACCCACTAACACAGTGAACATTTTTAATATCATTTTTTTACTACTGATATAAATTTTAAGGATTAGTGAAAATAAGAGATCTGTTTTTGCTTGTTCCAAGAAAACATATGATCATAAATTTAAATGAGTTTTTCCTAAGTTTAATAAATATAACAATGCTTTTAATTTTATTACTATTATTTTATAATTTCAGCTATATAACAATTTGATGGGGTTGTTTTTTATTTTTTTATTTAATTATTAAAAAGTATACCATAAAATTATTTATTATCAAGCACAAAAATACGGTATTTAAAATTAATTTTTATTTTAATTAGCCAATGTTTTATTTTTTGGTCTTCTTCCATAAATACTCATACGTAAGTATGAATAATATCCTCCTATTTAATATTTTATCTAATGCGGTTAATACTTTTGGCATTGGCTACTAATTAAGAAAATAGAATATGAACATATATTTTTCTTAATACTTTTCAAAATATATGTCTAGGGTTAAGAGTTCATCTGATTTATGACAGCAATATGTTCATATTTTTAAAAGTAATGATTCTTTTTTACGTGTTGCTTGTTTATTTCGAAAAAAATAAATGTTTTTTTGAAAATACAACATTTAGTGGACGTAGATACATGCAAAAAAGTTTAAATATGAAATATTATTTTAGATGCTGTAACATTATTAGTATTTTCTAATTTTGTTTTTATTTAACCCTCTAACGGTCGCCCAAAGGGGTAAAATTGAGAAATATGGCTATCAATTCAATATCAATATTTTGAAAATGTAATTGATGCTAGGCAAAAATATTTAGATAAAATAAAGCATCATTATCTGTTACAAAATCCGGTAATTTTGTCACCATTCGTGTAGTGCGCCATCAAAGTCACAAATTATTTTTAAATTTTTATTCGTAGTGTTAAAAACGGAAAATTTAACTTTTTCAAGATTATATTTTTTCTAGTTAATTTCACTAAATGTAGTTCTTTTACAATGGAGTTGTTAAGAATAGGTATTAAGAAACATATTTACGCATTTTTTTACAATTACAATTTAAACGGCGTTTAAATTGTAATTATATCAGCTTTAGCATGAATATTTTACAAATAAAAAATACTTTTTTTGAATGCATTTTAATGCAATTGCACTTTTTAAATGCATTTTTCTTTAAATATGCTATTCAAATTTGTTAATTTTTTAACATAAATGAAAAGTTTGGAATCTTTACATTAAAATAAAAATCTCAAATTTTTGGGACGGACACATGTACTGTGCATAATTTCTCCTTTTCTTCAACTAGTTTAAAGTTTTTCATATAAAAATTATATTTTTCTTTTATTATGAGTATCTTTACGTATTTTGTTAAAAATAAATGTATTGTGTTATTTAAAAAAAAAATCGTTAAAAATAGTAAAACTTTATGTATCAGACTAATTATTGTTTTAAGTTATAATAAACAAAGCATTTTTAAATATACTTTCGCAAAATTAAAATTTAATAAATTAGCAACTAACAAAAATGCGTCTAAAAACTACATTTATATTTTTAAAATATTATGGATCGAAGACGTGGTTTTTGAAATGCTGACTAAATTACACAAAAAATATACAATGACCTTTTAAATACTTTTTAAATTACAGATCTCCATCAATAACTTCAAGAGATATGAAGATTTAAAATTGCATACTTTTTATATTTTGTTAACTTTTATAAAAATTTTAAAGAAAATTTCAAAAACAAGAAAAAATTTTAATTTTATATGAAAAATTTTAAAAATGTTTTTATAAAAATTGGATTATGCATATAAGATTTTCGCGTCCCAAAAATTTGACACTTTTATTTTAATGAAAAGATTCCAAACTTTTCATTTATGTTAAAAAATTAAAAAATTTTAATAGCATATTTAAAGAAAAATGCATTTGAAAAATGCAATTGCATTAAAATGCATTTTTAAAAAATATTTTTTATTTTTAAAATGTTCGTCGTAAAGCCGCCATATGCGAAATTTTAAGGCCGTTTAAATCATTAAAATTCACAAAGTCTTTCCAGAGATATTGCTATTCAAAGTTACATACTTTTGAAATTTTTTCGTTTTTGAGAAAATTAAAAGGCGAAATTAAATCGCGAGTTTTTGCAATTTCACAAAACTGAAAAATGAAATTGGAATTTGTATACATAATGGAGTTTATGTATTCAAATTTTTATCGAAATTGAAAGCCATCAAGTAAAAAAATATACTTTTTCGGGCGTTCTTTCCTGGAATGGTCGATATATTTTTTTAATTGGTTTAAAAATAGAAATTTTTTGCTCATATAGAAATTCAAAAATCTTTTAGATGAACTTGGGTGAAAATAAAAATTTTGTAGTTTTACTTGATATGTGTCGTACGAAACTCCAGAAAAAATATTTTCTTTAAAAATGCAATGAAAATATACTTGTTTCCTCAACAAAAACGAAACAAAATGAAATTCATATATTTCAAATTAACGTTTATTTAACTTTTATTTATTTGCTTTATTTAAAAAGATATCTATATTGGATTATACGAAAATATTGAAAACAAGTAAGAAAGATGAAATTGAACAAGCTTTTCCTTATTAAATCACTTAAATGCACAAAAATACTATGGAATTGGCATTGGCGTGACAGGTACTTACTTACTATGAAAATTTATACGGGAAATAGTGTGCGGGAAAGTTATTTTCGGGAGGGGGTATTATATGAAAGCTATGAAAAATTTGGGACCGATCCTCACGAAATTTATTAATACGATTTTTACTTGAATAAAACTCAGCTGCTAAATATTTATGGAAATACAGATATATTTAAGACAAAATTTATATGTTTTTTATATATTTAAATTTATATATTTAACATGTTATAGTATTAGCTGAAGAAAAGCTCACATACCGAATTTCATTAGGTTATCTTTAAAACGGCGACAAACAGACTACATCACAAATGTTGGTTGTTGATGTACAGACTGTCGGAGGGACAATGTTTTAGACTAAAAAAATAATATTTATTAATTCAGAAATTCACAATAAATACACCAAGTTTATAAATAACGCGCTCTACCTCTTCACAGAATTAATTCACACAGAATTAAGTACCATTTTTGGCAATTCTACCTCTACCTGTGGGTCGGAACAGAAATGTATAAAATCATTTTACAGATTAAAAATGTGTAAAATTTTTGAGGTATTTAAGTCTAGACATTTAACTTATTATGTCAACTAATTTACCAAATAATTAGGATAAGAAAATAAGTAAAAATAAAAATAAGTTTTTAGAAAATATAAATTAGAAAACATTCCCAGACATTGTAAGTAAGAAATTAGTTAGATTTTTTTATAAAAACTATTTGCTGTATCTATGATGATTTTTAGTTTTGAGTTTTTAATTAAATTCTTATAAATATTTTTCTAGCAGATAGTAGAATGGCACATTTCGGAAAAACTAATGTTCCAGCTTTTAACCAAATGTATTTTTAATGGAAATCTATACCCCCTTAAAAACAGTTTGTACATTTCTGATTTATTGTTATTGTTAAAGGGTGGCCAAGAAGCTGAATAAACAATAAAGCTGTTTGAAAGATGCATTAGAAAACAAAGTATATCATCACTGTTAGCATTATCATTAAACAACATCTGGGTGCCATTAAAATGCATCATTCTTTTAGCGTACGCCAACTATACAATGATCAATCGATTTCTGGGTTTAAAATATCTTCATGAAATTGTGCGTAAATTTAAATTTTTATTACGTCGATCACATTAGTTTTCTATATGTTTTTGCACAAAAAAGTCTTTAATTCAATGTTTGTTTAACATTTCAAACAAACACATTTTACAAATTTCATTTTGCACTTTTGTATTTTCTTCTAAACTATATAATAAGAAACGAGTGAAAATTAGTAAAAACTTTTTTGGCAATAATTCAAACTTTTTTTCTTTTTAATTTTGTTATGCTTAAATACATCAGTGCAGTTTTTTCAGACGCATGCCATCATAATTGTAGTTAACAGAAAATAAATAAATAAAATACAAATTAAGTATAAACTAAAAATGATCAGTGTAATAAAGAGACTGTGTATACTCTTTTAGAAGTACCAAGAATTTTTAAGAGATTTTCTCTTAACTTTTTCTATTAACATATTGTCCATGTTGGCTTTTAGCCAAATTGAAACTCATATACATTGTCTGCTTCCGTATTGTTTATCGACGACTTATCATACTTTTTCAAATTTTACGTAAAGAGCGGGAGTATTATGTTTGTTGCCATTTTGTGGTTACAATTATTTACTTGGGGGGATTTATTTAAAAAAAAACTTTTCTTATTATGATATATCGGCTAATAATTATGTTAAAATAAATTGAAAAGGTTTAATCTTATTCAAAAAATATGTAATTATTTAAGACTAGCATAAATTAGTATATAAAATAATCAATCATACAAAATCTCTAAACATTACAATGTGATGAAGTCTAATACGGTAAATTAATTATAGTATGGAATGATGAACAGTGCTGCTTTATTATTTGGTAATGTACACAGAGAAAACAGATTAGTTATGGCAACCGAATTTTTTGCCAATCGAATTCGTTCGGTTGCAAGTACTATCATACAATTCGATTAGGACTACCGTATTCATGTGGTACTCACAACTGTGTTCAAAAATAATTCTTTAAAAAAACTTGAAACTATTGTGAATTAACATAAACAAATTTGTATTCTTATGACATCTATGTATGTTTATTTAAAATTATTTTATATGTACACAAACACATTATAAAAAATTGTCTTTGTTGGCCTTCTGAATATACCTTTTATAAATTGCTTAATGGACTAACTTAAATTCATCCTTATCAATAGAGCAACCTAATTTTGCACGGCAAATACATACGTGGCATTCCGACCGAAAATGATGAAACTTTCTGTAGCCCACATGTAGACAGCGATTGCCTGTGGAAAATTGTCACTAGTTTAGACGCTGAACGTTTCACATTGAATTAAAATATTTTACTTACCGTCGTTTTGAAATTAAACGTCGAAAATTGAACTTTTATCCAGATTTCTATTGTTAAACAGCTTTCAAACAACAGGAATTAATCATTGATCGGTTTCATACAAGCCTTACATATCTACTGGTTATATTCCAATGATCGGTTTCATACAAGCCATACATATCCACTGGTTATATTCCAATGATAATCCAACATTTATTTGTTTTCCAAAAAAAATCTCAGTTTTTACTTTTCCGTAGATCTCAACTGCAGATTTTTGCCGAATGATTATATCACAGCATCATATTCATGACTATTAATGTATATTGATGTAATCACAAGTGTTGTTTGCAATTGTATTTTTATTTATTAAAACTTATATTTCAAATATTTTTATGAATTTATTATTTTTCTGAAACATTTACACAAAATTATTTTTTTATATAATATAACAATTTATTTTGAAATGTCAGAATAAAAACTATATGGTTAGGAACACCAAATTTTGTTTCTATAACCGAATTTTTATAACACATTTATTTCTGCAACAAATATTTCAGTTATTTTATCTTTTTATACTGTTTTAAATTCGATTGTATTTATAAATTAAATTAAAGAAAACACAAATTGGTTTACAAAAATAAATTAACTATGATGTCAATTATATTTCCATCACAATTATATTTTAAATAATATAGAAATAAAAAATCTGCAGTATTTAAAAATTAATCACAGCTGTTATCAAATCTTTGTCGCTCGTAATAAATTTTGTTTATAACAACAGTTTTCTAACCAATCTTTTTCCTGTGTGTATTTAAAAAATATTTTCATATTTATTTTACATATTTCATTAATCAGTGAAAAGGAATATTTCAGAATTACTCATTTTTTCTTATTTGTTCGATTTCGTTGTCGGGTTTTGAAGAATTTTAATGTGATTACACAGAAAAACTATTTTGGAAAAAAATTCAAGTTAATCATTAATCAGAACTTTTAAATAAATTATTCAAAATCGAAGTATTTAAACAAATTTAATTAAAATTTTACATTGAAAAATCTAAAATCCAATTTCAATTAAGAATGATACATATTCAATAATTTTAGATTTAAAATATTAAAAAAGAAATCAATTATTCAAGTTATCACTTATGTTTAATTTATTAATTGATACAATAAAAAAATAATTGATAGTCGATAAATCGTTTAATTTTTAGTGAAAAATATTAGAAAATTTAAAATTTTAGCACTTGAATAATTAATAAATGTAAAAAAGTATTTAGAATAGTTTTTTTAATAATTCGATTAATTTACCATGGATTTTCTGTGTATTGTTTTAAATAAACAAAGGAAAATGTGATTTTTATACCCAACACCACCATAGGTGGAAGGGTATTATGCGTTTGTGCTGATGTTTGTAACACCCAGAAATATTTGTCTAAGACCCACCTTAATTTATACCAATCGGCTTAGAATCACTTTCTGAGTCTACTTAACGATGTCCGTCCGTCCGTCCGTCCGTCCATCCGTCCGTCCATCCGTCTGTCCGTCCATGTAAACCTTATAATCAAACTACAGGTCGCAATTTTGAACCAAAATTAATGAAATTTGGCACGTTGGTTTCTTATAATCTAGGAACGAAGTCTATTGAAATTGGTTATGATCGGTATATTATTTCGCCTAGCCCCCATACAAATGTCCTCCCGGAAAAGGGTTTAACGATCATAAATTCCTTAAATATAGCAATATTTTAATGAAATTTGGCACATATAAGTTTCATATAAGTCTAACTAAGTGTGCCAATTTTTAAAAAGATCGGTCTATAATTAAACATAGCTCCCATATAAACCCCTTTTCAGAAAATCACTTTAACGGGCGTAAATCCCATTAAAATGTTACTATCAAGTTAAGTTTTATATGAATATAAATGATAGTGTCAAATTTTACGAAGATCGGTCCATAATTTACCATAGCTCCCATATAAGGTCCTTTTTCGTGAATCGACCAAAAGTGAATAAATTCATATAAATGTCAGTATTCGTATGTCTTATTTTACACTTATGAGTCCACATTTCGCTCCAAGTCTAATAAAAGACCCCTCTCCGAATTATAATGTACACAATGGTGTAGGGTATCATATGGTCGGGCTTGACCGACTATATCTTTTTCTCTCGTTTTTTTTTTTTTTTCTTTTCCATTAAAGATATACATCTGTATCGTTTACATTATTAACATGAAATGTCATTTCTTCATAGCGTAAGCCCGTTATGGAATGGAATGCTTTTCTGTCATTCTATTAATATTTTTAAAAACTCCAAATCTGTTTAAAATGCTCTCTAAGTTAAGCTGAAAAAGAGCTACAGAAGCAATTGATTTAAACAAAGACTGTATGGGTAGTGTGACCATTTCTGCAATTAAATTTAGCATAAAAAATTAAAATCTAATACATTTTACCAGGAAATTATAAACTTTTATCATTTTATAAGATAAAACCTATTACGGAAATATATGAAACAGCAAAAATAATTTTTATTAATGGAAAATTCTGAAAAGTTCTGCAAATTATGCTCTTTAGTGTAATAAATGAAAAAAGATGTTCTTAAGTATAAAGTTTGCAAAATATGCCAATAAAATTGCAAAATAATCTAAAATAAGAATTTTCTTTAAAAATATAGCAAAATGGTAAAGCCAAAAGTAGGTAAAACTATGGTATAAGAATTAAAATATGAAAGAAAAGCTGTAACCATTCAATGCAAAAATTTTTTAAATTGTCAGAAAGTGATAAATAATGCACAGGAAAAAATAAAATTTTGCATATTATCGGTTACCTTGATTACAGTACAAAATTATGCAAAATCTATTAAAAACATACTACTGAAAATGTGTTTAATATTAAAAAAAAAAAAAAATAATAATAAAAATATTAGCATTTGTTTAGCTTTATTTTTAGCACGGATTTCTTGAAAAAATCTTCACATGTGGTCACACTGATTACACTGGTTGACAAAAAAAATCCTCCTCCAAAGACGAATAGTTGAAAATTGATGCATTTTGATGTGCTAAGCACGAATCTGCTTTTAGTTTTTTTTTCCATCAGGTCTGGATTTTTTGTTTATGGGCGTGTCTATTATTTCGCCCATATTAAGGTGTAGTATATTTCCTCATAACTCAAGTACGGTGTGTACTATAATTTAATTTTATTCACAGTTAAGTAAAGATAGCAAAAAAATAAAAAATTCTTTAAACAAAATTAGGTGAACTAGATGGATTTTGACGAGTTAAACAATGATACACCTAAAGATGCATACGAATCTTCAAGGTGTGTCAACAATATTTTTTATTCGCTCAAGAATTTCAGTTATGGATCAAAATTTAACGATAAAAATAAAAAAAAAGTGAAAGCTGATTCCTGTTTACCACGTTAAACTTCATTTAATCCACTTTTTTTTATTTAAGACGAACAAAAAAATATATATATTTTTTTTTCATTAGTAAGGAGTGAGATCGAAAAATTCTTAACATACATAATATTCAATAACCTGGAAACGGTTGATCTTAGAGTGTTCATTCTTCTTTTAGTCATTTGATAATTTAGCACAGATTACAGAAATATATAATTTTTATGGTTCTAACCACTAATTATAAAATTGTGGACCATTTTGTAAACCCTTTCTTTGGAGATTTGATAGTTGCTTTAGTCACTTTTTTGGAACAGTGTGCACATCTTCTATTAAACTTTTCGGTATTTTGGGATACCTTTTTTGTGCCCTTGAATTCACTTTTCACAAGAGCTCAATATCTCTCCATTGGTCTAAGCTATGGACAATTTTGAAAATTGACCTCTCTTGGTACTAAAACTATGTTATTGATTTGGTACCACTCCAGAGCTTTCTTACCGTAGTGACATGATACCAAATGGGTCCAAAAATATGTGGACACGTTGTGCTTTCTTAAGAAAAGAAGAAGTCTTTTTTGCAAATATTCCTTTATGCATATTTTGGTATTTATAGATCCGAATGTATCAAATGACTTTCCTGTTTTGCCGCAACTGCAAAAAGCTTGTCATACCATGAATTTTGTAACAAATTGTTGCTGCTTTTGGGTCTTAACTTATCTCCAACATTGCTTCGAGCATTGGCAATAAAAATTTTTGAGATGCAAGCTGCGAAGATTCTGCCAGCACATATGTTTCTTCGTCAATTATACAACTTAAATATTTTTGTATGAAATTTGGTTTTAAATTCCGATTCCTATTTTTGGCTTGTAATTTTTTTTTGCAGAATTCCAGTTTGGAATTTTTTGAACATTATATGTTATCATCTTTCCCATTAGCTTTAAATTTTCGCATTGGATTTTTTGAAATTTTTTAATAACTTGTAGGACGTAAATCTTTTTCGTCACTTATTTTGATGAAAATAAGGACAAATTAACATGGTTGTTATTAAAAATAATAACTGAAGTATTTTTCCATGATAACTAGATCAAAAAAAATTTTGAATATTGATTCCGAAAAAAGTTATGAGGCAAAATGTGTGTTAAGATTTTTTCGATCTCACTCCTTATATCTCCATTTAACTGTAGCTAGGCAAGGGGTATTTTAGCTTAACTGTGAATGAAGTGAAAAAAATTTGTGCATCAATTTTGATGATACGTGGCTTTATTTACTGGTAGTTTAACCAGCTTTGATATAAAAATTATAAACTGAAATATTTTTGAAGTTCTCACTTTTAAAAATAGATTTTAGTAAAAAAAATCTTCAATTAAGTATGAACAAAAATTTTTCGGATACTTATTTCAAAATATCTCATAAAATATTGAGCGGATAAAAATATTGGATTGATATTGAAGCCAAGTTTATTCTGCATATTTTGGTAAATCATTTATATAAATCATTTTCGAGTTATAGTGAAATATGTATACTCCAGTAATTGGCTTATTTAGGGCGCAATATTAGACACATATAAAAATCTCGACTAGATGGGGAAAAGCTGAAAGCAGATTCGATTTTTTTGAAGGAGGACGATAATTTTTTTGTCGACCAGGGTTATTAGTATTAAACTATTTTGTAAAACACATAATACAATAACTTTCTTAAAATAACTTATTTTTCACTAAGAAGAGATTGTTTTAAATATGTTTTACTTTGAAAGTTGTGTAAATATGTTTCCTTTAAAAGTTCTTCAGTTATTTTTAGCTAGAAACTGAAAATTTTATAAATATTCTAAATGACTTTAATTAAATAGTAACAATTAAGGGTATTAGTTAGTCGACCTTGACCGTATCTAAATCCTAATGATGTTGATCTATAGCTAATATTTACATAGAACTTATGGATTGTTGAATTTACTTCTCAAGGGGATCTCCCACTCATAGTAAAGAGTTTTTCTGGTTCAAAATGTCACAATTTTTTGTTTGGGAAAATTACACAACATATGAATTCAGTTTAAGTTCTAACAATGCCAAAATGACTAGAATATTATTAAGACCATAATAACAACAATAAAAAAAAAAAATATGAAAAACATGATGTTGATAAACTAAATTTAAAAATTTTCACTTTTCTCTTATTGTTTTTTTTTTTTTTTTTTTTTTATTTAGTTCTGCTTCGCTAAGTGTCATCACAAAATTTTAATAGACATCGACGCATGAGTCTAGCTATAAATAAATTTATAATATGAACATTTACCGCCTAAATGACTCGTCACAGACGCATCATCACATTTATTAAATTTGATTTAAAAATTTCAAACAATTTTGGGTATTTAAAAGAGCCAAAAACTATTGGGCGATAAACTGTTTATAATTATCAGTATATATCGATAATGTAAAGAATATTTGCCATTTATGTATAAAAGAAAGTTAGTATTTATTTAAAAAAAAAAAATTTTATTAGACTTGTATATACATAAATAAGTACAAATTATAGACATAATTTATGAGGTGATAAAAAGTAGTTTTATTATTAAAAATTCTGTTCTTTGTTAGTGTTTTACATTTTTTTTTTTTTTATTTATTTTTTAAAGATTTTATTTTGCAAATACCCGTATCGACATTTTGAAAAACATGTTATATATAAAATCCATTAATAAATGTACGTATATAAGTAAAATTATTAAGTTATTTTCTTTTTCTCTGCTTTTAATAATTTAATTTGAAATGAAAAATGTAGATTTCATTGAGAAAAACTAACCCAATAAATCATCTATTCAATGATGTACTCATTATGATCATGTTATAGTTGTTGCTGTGGATTATTAATTTATTTTTGGATTATATTTAAAAAATTGTTGATTGATTTATACACTACGTGTGTAACATGTTATCTTAATAATGGAAAAAGAAAAAAAAATATTCTTTCTAATTAAGAATTTGGAAATATATAACGTAGAATCTTGAGAAATTTAACAAGTAACTAAAATTAATCATAGAAGTGATGTAGTTTTACACAAATTATTATTATAATTATTATTATTAATTTTTTTTTTTCACTTTTTCTATGTAAAAAAATGATACATATTATACGGAAAAACAGCAATTAAAATTCACGGGTGTTATACATTTGCCAAAAAAAAAAAAAAAATTATCGTAATGCAGAAAATTTGTTTTTAATTTTTCAAATGAATAAAAGTTTAATTTTTTCATCCATTTTGCAAAGATTTATATGGAAAAATAGTTTTCTATAACAAAATTAAAATTACAAATTTTTTGATTCCCATTTCGATATAAACCTCGAATCTTGATATACTGAAAAAAGTCACTAAACACCAAAATAATGCATTTAATTTAAAATTGCTTAAATTTACACCTTTCACCAAAAGGATTATATCAATTAAATGTAAATGTGAAAAATGAAAAACAGACACATTATTCCAATTAAGAAACTTATTAAATCAATCAAATAGATAATTGAATGAATTAAAAACTTAAATGAGAAAAAATCTTACTCGTTTATATTATTTTTGATTAAATATTTTAATTAAATGTTGATACAAAATGAAACAACTGTGTAAATTGTTGTTTTACTGGGTGGAGAACTATGAGAAGATCTTTTTCTATTTCCCAAACTCTGTACTTTAATATATGTATCGTTTAGTGATCCTACAAATTTGTTTAAATGCAGCAGTAAACCTTAAAAATGATACTTTCAGTATTTAAGTATTTGGAAAAACTTTTACCGGATAAACTCTACAAATTCTTCCTAACCGAAATATATGTATACGATCCTTTCTTTTTCATATTTTTTATGTACTTGAATATTAAAATTTTTTTATAAATGACAGTTTTTGAGAGTAAAAGATCATTTTCTTCACTGTTTATTTTAGGAACACATACTCAAAAATAATGAGTAGAACCATTCAATGATAAGTAAGGAAAAATATTTTTTTGAAATCTCTAAGTACCACCTGATGTGTCAGACTGTCAGTACACTTGTCAGTTATTATATACATATTTTTTGTAAATATGTGACAAGAATAAACAACATTTATTTTATTTTTTGCCTTAGTGTAATGTTATTATTTGTAATTTCCAGTAGTTTGTATCATTTAAGATAAATGAAAAATAAATAAAATATTGTTATTTTAATATATGTATGAGTGTATATTATTCTTGAAAATGTGACGTTAAATGAATATGAATTTTGTTGTTTAGTTTCTTTTCGCACAATAGATTATTGTTTTAATCATTATGATTTGACAGGTTTCAATTTCAAAATTTGTTTGTACGATTTGATGGCATTTGTCAAGCTTAAATATTTTTGCAATATTTCGATGTCATTTTGGATTTTTAGTTGGTGCCAATGGAGACGAGCAGAACGATAAATGAGGAGGTGTTTTTGGTTTGATGACGACGATATATTTGTTTTTTTTTTTAACATATGGAGATATGCGGATTTTGTGGTTTATATTATTGTTATTATTTTAACAATGAAATGTTAAAAACATTATTATTGTATATTTATTTTAGAACATGTGTCCAAAAGGGACCTTGGCTAAGAAAATATATAAATATATATTTAAATTTTTATTTTTCAGTAAAAATTTACTAAACTAAAATATAGGTTGTTGATTACAATAGTACAGGTTTAATGTTTAAAATAAAACCAAAAAACAAAATGTTTATAAAAAGATCAATGAAAATAAATATATTTTTTATTTAAATCATTGCAATCACTTTTTTTGGAATTTGTCTTAAGAAATTAATATTTAATTAAATTACAAAAACGTGTCTGCGAATGAAAATTTTAATTCTTCAAGTGTTAGTAAATATGCAAAATAAAAATAAAAAATATAAACCCACCTGAAAAAATAGGCAAAAACACACCCATTGATAATATTTATAGTGTTTCTTTTCATGCAAATCGCCATCAGAATTGCCAATACCCGGATAGGGTACGGAAACTCCTTGCTTTTTGTTAAAATAACTTTTAAGCGCATATGTCGAATGTATCCAACAATATGTATTGAGAACATCTTCTGGAATATCTTTAGTATGAACACAATCGATGGGATTACCAACGTATTGACGTGTGGTTATAATTAGGGAAAATGACATTAATATCATCACAGTTATAGAGTAATGCAAACGAAATACTGGTGAATCGGTTTTAACGTGACTGACCTTTATAAGGTTTTTCAATCCACGGAATATATCTAACATTGTTCGCCTACAATTATAAATCACTAACTTCACTTTACAAAATCAAAGTGAATATTAGTGCTGGAGCGAAAAATTTAATTAAACACAGCAAACGTATGTTAAATGTGATATAATTCTTTCACGTTTTAAGGCGATTTATATTATTGGTTTAGAAAAAAGAGTTCTTTATTTTATTATTTATATATATTGAGTTTTATTATTCGTGAAAAATATTATCGTATCGTTGTCAACATTTTCTGATACTTTCTTTTGCGAGGTACTTCCACATTTAAGCGTTGCTGGTGATCATTTTGTTCTTGTTGTAGTATAATGAATTTATTAATATTGTAGCAAAATGCAACTCTGTGGCATTCTCGCTTTGAAGTTGTTATATATTGTTTTTTACACAAACACTTGAAATAAAATTTCGTTGTTATGTTGATTATGCAAAGATTTTGTTTCTTTTTAATAGACTTTTGCATTTTAAGAATTATTTAAAATTTAATATTTATTTTCAAAACTATTTCTATGTTTTTAGATTTTCTTTTGTTATTCGTTTTTATCTCGTTTGTTTTACTTGTTAAAAACTCATCTACAAAATTTCGTTGTTCGTTTTTATTATTGCCGTTTTTATTGTGGTTGGATTCAATTTGTTTGGAAATAAAAATATCTGAAGAGCAAATATAAGGCACTTTATGCTCATTTTTTTATGTTATTTATTTTTTCACATCACATGTTTTCGATTTTACGATTTTAACTTCTTTGTTGTTTGTTTTACCCTGAATAAATAATTATAAATCAAATTAATGTCACTTTCGTTTTCAATTTTATATTAAACATTTTCTTTTGCTATGTGAAGAATTAATTGTTTAAAATTTTAATTGATTTTTATTTCTATTTTGAAAATTTTTATGTTTTGTTGTGGTTTTTAAGTTTTTGAATTAAAGCATATTTAAATTGTGGAAACCCATTTTTTTCTTCAAAACATTTTTATAGTTTATAAGGAAAGAAGTATATTTTAAATGCTTAGCAATTGCAAAAAAGGAAATGATATTCTCTACAAAAAGTTTGGTTTAAAAAGAATTTTAAATTTGCCTACTCTATATTACCATTTGTAAAAAAAAATCTCGAATACAATTTTGTCTTATAAAGTGATTACATACACCTTTTATAACACCTTAAGCTTAAATATTTTCCCTATATGATTAACCTTAAATTTCATTCACCTTTAACTTAATATTTATATTAAATACGAAGAAACCTCATACATATACTGATACAATATATTTTTAAATAAATAAACAAAATTGTTCTTATATAAGTATGTACATATATGTAAATATGTATATTTTCGAGTAAAAACAATGATCGCTAAAACATGTTATTAATGTTTAAAAAAACAAACAATTTAACACTCAATTAATTTCACAAGATAATAAGAAAACCGAAATTACTTTTTAAATATTCTTAATTTTTTTTTTTTTTAATATTAATCAAATAAAATTTAATGTCAAGTTTAAACAAAAACTTAATTGGTATAAATTATAGCTAATATAATGGAACATTTATGTAAATACTGCTAAGAATATTTAGTGCAAAAAAACACGATCCGCATCTACAGCTCGTAATTTACACATCATTTACAAAATCGAAATAAAGTTTATAAATTTATATTTAATTCTTGTTCCTTAATTGTTGTTTTTAAGAAGAATGAAAAAAGAAAACTGTGTACAAAAACAGTGGGGTAACCAAAAATAGATTTTTCAAACAGATTTTTTTACTTAAAAAATTAGATACCAAATATTTTTAAACTATGGAGAAAAAAAATTCAATAAACAAAACGTAAAAGATAAATAAACTACATAAGATGAAAAAAATGTACAACTCACTCCCGTCGAGTAAATAAATTTCATAGATTTTAATATCAGTGAATGTATTAGTCAGTACAGGGCAATATTTTCATAGATACACAATTCATATATAGGGCTACATGGTGGATGAATTAAATAGCGAAGAATAGAAGATTGTCCTAACAATTTTAATATATAAATTATTAGTTTTTTTACCGCTTAGTTTTTATCTAATAATTATTTTTTAACTAATTACATAAATTGAATAATAACTCCACCTATGTATATGTACAATATTTATATTTTCGAAAAAAATTAATTTTAGACAAAATAAAAAAAAAAAAAAATCGAAAATACGAGTATCAAAAATTAAAATTTTAAATTTAAAAGTTTAAATTTGTTGTTTTTTTTCTAATTTTCTGTTTTTGCAATTTTTAATAAAATTGATTTTTTTTAGAAAATAAGATTGATATCTTTATAAGTGTTATCGGCACTAAAAAGTAATGTAAGAATAACTTCAAGACAAATACTATTGTTAACATATAGTGCAGCCTGCTTAATTTTACAAATCACGATTTGAAATATTAGAGTCAATTGAAAAAAAATGGAAAGAAAGCCCCTGACGCAGAATCAATTTTAGACAAAATTAAAATAACAATAATAATAAAAATTCGAAAAAAATTAAATTAAAATTTGTATTCATTAATCATAAAGATAAATTTGTTAATTTTTTTTGCAATTTTTTTTTTTAATATTTTTTTTTTTTTTTTAGAAAATAAGATTGATATTAAGAAAGTCCCTGTCGCAGAATCAGTGTTTCTCTGTGCTATTTATATTTTTAATCATAGCAATAACTTTTTGTGCAATTTTTCTTAAGAAATTAATATTAATTTATATTACAAAAACTTTTTCTAATTTAAATTCTATGTTAGTACATATGTAAAATAACTTTACAAAAATATAAACCCACCTGAAAAAATAGGCAAAAACACACCCATTGATAATATTTATAGTGTTTCTTTTCATGCAAATCGCCATCAGAATTGCCAATACCCGGATAGGGTACGGAAACTCCTTGAGTTTTGTTAAAATAACTTTTGAGCGCATATGTCGAATGTATCCAACAATATGTATTGAGAACATCTTCTGGAATATCTTTAGTATGAATACAATCGATGGGATTACCAACGTATTGACGTGAGGTTATAATTAGGGAAAATGACATTAATATTATCACAGTTATAGAGTAATGCAAACGAAATACTGGTGAATCGGTTTTAACATAACTGACCCTTATAAGGTTTTTCAATCCACGGAATATATCTAACATTGTTCGCCTACAATTATAAACCACTAACTTCACTTTATGAAATCAAAGTGGAGATTAGTGTTGGAGTAAAAATTAAACACAGCAAACGTATGTTAAATGTAATATAGTTCTTTTATGTTTTAAGGCGATGTATATTATTGGTTTAGAAAAAAGAGTTATTTATTTTATTATTTATATATACTGAGTTTTATTATTCGTGAAAAATATTATCGTATCGTTGTCAAAATTTTCTGATACTTTCTTTTAGGAGGTACTTCCATATTTAAACGTTGCTGGTGATCATTTTGTTCTTGTTGTAGTATAATGAATTTATTAATATTATAGCAAAATGCAACTCTGTGGCATTCTCGCTTTGAAGTTGTTATATATTGTTTTTTACACAAACACTTGAAATACAATTTCGTTCTTATGTTGATTATGCAAAGATTTTGTTTCTTTTTAATATACTTTTGCATTTTAAGAATTATTAAACATTTAATATTTGTTTTTAAAACTATGACTATGTTTTCAGATTTTCTTTTCTTATTCGATTATGTCTCGTTTGTTTTTATAGAGAAAAAAAGACTCATCTACAAAATTTCGTTGTTCGTTTTTATTACTGCCGGTTTTAAGTATTGTGGTTGGATTTAAATTGTTTAGAATTAAAAATATGTATCTAATGTTTTGTATTATTTATTTTTCGCATCACATAATTTTTACGATTTTAACTTCTTTGTTGTTTGTTTTACCCTGAATAAATAATTATAAATCAAATTAATGTCACTTTCATTTTCAAGTTTTTATTAAACATTTTCTTTTACTATGTTAAGAATTAATTGTTTTAAATTATAATTGATTTTATTGTATTTTGCAAATTTGTATGTATTGTTGTGGTCTTTCAAGTTTTTGAATTAAAGTATATTTAAATTGAGGAAACCCAATTCCTTCTTCAAAGTATAACGAGGGCTTATATTCAAAAAGGGCCACATGCAGATTTTCCATTTTTTTTTTTTAACGTCAGACACTTAAGTTTTGTGTTTTTTATATATAATAGCCAAAAGTTAATTCCAACACTATGTTTTTTCACTTTTTGTTTTTGAGCAATCTACAAACAATATATTTTTTTAAAGTAAAACGGGCCATTTAGTAGTAGGATATTAGTATATATTATAAAATAAGTAAGAAATTCTAAATTTTTGGTTATTCGAGTATATCTTTTGCGCGCATTGATAGAAATGATTAACGCGAACAGATTTTTTATGCACAAATAGTAGTTAATAAAACCACAAACCGGCATTAGTGTCAGAGGAAAACTAAATTTTAGGTAAAAATGTTTTCAAATTCTTGAAATTCTTCATACATATTTATATCTTATATAACTTTTCCTAAAATTCTGCTATTAATTTTAACGCATCTGCCTAAATAGGTATTCGAAAAGTTCATCTACGTAGTATGTGCCCAAATTACTTGTTCAGATCATAACAATCACCAGTGAATATATATATTCTGTATACAAATACATTTATCTTTATTTTTATTCGTATACAAATTAAAATATTTCTCCAAAGTCTAAAGTCAATGCTTTCAATTAAAATATTGTTTAAATTAACTCATACACACCCACATACATGAAAAAAAACATTACTTGCTAAAAAATTTAAGACGTTTAGATACAAATTTTATATAAAAACTTTTTAGTTGATAATGTGAATTAATTTCTTTTGATTTAAATATATAACAGGTGTTTGAAGATTTTATATACACATATCTATTTAAATTTCAATTAATTAAATATCAAATTAAACACATGTGTGGCAAAAAAAATAAAAATCAATAATTAAAAAAATTTATAATATATATTCCATATTTTCGCACTCAACTTGTTTATTTTTAACAGCCGAAATTTTAAATATAACCTTTTAAATGATGAAAAAGCTGCTGAGTAATTTAATCTCAAAATTATGATCGATATTTTTTCGTGTAAATAAGAGGTAGGGTTTTATAATTTTTTATATTTATATTAAAAATAGATACTTTTTTGTCATTCAAAGTCAAAACTGATAAATTACAAAATGGTTTACACCAACTTCTCAAAATCTAGGAATCAATTTTAGAACGATAATATAATTTCCAATCTGGTGTAAGTTGATAACTTTTTCAACAATATTTTAATTAAAATTGTTAATAATTGTCATTGAAGTAGATCAAATTGGTACTCACGAAAGATATTTATCTAATGCGAAATTTTTAAATCTGTTTAGTCACATTAAAATTATTTAATACAGAATTTTTGGAAACAAAGGGGTTGGTTAAATATGGAAAGAAAACAGTTTTTGAATAAACAGTTCGATTCTATATTTTTGTGAAAATTGTTGTTTCTAAGCAAATGACGTAGATTTGTATATATACAAATTTTCCTAGATAAGGAGGGAAACTTTATGTTTGTAAATATACTTTTTTAATATATTAATAAGAAGATCACACTATGTAGTACGGTTTGTACAATTCAGATAAATAAAACGCGCAAAGATGCACGGCGTATACGTAATATTTTGTCTGTAAATATAAAACGTTTTTGGCTTACTCAATTCGAACACTAAACAGTTTTACCGTTTACAATTATTTAAAATTTTTTCCAATTTCGTGTTAGAATTTGTTGTTTTTCACAAATTTCTGAATAACTACGAAATTGTTGAGCGAATAAAAAAATACATATTAATGCAATTTTAATCAGCATCTTTCGGAATCGGATAAACCCTTAACGAGTTTTACAAGTGTGGCCACTAGAGTGACTCTCTTTGTGTAAGGAGGAAATCAAAGGTATTAATATTCTCGATCTCATCCCTTAGAAATTTGAGAATATAATAAAAACTAAGAAATAACAAACGCCAATGTTATATTCGGCTCGGCCGAATCTATATACGCACCATCAAATTTTTCAAATTTTATGTTATATAGGAGGTGGGTGGTAAAGTGGGCAGACCACGCACATTTTTTGTTTCCGAATTTACATTGGTCCTTGAACTATTTGAACACAATTTCGTTGAAGTTTCACCTTATATGGGAGGTGGACGGTAAAGTGGGCGGACCACCCACAAAATTTCGTTGTCGTACATGCTTTTGTTTAAGAGATATCAGCAGAAAAGTATGAAATGGACACCCTGTGTTTTCAGTTTTTAGCCCATAACTTTTTTATTTATTAATCGATTTTGCCCATTTTCAATACCAAACCTTATATAAGACAAGTATTTGTGCCAAATTTCGTCGCCCTACGTTGACCCGTTCGAGCCGTATCCTGCTTTCAACAGACAGACAGACAGACGGACGGTTATAGTTAGATCGACTCAGAATCTAACCAGGATCCAGAAAATATATACTTTGTGGGGTCTTAAATGATTCCTTCAACATGTTACACACGGAATGACAAAATCAATATACCCCCCATCTTTTTGATGGTGGGTATAAAAAGGTCTATGCTGATTGAAATAAGTTTAGAGGGGGCTCAAATCGATTGAGATCTTAAAAATTATAATTTTTAATTTTTTTTCATACAGAGAAAAAAATATTTCAAGTTATTTTCTCATAAAATTATTAACTAACTACATATTCAAATTTAATTATATTATTTATTATATAATTAATTTTCTAATTGATTTACAATTTTCTTTTTAATAAATTGACAACTGTTAATAAAATATAAAGGAAAGTGAAAGATTTGTCTATAAAAATGTAGAAATAAAAAAAATCTATTTAAAGAAAAGCAGTAATAATTTTTGTAAATGATGAATATTTTTCGAACTTTTTTATGAAATAATAATTATTGTATTTTTTATTCAGGCTCAAGTTCATTATTGTAATAATGTTTCTAGAATACAGAAAAAGATTTATTAGACACTAGCAGGATGGAATGCATTTTCTGATCCGCTACGATCTTCGTCAGCATCCATGTGCCTTTTAGTGCTAATCAACAACATATAAATCTGCATACTATGCTTACCGACGGTTAGCTAGAGCAGTAAAAAAAAAAAAAAAAAAAAAAAAAAAAAAAAAAAAACAACATTGTAATAATGTAGAATACAATAAATATAAGAAAAAGCTTTTGTAAAGTTATTTCAACTTAATACTTAAGAATTCAGAATATGTAAAGTGATGAAGTTACGTATTCTAATTCTTCAAAAGTGTGAGTTAAATGAAAGATCTTTACGATTAGCACTAAAAGGCACATGGATGCTGACGAAGATCGTAGCGGATCAGAAAATGCATTCCATCCTGCTAGTGTCTAATAAATCTTTTTCTGTATTCTAGAAACATTATTACAATAATGAACTTGAGCCTGAATAAAAAATACAATAATTATTATTTCATAAAAAAGTTCGAAAAATATTCATCATTTACAAAAATTAATACTACAGAGGGCACGCTGTAACTTGTTTACTGATTGTATGTTGGAATTCTAGTATAGAACCAACAATGTAACAGACAAAACAAACAACATATAAATCTGCATACTATGCTTACCGACGGTTAGCTAGAGCAGTAAAAAAAAAAAAAAAAAAAAAAAAAAACAACATTGTAATAATGTAGAATACAATAAATATAAGAAAAAGCTTTTGTAAAGTTATTTCAACTTAATACTTAAGAATTCAGAATATGTAAAGTGATGAAGTTACGTATTCTAATTCTTCAAAAGTGTGAGTTAAATGAAAGATCTTTACGATTAGCACTAAAAGGCACATGGATGCTGACGAAGATCGTAGCGGATCAGAAAATGCATTCCATCCTGCTAGTGTCTAATAAATCTTTTTCTGTATTCTAGAAACATTATTACAATAATGAACTTGAGCCTGAATAAAAAATACAATAATTATTATTTCATAAAAAAGTTCGAAAAATATTCATCATTTACAAAAATTAATACTACAGAGGGCACGCTGTAACTTGTTTACTGATTGTATGTTGGAATTCTAGTATAGAACCAACAATGTAACAGACAAAACAAACAACATATAAATCTGCATACTATGCTTACCGACGGTTAGCTAGAGCAGTAAAAAAAAAAACAACATTGTAATAATGTAGAATACAATAAATATAAGAAAAAGCTTTTGTAAAGTTATTTCAACTTAATACTTAAGAATTCAGAATATGTAAAGTGATGAAGTTACGTATTCTAATTCTTCAAAAGTGTGAGTTAAATGAAAGATCTTTACGATTAGCACTAAAAGGCACATGGATGCTGACGAAGATCGTAGCGGATCAGAAAATGCATTCCATCCTGCTAGTGTCTAATAAATCTTTTTCTGTATTCTAGAAACATTATTACAATAATGAACTTGAGCCTGAATAAAAAATACAATAATTATGAAAAGCAGTAATAATAAAATTAATTATTCTAGTTATATTATCATTTTGATGATTGGAGCAAAATCAATTAAAAATTAATTAATATAAGCAGTTCCGTAATTGAAGTCATTTTTTCCTTTTTTCTGGGTAGGTAACACTGTATTAGTTGCAAATTTTAACAAATTTTAACACCCAACTGGTAAAGCTAATTTGACTACACTGAATTCAATTTTTCGAAGTTATCGCTTGTATTCGCAATATTTGCGTTAAAACTTTATTATGGAAGTACCACAAATAATAAAAAATGATAATTAAAAGTGAGGTTATTTATATAAATTTTTGATTTTAGCCCTCCAATGGCACATTAAAATCCTTTTGTACACATAAAAAGTAACTCGAATGCATGTAGAATCAGCTCGCGTTAATCATTTTGTGTGAAGGGCGCGAAAGTTATGGCGGTTTAAAGTCGAACATCGAACAGAAGTTTATGTACAATTCTGGTCAAAATTACACATAATATCAAAACCTACTGAGTTATTAAAATAAAATTTATGATATTTTCAATGTTTGATGGTATTAGTGCAGAATATTTTAGGGTTTCCTAGTAAAATTTTAGACATTTTCTTTTCAATAAAAATCGCGATTTTTTAAATTTTGTGAAAAATTTGGATTGAATCTAAGTTATTTCTCCATATATTGAATGAAAATATATTTTGATAGAGTCTATTACAAAGAAATGCTTTTTAATAATGTGATCCTTTTTTAACACAAGTAAATATTTTCTGGTCCATAAAATGTTAATCTCTCAAAATTTTTTAAAGCGTCTCCGAATTTTTATTAAACATAACAAACACCTACTAATTATGTCAATTATAGTTAATTTCATGCTGTCCACACGATGTGCCTTAGCGAAATGTGTTTTGACAAAAGTGTCCCGATTTTGTTATGTAAAATAACAAAAAACTAAGTTCACGCTGTAATCCAAGCAATTCCATATGAAAATGTAAATGTGCCTCGCGAAAAACTCACTTTTTGAAAAATGTTTGCACTTGTTTTCCAAACTTTAAGACTATCTACTGCGTTGGCTATTTTGGGCACATCAACAAAATATAGCGCGAAATACGCACAATTACAACAAGTATCAATCCCTATTTTGTATTCGGTTGAGGGGCGCATAGACCGCGCCCAAAAAACTGAAAAATTTAAAAAACCAAAAAATTTTATCATCAAAACTTTACTACCCCGTATTTAGTTGTTGAAAGTCTGCATAACAACAAAGATGGTAAGTCCGATTAGCTTACTTATAATAGAGTAAGATCAAAAAGTATAAACGTGCGAACAAAAATTGTAGAAGAATGGAAAAAACTTAAGTAGTTTTCATCAGTTTTTCTATATTCTTAAACTTTGAACAACAATCATGGTTATAAAAAAAAACCTATGGTGCTAAATTTTGCACTCTATTAGTTTCAAATCTTATGAGTTCAGATCTGTAACCAATTTGTTTAAAGTATCATTACCACAAAACTTATTAAGGATTTAAGTCAGTTTCAGCCAGGTTAAAAGTTTTTGATAATGGCGCATATGTATACCCCAATCATGAATTAAATCAACTTCAGCCCGATTTTTAATATATTTATATTTTAGTGAGTTTTAACTTTTGTAATTTATCGTTTAATATATATATTTTATAATAACAATTTATGATTTTATACTTGAACAGAATCTTAATTATTTTGTTAAAATTTAACGATTAATTCTTAAATTTAAGATAAAAAAACATAATCTTCGTAACCTCTCTTTTAGCCATTAAATTCAGATTTATCGACTTGTTAAAAAATGCAACAATAATGTAATTAGTAAAAAACGTAATTTTTAACCAAATATATCACAAAGATATAAAAGTTCAACCAAAATTTGAGGGAATGAAATGAAACTCGGTATATAGTTTTATCTTGTCGTCTTATATTTTCCTATATTTTATTTTTAATTAGCTAATTATAAGAAATAAACTCTGAAGTCGTTCGAGAACTAACGGAATTTGAAAATATACACACAGAAAATAAATCAGTTGGAAATCGATTCTGATTCTAAATATTTAGTAAGTTGATTCGAAATTTTATTACTTTTATTAAAATATTATAAGCTCAAACTTCTTTCCATATCTTAAATCGTTACAATATAATTATAATTAAATTATGTTTTATACAATCATAAAATTCAGTATCGCAACTAATTTGTTCGTCTACTAATTTTCTTCAATTAATTCGGCAAAAGTAACCAAGATATATAGTTTTCCGTATTACAAATATTGGTCGGTGCTATCGATAAATTATTAAAAATAATTTTATAATAAAAAATTATTTTCAGTCATCGTAATCAATATTTGATTTCAGGAATATAGAAAAAATCAATTAACATATAGAAATATTGGTACTCGCAACTAATGGAAAGTAAAACATTTTAGTTTCCTTCTGACATTTTTAATATTATTTTAAAATAAAATTTGTTTTTTCATCAAAATAAGTGTGTATATAAACAGCTATCGGATGAAATATGTATAAAGAACTTATGGCTTAAATAAAAACCACAGCCTATTAGCTAACCATCATTGGGTAAGAAATCTATATAATTTTTAGATTATGTACAATTAAAATTTAATATCTTTCATTACATTTCGTAGATAATGATGTTCCAACAAGAGTTGGTGCATGTAAGTAATATGAAACCACGTGGCTTTATCTCCGTAAACAGCGAGAAATTTAGAAGTGGACATTGTTTTACAACATCGCTATAAAGTGTCCTTTCTATACAAATTCTGTGGAACATACTTAGTTCAATGATGTGATTATTGCCATGGAAGTTAAGAGAGTCAAACTATTTGAGGAATTCGAACGAGGTAAAGACAATCGTTGAACTAGAAATTGGACTAAAATGCGAAAAAGAATTTTAATTATTTGCTTTAAATATCATGTTTTGTATTAACTTATACATATAAATTAACGTATGTACTCATTTTTTTTAAATAAAATACATAAAAAAGTCAAATTGTTTTTCATTATAATAATTCACAATAGAAAACAAATCTTTCGAACGAATTGTTTTTTGAAACATTTGTGAGTTATTGTAATCGAATGAACAGATAGTACATACAACCGACCAAATTCGATTGGCTAAAAATTCGGTTGCACTAACGAATCTGTTTTCTGTGTGTAGATAAAAATTAACCCTTCGTCATACAAATATTTCAATTGTCACATTCGTAACAAATATGGTCTGGCCAGACCAGCTCTGTAATTCTATATATTGCAATGAAATTTTTGTAATTTTTTTATATTATTACATTTGTATAACTATATTCTAGCATCACTTTCGCATAACTTTGCAAGATATAACTTTTTCCCATCGATACACTTCATGTTTCTCTCCCTGTTTTGGGTCTAAAAACGCATACAATATTTCTTTTCAAACATTTGAGGTTTTATAGGTATTACTCTCACAAGACAAAATATGAGCAAATAGATGGAAAATCATAAAATAATGTGTGTATATAATGTAAACTGATGATGTAAACTGATGAAAGCTCAGCTTAAAAGGTTTTAATAAAATAATATATAATATGAAAAGAAAGGATAACATCCTCAAACCACACAATTTTCGATACAAAATGTAACTGGTCTAGCCAGACCATACTTGTTACGAATGTGACATGTGCACCAATTTATCCTTATATCTATTCTTGTATTAGCTTTATCATTATTTTTTTTTCACAGATCGTTAGAAGACAAAATTGTAGGAGGGTACTCTAGCTTAATTATAAATATATGAAATTTACATTTAAATCTGCAATTGGTCTGGCCAGACCAGTTTGTAAGACGACGGGTTAAAGACATTAGACATATGAAACTAATCACATTTTTTTTTTTTACAAAAGTGAATAACTATGAAAAAGAATATTACATATCTATATACTAATTTTATTAGTTATTATTATTATTTATTACTTTTTTTTTTTTTTTGCTGCAAAGATAAATTTAACTTAAGCTATTTGAATGAAAATAAATTAACGTGCAAAGTATAAATAAATTATAATATAAATTATTAATATATGGAATAAATGCTTTGTCTTAAAACTTGCGATTTGTAGGCGGTTCGATTACCTATTATGTAGGCAAAACTATTTCTATCATATTTTTTATATTATTGAAAGAATCAAATTCATCTATAACTTTTTGTTAGGTATAAAAAATTTTAAAACTTTCTCTAATTGAGTTTTTCATAAAAAATACAAAATGATAAATTTACATAATTTTAATTAAATCAAACTAAATTATTTTGATATCTAATTATGTATGTTGATTATAAATTTATTTTGAAATTAAAAGAAAATCTTTCACCATTTCCAAATGGCTGAATGAAAAATTTTATTTTGTTTATTTATTCGCAAGGTGTGAATATTTAATAATAAATTTATAATGTTTTTTTAATGTTTTCAACCCACTTAATAACTGGATTGATTAACAAAATTGTTGATAAATTGGTTCATTTTTAAAATAAACAAAATTTTTAATTTTAATATTTCTGCTTTTTTAATATACTTACTACAACTGTCTCATATTAAATATTTATTTATATACATACAAACATATGTATATATACATATTTATGTGTATAAATTTTATATATATAAATATGGAGCACAAAATGGTGATGTACATGGGATTTTTTTTATCATTTTAAAAGTTGTCAGGAATAAACCATTAGTCATATTTAAATATTAAGTGTGTGTTTATTATGATACTTAAGGAAATGTAGACAAACAGCAAATTATATTAATTTAACAAAATTTGTAAAGAATAATAATTTTAAAATATTCATATCTACTCGTATATATTAATTTTATTTCACTATTTTAAACAAATAGAAACATCGACAATTATATATACAGTATTCTGTATTTTATTTCCAGTTGACTGCAAGTTTAAATTAATTCTTTTTTGTTAATTTTTTTGGGGTGTTTGTTTTATTTTTAAAAATATCGTATTTTGTAATAAAAATATTATACTTTTTTTTTTTAAATATCAATTGTGAATTGTTATTAAACAGAACACAACCAATTTAAATTTTCTATACGTTTAGTAGTTGATGTTGTGAGTCTGTTGCAGTTTCTAGGGGCATTGAGTTTTGAAGTGAATTTTACTTAAAATATTTTTGTCTGAAAATATGATATAATAACCATAAAATTTTATCAATGCCAAAGATTTAATTTCTATAAAATATATTTTGAAAGTGTAAAATTTCAAAATATAATGAAATTGTTTTATACAAGAAAATATTAAAATTTTTATTTGTTTAAAATTTCTAAGAAAATATTTAAGAATTTAAATATGCTAAAATTGACATCTAGTATTTTAAGTTATTATTTTTATTATATGTATTAATTTATTAAATATTTTTTTTACTTTTTTATAAAAATCTATTTTATTAATTAAAATATTTTTTTGTTAAGAACATTTTAGGCAATACTTTTGCTCAAAATTATAATATAATTTTTTTAGAAAAATATATTTAGTATATGTCAATCAATTCGCAAAATATTTTAAAAATAAACTGAATTATTTCTTCTTAAATTTTTAACATGTTCCTTAACTCTTAAGCAGTAGAATATAAACAATTTTGACTTTTTTGACATTATAGTAAATTTGTGGGTTAATTCTCTTATAATTCAAAATATTTTCACAACAAAACATACAATTTTCACAGCAAACTTTTTACTTTCAATAAATGCATTTCTGTTGAAAATAAAACTTCTTACACAATTTTTCCACATTTCCTTTTATCGAATTCTTAAGTACACTGACTTTTCTTCCAAATCATTGAAATTTTCAAGTAAAATGGACTTAAAATTCGTTAGAAAATTGTATGACCACATATTGATCTCGTAAAAGGCACGTTGTGTATAAACCGTAAAACATAAAAACAAATTGTTGAAGATTTTTTTTTTTTATATACAGATTTTTTTTTTGTTTATAATTATGAAAACAAAATTTCACGATCAACTCTGCATGTAATAACGTACGCATTCACTCACTCACACAATTTCAAACTAACGAACGCACATAATCAGGCGTACACCCTTTTGCGTCTGGCCTATTAGTAGGTATATTTTTCTAATATTTTAAGTATTTTCTTTCTGTTCATTTCTCGTAAAAAACTGAAAACGTATGCAAGACTTTTTCTTCATTATTTATAATTTCTTTTTCATTTCACTTCATACATAAAATACACAACAACATACGCCAACACAATCTTGAACATAAAGTTTTTTATTTTATTTTCGAAATTTGGTCCACTTTACTTCATGAAGCTAAAACCGAGCGAAAAAAAAAAAATAGAACCGTAAAAATAAATATCGGAACAACAAATAAGTAGTATAACCGTACTAGTTCGAAAGACCAGACGCCCGTACACAATGCCGCCAAAATAAAGACTATCACCATTTAATATGCTGTTGTAGCATCTCAACCTCTTGGTATGTTTGGCTAAAACAGATGAAAAGTCTCTCTGTTTGGTGTGTGCGAGTATGGAAAAATTTAAGTTTTCCCTCTTTGCTTTATAAATATTAATTAGTTTCCCATTTCATGAATAAGACACATTCTAATTTTTTCATAATTTTCTTAAGCAATTCGTTATGATCTCTTAAGTTTTGAAAAATTTTCAAACTTGGCAGCACTTTTTGAGATTTTTTTGCCGTATTTTACTCTTATGTACCCGTTCACTATTCAACTTCCGGTTTGCTATGCGTTTACCATGTAAATGATGCTGACGGCTTTTGTGCCGGCCAAATGTGCAGTTTTGGTTAGTAAGAAGTCTGCCTGTGAGTACTTTTTTTTGTCTGCCCATCTAAAGTTTATAAAACATTTTAACACTTTTGTGGCTAAGAGTGTTGCTGCTACTGTTGTGTCTTTAGCATTTGGTTGTCTGCTATATCGTTTTGTTTTCTTTTTATTTGTTGTTGTAATATTTATCATTTGTTTGTATTATTGTATTGGTGTTTCTATCACTTGTGACATTTTTCAATGTATTTGTGTATGACAACATTCAAACAATGTCACATACTCGTGATAATGGCGGGTTATATGACTAATACTTGGACAAATTTGTTGCAGGAATTTATTGTGGAAAAGTGGAAAAATGGCTTGAATGCGAATATAAGATAGAAATGTGTGCAGTGGCGGGTAAGATATTATTTAGCTAAGTTTGTTTCATTTACATTTCTTTATTATGTTTCTTAGATCTAAAATATTTAGCTTAAAATGATTATAGACAATGTTGTAAGTACGTTGATTGGTTTCTAGACTATTGGAGAATGTTAAGAAATTTCTACTAACTCAAGCATAAAAAATTTCAAGTTTCTGATTGTTAAAAAACGCAAACATTTTTTGCAGAAAATTAGGTCCAAAAGAGAACTTTTTAGTAAAACAGCTACAGCATTTCGGTATTTTTTTTTTATTGTTCCAAACTTATCATTTTGTGAATAAAATACAAAAATATGAATGCCAAAAATCTCTGAAGAAGCAAAATTTTGTCCACCAAAAATGTATTTATATCTTATTCTAGAATTCTTAAAATAACGAAAGTTAAGTAAATCTATTCGTTGAAAAAATATGAACTTTTTTGACCAAAAAATAAAAAAAGAATTCATTATTTAGCCCATACTCCTTTTTGGATATCTCATTCATCAAAGTTATCAAAAAAAAAAAAAAACAGTAAATTTAGCAAGTATCAGTCATTGATTATTGATACAAACAGTTTAAAAAAGTTTAAATTGTCATATACATATATTACTTAAATATTGGTTAGAATGTTATAGAAAATATAAGTAAGGAAATCGATTGTTGGAGTTAAAAAAGCGGGATATCTTTATAAAATTCGGAAAAAATATTATTCGGGATCGAAGTTTCAAAAGCATTATAATCCTACCAAAGGCAGAACGTCTGTTCACGTTACGTATACCATAATTAAACTTTCAAATAAAGCAACAATTATATTATTTCCTCTCATTTAATATCTATCTAAGCCAATTGTATAATCACTAAATATTCTCAATATATTTTCGCATAATGAAAGGATAAATATCCCCTTCCTAAGACGCTACTGTTTTTCCATCGAACATTTTTGACACGGTCATGCCTAGCATTTTTTTAATACATATTAAAATTTCAAATTGTTAAAAAAAAAATTTCTTATAAAACATAGCAAAATATGTAAGAGTTTATCCTTCCTTTTCTTTCATCTCTATGGAATAACAAATCAGTCTCAATATTATGGCGAAAATCACGATACTGTTTCTATTTAAAATGACATATTAATAACATACATATGTTGATGTTTTCTAGCGTTTACTAGTTTATTTGTTATGACAAACTTCTATTATAGTATTGTTGTTAGTTTTGATAATGGTGTCGAAACAGTAGTAAGACATCTCATCATTTCCAACAGCATTCAACATCATTATCAGCAGGCATACATATCAAGAAATTGATATGTGACATATGTTAGTGGAATTGAATGGAGAATGAATTTAAATGTAGACATTTATTGAGGAAACAAGAACATGTATACAATACTAAATTATTTGTAGCTTATTAAACAATAATTTCAAATGATTATTTAAAATCGTTTTATTACAATATTGTGATTGGAATAACAATATGAGAACGGTTTTAGGGTAACAAAAAGATTTTTTGCACTATATGACTTAAAGAGTTTTCTTAACGTAAAGAAAAAATCTGAAAGAGTTTACTTATAGTATGTTTAAACAAAACAAGGTTATCAAAAGATGAACATCAAAAAACTATAATTTTGTTTACAAAATAAAAAATAATAATTGATGCAATATCATCAAATGCCCATAGGAAAAGTAAGCCATTCTTGCTATTATTACCAACACATATATAATTATACGCACACTAACACACTTAACTCATTACCGGAAATGACAAAGTTTAATAACATTTATAATATAGGATGAGCCTACTATGGATTTTTTATTTTTATATTTGTATGATTGTGCGAAATGTTATACATTCTTTTAAACTGATACTTTTATAAAATAAAAAAAAAATAAAAATTATAACAAACTTTGGGAATATTTGCATGTAATATGAATTCACATATGTATATTATAAACATTTTAAAGACAAAAGAAAATTGTTTGGTCAATGAACGCATTTCTACTGCATTTATTGTTGTTCATAAAGCCTACAGAAATATCGTAACAACAAAAACTACACTATAATAAAAAGAAAAGGAATTCTTTAGGGAAAAAATATTTGCGGCCCTTAAACTTCAATGGTTGACAATGAACTTTTGCTGCAAAACAATAAACGAACAAAGTTAAAGATCCAATAAACAAATAACTTGACCGCACTGTCATGTAAACATACATATAAAAAAATGCCCACAGGGTCATATAGTTTTTATGGTAAATACTTATTTAAAGACCGAAAAAAGACTAGACTAAATATAAAGTAGTTTTGTTAAAAGGTAAATAAATTTATAGATTTATACTATTTTTATGTTTAGTTTTAAAATTTAAATAAATTTGTTTTAATCAAAATTAAAAACAGTATTAACACATTTCAAAAAGTACACATTTTATTAAAATGACCTGTTTTATTTTTGTATCCTTTTTAAGGATAAATCTGTTTTTAGCCTTAAACTATTCTATTTAGGTTTAGATTTCTTCTAACCATTTTTGAATATCTAAGTTGCCTATAATACTTATATCTTTAACCATGAAGGAAATATATATTATTTTATTTACTAATTTTATTTTACATATAATAAAACAAGTATATACGGTTTTAGATCTCATCATTCAGAGTAATTTATTAAGTTATTTTGGGGGCAGAAATCGATTTTTATTCCGGTTTTTAAAATTGGTTTTAAATGTGGAGATGTGTTATATATAAGGTTTTGCTACTTTGACAAATTTAGTTTTGGTATTTTTTCAAATCTAGAAAATTCAAACCAACATTTTGAAATGATATCAAGGCTTCATTAGATAGATCATTAGTTGCCAACATTTCATTGTCTTTTTAATATCATCATAATATTTTCGATAATTAAAACAAACGATCTTTGATTCGTATTCAGAATCCCAAATTATGTTAAGATCCGCTATTATCTGCTTGTTTCATAAAGACAAATCAGCAGAAAGTCTAGGATATGGAGACCATTTTTAATACTTTTAATATACAAAATGATGCTCATTTTTATATTTTATAGGCATTTTAAGGGCACAAAGCTTTTATCACAATATTTTTAAAAATAGTAAAATACTATTGAAAACGAGAGAAAAAGGTATAGTCGGTCAAGACCGACCATATGATACCCTACACCATTATGTATGACCATAAAATTTCGGGAAGGGGACTTATATTAGACCAATACTTTTACTAAATGTAAAATAAAATATGCAAATACAACCTATGGTGGTGTACACGCAGAGAAAAAACATGGTTACAGCATGATCACCACAACTATTCAATGATTATATAGCCGTTTTTCATTGATTTAAATATACTGTGTTCATGATAGCAACGTTTATGATTCTGTTTTATCATTTAATGATTACCCACAATCAAAATTTTAATATGGTTCACTGAATTATAATATGTATTTAAATATATTTATATGGAATCATATTTATGAATAAATCCAATCATTTAGTCAATTCTACAACAATTTAGTTATTTACATAACCATTCATTTCACTTTACAAATTTGGTTAATTCTACAACCATTAGGCCATTAACTTTTAATGCCTTTTGAATACACATTTTTGTGTATCAGTCCAGTAGTTATAATTCTCATTTAGTTTATGTATGAACAAATATAAATTGACAAGTTTTGTTTTTATTCAGTATGATGAATGTACCATATATCGTGGTACAAATGAATATAAATATGATAATATGGGATCATATATATGATAAAATGGGATTATATATATGATAAAAAGGGATTATATATATGATAAAATGGAATTATACTAACGATGTAATTAGTTCATATATATGATAAAATGGAATTATATATATGATAACATGGGATTATATATATGATAAAATGGAATTATACTTACGATGTAATTAGTTCATATATATGATAGATTGACATAATATATATGATAAAATGGAATTATATATATGATGAAATTAGTTTATATATATGATAACAGGGAATTATTAAATAATAAAAACATGATGAAATTGAAAGCAATACTTAAGAAAAGGTTATAAAACTTACTAAAAGTTATTAATAAGGTTATGAACCTTACTAATAAATTATGAATTGGAATCATAATAATGATTACGTACAAATATACTTATTGTAACCCGGAATCATATATTACAATCATAGTATGTTCCTCTTAGTTTATGGTCACAGGAACCATATTTTTTCTTTGCGTGTAGGGTATAAAAATATACAAAATAAACTCCTGTTGTATAGGTTTAATACTTTAACAAATATGAGTATCTTTTATATTTAATTTTTCTTCATATATTACTTTAACAAATAATATAATAATGGACCAGTGCACAGTGTGAGATTTTCGCATTCTGAGTGATCAAAAGTCTATATTTTTGTAATTAAGAAAGCTATATTAATGAAACTATTTTCACAAACTATTTTCATAACACTAAGCTGATTTCGTGAAAAAATGAGCATGATCGGACTTCTGCCACGGTTACTTTTCATATAATTCAATCAAATTTTATTAAGAATATGTGTGTGTGTATGAGTGTGTATGTATGTATGTATGTATGTATGTATGTATGTATGTATGTATGTATGTATGTATGTATGTATGTATGTATGTATGTATGTATGTATGTATGTATGTATGTATGTATGTATGTATGTATGTATGTATGTATGTATGTATGTATGTATGTATGTATGTATGTATGTATGTATGTATGTATGTATGTATGTATGTATGTATGTATGTATGTATGTATTTTTAAATATACAATTTGTTCACAAATTTGAATTAATAAAAATTATTCATCAGCATCATCAAAAGATATATTCTGGCTTTTTAACAGTAACATAACTTCAGGTGTTACATTTGATCTTTTAGTTTTTGGTGGTTTTCGTATGTGTTCTCTTAACAATTGATAGTCATGTGTAGATAAACCCATATCTATTATCATAGCTAAAGCTTGATCGGTGGAGAGGCTCAAGGATTTATTTGAGCTTATTCTACTTTTTTGTATAAGTTTACCTCTTTGTGGGGAAGCAGTTATGAGTTTACCAACTATTGCAGCAGATGAACGTTTTCCTGCTGAACGCTTTTGCTTTCAGGTGCCATCAGAAACTGATACGGATTAGCCGTTTTCAGAAGATATCTAGCTTTTCTTCTTTTTGATACAACTGAACAATCTTCGAAATTTTTACTAGGCCTTCCACAAGTTCTAAGAGGAGAAGGAAAATTTTTTCCAATAACAAACATTGACAAATCAATCTCTTTTTTCAACCAATTTCTATTTGAGTGTAAAAACCGATCTTTCATTCTATTCGATAACATCCATTTTGAATTGATTTTATTAATTATTTTGTTTGAAAATGATCTTATTGAATCAATATCAAAAATTTTATTTGATGTTGTACTAATATTTCCAGAAATAAACTCAATAACACTCAAACTTTTCCTCTTCTTTGATGCAAGAAACCAAACATCAAAAATTTGTTGGTGAGAAATACGTTGACACATGATTAGTAATTGCTTTTCGAATTAAAAAAGTGCAAATTGGGGAAAAATTTTATTACTGATTTTGGAAGACCACCTATCAACAATTACAAAAGTGCTTTGTGGGACTTTTTAGTTTTTGTCCAATAAAATTTAATATAGAGACAAAAAAATTATAAAAAAGTTCGCATAATATTTGTCTTCAACTACAGTGCTGTTCAAGGTGCCATTACTTAATAATGTTTAACATTTTTTGAATACTTTTTATATTTTTCAGTTATCTGGAAGGTTCTTAATTAGAATAACGAACTTTTTTTTTTCAAAACTCGAAAATTTTTTTTGGGGTATCATCCACTTAAAGTATTTTTTCGATATTGAATCCTTGTGTATTATTATTTTTTATCTTTTGATTATTTCAATACTAATATTTTTATTATTTTTCATATATTAGTCCTATGAAAGAAGACTATTTTATGCTTTTATATCTTATGGTAAACGAAATTTTATATATTTATAAATTCAGTGTCGAAAGTTTGAAAACTATTTTTCTTTGCCACCATAATCTTATACTGTAAATTTTGCACATGCATATTTCTTCCTGCAGCCAAATATTTTACTCCAACGCAACTGAGTGTCTGTTGCATTGACAGTTGACTTAAATATAGTTTTGAGGGATTTTTGTAAACATTTAGGCATTTCATATACATAAATAATAATTTTGTGGCCAAGAAACTACTACACCGTACGCACATTTCAGTTTATTTATGTGTCAGTGTTTTTTTGTTTTGTTTTTTTTAAATTTGTTTAGGTATTTTTAGTTATGAAAAAGATTTGTATTTTATTTTATCTTCACCCTTTTTTAGAAAATGATTAAAAACTTTCGCAAAGGAAAAAAAAAAATATAAGAGAAAAAATACTTATATGTTTCATATGTTGGTTAAACAATTATATCTTAAATGAAACAGATGTGTTGGGTGAATGAAAAAATTGAATACACTGTTGACTTATGAATGGTTTCTTAAAGTTATGTCAAGCTCGAAGAGCAATATATTAAATACATATATATATAAACTAAGATTTAGTTAAATTAAAAAAAAAAAAAAAAAACAGTAACCCATGTTTGGGTTTATTAAATTCCCGAACTTTTTCCCTACCCAAAAGGAGACAATGATTTGTCTAATATATTAAATGGCAGGAATTGTAACAAAATTGCGTAAAATATTTCTGTTTTTACAGTATTTTCCTATTATTTCACTTGAGGTCACAATAAGTAAAAATATTTTAATTAGGGTAGTAAATTTTGTTATCGGTTATTATCAACACTTTTTTTTATTACTTAACTTATTAATAAATTTTGACATATACATATATTCATCTGTCTGTCTGCATTGCATAGCCATCAAGTTAGTCCATTTTTCTATTCACTCAAGAGTTTGTTAAATAGTTAAACAATTAAATAAAACTAAAACAATAAAAATATATATGTAGCTACTCTAAAATTGATTTATCGGCAAGAGGTGCAGAGAATCTATATTTATGCCAGAGCGTAAAGTTGCCGTCAATTAATGTCTTACTTGTGGCGGGCGATGCAACATTAAGAACTAAAACAAAATTCATTGATGGTTGACCTATTTTGTAAAATGTTTTATGAGTCAACATAATTTTTAGTCAAATTAAAAATATAAAATACCTGATATTGTTACATTCAAATTTTGGGGAGCTTTTTAGAGTGTTAATGACATGTGTAGTGTGTAAGTTTTGTTGATTATACAAGAGAATATGATGTACATTGTACAAACAAAACTTTTATCTATATATTCATATGTATGTAGATACAAATTAAAATGTATGTGTGCACAAGGAGAAATATTAAGGTTTTATACAAATTTTAAAAGTGGAAATATTTATAAATCTATATTTAAAATTTAAAATGCATTATATTGCTCTTGCACTTGAAATTTTAGTTATCTGCCGGTTTTTTTCTTTTTTTTTTCTTGTTAGCAATTTTTATCAAGATTGTTTTTTGTTTGTATGCATACATGTTTGTCTGTCTGTTTTTTCAGTTTTTACTACTACTTAAGTATAGTAGTCTTCGTCACTAAACTTCAATGTCGTGTTAAGATTTTTATAACAAATCACGTCCATTTTGTCTTGTCTCATATGGCTCCATGAAATAACTCCCCACGAAATAACACCCCAAAGCAAAAATGAAATAAGTCCCCAAAATTTTGTTCAGAGCGCAACAACAACGATAATTGGGGCGTTATTTCATTTTTTAGGGACTTATTTCATTTTTATTTTTGGGGAGTTATTTCATAATGAAATAAATCCCCAAATATTAAGAACGAAATAAATCCCCAAAAACATTTTTGGGGAGTTATTTCATTTTCAAAAATCTTGAGATTTGGAAAAAATGCAAGATGTATACCGTTATATTTACTCTTTATATTGCCATTCATAAATAAAAATTGTTACTAAGTAATTAGTATGTAAAAGAACGTCGCGTGTTTAAGATCGGTGAATAATTAAAAAACAATGAATTTTGAAGTGATAAGTGGATACCGTAAAAATAGTCAATTACTGTATGTAATTGAACAAAAAATGTTATATGTGAAAAAATCGGTTTACAATAATACTGAAAAGTATGAGTGCAGAAATAAATCTTGCAAAGCTAGGGTCAATCTTCTTCCAGATGGACTATGTGTTCTTGCTAAAAAATATGTAGAACACAATCACGAGAATGAAGAAGAAATTTACAATGAGTTAAAAGCTCTAAATAAAATAAAAAATAATTGCCAAGATCTTTCAGGAGTTCTTGGAGGCGATAAAACGGCGATGAGTTCAATAAGATCTTCATTCCGCCAGATTTGTGAAAGGTAAAAGAAAAAGTTTTATATTTGAATTCAAATGTTAAATTCTGATTATTTCAGTGATCAAGATGCTACCAAAAAAATATCTTTTCCAAAAATTCAACGAGGATTGCAATATATAGTTAGTAAAAATTTAATTACATCGCCAAAAAATGCAATTCAAGTTGTGGAAGCATTTAACTTGGAAAATGTATGGACAACGTTTGGTTTGAGTAAAGACGAATCAAATCCAAGGCACTTCTTTACAGCATGTATAATGGAAGACAATTATTCTTTCTGTTTATTTTCTTCATTGAAAATGATAGATTTAGTGAAGGAAAATATTCCGCAACCGCAAAGGACATATTTAATGGATGCAACATTTAAAATTGTTCCGCAAGGTTGTTTCAAGCAACTCCTTGTTATATATATTGAATATTTTGAAGAGGTAAGTAAACTATTTACATTAATTTTTATTTTTCATTAATTTAAAATTTACGATATCTTCATTAGATTTTCCCAATGTTTTTTATCCTAATGGATAAAAAAACAATTGAGATATATAGTGCCGTACTACAATATATTAAAGACAATATATTTGATTTAGATCCAGCTTTTTTTGTAACGGATTACGAATCGGCAATTAGAAAATCAATAAATTTAATTTTTCCCCGAGCAAAAACTGTGGGATGTTGGTAAGTATTTATCAATTGTAATTTAATTTTTTAAAATCAATATCAAGAAATAACTAAGAAAATAATTTTTAACTCATTAAGAAAACTGGTAATTAAAAAAATTATTTTTGTTCATATCGGGTTACAGATTAAAAATTCGCGCGAATTTTTAATCTGTAACCCGATATGAACAAAAATAATTTTTTTAATTACCAGTTTTCTTAATGAGCTGAATTTTTGTTAAACATATTTAGTTTAACTAAAGAATACAATTATGTAGTGTATAATAAATCAAATATTTTGATACATAAAAAAAATGTGTTAAAATTCGAATTGTTTAAAAATGAAAAATTCGCGCGAATTTTTCATTTTTAAACAATTCGAATTTTAACACATTTTTTTTATGTATCAAAATATTTGATTTATGAAATAATAAGTATATTAATATTTGTTAAAAATTCGTTTTCTTTTTTAATAAAAATACTTTTTGTATTTTTGTTAGGTTTCATTTTTGCCAGGCTATTAGACGAAATATGTGTAAACGAAAAACGTTGCTTCAGTATATTCGATCATCTAAAAGTGCATCACTCTTTTTTCACAAAATAATGGCACTTGCATTACTCCCTCCAGAATTAATACGAAATGCATTTTGTGAAATAAAAACTAGTATTTTATTAATGGACAGTGAAGGCTTATTTTTAGGATTTCTTCAATACTTTGAAACACAGTGGATAAATAAGGTAAACATACTCCTATTTTTTATAATTTCATGAAATTTTTAATATAATTTGATTTCAAATTAGGTGGGATGTAATAATTTTAGCGTTTTTAATCAAAAAACCAGAACGACATCCGCTGTCGAGGCATATAATGGTGTACTTGGTCGATATGCCGAAAAACATTGTCATTTTTTTAAATTCGTGGGACTAATCAGAAACGAGGAGTTTTATAAAAGCAGACATTTTGCCATGTTGTGTGAAAGTGGAGGATCACTCAGTAAAAAAAGAAGACGACTGAACAAAGACCAAAAAATTCAAGAAGCAAGTCTTCTGCTAGAAAAAGGTAGTATAACAGTCAATGCATTCCTTTCACGAATGGTCTATGAAAGGAATGAAATATGCGTTAATATGGTACCTAAACTTGACATTTTCCAAGAAGAGAATTTAGACGATGAATTAACAGATGAGGATCTCCAACTACCAATTTCTAGCAATGAAAATGAATGTGTAGTTTGTAAAGACAAAGCTCCAAATATTGTTCTTTTACCTTGCAAGCACCTGAAAATTTGCGATGAATGCCATGTAAAGCTTTTGGCTGAAGCAGTTGCTAACAATTCACAACATTATAATTGTCCCTGTTGTAGAAATACTGTTGAAGACTCTATACAAGTATATATTTAAAAAAATAAACGTTTCTTTAAATAAAAAATATTCATATAATAAAATAAAATGGGGATTTATTTCATTCTTAAAATGGGGATTTATTTCATAATGAAATAAGACCCCAAAAATGGGGACTAATTTCATTTTTGTTTGGGGAATTACTTCATTTCGTTGGGGGTTTATTTCATTTTAAAAAATGGGGCATTGTTGCATAACGAAATAACTCCCCAAAATTGGGGACTTATTTCATTTTTGCTTTGGGGTGTTATTTCGTGGGGAGTTATTTCATGGAGCCGTCTCATATGTGGCTGTCTGTCTGCATTTTATTGTTTGTAGTTGTTGTTGTGATTGTTTTTATAGTTGCCACATGTGGTCATATAGAAATGACATATGTTTTCTTACAAGGAAATGAAAATGTTACTAATGAAAAAAAGCAAATAGAAATCTGAATTAATTTCTTAACAATAATACTTTTTCTTAGTTACAAATAATGTGTTTCCTTTAGTTTTTTCTTTTCGATGATTTTTTATATTTATTCGTTGTTTTCTTAGTTCGTCTTTTAAATCCCTACATGCTGTTGCTCAGTGTTTATAATGAAATGCATTTGGATTGTTGCCCAAATACATCAAGCTGATGCTCTGATACTGATGTTGATGATGTTGCTTACTACCGCTGCTGCCCGCTGCACAAACATTCAACAATTATAATAAGTCTACATTTTAATGATGATACAAATTTTTTTTTATTTCTTTTTTGCATTTCAATTCCTTTTGATTTTCTTTTCTACGTACATTAAGAAATGTTTACAGCCTCATACAACAATTACACTAATACTATTCAGCTTCAGTCAGAACAAAAAGTAACGCCAATTTAAACAATGGGAGATATCATATCTGAAACCATAAAACTGAATGATTTTATTCTGCATACATATCGAATGATATTAACACTTTGAGAGTACAAGTGTAAATTATTTAAAAGTTTTCAGTTGCAAGTATTAAACAAGGAATCCAAATATAAATAAATTACAATTTATTCTTTATGAAAAATAATATAACAAAGGAATTGGAGTTGTAGAAAACGTTTTATTTTACAAATTATTTAATATCGGATATATTGAAAATTTTTTATTTAACAAAAAATATGCCCTTAAAAATTTTTCTTTAAATATACTTTTAAAATTTTTTAATTTTTTACATATTTGGAAAGCATATAAAAATTATATTTTTCTGGTATTATCTACAAATTTTATTAAAAAAAATGTATTGTGTTACTTTTTAAAAATTCGATAAAAATAGTAAGTAAACCTTTATATACCAGACTAATTATTGTTTCAAGTTATAATAAAGCATTTTTAAATACACTTTTGAAAAATTAAAATTTAATAAAATCGCAATTAACAAAAATGCATCTATAAACTGCATTTATAATTTTAAAATATTATGGAACGAAGAGGAGATTTTGGAAATGCTGACTAAATTACACAAAAAAATACAATGGCCTTTTGAATACTTTTTAAATTACAGAAATCCATCAATAACTTCAAGAGATATGAATATTTAAAATTGCATACTTTTTATATTTTGTTAACTTTTACACAGATTTTAAAGAAAATTCAAAAAACAAGAAAAACTTTAATTTTTATATCGAGCCCTAACCGCGAAAATATTGTAAGTGCACAACAAAAAACTTTACAGGAGAAGCATTTTTGTGATTGTTTACACATTGTTATACACTCACACACACAAAAAAGATTAGTTGAGAAACGTTTGCATCCATTACAATTTGATAAGATATAACGAATTTGTGTTGCTATTACTTAAGTTTAATAAATTTAATAGATTTTTTGTTCCCATAGTTTCAAATTCGTAACAATAGTAGAATGTAGGCCTCTACAACAATAAAATCAATCATATGTACCAATTTATACATTTCCAGAATTTTTTTAACTATGTTGGTAGACACAATTAAATTAAACTGGGAATAATATTAATCAGTACCATTAATATTGTATTTGCAATTATAATATAGTTGATTTTAATATATGTATTTGAATACATAAAATAGATTGTCAGTTACAGTAGCCGATTATTCATTACGGAAATATATTCAATTAGGTTAATGTGTAGGAAAACCATATTTAAAAATATTCGGTTCTATTAACTAATAAACAATTGTGAAATTAAAAAAGTGTTTGATATTAATTTGATGTTTTAAATAAAAAAACAATATTGAATTTATGTGCATGTTTATTGAAAAAATTTTATAAAACAAGAAAATAATATACAAATGGTTCTACAAATTGAATTGCAATATATGTATATATTTTCAGCATATTTTTGTGTATGTAATATTTTTAGGATAAACAAGCTGCAGATACCTCTTTCTAATAAGAGAAATCATATAAAGATATTGGGAGTGAAAACATCCAGTTCAATGTGTCAAATATTTATAAATTTTTCGCTAAAGGCCCAACCAGTCAACTTTGCAACGCAACGCAGAATGAAGAAAAGTAGCGTGAAACATTTTGTACAACCAGTCTACAAAAGTAAACGTATCATATGTTTTTGAATATTCATTGTGTAAATAACTCTGTTTTTCGGTTATTTTGTGAACAAAATAAACTACAGCGATGTTAAAAACTTACGCAGCTACGTAAAAATCTATTTTCTGTAGATTTCTGCGATACGCTACCTAGAATTTTTGTGTTAATAGCTAGATACACATATCTGCATAAAGCAGGTTGAAACAGCTGATTGCGATACGATGATTTTTAGTTGAGTGGTTGGGGCTTAACGCAAGCAATGACCAAGACAGTTTTGTTTCACAAGAGTCCGTTTAAAACAATGTTATGTCAAAAACTATATCTTGGAAGCTGTTCAAACATAGAGTTGCAATATTAAAAACATGCAAAAAGTGTTTTTAAGTTTCACAATATATGTATGTATGCAAATGAAATGTAATGTGTCTAAACAAAAATAAGAACAAATTACATTTAATTTAATTTTTAACCGTTAAATTTGGTTGTGACAGACGAATTATTTGCCTTCAAATTACTTGCCTCTACCGAAATTATACGGTAATTATAACTGAATTGTATAGATAGTACCTACAACCGACTAAATTCGATTGGCGAAAATTCCGATTGTCATAACCAAAGTGTTTTCTCTGTGTATGTTTGAAAAATGTTACTTACGATAAAATTGCTTTCGCTATAAATCTAAAATGACACTTGATACATCGATGAAATTTTTACAGGCGATGTAAATGATTCTAAATTATAGATTTTTAACAACACGAATTTTGAAAATTTTGTCGGTTACGATATTTTGGCGGTCAGGGCTCGATATGAAAAATTTGAAACATGTTTTTATAAAAATTGGTTTATGCATATAAGATTTTCGTGTCCCAAAAATTTGACATTTTTGTTTTAATGTAAAGATTCCAAACTTTTTAAAAAATTAAAAATTTTAAATAGCATATTTAAAGAAAAATGCATTTAAAAAATGCAATTGCATTAAAATGCATTTTTAAAGAATCTTTCTTATTTCTAAAATGTTCGTTGTAAAGACGCCATATGCGAAATTCAAAGGCAGTTTAAATCATTAACATTCACAAAACATTCTCAGAGATATTGCTGTTCAAAGTTACATACTTTTTGCAATTTCACGAAACTGAAAACTGAAATTGATAAAAGGCTTAATAGAGTTTGTGTGTACAAATTATTATCGAAATTGAAAGCCATCAAGTAAAAAATACCCTTTTTTGGGGCGTTCTCTCATGGTATGGTCGATACATATTTTTCAACTGTTAGGGAATCGAATTTGAAAAACGTATGTGACAGTAGAAGAAAATTTCATTAGGGACAAAATATTTTAACAATTATATTGGCAAACTTTTTCTGTTAAGTGCAAATATGCAAAATTATGATATTTTTATATAAATAATTTATGAAAACTCATCTCTTGAACCTCAGCCTGGATATTTGAGAAGCAACAAAACAAAACTGATTTTTTTCCAATTTATGGAGTTAGATTATCTAGAAACATTACTCGAATTTATCCAGAAATAATACTACATACAAATCCATAATGTTTTTTTTTACCAGTGATAAGTGTTCTTAGGATTGTTAAATGCAAGTCCACAGAAAAAAATATTTTCGAAAAAATTTCAATTCAATTTTAATCAGAATTTTAAAATTATTTCATTATATTTATAATTAAATTAATTACTTAAAATCAAAGTATTCTAAAAATTTAAATTCAAAATTTACCATAAAAAATCTAAAATCCAATTTCAATTAAGAATACGATGGGTGCCTTTTATATTTTGCGAAACGGAAAATCTACGTCACTTATACTAGATAGATCTGTCAACGGAATCATAAAATATGGTATTTTTAAGGTCTTATATTCTCAGACAATTTTTAAATACGATGGATATTTCTGTATCATAAAGTTACTTAAAAAATTTCCTTTGACAAAAAATTTAACAAAACAAAAGATTTTCATCCAATATTTTTTACCACTTTCAATGTGGATTATATTTTTATAAACTCTATTTAACTTTTAGAAATCAAGTTCCAAAGGAGGCCATCTTATATCGCTGGTATGCGGAGTTCATTCGTGGATACTCTTGGCTTAAGACTAAAATTTGTAAAGGTCTTCTAAAAACGGTTGTTTTGTTAAAAAAAAACTGATGCTGTGGATGCACAGATTAGCAATACCAACATATGAGATGTCGCACAGTGTGCGATTCGAAAAATGAAATGGAAATAATTATGGAACTTCGTAACTGCTGCTTCGATTTTTATGAAATTTCACATGGTCATACCAGAAGTGTAGGCGAGCTTAAGTTTTGAGCTTGGACCATATAGACCTACACCAGGCGCGGATCCACGGGGGGGGAAAATCGGAAATTTCCCCCCCCAAAATGGATTTTTGAACAAAGAAAAATTAAAAATTTTATAATAGAAAAAGAAAAAATAAAAATTCTTTAAGAAAAATTTTCTTTAGTGAAAATAAAAGAAGGCAGAATGAATTTATCTTCAATAAAGTCTAAGAGCGGCCAAACTATGTTTAGAAAAAAGTATTTATCTTATTTTTCCTTCAAAATTTTAAGTAAATAAATTGGTTTTTAAAATTAGGAAAAATATAGTAAGTGCAATTCCCATATTTTTTCATCAAATTCAAGCATAAACTTTACATACGATTTAAAATTTTTATGTTAATAAAAAAATTATTGTATAAGTGCTAATTTCATCAGTCATATTGAATTTACATTAACTAATGTTTTAATATTACTTAAAAATTTCGATTTCATGAAAAATAAATTTTATTTTATAAATCAGAATCTTTTCAAAATTTTATACGAAACAATTTTTAAATATCAAAAATAAACAAAAGCATTTTCACAGAAAAAAAGTAATAAAAGTTAAATAACAAAAATTTTTCCCAGATTTTTTACACAAAATATAATATTTTTTCTAGATTTAATAAATTTTACCTATGATGGAAATTTTGGTTCACTATACAGATTTAATTTATAAATAAAGTAATAAAAGTCTAAAAGTTGAAATTTTTCAAGAAAAATCTGTAAAAAATTATTTTAGTTTATTAATCATTCTAAAAATTGTACTGAAGAAAATAAATTGGTTTTTCTTTTACTTTCCTGAAGAGTTGTTTTACTTTTTGTGAACAATTTTCATAAGGCACCGTAATGATTATGAATTTTAAAATAAAACTCAACTAATAATCATTATTTTTGATTTTTATTTTTTCGCTCAACTTTTAATGATTATTTTTGATTTTTACTTTTTTTGCTCACAATATAAAACAACATGAGAAATTAAACTGTAAAATATAAAAAAAATTCTTTTAGTAAAAAAATTTATTTATTGCAAATAATTTTATCTTTAATAAAATAAACAGATTTTTAATAAAAAATTTGATTTGTGAAAAAAATTTCGATATTTAGTAAAAAAAAAAAATCGGATTTTTCATAAAAAATTTGATGAGAAATGTATTTTATTAAAAATTACAGTTTCGTTTTTCATGTTAAGTTTTATATTGTGTGCAAAAAAAAAATAAATAAAAATCAAAAATAATCATTAATATTGATTTTTTTAATTAAAATCAAAAATATAAAAATCATTCATGATTTCGATAGAACATGTTTTAAAGATTACATTAAAACTTTTATTCGGTCGTTCCTTGTATCTGATTTTTTTGTTTAAATTTTCAAGAATAATGATTATTTTCTGTCCTTGATTTTCACATTTAGAAATTCATTTTTAAATATACTCTATAACATTGAAAAATCACTCGGGAAATGACATAAAAAGCATCATAAATATGTTTTTTAATGTCCAATAATGCCTCTCAAAATTTGGAGTTACACATACATTTCTGTATTTTTTCTATTAAGCTTTTTGAAAGTAGAATAATCAAGTTTGTTGTCGTATTTATTTCTTTGGTTTGGAATTTCTGGAGATTCACTGCATTAGAAGTTTTCTTTAAAAGTCAACAAAAAATATGCAATCAATTTAAAAACATTTTTGTTGTGCACATAGCGAGATTTAGTTTTTTGCTTAAGATTTGCTTAAAATTTATGAAACATTTGTTGTCAAAATTTTTGAGCTTTTGAATTTTAAATATTGATATCTCATTTTATTGTAAACAAAATATTGTTAAGACTTAAGAAAGAAATACGTATGTTCAATCTTAAAGAGAAAATTCCATCATTGTTGGAGTTTTAAAATATTAAAGTATTTTAATATAGTTAAAATCGTTCTTCCTAATCATTTAAAAAATTTTTAAATTTGCCTAAAATATAGGGAATTCCGAGGTTTTTAGTTCAGCAACTAATCTCAAAATTGTTTTTTCAAATTTTCCCGAATATTGGTTAGTGATGTACTCAAGAATATAAACTTGTAGCAGATATCAAATGAAAACAAAGTACTTATTTTTTTCATATATAACAAATTTTATGAAATTTAAAAATTTCCGAATGAAATAGTATTAAATTTTATAAAGTGATATATTTAGATAATTTTAACTAGATTTTCTTCACGGGCTCCTCTTTGCAGAAAAAATTATTACCGTATATTTTTCAATTAACATATAATATATTCCAGTAAAAATTAAATTTAAATAAGATTTTATTTCACATTTAAATGTTTAATTCATTCAATCATCTACTTGATTGATTTAATAAATTTTTTCTTAGATTTTTTTTCTATTTTTAATTTTTTGTAGTTTTTAGTAATTGATATAATAATTTTAGTGAGATTTGAAAATTTAAAAAAGTTTTTTTTATGCAATGTTATTAACTAAGTTATACATTTGTTTATTGAATACTTGTTTCGGTGTTATCAGATTAACTTCAAATTTTACATCTAAGTAAAAAAAAAATTTATTTCTCACTTAACGATGTGCTTGACATCCTATTAGATTTAAATAGATTAGCTTTTTATTTTTTTTTTTTTTTTTTTTTTCAATGATGCATTATTTATTTAAATTGTTTTATTTTGAATTATTCAGGAGTAACACAAAAGTAAAAACACAGCTTTCGTAATTAAAATCCATTTAGTATTCCCTGAAAAATGTTTATTTCAATACATATTTATAATGTTGCATTTTTTTCTAATTAAAAATAATAATAATTATAAACAGGGCAAGTTTTTATATGCATAAAAAAATTGAAATATGCGCTTGAAATAGCACGAAAAATTTTTATAATATGCACAGAAATATGCAAAAATAGCATGAATACGAATTTATGCATTCTTATACATTAATGTGTAAAAAATATGCACAAATATGCATTTTTAACTTTCAATATCTAATAGATTTCGATGTTTATAAAAATCTTTGCAGTATTTACAATGTACTCAAAATAATAACAAAAAATTTTTTGGAAATCATTTGATTGAAATCCAAAAAATCGCCAAAAATTTTTGTTTTCGTTAAGAAAAATAAATTTTATCTCCATTATATGCAAATTTATGCAAAGATTTAAAATATAAGCATTTTTTGTGAAATTTTTTGAAATATGCAAATGCTTACTTTCTAAGCGAAAAGCTTGAAAAACTTGTCCTAATTATAAATAACCAGTTTTTCTGGCAAAAAAAAAAAAAAAATGATTGGTTAAATTTTCATAGTTCAAGAATTATATATAAAAACATAATTTTTCCAGTGACAATAAAAAAATTTCCCCCCCCAAACGGTCCGGCTGGATCCGCGCCTGACCTACACAGAGCGAGTCCACAGGGTCCCAAAGTTGAACACCTCGGGTATTAAATTTCTAAAAAACGATCCTGATACCTTATATCTGAACCGATTTCAAAGATTTTTACAAGGGAGTATTTTGCTAGTCGAAATATACAAAAAACATCGTCGTATGTATATATTATCTCTTTTAGTTTAAGAGATATTGAGCTTCAAATATTAACATTTTTACTTTCTACCCTGTCTTGGTGAAGTTTTTTCGCTACAGCGGGTCCAACTTTCACCCTATTTTTTAAAATTTCTTTTACTTCATTAACAACAAATGGAAAAATTGTGCAAAGAAAAAATTTTGAAAAAATATTTACGGAGTCAAAAGTTACAAGCATTTAAATTTAAACTTTCTAAAAAGGTTGATTTTTTCCCGTTTTTTGCCAAAAAAGTGATAACGTTATTTTTCTGTTGTATACAAATTTTCTCAAGTAACATATATAGTATTTATATTTTTCTGAAATCGAATTTTGCGAGAACCAGGGTTTCCCAAATTTGACCAATTTTTTCAACTAATTTCGAATTTTCGCCTTAATTTCTCAAATCGCAAAGCTGGAATCAAAAAATCGTTATACTTTTTATTTAGCCTTAAGTGTTTTAATTTTTTTTCGCAATAGAAATTTTTACTCCCCGTTATCGGTTGGAAAGATATAGTAAAAAAAGCAAAAAATTACGGGATTTTTGTAGACAAATCTAAAAAGGTGAATAGCGCTTTGAATTGAGCATCAAAAAACTGAAACAAGACAGGAAAAACAATTTTTTTAAATTTTGATGCTCATGTAAAAATCTTTGAAATTAGTTCAGATATAAGGATCGTTTTTTAGAAATTTTATACCCGAGGTGTCCAACTTTGGGACCCTGTGGACTCGCTCCGTGTAGGTCTATATGGTCCAAGCTCAAAACTTAAACTTGCCTACACCTCTGCTATGACCATGTGAAATTTCATAAAAATCGGAGTAGTCATTCTTAAGTTCCATAATTATTTCCATTTCATTTTTTGAATCGCACACTGTGTGTCGTGTGATCGAGAAATTCCTAGGCATTAATTCCACTAAAAAGTATTCAATATTTCATAAATATTTGGGCGTCCAGAAAAGTTTTTCTCTTTTTACCCCATATAAGTTTAAAATTATTTAAAAAAAGATTTGTGTTGATTTTTGCAAGAAAAGGAAGAAAAAATTGGTCCCATGTCCTTGAAGTCGTAATGAAATTCAACCTATAAAAATATTATATATTGAATTAATCAAATTAGCATTCATTTTTATTTATATCTGATTCAACAACTGAAAGACGATAAATTGATATATTTTTAGTTTTAATCTTTGATAAATTATTTAATAGGTCATATTTTTTCAGTGTGTGTCATTTATCAAAAATTAAAACTACTCCAATTACATTTTTAATTGTATCAAGTATTCAAGTGATAAAAATTTATATTTTCTAAGTAATACTTTTTTCAACAAAACTAAAACAATTTGTCGGCTTTCAATTATTTTTTTATTGCTTTAATTAATAAATTAATCAAATGTAAATAAAAATAAGTGATAACTTGAAATATTGAACATACTGTTTTTGTTAATAGGTTCAATTTCAATTAATAAATTAATTGAATATGTATTATTTGTACATGAAATTGAATTAAACATTTTTCTATTTATAATTTAAATTTAATTTGTTAGAATACTTTGATTTTGAGTAATTTATTTGATTATATAAATATTTGAAATTATTTTAATAATTTAATTAAAATATTTTCGAAAATTTTTTTTTTTTCTGTGTGTTAAAAATTTAAAATGTTTTTTTCACAAAATAATAAAAAAAATTTTTGAAAATAAAAAAAATATTTTTAATTTTAATAATAATATTGACCGAATAAAAATACTTTAAACATTTTTGCTATTATTAAAAAAAAAATATCACAATTTTTTAAGAAATATCACAATTTTTTAAGGCCAAAAATAGAAAACAAGACAAAATTGAAGAATTCAATATCTAAAGTCAAATAACGGGATCAGTTTTGTACATTAAAAGTGAACTAAAACACACACCTAATTTGATATACATATATTATCATCAATTTTATACCTTTCTTAGTTAAATGTTGTTCACTATCCAAGCATTTTATGCAAAAATGTTAATTCATCCAGATTTATAAATTTTACCAAAATACCTCAAAGGGTTAATTTCGCTAGATGCTTAATGCCACTAAAAGTATAGACACAATTATGCACAATAGTCTTATATTTCCGGCATAGACGTTTAAATGGACGTTTTCTAAATTAGGAGCACTTTTCTTTTTTCTTATGTGCTAAAAAAATTCTCTTTAATTTGTACAAACATCTTTATTTCAATTTTTAAAAATTTTAGTTATAGTTATTTTTAATATATTGTTTGTATTACAATTTCGTTTCTATTTGTTCAGTTATTTTCATGTAATAGTAAGAGTTGTTTGAATACAATGTAATATACATATTTATTTAAATTTAGTAAGTGGTTCTATAACACTAAATGGAAGAATTATTTCTATATAACTCTAGTTTCTTTTTGTTTATTTAACTCACCTCACATACAAACATACATATGTATATAAGGCACATTGTTTCCATTATAGAACAGTAATACAAAAAGAAATAAAATGAGTACCACTTTCCTATTTTCACGTGTTGTAAAGATGCTCCCATTAGTGCATAAAGCCTATTATATTTTTCCATTTGCATTTTGTTTATTTAGTTCAATATTTATGTATGTAAGAGTTTGTAAGTATGTAAATATTTATAATCAATATATAAAATTAGAGGCTTGTTGCTAAAAATATCTTAATTGTATTGAATATGAATATTTGTAAAATTAAATTAAATTATAATATTATTTATTTTTAGAATATGCTAAATAAAATCTTAAATAAAAACTTTCTTTTAGTGGTGCACTATTTAATGAGAAAAGAAATAATTCAATTAGATGCATACATATCTTTGTTACATCTTTATTTGTAAAATATGCTTAAACAATTTTTAAATAAAATTATACAGTAGTTTTCCGATTTGACGAATTTTTGTTTTATAGAAAAAACATAATATATTTAACAAACATAGTAATTTACCAGTTTAAGGCAAAAGCAGTTCATCAAAAGAATAAAACTGATTGTTGATCAGATTCATACATTGTTTCTGTTATTGTTTTACACGGTTTTATAAATATCGACAATTCCAAGAAAGAACGAAAAAATGCTATTTTTACCTATGTTCTTCTCAATAATAATAATAATAATAATAATAATAATAATAATAATAATAATAATAATAATAATAATAATAATAATATTAATAATAATAATAATAATAATAATTATAATAATAATAAAAAATAATAATAATAAAAATATATTCCCAACTAGCCATAAATCGTTTTTTCTTTTCAGTTTATCTAAATAGCGAAAACTCGCAACTATAAAATTATTTTTAAATTGCTACATAGGTCATATTCATCTTCTAAATGCAGTTTAAATCATTAAAATCCGTTAACAACTTTTAGAAATATTGATGTTTAAAAATAAAAATCGAGAATAAATTCGCGAATTTTTCAAAATTAAAAAAAAAAAAAAAATTGAAGATATTTAAATTGCTCCATAGAGTATGTGTATGCCTAACGTGACCAGACATCCCGCTTTTTAAACTTCGATCCCGCCTAAAATATTTTTCCCGCTTTTTATTAAGAAATCCCGCTTTTCTAAATCTAATAATTATTTATTCGATTTCCTTATTTATGTTTTCTAACATTCTTACCAACATTTAAGTAAGTAACTAAAAATAATTTTTTCCAATGGAAAGTTGATAATTTTTTACAAATCATTTCTGATAATTAAAAGTTTTAAATATTTTGTTAAGCAGATCATCTTCTCTTAAATGTACTTTGTGTGTATTTTTTGATGACTTCGATGTAGGAAGACCTCCCAAAAGATACGCATTATTAAGCTTGTAAAATATTTACACATTTTTTAACATATCTTCAGTTCTTTATCAGTGAATGAAAAATCTCAAATCTGATATATTTTGTCAAGAAAAGTTTAAAAATTTTTTTCCAGAAATAGGTTTAAAACTTAAGAATGTTAGAAAAAGATACACACAGAAAAATAAATAGTTGGAAGATGGTTATAATTACCGCAATGCAATGTTATATACTGCATTTTAGTTATTATTATTAAAATTTAAAAAACACTGGAGAATTTCTATAATGAAAACCGTTTTTATATAAATATAATAGAAACAATGTTCCTAGGATTATAAAATTTGTTTATATAACCAATACAAACCTTTATTTAAACATGTATAACAGAATCAGCAGACTCAACCAAATTAAATGTGTTATAAATTCGTTTCAGTATCAACTATTCGTTGTTGCAATCGAAATAATGATGTAAGTCAAAAAGTATTTGTATAGAAATAGTATTTATCGTGGCAGAAATCAACAATTGATTACGAAAATGAACAAATCGCTTATAACAAAAGTAATCCTAATTCGGTGTTCCCAAAAAATTATTCGGTAGATTTTAACTGACATTTAAAAATATATTGAAAAAATTAGAAAGAATTTGTATAAAATATATTTATAAATTAAAAATATATCATAAAAATATAAATGTTAGACCAAACTACAGCTATTAACAGTAGCAGACTAATAAAAGTAAGTATATGTAACAAAAAAGAAAGTTTTTATACGTATATTTAAAGAAAGGTTTAAATAATTAATTTTATTATCTAATTTTTCAAGACAGAATTATTGTTTAAAAAAAATTGCTTAAGGAAAACAAAAGTGGGATTTTTAATATTGCTGCCAATATACATTCATACGTGTATTTACAAAAGGAACGGCTTTACAACATTTTAGCAAGGATTTCAGCATATCTGGTTCAGTATAGTGTTGAAAGTTTCATTAAATGACGTGACTGCTTGAAAAATATTATAGAGGATCCTAATTAATTTACTAGAAGAAGCCCATACAAAGTATTATAAAAAATAGTATATTAATGTTAAAATTTTTTATTTTTTTATTAAACATTTGTAAAATGTAAAAAATTAAAAAATGACATATTTTTGTCGCATTATTATAATTGGTTTTGGGAACCGAATTTTGTATTATACTTTTCAGTTGCATGTACCAATTATTTCATTTCGTTGAACCGAATTGACTTTTTCATACTTATTTCGTATCGAATTATTTATTGGTAAAGAACGACATATTCGGTAGGTACAATTAAATTACTTGATAGTTCGTGCAACCGAACGAATTCGATTGGCAAAAAATTCGGTTGCCACAACGAATCTGTTTTCTCTGTGTATAAATAAATTTTTGAAGGAAGAAATTTTGTTCTTTCAGAGATATTTTTAGTTTTTAAAAACTCATTTCGTGAGAATATTTGTTTTGGGGCTATTTTAATAATTTTTACCAATTTTATTTACCAAAATATGCCATTTTAAAAAGATATTTTGACACAGACAGAGAAAAAACATGGTTACAGAATGATCACCACAACTATTCAATGATTATATAGCCGTTTTTCATTGATTTAAATATACTGTGTTCATGGTAGCAACGTTTATGATTCTGTTTAATCAATTATTGATTACCCACAATCAAAATTTTAATATGCTTCACTGAATCATAATATGTATTTAAATATGTTTCATTTAGTCAATTCAACTATTTAGTTAATTCTACAACCATTAAGCCATTAACTTGTAATGCCTTTTGAATACACATTTTTGTGTATCAGTCAATCAGTAGTTTGTTAGTATATTAATTTTCATTTAGTTTATATATGAACAAATATAAATTGACAAGGTTTGTTTTTATTCAGTATGATGAATGTACTACATATCGTGGTACAAATAAATATAAATATGAAAACATTGGTTTATATATATGATAAAATGGGATTATATATATGATAAAATGGGATTATATATATGATAAAATGGAATTATACTAACGATGTAATTAGTTCATATATATGATAAAATGGAATTATATATATGATAACATGGGATTATATATATGATAAAATGGAATTATACTTATGATGGAATTAGTTCATATATATGATAGAATGGAATAATATATATAATAAAATGGAATTATATATATGATGAAATTGGTTTGTATATATGATAACATGAAATTATTAAATGATTAAAACGTGATAAAATTGAAAGCAATACTTAAGAAAAGGTTATAAAACTTACTAAAAGTTATTAGTAAGGTTATTAACCTTACTAATAAATTATAAATTGGAATCATAGTAATGATTACGTACAAATATAATTATTGTAACCTGGAATCATATATTACAATCATAGTATGTTGCTCTTAGTTTATGATCACTGGAACCATATCTTTTTTTTTTTTTGCTTGCATGAACTTGGATTGGATACTTTTTTTATTTTTGTATAAACTGAAAGTTATAGAAATATCTTGAACAATGTTTTCGATTAAATTTACTTAAAGTTTGTGCTTACGAAAACCTTGTGTTAATGATTTTATTTGAACTTTTTGATTTAACTGAAAATTAGTGTTTAACTTGTTGGCAGCCGATTCAAAAAGGTGAAAAGGTAACTGTACATCGGATAATTTTGATAACGGTTTTTTAGAGGTAACGTTATTTAGCGTTATCGGTATTTCGAGTTATTTCGGTAATGGTTTTTTATAGGAAATTTCCAAGTAGCCATAACTTTATTACAAGTTTCATTTCAACATTATTAAAAATAACGCTATTTTGGAAATGGTTTTGTAGCATTGTATATTTTAGTGGTAACCGTATTTTCAATTATTTCAGTAACTGTATTTTAGGGATAACGGTAGCCAAGTTGAATGGTTTTTTTTTAGCGATAACGGAAAACAAACTTGGTTTTATTGTTAGCAGGTCTAAGAATTAATTAAGAAATTTGCTATCAAATTCAAAAAGTATCAATTTTTTTTTATCAATCCGTATTTGAATTCAATCTTGAAATTTAACTAGGAATATTTTGAAAACATTTCGAGAAACACATTAAATTAATTTTTTAATGCTTAATTTTGTAAGGATATATTTACTAATTTCGATGTTCCAAAATTGATGCATCGTTCTCAATTCGCAACATCTCAATTGGGTCGTGAACTAAGTGCTTGCGAGAGAGCAGCTGATTTAGAATTTTAATTGCGATATAAAAAGAAAATCCCTCTTTTTTTACAAAAATGTTCAAAGTCCCGCTTTTTCCAAACAATTTTGTTCAGAATCGCGCTTTTTAGTCGTTCTGGTCCCGCTTTTTGACAAAAACCCTCTGGTCACGTTATGTATGCCAAATATTAGCAAATTCGAAAGACATAAAAAAAATTTTGGGCGTTCTCTCATGGAATGGACGATATATTTGTTTAAAATTAATAATTAAAGCTTTTAACAAATTTTTCTAAACGTTTTTCGTTTCGATTTACAAAATCTGTAAAACAGGTCCAGCTTCGAACTCGTTGTAACATTAAATAAATAATGATGTCAAATAAAATTTGGAAAAAACATGTGTTGTAAAATAAATAATTTTTTCCTTATTTTCAAACAAAAGAAAATTAAATAAACAACTTAAAAATTATACAACGAGTAATTTACGTATACGTCTGTCTTTAATTATTGACAAAATTCATTCAGGTGGTTACGGTTTCCTTTTATTTTTACCCAATATGTTATAATGTATTTCTCCCTTCTATTCCAATTTTTATTTTATTATTATGATTTTTTAGAAAAGATTTAAAAATTTAAAAAAAAATTTTTTGACTACAAAAAAATTCCTTTTCCCTTAGCTTTTTTAAATTTTCTTAAAAAGAAAAACTTAAATAATATAAAGCGGTGAGAAATATGTTTCACTGCTATATCATATAATAGTGTAATAAAAGTTATGCAGTTCTTAATGAACTGTTAATATAGTTACGCTCTTACAATTAATAAAACGGTTTATACTTTCATGTTTAAAATGAAATTACTTAAATGATAAAGCAATGACAAATAAGGTATGTACTGCCTTATCGCACGATATATTCGAATAACAGTAATGCAGTCTTCTTTAAACTGTAATATTTGATCACGCTACTACCATGCAAAAAACGGTTCCAATTATAAAATTCATCTTCATGTAGATATTACAGTTAAAATATTCACAAAAGATAATCACCTCTGAAAAGGCGGTTCCACGCATGAATTAATTCACCTCAATTTGATAAAGCAGTTACAATTTTCACCATAATAGATTTTTGGTTTACGACTGAACTCCGGTTATATCTTTCTTGGACATAAACCAATAACATATTTATATTCTGATTAATGCCATCTCTAAGACGGATGTCCTCCAGAACGTTATTATCTTGGTTGGTTTTTGTCTAATATATAATTCTAATATATAATTTGTATTCTTAGCAATTGTTAAAACCCTAATCTATTACAATCGTTGATGGGATATTTTCTGTATATGAATTTGCTGCACTATATTGTCGACTTTTTTAATGGAAATTTAAGCAGTTTCTTTTACTATTTGTTTTTTGCTACTTCTTAAAATTTTTGAAATAAACAAAGCTTTAATTACCTGAAAAAATAGCGTAAACGCCACCCATTGATAATATTTTGTGTGTTTTATTGTTAGAGGTCCACGTCCCTGTGAATTATGAACCCCAGGAAAAGGCACCTCGGAACCTTGCTTTTTCATAAAAGCATCCACCACTGTATATGTTGAATGTATCCAACAATAAGTATTAAGTACATCTTCCGGAATGTCTCTACATTAATTTTACAATTTTAAAAAGAAATATATTTATCCATTTTTTTAATTTTTAAACGATAAAACTTATTTGTTTGTAAAATATTGCTGTAAAAACAAATACTTACCTTGTATGTACACAGTCTATTGGATTTCCCACGTATTGACGCGTTGTAACAGCAATTGAAAATGTTATTAATAATATAACGGTTGCATTTGTGTGTAGGCGAAATACAGGTGAATCGATTTTAACATGAGACACCTATAGAACCGAGTTGGAGTTTTTATTACGTTAACGTTTTTGTTATTTGTTTTTGGGAAAGGGAGATATGAAAATAAATTTGTATTAGTAAAATTTTTAATGATGTGTGAAATTTTTTAAATTAAAAAGTTTTATTATTAATTATAGATAAAACAAATTTAAATATATTACTTTTTTCCGGTTTGTTATTTTTTTTATTGTTATTATAATTTTTAGTAGATAATAAAGAATTAAACTATATGGATTTTGTTTTTTTTTTTTTGTTTGCTTTTTTTTTTTAATTTATAATTACAATAATAAATACATACAATAAAAATTGTTTTTAGCTATTCAATCGTTTAGTTATAAATGTTGTAGTTAGTGGAAGTATTTAGTTGTTATGATAATATTAATTAAACAAATAAATATTTATGTCATTTAATTCATTACAATTGAACAATTAGGTAAAAATTTGTTTAAATACACATATACATATAAATACATATATTGTATTTAAATATGTATATATTAGTGTGTTTGTAAGAATATAAAGTTACTAATATTTATATTTGCTTATTGTTTATTTAGTGGATTTATTTTTTTGCTATTGCTATTGTTTGCTAATACTAAACAAATAATTAGTATTAACATTTTAATTTTCTGTTATCTCATAATAAATATTTGAACATACACTCAGAGATAAAGGATGCAGGAAGATATGAATTTAATTTAATTTGTAAAAAAAGGTAAACATTTTTAGCAATACTAAGAGATATTAAAGTTGAGAGAATTCGAATTAAATATTATTAAAGCTCATTTTTCGACAGATTGTTTATTGCTTTTTAACTGAAAGTGCGAAAATATCTTCCACATAAAATTTAAATAACACTTTGTTTTTCCTATCTCATATTTATTAAACTTTATTAAATGTCATCATAATTTTCCACATAAATTTTTAAATATTTTTAACTTTATACTTATTTGTTTAATTAATTCATAACTTTTTGTTTGTATTTCTCATTGTTAGGTATTTGTTATAATTATTATTATTTTTTTTTTTTCAAAAATTACATTTTAAATAACAAAAAATAAGAATAAAATTTTAATTTATTTTTAAAAATATAGTAAAGTGTTGTAGTACTTTTGCATAATAGTAGTAATTGTTTTCGAAAACATAATTAATAATTTTGTTATGTATGTAAGTAATTTCGTTTTAAAATAGATAAAAACAAAATTTATTATTTTTTTTTTTTTAAATATATAAAATACATACTTAACCTAAAATAATTGAAATAAATTTATTAAGAGAAAAAAAAAAAAAAAAAAAAAACGTAAAATAAACTTAAAATTTTTTAAAAAATATTATTTGATAGGAATGCAAATTTGTTTATAATTAAGTTAAAAATTAAATTTCAATTAAAAAAATATATATTTTTTTATGTTATGGACGATAAAAGAAACATTTTAATTGCTTTTCATTGAATATGCATAAATTTAAAGGTAGTTTTTAAATGTGATTTTATTAAAGTAGTTTTAGTAGATACATGTTTATAAATGTTAAGCTTTAATATTTTGAGATTTTTTATATTTAAAGGTTTATAATTATTTGAGGTTTATTAAATATTTCTCTTCAAATATATAATTTCTTTGGTTAGATTAGATTAGGTAATATTATATAGCCAGTCGAGCGATCACAAATTGATTATTTGCGTTTATAATACTAGTTCTGTTGTACTACCCGAAGGATTGAATATGTAGAAGTATAATGAATATGTTCTACATTTTCTAACTCATTTTAATACACTTTCAATAACTGCTATATAAATGATTTATAAAGCTAATAATTAAGATATAATCAGATTATAAAGCGCCCAGCATAACCACTAAGAAAAAATGAATAAAAATTTTGCAGAAACAATCTTGGGAATTAAACCATGTCAGCTTAACCCGTTTGCAGATTGTTTGATAATATTTAATTGAATTTGACGTTATACAGATTGGGAATTTTTAGTCTTTGTGTTAAAATATTAGTAGAGATACTTTACTTAATTCTAAGAATGAAAATATATGTAGCACTCATAGGGGTCAAAAATTAGTTTCTCAATAGCTTTGAAACTAATTAAGTGATCGCATTAAAAATTTTCTGATAAAAAAAAAAAAAATATTATAATTTTAAATCATTTGACTTTTTTGTGTGTGTCATACATATACATTAGGGTGGCCCCGTTTGTATGGAGAGAAAATGTGGTATCGTAGTTCCCATCTCAAATGAAAACTTACTTCATTCTAAGATACCGTTTTTAAACATATTGGTCCTTATATTATCCTTTCGCGATCTAGATCAAAATGAAAATAGGTCCTTTTTTTGGGTTATTCGGAGTTTTTTCATATTTCTGCCAAAAGGACAATATGAAAATTTGGTATAGAAAGAAAGGACTTTAGGACGCGCATTTAATGACATAACAAAAATTTAGGACCAGGTCCAAATAAGCCCAAACTTTTGTAACTTTTCACAAAAAATTTAGATATTTGATTTTTTTGCACACAAATATTTCAAAAAATAAGACCAAAATAATACAATATAATCCTCTAGCAGTTATATCAAAACGGGGTTTTCCGTTTTTTAATTTTCGAACTTGTCTGAATTTTATTATAATTTTTAAAAACATAATTTCCTTCATATACAAATATTTCTATATGGGAAGGATTTATATGAATTTAGCATCAAAATATGTGTATTTTTTTAACCTTTTAAATGATATATAACACTTCATACTTCTATTAACAAACAGCGGAATAATTTAAGTTTAAGTGAAATATGTACTCACAAAATGTATGCTAATAAGGGCGTTTGTTTACAATTATACCATTTAAGCAACAAACAGAAAGCGATTTTTCTTTGTGATTCCTGTGTGATCGGAAATTTTGTCTTCTGTTCAAATATGTATAAAAATTTTTACAATACGAAAATTTGTTGTAGACTTTTTGCAAAAAACGTAGAGAAAGGATGGATTTGTGATTTTTTGCATATTTTTCATTTTTAATTATGCAATAAAATAAAATTGTTAGTTAATAGTTTTGAATGATATTTTACACCTAAGTAAATTTTTTGATGCTTAATTCAAAGCGCTATTCACTTTTTTTGATTTGTCTACGTAAATTCCGTAATTCCCAAAAAACTTTAAAAAATTTCCAAAGGCGAAAATTTGAAATTTGTTGGAAAATTAGGTCAAGTTTGGGAAACCCTGGTTCTCGCAAAAATCAATTTCAAAAAGTTTTTTTCCTTTAAAGTATTTTGTGTTTAGTTATCTTTCAGAAAAATATAATTATTATATACGTTATTTAAGAAAATTTTTATATAACAGAAAAAGAATATGAAAAAGAATATGACCACAAAATTATTCTATTATAATTTTCTATAAATAACTGAAAATATTGTTTTTTATTTCAAAGAAATCATAATAATAAAATATATAATTTTTGGTAAATTCTATTTTCAATGGACAGGAACTAAAAAGTTCAAAGAGTTCCAATTTAAAAATACGATTGTTATATAAAATAACATCAATAAAATTATATTTAAAAATATTAGCTACGAATTTTTGAGATGTTTTAAAATATTAGAAAAAAATGTGTGCTACCTCATATTAGCAAATTTCTCAAGAATTATTTATACATTTTAAGGTAATGGCTGAAAATTTGTTATGCAAATATTACACTATGATTAGTGTGATTAGATCTTGCCACGCCTACTTTTTAAATATTTTTTATTTTAATAAAATTTACAAAAATATGTCCGAAACTGATACAAATAAAGCAATTTTTTTCAGTATGTGAGTGGCATAGATTTTACTTGCCCATTTTTTGTGAGGGTGTTTAATGCCTTGTCTACTTACAGAATATACAATTTCAGATCAATATTTTCAAAACGGGATTTTTGTCGTTCTAAAACTGCCAAATCTCACACTGCACAGTGGGGCCAAAAGCAAAATAAATGGTAATAAGTCTGGAACTTTGGAATCACTGAACCGATTTAGATGAAACGGCACGGACGCCGTTACAGTGGGCCAAAGCTGACCACCTCGAGGGTGAAAAACATATCGGGGTTTATAACTTTTACAAATATTAACCGATTTTAAATGTTTTTACATTTTTGATTTCTCCTAAGTAAGACAAGGAAAAAGCATGCTTACTGTGCTAAATTATCTCGTATGGTTTAAAAGCTATTTAACTTCAAAAAATAAATTTCTCATTTTTGGCCTTGACTTTTTTGCGATTCTGCCCCATAACTTTTAAAATAAAAATTATGACAGCCTACAGGTAAACTTAGTCACACGAGGCAATTTTAGAAAAGACCCAAATTTTCAATAATAAAAATTATATAGTAAAAAAATATATAGTAAAATTATATATTATTATGTGGAAAAATTATGTTGATACCTATAAGCATTTAGAAATTATTCAGTCTCAAATTTTTGAAATATGTCCATATAAACATTTTGCACTTGTTCGTATTGTTTCAAGAAAAGTGTGCTAAAAATTTTAAAATAGTGAAATTTATTATACATAGTTTTAAAGAAAACACAATTTCCTTTAAATTGATATATAATGTGACTATTTTGAGCAGTGTTGCCAGGACTTGAGAAAAAAAGAAGCTAAATTGGACTTAAAAAAAGGTCAGAAAAGGCTAAGTGCCCCAAAAAATAAAGCCAGAAAAAAGCTAACATATTTTTTTATTTAAAAAAGCATTAATTTTTTTGTTCTCATTAGATTTTGGTATTTGTTAAATATATTTCAGTGAATTTGTAATTATAAAGTAATTAGTTTATATGGGAATAAAGTTTGTCAAAAAATAATTGTAATATTTTTGTAGAATGAAGTGCCGCAGGCGAAAATTTTCATTAAATATAAATAATTTCGATATTTTTGTAAGAATTAATATACACAAATGCTTAAATTGATGATTTTGTAAAAATAAAATTTGTAAAATTTTAGCCTTTTTAAGGCTATGTTAAAAATAAAAAAGGCTAACAAAAAAGCTAGAAGCTAAAACGAAAATTTTGAGGCTAAAATCAAAATAAAAAGGCTAGATCTAGCCTTAAAAAGGCTAAACTGGCAACACTGATTTTGAGTTTATTACGTTTATAGTAAATCAATTTCAAATAAGCAAAACGCAAAACATTGTGAACTCTTCACGTTTCCTTCTGTTTTTGGTAATGCAGTGCAATAAGACAGTGCGATAAGGCCGTATAAAAACAACATGAAAAAACGAAAGATTTAAGAATTTGCAACTCTTTGCTAATTTCAAATTTATTTACAAGAAACGTTGCAAACACAAAATAGTCATATATAATTTTAAAGAAAATTGTGTCTTCTTTAAAACTATGTATGAAAATGTTTACTATTTTAAAATTTTTAGCACACTTCTTGAAACAATACGAACAAGTGCCAATTATGTTTATATGGACATATTTCAAAAATTATAGACTGAATAATTTCGAAATGCTTATAGATATCAATATAATGTTTTCACATGATATAAAATATTTAATGGAGAATTGATAAATGTAAAAATTAGGAAAATATATATAATTTTACTATATATTTTTTTACTATATAATTTTTATTATTGAAAATTTGGGTATTTTCGGAATATTGCCTCGTGTGACTAAGTTTACCGGTAGGCTGTCATAATTTTTTGCAAAACCTTTAAGAACATATTGAGATATATAGTTTAATTCACAGAAGTACCAAACTCAACAATAAATTTTTTTAGAGACTCAAAAATTTCAACTTCTCATCTAAAATTGATAATTTTTGACCACTGCTGGATGTAGGGTGAACGTTCAGAACTTTTCAAAATTACACTTGCACGTTTTCTTGAGGTTTCGTCTTTCAGAAAATGTTAAAAAATATTAAACTCTTTTAACTCAATTTTTTAAATAAGTTAAATATATAAAGTTACTTTTTTGGAAAAAATTGCAATTTTTGAGACCTGTTTTGAAATTTTTACTTTGATTTGTTTTTTGCTTCTTATTGAATTGAGATAAAAAAAATTTTTTTTTTTCATTAGCATAATTTAGAAAATTGTAGAGAATTTCAACATATTTTTAAAAAACTTTTAGAAATTTTAAATATCTTTTAAACTATACGAGATAATTTAGCACAATAAGCATATTTTTTTCTTTGTCTTGCTTAGGAAAATTCAAAATGTAAAAATATTTAAAATCGGTTAATATTTGTAAAAGTTATAAGCCCCGATATGTTTTTCACCTTCGAGGTGGTCAACTTTTGCCCACTCTAGCGGCATCTGTGCTGCAGCTACAGACTCTATACAACAATATTATGAAAGCCTAACTCCTCCTCTATCGATGTTCCAAGTTGGTTCAGTGGTTTCGAAGTTCCAGACTTATTACTATTTATTTTGCTTTTGGCCCCACTGTGCATTCGCAGGCTTACGCGCTCGTTACATATGAATAATTGGATTTTCAAGACTATTATGATCACAAACATTTCTATGAGACTATGTAAAATAATAGACCATTTTCAATAATTTTGTATAAGTTTCTTCTTTAAGTCTAAAAAAGTACTGTGAGTAATTCCATATCAAAATGGACAAAAATCATTCATTTTCGGATTTTATATATATTCGATTTAAATGAAATTCGCTTGAGGTTATTACCTATTGCAAGTGTTATTCAAATTACAAACTTTGAGATTGAAGATCCTTTCCTTAAATATGAAAAAACTATCGAATTTTTTCCAAAAACTTCCAAACTATACATTGTAAAATTCTAATTTTTATTTCATTTAATAGAAAAACAAATTTACTTTAAAATGACATAAATAAAATTTATTTTCTTAAAAAATGCAAAGGACAAAATAGATAGCATAAAGATCAAAGCCGAATATCTTAAAAACAGTATTTTAAAATTTTTAAAAAAGTACATATTGATAACTTAACTCTATTAATACTCGAGTTAAAATTCAAGTTGGAGACTCTTTTTTATTTTAGTTATGAAGCAAAATATTGTAAAAAGATATTATTTTGTATTTAAAATGTCTAAAATAAAATTTTGCATGGGTATAAACAAGAGTTGTGTTAACATTATATAATGTTTAAAGAATTTTTAAAGATATCGTTTTTGGAAATATTAAGGCTTCTAAACTAAATGAATCACCATCTTGAAATTTTACGTTACGAGTTACGTCAATATTTTATTTTATTTATTTATTTATTTATTTTTTTTTTCAGAATTTTAAATATAATTTTTTGAGATATAATGATTTGACTTGATGTAAAAAACTATAAATATCGTTATAAAGATCTATAATATGAAACTAAAACCAGATATCTATCATGTATAGTTTAGAAGTTTTTAGTAATTAAACGAGTACACCATTGTAAAGTTTTTAACTTTTTTTATACCCACCATCAAAAACATGGGGGTTTATTGATTTTGTCATTCCGTGTGTAACATGTCGAAAAAATCGTTTAAAGTATATATTTTCTGTGTCCTGGTAAGATTCTGAGTCGGTCTAGCTATGTCCGTCCGTCTGTTGAAAGCATGATCGTTGAAAGCTCGAACAGGACAACCTAGAGGGACGAAACTTGGCACAAAGATTAGTTTTATATAAGGTTTGTTTGGGATTGAAAATGGGAAAAATCGGTTAATAAACAAAAAAGTAATGGGCCAAATACTAGAAGTACAGGGTGTCCGATGAAGCTTCATCTGAAACTCGGAAACAAAAAATGGGCGTTGTCCGCCCACTTTACCGCCCACCTTCCATATAACGTAATATTTGAAAAAGTTGATGGTGGGTATATAGATTCGGCCAGGCCGAATATAACACGCTCGCTTGTTTTTTTTAAATCATCATATTTTTTTACCAGAAAGGGAAATGAGTCTAAAATCTTATGATTTGAGAAAAACTTCCAATTCCCAATATCTGTAGTGAATTTTATAGACATTGAAGATGTCAAGCCCGATTGCTGTCGGGTATGACATGGAATTACTCCTGAGCCAATTTTTATTAAATAATTTTTATAAAAATTACAGCATTTAGTAATTAATAAAATTTATCAAATTTAAAATTGTGAAATTAAAAAAAAAAAAAAAAAAAAAAAATGGAAAAATTATTTAGAAATTCCATTATGATGTTTTTAAAATTAATAATTATTTTTTTAGTGATAAAATATTTGAAGGATATTTCTGAAATTATTAAGTCCCGAAAGGTTAAAACAAACTATTTTACAGAAATTTCCTTATTATATTCTATAATTTTTTATTTTTTTTATTTATATAGTATTTATGCGTGAAAAATGTTGTTGTACGGTGTAAATCTCTTCCAAAAATTGAATTATTTTTGAAGTTTATGACGGGAAATAAAATCTACATAATATTTTTCTTTTAAAGAAGTATTTATTGCAAAAAATTTAAGATGAAAAAAAAGGCCACTGTTTAAAGGTGGATATTGTTATTAATATGGAGCAGATAGTCTAACGTAACGTTCTTCGCATTGATTACTGGATATATGTATCTAGACATAAAAAAAATCTCAAAATCTTATTTTTTAAATATTTTCTGTAAAAATTATAAAGTTTTTAAAATACCAACTAAAATGTTTCTTTCAATGTTTATAACTATGATCTTCTACAATAGAAAAAATGTTTGAAAAAATGTCATTTGAATGACTTTAAATTTTGTAACGAAAGTGATACAATTTTGAATACAATTTTTTATTTTTAAATCATTATTTAATGCAATTTTTGTTAATACATTTTTATTTTCTGTTTGTTTTAATAACGATGACCACTGAATCGATATTTTATAGTTTTATTCTGTTCAATGTTTCATAATAAACAATATGAAATTGAATTGAGATAGGCAAGAGATGTTTATAGTTGTTGTTATGAAATTTCGATAATATCAGTTTTAAATTATTCCATTTTTGTTTTATTAGTTTCTAAATTAAATTTTTTAGCTAATTAGATATAATTTTTGTTTTTGTTGAATTTAGTGAGTGAAGGTGGTGAAAAAATAGAGATTCAATTCTTAGTTATATTAAAATTAGAATTTAGCAGTGATACTGTTTTTTGTGGTGAAAAAAAGAGTGGTGAGCAAAATTAGTTGAAGTGAATGTTGTGAACATTTAAATAATTTGTTTTGAATATCTGACATTTGATTTGTTGAATTTTAATGGTGAAATTTGAAAGTGAACAAGTTGATTTGTAAATTTTCAATTTTAGTGAATTTAAATTGAAGTAGCAGTAGTGATTTATTTTTGTGGTAGTGAAATTGTGAGTTTTTATTTCAATTGACCTTATACGAGAAGTTTGTTTAAAGGTGACAAGAGGTGGTGATTGCTATTTTAGCATTAACTGTCAAAAAAAGTATTTCTTTGATGTGGTTTAAGTGGTGAAAATTGAATTATGGTGAGTTTTGTAATTCAATTGTTTTTTTATTTTTTTTTTTTGGTGGACTGAGTATGTGAGGTGAGAAAAACCATTTTTTTTAATTGATGTTGAAAGTAGCTGAAAAGTGAGGTGAGATTGATTTGTGATTTTCTACTGTTGTTAAAGGTGAAAGAAATTTTTAAAGTGATATTGAAATCACTTTAGTGATATTAGTTTTTAGTGGTGAAGGTGAAACATTTTTTATTGGTTGAAAAAAGAAGAAACGTACTTACTAAGGTGAAAAAAAGAAAACAAACAAATAAATATAAGGAAACTAAAGATGATTTTTTTTGTTGTTAAGGAAACTAAAAATTACATAGAAATTTTGTTATACATTTTTAGGATTTAAAACATTTAAAATTGTTTTTAATATTGTTTTTTTAATACCTTAAATTTATTTTGGAAAAAATACATTCAAAGCATAAAAGTTTCACTTACATACATTTTTTAAATACATACATACTAATAATTTTGTTTCGAATAGATTTCGTAAATAGTTAAACATACTTAAAAATACATCGATGTAAAGAAGACACATAAAGGTTTTTTTAAAAACAGGGAAATTGAAAGCAATACAGTCAGTTTTTAAGTTGAAAGTGTTAAATTGTTGGTGTTTATAGAATTTAGCTTAATACTTTTTTTAAAGGTTTTAAGTTGTTTTGAAGGATTTGTGTGATAACATTTTGGTTTAGCAAAAGATTTTAAGGATTTCAACTTTAACGGTGTGATTTTTATTTTAATGAGTAATTAATAAATTTTTTTTTTGAGATTGTAGCTAATTTATATTTTTAGTTGAAAATAAAAAATATTTTGATTTAATTAACAAATTATAAAACTATGGAGTTTTTTGTGTTTTAGTTTTCAGCCTTAGTTTTTATGTTAAACTATTTTGATTTTTTTCTGAGTGTGTTAAGTGAGTGAGAGTGAGGTGAAAAATTAAAAAATATAAAAAGTGTATAAAAACTTGTTGTGGCTATTTAAGTTTCTAGTGTTTGCTGTTTTTTATTCATTTTTTTTATAAAAAAAAGTGTTTAAAAAGTGTTTTTATGGGTTTAAGTGTTTTGACAAGAAAGAAAAAATCTGAGTCTAAAGTGAGTGTTTTTAGTTTATTAAACTTTTTTATGATTAGTTAAAAAAATTTCATTAACACTTTGAACGCGTGATACGAGCTTTTAAATTTATTTTTGTTGGTAATCTTTTTTTAAAATTATCATTCCCAAACGAGTGTTTTTTGAAGCATAATAATTTAGTTAGCAGGGATTAACTTTCGCAAAAATGCAGCAAAATGTTTATTATGAATTTAATGACAGTTTGATAATGCTTGAATTAAATTTATGAAAATATGATGAACATTTTGGTTATTGATTGTTTAAAGCAGTGATAATGATCATTTTTTCATGATATTTTATAATATGTTTAAGTTTTTTATTGTGATTTGTTTGCTTGAGATTTTTAGGTTTAATAATTTTGTTGTTAGATTTTCCATTGATATTTGGATGACACAATGTTTAGTTGTTTGCATAGTGTTTAGTTTTCCTTGATTTTTTTGATTATCATATGATAAGATATGTTAAAGTGATAGTTTGCTTGTAAATTTATATACAGTTTTGTTATTGTTTTTTGTAATTATATTGTAAATGTTACTTAATCTTTTTATATGTTTGTTTTTCAATTTATTACGTAATAAGTTGATAGTTTTTTTCTGTGGTAATTATTAGTTGACACTGTAATATTTAATATGAGTATTAATAAATATTAATAAATTGTATGACATTGTGATATAGCACTTTGAACTATACGATTTATAAAATAAATTTGCTATTATATTTCTTTTGTCTTAATTATGATCCTTTAAACTTCTGAAAAAAAATTATGACCATCTGAAAATTTTAAGAAACAAAAAACTACTAAACAAAAATGTTATTATTATTATTTTTAATTTTTTAAATCATTCCTTGCAAAGGTATTGCATCTTAAATGTATATTTTTTTAATTTATACTATTTATATATGTAAAATAGGCTACTCAAGTAATTTGCGGAATCAAAAAATATCGACTATATTCACGTGCAAAAGTCGCATGTGTTTAAATTGTACACTGTATGGTCAATAACTAGTAACACTGGTTGTCAAATATATTTTTTTGAGTAACAAAAATAGCTTTTATTTTTTTTTTATTATGAACTGACTTTTTTATGTCTAATATTTCCCTTTTATTGAGGTAGTTACACGAATATATGTCACTCGAGAATGGTGTCCGATTTAGATAAATAAAGCAATAAAAAAGATGCAGAAAATGAGCCATGTATTATCGGTATTGGATCAAAAGTGTCAAAATCTAAATTTTTACTATGTATAGGTGTATTTAATTTCCAATAAAATCATTATTTTTCTCTTAAAAAATATTTGTGAGAGTAAACAAATGTTAAGTTAATTTGCCGGCATCTGTTGCAATTTTATTTATCTAAATATTGCGACCGCCTAATAATGGGGTTTTAGTATTCATGCTCATATAAAAATCCGTACATCATAAAAAAATAGATTCTTGTTTAGTGCGTCATATTCCATTTAGTCCATTTATTTTTCCTTAAAGAATGATTTTTTTTTTGCCGACTAGTGTAATTTATACCGCATTGATATAAACTTGATAACACATCAGTGTCAAATTATTAAATAACAATGGGCATACTGTTACGCGTCTTTAACATTGTAAACGAACTGTGACAAAAAAGCGACACAGTAAATTGTCAATGTGATCACAACCATTGTTGATTTTGCAATTTATTTTGTTTCTCTGTGTAATACTTATATAAAACCAATTATCGTTTTTTAAGTTCTTTAAAAATTCAAATGATTTTACATAATAAAAATATCGTTGAAGTGATATATCACAACATCTTTAGTACATGAATGCCATATATTGCAAATATAAAAAATATAACTTATTGCTGGACAATAATAGATATATTTCCTTTTTTATAACTAATATATCTATTTTGTTATAAGTTTTTATAATGAATAATGTGATAGGATTTTTTGTAATTGTATTCAATACTGCCCAAATTTATGAAACAATCATAGTAATTAAGCAACACTGTTATTTGATTAATTAAATGTGAGACAAAATGTTCTTTACCAATTTATCTTTTTTTAATACCAAATAATTGTATTTTTTATAATTTTTTTGTTTAGCATATTTTTCCTTTTTATATTATTGGTATATTAAGTTGATTATATTATTTTTATTTGACAACGTTGAATTTATTTCTATGATTTTTTTGATTGTTTAATAATTCCATTGAGATGAGATGAAATATCACTGTTGATGTCTTGTGATGATATGTTAGATTTCAAAACTCTCTTTTCTTACAATTGTTGTTATTGTTAATAGTTGTTCTTGTTGTTTTTGTGGTGTTAATAATATTGAGAGAGAGTGAGAGAGTGTCATTGATTAATTTGATATTTTTCTGATCAGCTGGTGGTAAAATGAAAATTATTAGATTTGTAGTTGTTGTGAAGATGATGAAATGTTGATGAGAGTACGCGTGTTTTTTTTTTTTGCAAATGCATTAAAATTGGCAACTTCTTAAATTTTGATTCATTTTTATAAGGTTATATCATATGTTTGATTTTTTAATCATAATTGAAATTTAAAAGAACTTTTGTTTGTTTTGGTGCTAAAGGTGGGAAATTCTTAGAATTTAAATTTGATGGAAAACCGCCTTGTAATGGTAAAAAAATAATTTTAAAATAATACAGGTGATTTTATTTTAGCAGTGAAAATATATGGAGAAATAATGTATAGTCAAAAATAATAAATAGAAACTAAAACATTGTATATACAAATAAGAGAGAGAGAAAATATACAATAAGATAGAGAAAAAAAAAATGAACTATAAAATAATTAATTAAAATTTAAATAAAATTTAGAGAACCCCTAAAAGACTGCAACTTTTTGTCATTATTATTTTTAAACTCCTAAATAATTACCTACATGTAGGCTTTAACTTTCATATACATAAATATTTTTTTGTTTTTTTATTTTATTAGTCATTGTCATTAACTTCATGTTTGTGATTACCCACATCATCATCATCGTCACCAGTACGTACTACTTGTATTGGTCTTAATATGTGGCTGTAGGAGTAGTTCTAGTTTCAATATCTAGCAGTAGTTGTATGTATTTAGTACTACTAGTAATTTGTGTACGTAGCCTTTGTAATAGTTATGATAATAGTTTAGATTGTTTCATGTTATGAGGCTATAAGCCTGTAACATAAACAATATTAAAGAAGTTTTTCTTTCTTTCTTTGTTAGTTGTTTGTTATATTCTTTGAGATTCTTTCTTTAACAAAATTTTTTTCTTTTTTTCTTTTTGGTAATAAAATGTAATAATGCATAAAAATAAAACTAAAGACGACAAAGTCAAAGAAAAATGAAATGAAAACAAAAAGTTTAAGAGAGAATATTAAATATTACATGTTTCTTTCTTTCGTTTTTTTGTTTTATAATTTTGCATATACATACATGATTGTAAATTGTTTGTTAGACTTGTTAGTCAAATAGAACATACGCTTCATTACATTTGTGTTTGGTATACCCTGCAATACAGATGGCAGACTATGACTTATCAGGTTTAAACATTTTGAAATAATTTTCATAAATATTTAACTTTGTAAAAGCGAATATATTTCACTATGGGTGTAATTTCAGTTGTTCAAATATTTTTCTCAAGATGGATCTAACATTTTTATACCCTTCACCACAGGTGTAATGGGTATATATAAGTTTGTCATTCCATTTGTAATTTTCACAATTTTCGTCGGAGAGCAATATATATATATATATATATATATATATATATATATATATATATATATATATATATATATATATATATATATATATATATATATATATATATATATATATATATATATATATACTTATATCAAACGATTGGAAATCCCTTAGAAAATTTTGATAGTGAAATTCAGCAAGATCGGTTCATACATTGTGTAGATATGCTTAAAAAACCGGTTTTTAGAACCGGTTTTCCAGTTTCTGAAGCGTCTGTATATACTAGGGACTAGGTTTTTACAAAGAAGGCTCGAACATTTTTTTTTATTTTTTATTTTCCTAAAAAAAATTAAATAAATCGGTTCATAATAACTGAGATATCGGGCAAAACGAATTTTTGATTTTTTGAAGCCCTTGTTTAAGCTATAGATTTTTTATTTTTATATAAATCGGTCATAAATATTTTTATAAAATTTCGCCTTTTTTTAATAAACTAAATTCGTTCATAGTCAACAGAGTTATGGGCCAAAAACTAAAACAAATCTGTTAAGAATATAAATACACACACAAACATGTATATTAAACCCCTGCATAAGATGATTTGAAAAGCAAATCCACTTGCTTTTTTAGTGCGTGTTTCATAGCCAACATGTACAAAAACAACAATAAATACTGTTCGTACTGTTCGCTGCCCGAAGCAAAGCAAGTGCGTAGTGTGTATGAGCGACTGCAAATCCATGCGTTCAAAGCATTTGTCTTAAACAAATGGTGCAAGTGGTATAGCAAAAAAAAGCAAAGCATACAAGACATTGAGAAATGATTTAAAGCATTCAAGTGATCTAAATTGGTTTTTTGTAATACGTAGTTGCTGCCCAGTAAAAAATGATGAAGTTCTTCATAAAAAAGAACGTTTCAGAAGTGGAACAAAGTACATATTTTAAACTTTTTTGGAAGTTCTTAATAATTACTTCCAAAAAAGTGAAAATAAATGAACTTTTAGCGAGAAAAAATAGTAATAACTTCTAACAAAATTAAAATTTTAAAAATTTTAATGCATTTTTATTATTATTTAATAGGGCAAAACAGAATTTTTATTTAAAAATTTTATAAACATGGTTTTAAGAGAAGTGCTTTAAAAGCTGTGAAAAAAAAGTATAAAAGAATAACATTCTACCAATGCCAACCATTGGTTAATAAAAGAACTTCTGCAACTCTTTTTCACCACTAAGTACTTCCTTCCAATGACAACATAATGTTAAAATCATGACTTTTTCAGTTCTTTTTTTGCTGGGTGTGTGTGGCAAAAAACCTTCACAATGTGTGCAAAGGGGTTGTTTATAAATGTTCTTGCATACACACATATATATGTATGTCTACATTTTATTGTTGGTTTTTCTTTTACACAGCGATAATCGCACACACACACACACACATATGTTGTTCATACAAAAACATGCAAAGAAAACAGAAAAATTATTTCCTATTGAAGCAAATGTTTGGTCAAATGTCTTGTATTTTTTTTAGCGTCGCACTCTCATGTCTTGTTTGGTCGCTATCATAACACACGCAAGTTTTGTTCATAAAGTTGAACCGCATACGCAGTATTTGTATGGTTTTAAGTGCCTGCAGAACAGTATTTATTTCTCCGCACACACACTGATAACAGCACTTGAAAAATAACAAGTGGCTTGCAATGCCTTATAAGACATAGTTTGCAGGGCTCTAAAGGCTCAACTACATAGAATACTTTCGCTTCAACTGCGACTGACAGCTAAGTTAAATACATGCACTTATATTGAGCGGAACCAAATCAGTACGCCAAACTTCTGCGTGAAGTACTTCAAAGATGAAAAATGTTCAACTTTGAAGTGCCGAAGTACGTAAATATATTTTGTCGGTTGTTTTATTCTTATTTGAATATTTTTTCGTTAAGTCGGAAATTTTAATTTGCAATTCATTATTTCAACTGAGAACATAATAGAATTTTTACATCTTTATATTTTATTATATAAAATTTTAATAACAAAATAATGCAACGACTGGGTTAATATCATTTATGTGTTGCGTAGCTGTCAGTCGCAGTTGAAGCGAAAGTATTCTATGTAGTTGAGCCTTAATGTATATTAAGCATTGTAATGACTATTAGTGACGTTTTTGTTTTTTGTATAGTAGTTTAGTTAGCAACAGCAGTAATATAATGAATAACAGTGTTGTTGTTCATTGTATATGCATTCAGTTTGTATATACACACATACGAAAATAAATAAATATGGAATTGTTGTTGTTTATTTTTTTAAAGCAAAGCTAGGTTTTTTTCGTATTTAAATTTTCGTACTTTGAAAAAAATGTAGATTTATAAATGTGAAATAATGAAAGCACACGCTAATATTTAATTATTTGTCGGTAATATGGTGCAGGGTATCAAAAATTCGGTACAGCCGAATATTTTTTTAATTTCATTTTTTTTTTTTTTTTAATTTTAAATAATAATTAAGGCATTCATCTTGTTTCATAGTGTACATATCTGGATAATTTAAAGAAAATCTCAAATTTTGTTTCTACGATCTTTCATGGAATTCTTTAGCAATTTTTAAAATTTGAAATTAAAAAAAAAAAATAACTAAATCATCAAATGACTTTACACAATTTAGGTATATAAAATTCGTTGTGATAGGTAAATTTGCGTTAAACTTATTTCTAAAGTTATAATATTGAAGTTTTTATAAATATTTTCTTTGTTAAGTTAAAGGGACAGCAACTTTTTTGTCGTTTTTATGAGTATATTTTTACTCATAAGTCATTAAATACTAGTACCACTATTCTTTTCCATTCCTCTAAGTTTATATAGCAAACACCAAGTCATCATATTTGAAACGTTTGACAAATTAATTTATTCTTTAATATACAATATTACTTCAATCCACAATCAAAATTTTAGAAAAAAATTTTCCTATTTGTTGCGATATCAAATCAGTCAAATCAGATACATAAGAAATTTTTTTATTATAAATTATTAATTTTTGTAATTGATGAATTTTTATATCAAAAGTTTTGTTTGCTGGGTATACAAACAGCAAATATATGTTTGGATGTATATACAACTCTTGCCATAACTGTAAAATAGTTTAAAAAAATAAGAATTTTCTTTTGTTTTATACACATAAGTATGTTAAGTAATAAAACATGTAGCATAACATGTAGAAATCTATTATTTGTCTTTTTTATTTGTGAAAAACAAGATAAAAAGTAGGTTAATAATATACTGTCGCAAAAATAATATGTTTACGTATTTATTTGTGAATTTTTGGAATTGTTAGGAAATGCTAAATATTCAATGAAACATGACATAAGAATCATACTTGCAAATTTATAATAGGAGACCTACATGCAAACATATATGAATATCAGACAGATAGACGAACAGATCGAAAGAGTTAATGGGTATAAGTAAAAAAGTGAGGTCAGAAAATGGCTAGAGATTTGAACTACTTGTTTGGGTTGGGAAACAAGTGACAGTAATAATTTATATAGATTTCATTTAAACTAATGTTTATATTCGTAAATTTGAAAGAATAACAACTAATTATTGGCAGAAAGGTAAAAAGAGCATATTTTTTTTTAATAGAAAATTTAAAGGTGTAATTTTAGTGTTTTTGTAATTGTTTTTCCTTTTAATGAATGCTTACCCCTAAGTCAACCATATCCTTTCAGTGTTAAGTCTTTCATTTCAATCCTGATACTATCACTACGAACTTTATAAAAAAGAAGAAAAAATTTAAATTAAAAATAAGTCATAGTGAATCATCTCTTTTTGAAATGATGATCAAGAAGCTTTTGAGTATTGTAAGGTTGTATATCAAAATTCTTTTCAAAAAGTTAATATAGCTCAACTAAATCCAGTTTAAGGAACCAACAATATATTTTTTATATTATTAACTTATTTTAATATTTTTTATTTATTAATAGTAAATAAATTTACCTATCAATATTATAATAATTAGGATTTCGTTGCTGTAGTCTTTTCTTATATGTATGTACTAGCTAATACCCGGTGTGCTTCGCCACCCCCCGAAATGAAATACATAGTAATTAAAGGATTAAAAAAATATACTAATTTTTTTTACCCCCATAATCCGCTAATTTATTAGACAAATGTTTTCATGGATGTCAAAATTCTTTGTGCAAAATTTGAGCATTCCAACTCCAATAGTTTCCCAGATATACGAATTTTTGCATTTAATTCATATGGGAGGTACCATGCCCCCTACTTCTAGTCCGCCCATATTTTTCTTTAATATTAATATTGATACCAAAGTGGCAAAGTGGGAGGTGCCACGCCCACTATTGCTAGTGTACCAATTTTTGTCCAAAATATTTATATCGAAGCTAATGCTAGTCGTACAAAATTTGAGCTCTCTAACTTTTATAGTTTCCCAGATATAAAAATTTTGGTATTAACTTTATATGAGAGATGACACGCCCACTATTTCTTTTTCGCCCATTTTTGCACAAAATGTTCACATTGACACTTAAGTTTATTGTACAAAATTTGGGAAATTTACGGCATTTGGTATTGGCAAGCAATATTAGGTGTAGAATGTGCCACACCCCCTATTGCTAGTTCGAATATTTTTTTCCAGAATATTCATATAGGTATCAAAGTTGTTCGTGCAAAATCTCTGGTAAAAACTCTAGTATTACCAATTTCCGAGATATACTACTTTTAATAGTTATTTAGTAAGTTGGCGTGGCACTTTGCCCACATGGAATTTCAAAATAAAAAGTAGCCTATTTTTCCTTCCAGGCATATAGGAACACACTGTGAAAAATTAAAAATCGGTTTAGCCGTTTAGGCGGCTATAGACTTCAAACAAACATACATACATACAAACAAACACACATTAATTTTTATATATATAGATAGATATAGGATTTGAATCAATGATTTAATTTTATAATTAATTATTATGCTCTTAGTCTTAAGTTGGTCTCTTAAGTATACTATAATTATTTTCTTTATGATAAAAATAATAATTTTTAGTAACACCTTGAAAGTTTATCACATAAGAATAAGTTCTTAAATGGAAATAATTTTTCAAATATAAAGCTACCTAAATATGTATTACTGCTATGAAGGATTGTAATTATTTACTATTTTTTAGTTGAATTTAAGAAAAACGTTTTGTCTTTTTGGTCAAAAAGTTGCTAAGACAACTAACTCTCTGAAAAGAGTCTTCATCTTCTTCAGTTATTATAAAAAATGCATTAAAACTTAAAATTGAATGCATATTTTTAATGAAGAAAATTTATAAAGTTTCAAAAACATTAAAAGAGAACAATTTGTATTTGTATACATAATAAATTTTGCTAGTGCATATACCTTTTAAAAAGAAAAGTTTCCTAAAAGTGCTCGAAATAATAGTACGTAACTTTTATTAAATGTGATGATGTTGGCAGTGGTAATAAAGTAGTTTTAATAAAGAAATTGTCAAAAAAAAAAAAAAAAAAAAACAATTTATTACTTAATAATTTAAGCATAATATAACTAAACTCCCTCAGATAAACTTAAGAGAATTAAATTAAATAAAAAATAAATAAATAAACAAAAGTTAACAATTAATATGTACCAACAGTTACTTGGGGGATGACATTAATTTGGTTTAACTTGGTTCTTATTTACTTGATTTTCACTTATTTTTTTTATAATTTTTAGGTGAATAAATATAACAAAAAGAATCTTTTAATTTATGAACTCAAATCATAAATAAATATTAAAAGGTTTATTATCATTATATTATAACTATATAAAAGCAAAGCTATGGATTTTTTGGGAGAATATTTAGTAAAATAAGTATTATTTAGATGATAATGATAGATATTTGTTTAAGAAAGGAAGTTAAGCAGCAGTTTAGACACTTTACATTACGTACAAATACAATACAATGCAAAAAGCAAAATTAATATATAAATAAATAAAAAATTAAACTTAAAAATAAGTTAAGAAATAAATCCAATAGTAAAATATTTTTAACTATATAAAAATTATAAATCCATTAAAATTAATGGAACATATATTCATATTCAAAATTTACACAATATCTACTTTATTTACAAATAAACTGAAAAAAACTCAGGTCTTAAGTTGGGGGGTTAGGGTTAAGAAATTTATTATCAAACAAATTAGAAGAACGTCGATGCATTTTTTTCTCGCAAGAAAAATTATAATTGAAAAATAAATATTTTAAAAGCATTTATAAGAAGAAAAATTTAAATATATATATTTTTTTGTAAATAAGCTTTACAAGTTTTTTAACCTTTTTTTATATTTTCATTTCGTAAACCTTTAACATTTGCATTTTTAAAAAAGTGTAATTAAGTGTGATTAGTTTATAAGTGTTTAAGTTAAGTGTATATATTTTTAATTATAGTTTTGGGTATTAATATTTTCTATTATTTGTTTAAAGTGTTTACAAAAAGTGTTAATTCTGTAACTTCCTTGAAAAAAAGTTTATATTGATATAGAAATGCACCACAGGATTTTTTTTAATTCCTTTATTTAGTTTAATTATTAGCAATTAATTTCTTTAAAATTTTTTTAAATGATTAATTCATGAAAGAAAGAAAGAAAGAAATACAATATTTCACGACATTTACATATTTTTATTACTACTTATTACATCACAATATATTACAAAACAGTTAGTTGCAAAGTATGAGACCGCAAAATTTTCAACTTTAGGTCAGTGGTGAAATAAAATCAGAACTATGTCAATAAGATTAAAATTAAAATTCTTTAATAAATTTGATAGATTCTCATTAAATAAAAATATAAATTTTTCACTCATATTATAGCAATTTAATGGAAGAATTTTGATTATTTCTAATACAAAATTTCTCAGGACCTAAACAATATATTGGTAGTACTTGGGCAAATTGTACTGACACGTATTCAAAAAGCTTTCGATAAAGATCGGCATTATCGGTGTGTATTTAATAATTTTTAGAGTCCACATGCGATAAAATTTTATTTAGCGTTATAAAAGCATAAAGATAACGAAATTTTGTAGTACAAAGAAAATATTATTACCGTTTAATTTTAATAAATATCAGAAAGGTGTCATAGCCCTTATACGAAGTAAATATTGTTAATAGTTATTATTACAGCGAAACAAGATTTTCTTATCAAGTTTGAGAATTGGGAAGAACATAGGATGGGGAGGCATAGCATCGTATATCTGTAGAACCGTTGCAGCGAAAGTCGTAAGTTATATAACTCAGGGGAATGGTAATTATAACATTATATTGGTGTTATTATTTTATGAGAATAAATTTCTCATAAACGTAAACAATTTGAATGAAAATATGATCAGTAGGTCCATAAGGAGTTGTATATCCCATGTAAAGTAAATTATAATTTATTTAAAATTATTTAGAATTATCTTAATTATTTTTGGGAAGAATCAGAATTCCGTTATGCTACTACATAACTCGATCGAAGCATGTAATTGTATAGTAACTGTAACATAGATTTAAAATAATATGTTTATTTATATTTTTCTTCAAAATAAGAAATATATTGTAAATGTTCTATATTTCATTTATAATTTTTTATTCGATTTGGCCATGTTTTAATTTTTTTTTTTAAGGATTCAATATTCAACGTCCGGAATTACAACTTATAACCATGATTAATAAAATTTGTAAGATATTGACTTCTAATAACAAAATGTGTACATAGTAATAAAAAAAGATTATATATAGAATTTTCTCCCTAAACATCCATTTGATACAGAAATTTTTCTCAAATATATTTTTGAAACATTTTACATACTAATTTCACTGTCGCACAGACAGGCATTTTGGCTGAAAACCTGGCCAAAATTATTAGAAGTGTTTTTTGAGTTAATGGCTGGCATTTTTTGATAGTTTTAGTGTTAATAAGGCCCAAGGATGAACCCAACTGATTTTGGTTCAAATCGGTCCGTGATTTCGCATAGCCCCCATACAAATTCCCATCGAAATTGCACTTATTTACACATAATTATGGTAATTATGCAACAATCATGATAAAATTTAACATTAATCAGTGTACTAAGAAATCATGATGTAAAGTTTGGTGAAAATCGGATCACATTTGACCCTAGTCCCCATATAAAGTCCCCTTTAAAAATTCACGTTTACGCTTATAAATTGCTTAAAAACATCGATATCATGATGAAATTCGGTACGAACGTGTATTATGTAAATCTAAATCATATTACCAAATTTTGTTATGGTCGGTCCATAATTTCCCCTAGGTAAAAATTAAAGCCCCTTAAGAAAATATGTTTAGCAATTATAATTGGCTTAAAAATTGTATTACCACGATGAAATTCGACATGAACATGTTTAATATGAATGTGAATAAAAAAGTAAAATTTTCAAAAAATCGCCAAAAATAATTGCGCAAACTTTTTTTCTTATTTCCGAAAGTAGAGATTTCATATTTTATTACGGTATATAACAATTTTTGAAAACTTGCTACTTTCAGTTTTAAAAATCTTGTGTGTTTCGTTTTTTGGTAGAAAAGGGTAAATTTGTCAAAAAAAAAAAATAAAAATTTCGAAAAATTGCCAAAAATAATTGCGCAAACTTTTTTTTTTGTTTCTGGAAATAAAGATTTCATATTTTATTGCGGTATATAACAATTTTTGAACACTTGCTTTCAGTTTTAAAAACTTTGTCTGTTTCTTTTTTTGGTAGAAAAATGTGATTTTTTAATTTTTGAGCTAATTTTTCCAGCATAAATATTTAAGTTATCATTACCTTAAGGCAAAAAAAAAAAAAAAAAAAAAAAAAAAAAAAAAAAAAAAATGTGCAATTTTTATCATTTTTAAATTTTCAACGAATAATTTTAACATAAATATATGAGATATATATATATAAAAAACTGAAAGTAGCAGTTGCTCATACCTTTTAAATAAAAAAAAATCAATATAAAACCTCTATTCGTTTAACCACAAAAAAATATCATATAAACCTGTTAAAATTTCAAAAAAACACCAAAAACGCATTTAATTTTCTTCACTTTCCTAACTTTGACATCGTCTCAAATCTACAAATCTTAACTTAAAGTCGTGAAAGTTCACTATATAATGCAGAATTTTGTTGTCTATACTCAGTTTCTTAAATTTTCTTTAAATTCATTTTTGCCTTTTTTGCCAGCTTTTCAGGGTAAATGCCGCTTAGTGTGTCGTTCAATATTCATAATAATATCTTCCTATCAATATTATAGAGAATCAAATTATAAAATTTAATTATATTTATGTTGTATATCACCATAGTGTTTTTGTGTTTATTAGACAAAGAAGAAAAACAAAAAATAACAATTGTTGTTAACAATACGAGTAGCAACTTACAAAAAAGCCAATCACAATTACACAAGACTCATCTTAACATTTATATTGAGATTATACAACAATGCCATAAAGTGCACATACACTTGCTATATATAATAATTACAACAAATAAATATATAAATATCATGTACAAGATTATAACATATGTATATAAAAATAGTTATTATCAGATTATAGTGTAGTTATAGCAAAGAATATTGATATATATTATATAGTAATAGACAGAGTTAATAGTTTATTGATTATTAAAATAATTCACTTAAACAAAAATAAAAAATAAATAAAAATGAAATATTAACACTCATCCAATATTTTCACACATTTACCTATACATATAATATATATAAATAAAAATAAATTTAGTACTTTAAAGACACACACATACACACAAATTGAATAAAAACTTTAACACAGAACTAAAAAAAAAAAAAAATAATTGTTACCAAAAAAATTCAAAATATTTTAACACAAATTGTCAGAAAATTTAAAAAAAGTATATTTTTATAAGTACGAGTATTAGTAGATTTGTTAGTAAATAGCAAATATATTTTTTATTTATATAGTGAGTATAGTATAGTAAGTTTAGTATAGTAGAGTTAAAAGTATTTATAGGTATTATTTTAGTGTTAGTAATAGTTGTGGTGGTTTATGTAATATTTTTGATTAAAGGATAAATAAAGTATTTATGTGTAAAATTACTAAGTGTTAGTTAGTACACAAAACGAGTATATTTATTTCTATGTTATAGAGTAATCTAGTATTTAGTGTTCAATGTAATTGTTATTTTATTTTTTGTTTATTTATAAATATTTATTAAAAAGATTAAATTGTGTTTAAGTGTTTAAATAGTTAATTTTAATATATATATTTTTAAGTTTTTGCTGCTGGTTAGTATAGCTGTTTTTTATTGTTATAATACAAATTAAAAAAATATAAACATAAAATAAATTATTTGAAAACCAAACAAAAATTTAGTTTTTTTTTTTTTTTTATTTTTATAATAATTTAATATTAGAGCATTTTTGTTAAAAAAATTATCGAAATTTCAATCGAAAAATATATTAGATTTTTGTACAGTTTTAAGAAAAATAATACAAAATATTCTTTTAATTTTTTGTATTAAAGGAAAAAAAAAAAAAACAGTTGCTCGATTGCCAACATATATGCTGTCCGTTTAATTTGTTTAAAAATTTGATTTATAAAATTTCTATACTTTTTTTGTTCAAAAAACAAACATAAAATATACAAAAAGTTTACACAACACTTTCTGTTTGTTAAATCGGCTTTGAATAAAAATTTTGTTTATATATATAGTATATAAATTTATAAATATACATATATAAATATTTATTGGAGATTATTTTTTATTATTTTTTTTAATTATTTTTTAAATAAAGGATTATTGCACATTTATTAAACAACATCAACAACGACAACTACTTCTTGTTATCTTTTATTATTTATAGTTTTATTTTGGGTAAATAATTCGATTATATATATAAAAAAATATATTTATATTTTTAGCTTGTAATAATAATTTGTCATTTATTCACACATTTTATAATTATAATGTATATATACATACCTGTAAGAAGTATTTTTTATTTTTATTGGGGGACGTTAAAGTATTTGTTATTTTCGGCCTTTATGATCATCCTTATTATAAGATTAGAAAAGTTTTTTTTTTTTTTTTTTTTTTTTTAAAGTATAATATTTATTGTTTTAAGAATAATTATTGTTTTAATATATAATTTTGAAACATTGGAAAACGTTTTTTTTTTTTAATAATATTATTATAGAATTTAAAAATACACATTTTTTCACTTTGCAAAATAGGTTATCAAAGTGTAGTTTATAGTAGATTTATTAAATCCTTATTACTTTTACAGTTATTCCGCCTTTATTATCTACAATATTCGTTTAGAATTTAACATACTGAGTCCTTAAAGTTGAGGCAATCTGCCAGTTTTCCTAGCTATAAAAATCAACTTTCTGAAGACCTCATGTAGTTGAGTAATTCCATTTTAAATTTAAAACATTTTTAACCTTGATTGCAGATTTGGATAAAATTCGGTGCATATGTAAAGGAGGATTCATAATCATGTAAAATTAATTTTATTAATTTTTATTTTGAATAGTTTAGTTCGATAGTTTTTAAATGGCCAAAACTTTTGTTGTATAAAAGATATCAAAATAATTTTTTTTTTGCAATAAATTTGTCAAAGAATGTATTTTAAGATGTTATATACAAATTTAATAAAAAAATTTTTGAACACACTTTTTTCTAAAAATTATCTTTAAAGACGTGTATCTTAAAAAGTCAATCTTCAATTTTTTTATAATTTTTTTTAGGAAGTTCTGTCGGTATACTTACTATAGACAAAATTTCAGAGAGGTTATATTTTTAAAAATTAGAATGGAATTGCCCAGTTATGAATACATCTGGTAGACTTACGAACAAGACTAGAAATATCTTCATCCTTAATTAAAATAAAAACAGCACATATAGGTTCTTTCCTCTTTTTCAAAAAGTACAAAACTCAAACTTATTTAGTTCCTATACTCTGAAGCAATTTAAAATATTATATAAATATGTATATAAAATAAATGAAGCATAAGTTTTAAATTCAAGAATAATTATGTTTAAAGCTCATCAATTCCTTAGAAGATCTACTATAGAGGAAAACATTTACTTTACGACATACTTTGTTTATTTTTCGTAGTTCCGAATTTCTTGGAACCCTTATAAATTATTGTTAGACTATTCGCAGTTGAGTGATAATTAATTTTTTGGACAACATAAAACATTTTAAATTTAGTTGGTCCTTTTATTTTTCATCACTTTATATGTATACATTTTTAAAATTAATCTGCAAACTTTAGTAATACTTATATACACATAAATTCTTTTTGATATAAATGACAAACAAAACTTCTTATTTAGAAGTCACGTAGACGATTACAGCAGACATGCACACACAATTCTTTACAATATTGATTATTACAGGATGATCATACAATTAAATTATTTTACAAATATTTACTTCTTTTAACTACATACGAAAAATTAAAAAAAAAAAAAATGTTAAATACCAAAAAATTTCGAAAGTAAGACGAAAAACAAAAATTAATTAAAACACAAATAAAATTTATTTTTCAAAACCAATAATATTTAAAGAAAAGAAAATATTTAAACTGCAATTTACGTGCACAAATATACTAAATTTTATTTTAATAGTTTGAAAGTAATAATATTTTTGATTTTGCTTTTGGTTTTTTTTCTTCATAAATATTACCACATATGATTATTACATACGAACACACACACATATAGATAATTATTTATATATTTATATAAATATGTAGTAGTACAATATTTTAGTTTTGATTATTGTAGATAATAGGTTAGATTATATTATATTGTATTAGGCGCATATGTAGTAGTAAGTAGTTAATAGTAGTATTAGTAATTATGGTATTTTTGTATTATTACAACAACATATTAATAGATTATTGATGATTATTCGAATACAATACAAAAAATATTTAAGTGCAAAATATATTGCAAATTTGCTGCTGCTGGTGTGTACTTTTTTTTATTATTTTTTTTGAAACACAATATAAATTATTGTAATTAATCCTTGGTATTTAAAAAAAAAAATGTCAAAAAAATAATTTGTTTTTAATTTTTATGGTTAATTTTTCAAAAAACAGACATACATATACGCGGCAATAGAGCTGTTTTGGAAATTTTAATTTAATTTTTTTACTAAAAGAACAACAAAAAATAGTCATCGTTATTGATTGTTCAAAGAAGACATCTTGAGATTTGTTTTAAATAAATTTTGTTTTTAAATATTTTTCTTTAATTCCTTTTATAAATTTTAGAATATACAACTTCCTTGTTGAGTTAATAAATTATATGCAGTTATAAAATAATAATAAGAATATACCACCCACCTTTACTATATTTTTTTACAAAAGTTATTGTGTAAAACTTATTTGTATTTCAAATTAAATATGAAAATTGTTAAAAAAAAGTTTTTTTGGATTTAGATTTTTGTTTAGTTTTATATGTTATTTATTTAGTTAAGACAGCATATTTTTAGCAGCATCCGAGCAAATGAAATTTTTTGTTATTAGTTTTATTTTTAATTCAGTTTTATTTCTCATTTTAGAGGCGAAGCGAACGTTTTTAAGATTTTTGTTCAGTTATTAAGTTTTATTAATAAAATATCGATTTTCGTTTCGTTGCTTGTATATTTTATTTGCATCCCCACAGTAGGTGCTGTTGTTTAAAAAAATTCGTTTCATAAAAGAAAATAATTTGCTTTTTTCAAAAGGAAAACATAAAGAACGAAAAATTAAATAACTATCTTTTTTTAGAAAAAGATATAGAGTGAAAAATATATTTTTTTACAAAATAAAAATACATGAAAAATTGAATACCAAAAAACTGTTATGAACTGAGTATCTAATTGATACAGTAAATATAGTAAATAGTTTTGTAGAGTAAATTTTTAATAACAGACATGTTTTCATAAGTTTATTTATAAAATTTTCCATTTAAATATGATTTGCCAAAAATGAAGTAATAAGATATTAATAAATTTCAAGAATTATTTAATTTTTACATTTGTAACACATAGATGTAAATGTAGACCCAAATCAGTTTGTAAATTACATAGGAAATTAAGCTATGTTGACAAATCTGACATTGATTGACATTTTCAAAATATATCAGTTAATCTTTAAGATTTTTTTAAGAAATTAATTTTATTAACTCATTAAAAAAAAAAATAATAATAATAAAAATAATAACACAGGCCAAGATTGATACTGATTTGTATATGCTGATACTGATTTGTATATGTTTAATCACGAGATGGAGTTCTAAGCCTTTTTAATTCAACCTAGTTTTCCAAGTAGACCGTAATATAGACAATTAATATTGCAACATATTTGAAGAACAAATTATCAGATTTGGTTTTATAATGAATGTGTTTCCAAATGGGGGTCGCCCATTTCATTTTATTTTTTTTTTGTCGAAATAAAAAGACGATTAAGAGATCGAAGCCGATCAAAAACCAATTGAGGTATTAAAATAACGAATAAAGTTACCAAGTTCTTGTGTATATTGTTTAGTACTCGTGAGTGTTTCCCGAAGAATAGAAACCTGATTGCGAAATTTTACTTTATTATTTTGTATTTAAGAAAGCGTTGCGTAAAGTCATATTATTTGTATTCAACTGTGTTGTTCAAGGGCCTATCATAATTATTTCACTCTGTCTTAGCAGCGCATGATAGATATTATTAAATATAGAGTACTACTTGAGTGTCATGGAGTCGATTTTCATGTTTGCTTTCGATTATCATATTGATTCCTCTTTTCACCGTTGATAAGTGTGAAAAGATCTTTGAAGAAAGCAGAACCAGGATATGCAAACAAACAAGAGTCCATAACTTTTCCTAATGTCCTTCACCGGCCTCATGTTATACTACCATTTAAAAAAAGTTTTTTTTTTAAATGGTAGTATAGATGGAAATTATTGCATATGCCAATATATTTTCTTGTCTGGGGTTCTGCTAGAAAATGTAAAATTTATAAAAGGTTCCACGAGGTGAGTTATAGTAGAACCCCTGTTACACTGCATCAAAAAATATAAATTCAGATTATCATCACGCCTTGTATATATCATTGTTTTTTTTAATCTGCTTTATTAACAATTAAGTGATGGCATCTTTTTAGAAAAAAAAAAAAAAAATAATAATAAATTTATAACTTATTGATATGTTTTTGTTATTTTTGTATATAATTTTAATATCATATTTCTTTAATCATCATTCAATGATATATAAAACAATTTAGTTTTATATGTAGTTTTGTAGTTTTGAATTTTATGCGAATTTTTGAAAAACAAAATTTTTTAATATTTTAAATTAGAATTTGTTGACTTTTTATTGAACTATATAAGACAAATCTTTCTCGAGATACACATTCTACACTAGAGGTGCAAAAGAGTAATTTATAAGCTTAGAACTCAATTATCACGCGATCATACAATTCTAATTCTAATGAGGAATCCCCAACTGCAGATAAAAGTTCTCAGTTTGTCGATCTGTGTGTTTTATTAAATTGAAAGTAATTACAAATGTTATTATTATAAAATAATTAACGTAAAGTTTATAAATCTAATTAAAAGATATTACAGTTGTTAGACTGTGAAATCTCTTGGATTTACACTTTATCGTATACTCAATATTAAATTAATCACACGTAATGTTGTATATGAAAACATGGAATTAATAAGAACAGAAATCACTATACTATTATTATGTATCGATCTTAAACTAATATCAGTTTTTCTTTCATTAAACATTTTTTGGTATTCAAATAAGAAATTAGAAATCCATAACTTCTAATAAGGTGTAAGATAATTTAAATTCATAATTAAAGCCATATTAAAAAAATGTAAGATATTTTGAAAAATAAATTTCTTTTAATAAATTTAAATAATTTAAAATAATAACTGCTAATTATATATTTTTTCCTTATACGATAAATAAATTTTAAATAGTTTTTTAAAACAAAATAAAAAGAAAAAAGAAAAAGTAATTAAGAAAGTTAGAAAGAAAATTTTGAAAATTTTAATTACCATCTTTTTTTACTATGCGTACGAAAATCGTTTTGTGGTTCAGTGTTATGGAACAGACGAAACCACTTTGATGTTCACTGAGATTTATATTACAGTTTATTATAATTATATATACAAAATGACGACGACGACGTAGTTGATGATGGCGACAATAATGACGACGGCGGCGACAACAATGATGATTTACAAAATATACAAAAAGCACGATAATATTGTAAAAAGGCACGGCTGACTGAAATTTTTATAAATATATATCGATCTATATATACTTATATGATGGAGTTTATATTTTATTTTGTTCCTTAGTTTTTTGTTTTGGAGTATTTCTTAATTCTCTTATTTTATTTTTGTATATGTACAATAAAGTAAAGCAAAAAAAAGTTTTTAATGTTTTGTACACAAGTATCTATACAAATAAAGTAGTAGTTTTGTTTAATTATTTATATATGTAGGTTTTGTTGGTGTTTATTCTTTAATTAAGACACTTTATATTTGAAAAAGTGTTTTCCGCTGTACAGTAGAGGGAGAATAGATATTATATATAGTGAAGAGAGGTTTTTGTTTAAAGGTTTACTTGCAAGAAACCAGCTGTGTTGAATGCAACTCAATGGTTATTTTATATATTTTTCTTTAAATTAATAGATCTCACTCTGTTGTATGTTATAAAGAATATTATTGTTTTTTTTTTTTTTTTTATTTATATAAATAAATGGAGTTTTCTTTTTTGCATCAAATACAAGTTTGATTTTATTTAATTTTGATTTTTTATATACATATATATATTTTATATATTATTGTATGTATGTAAGAGTTATTGCTTTCTTATAATAATGATCACATTATATGTATTTGATTTGATAATATATTTATGTATATTTATATGTATGTTTTATTATTTTAGTTAATATTTAATTAACTCTTTATCATTTAATCATGTTTTCTCTTTTGTTGTATATGTTGTATCTTCTTTTAGTAAAACATTATGTTATTGTTGTTGTTGCCTTTTATATTCCATTTGATTATTTTGTTGTTGATGTTGTTGCTGTTGATTTTTTATTTCTTGTTGTTCTTCTTTTATACTTTTTAATGTTATTTTATTGGCAAATCTTTGTTTTAATTCTTCTTGTAATGCAGCATTTTCTTTGTCATTAAAGTGTCTTGTTGTTTTTGTTAAAGTCGAAGTTGTAGCAGTAGTTGCTCTTGTTGTTGTGATACTAGATTGCGTTGTTGTTTTTGATAATGTTTGTTCTTGTTGTTCTGGTTGAAATTGTATGGTAGTTTCATTTTCATATCCTTGATGCTGATAGTCCTTTACCTTTAATATTTTTGATTTTTTTTCGTTGATTTTGTTTATGGTTTTTGGTTAATTTTATTTTTTATTCAGTACCCCAGAAAAAAAGATTTTTTAAGAGAAAATTTCTTCTATTAAATTTGTTTGTGTATTTTGAATTTTCCATTTACTTAAAGTTTGTTTTAATATAATGTAGTATTTTTATAATAAGGAAGGTATCCTGAAGTGGATTTCATTCTTTTCTGATTCCAACAAAGCTGAACTTCAGGAAAATCAAAGGCAACAAAAATGCAGCCAAATATGAGCCACAAGAATAAACCGGTAGGTTTTTACTTTAAAAATTAGTATTTATATTGGAATAATTAATTAAAATAATGACAAATTGTTCTTGAGTTAAAACATTAACATTTTTATGTTATATAAAGCCTTGAGATTTTTTAATTGATTTGTTCTGCATGATCTCTTTGTTATATTGTTAATCTACTAAAATGTTAGATTCATGAAATTTCTAGGAAATTCCAGAGATTTCTTTAAAATTTAATAGAATATATATTATTCCTTTTTGAAGGTTTTGATAATAAAAAAAAAAAAAAAAAAAAAACGTCTGAATACAAAGAGAAACTTCCTTATGTAAGTTTTAATATTCTCTATGAAGTTCTCATTGGATCATTGCAAAATAATCTCTTATTTTGCTTATATCAACACCTTAGGAGACCTTCCTTAGTCGGCTGAAATATTAATTAGGATAAAGGCAGAGGAAGTTAAAAAATATTGGTCAACGCAACTATACCTACACACACATACATGCGGGCTCCCTCACGTGTTTAATTCACTGCATGTATGTATGTGTATAAAGAATAAAGAGATAGAAATCGAGAGCAAATAGAAGTTGTTTTGTTTATAAGATTTTGCTACTGTAGTGTGTGTTTGATAACATTACTGTAAATTTCATGTTTAAAACATGATTACATATTTTATGTTTGTGTTGTTACAAGTGTCTTGTATGTATATGTATTATTCTATGTAAATGTATGTACATTTATAAATGTAGTAAGTAAAAGTTAGTTATTAAGGAATGGGGGTCAGGTTTATTAACATTGCATATATATTATACACATATTTGTATGTATAAATATATGTGAATATTTATATATTATATAAGTTGTATGTATTTTGGTATATGTGTTAAAATCTTAAGTTCCTTAATCATTAAATATTCATTTTTTAATTTGCTTTGTTTTATTTACCCAGAAAAAAATGCCTGTTATATACATATTTTTTATGTACGTTGGTAATATTAAATTCTCTTAGAAATATTAAAAAAAAAAAAAAATAAAAAAAATATTATTTTTGTAAAAATACACACATACTGCTTCTGTAGTTGTTATTTGTTAAAAAAAATAGGGTGTTACGGAGTAAATGTAAATAAAGTTGTTTCACAGAAAATAAAAAGAATAATAAACTTGATATTATTTAAAAATTAAATTTGTGAATTATATTTTGTAAAATGCTTTTTATTTTTTTAATACATAATTCATGAGAAATATTATCATAGCACACTGGAGCGTTTATTTAATTTATATTTTTTTGTTTCATGTATTTTTGTTGTCGAAAATATAACTTATGCTTCATGTAATCCCTTGATATGTTTGTTGTTTTAATTTTAAAATTAGAATTTAAATTTTTGCATGTAATAGGTATGTATTAGAGTATCCAAAACCGAAACAGAAAACCGGTTAACCGGTTTCCGGGTTTTTACAACCGGTTTCGGTTTTTTTGAAGGCGGTTAACCGGTTTTAAAAAAACCCCATTTTATTTAAATTTTTACTTAATTTTACTCTGAAAAAGAGTGAAATAATAATAAAAATAAAATATGCAATATCAATCACAAATAGGTTATTTAATTAGACAATTCTCTTTAAATAGCTGAAATAAATCGAACTATTGAGTTTAAATAAGAAAATCAGTACCTTAAAATATTTGCATTATAACTTTTGATGTACATTGAAATTGAAATACATTTGTCATTATTTACCCTGATGTACAATCTTTAACTATACCAATGTACCGAATTGCCCAAAACCCTATCAATTAAAAAGTTTTGGGCCTTATTATTTAAATAAATAGTTAAAGGATACAGCAAAAGTTATATTTACACACATTCTAAAAATTATAAGTTGTATTAAAAACCAATAAGAAATCATTATCTCAAATTAAAAACTTTCTTTCATAAAATAAATAAAACCATATATTGGTTCAATTTTTATAACTAGAATTTTAAGTACTTCATTTTTTTCTCTTTCTTCTTGGTATTTCAATTACAAAATTTATTTTATTTTATTTCGGAAAGACATTACAAAAAGTGTTCAGATTTTGGTTCTCACCCCCTGGAAATATTCGGATAGTCGAAAAACTAAGACATGCTAAGTTTTAAACAGATTGAAAAAAATTTAGAGGTGGCTCAAAGCGATCAAAATCTTGAAAATGATTACTTTTTATATGTAGGTGAGTTTTGACATGATGTATAAGATACCACGACAAAACCATATGCCAAGTTTAATTTCTTTCCTTAAAATTTTGGATGAAATATAATTTTACTGATATTATATTTTGTTCTTTTTGGTCATTTCAGAAAGGTCATAAACTGTGGAATTCAATATATAATATATATACCTATACAATTTCTCAAAAGTTATAATGTGATATAAAAGACTTTAATTTTGAAATTATTCACACCAAAATTTTTATTTTTTGCGGAGTAAAGCTTACATGCATGTATAATTTCTGCTTTTGTTAAAAAAAAATATATTTTCTCCATAATAAATTTAAATGACTGAAAGCCGGTTAACCGGTTTTTTTTTAAAGTCCAAAACCGATCAAACGGTTTTTTCTAAAATGTTATTTTTCGGTTAAACCGAAAACCGGTTTTCAAAAAAAGTCGGTTTTTTGGATACTCTAGTATGTATGTATATTAAATTAAAACACATTTTTTTTAGACAAATATTTATATAAATATTTTTAGTCATGGTAAATTGAAAATTATTTTAAGTAATATTTATTTGCTAAATAAAACATGTTATGAGAAAATATGTATATATTTTTTTAAAGAATTAAGCAATAATCAATTTATGTTCAGTCAGCAAATATAAGGTAAGTAGTTAGTTTTTAATATTTTTAACTTATTTTAAACATGAAATCGCCTATGACTGGCCTACATTAAGCAAACAACTTTCAAAGAGTCCTTTTTCACATTTACATCTTTTTAATGAACATTTATTTGAAAATTAATTTTAAAGCATTTTACAATAAATATTTCAAGAAAACACAAAAAAGAAATAAGAAAACAAATTTTAATAACAATTGTGGCTTAAAAATTATAACAAAAATGGTAAATCCTAAAATGAACCCTTACACAAAAAGTGTAATAAACACAAATAAATATTAACATTAATTAAAAACAACAATAGAACACATAAAATACACACAAACACAAATCTAAAAAAATGTGTAAAAATGAAAAGGGAGAACATAAAAATACCCCAAAAAGAAACGAAAAAAAAAATGTAATATAAATCACAGACACAGACGCCGAAGAACAGAAAAAGAACCTAGGATACTTTATTAAAAGAAATCAAGATCAACGAATATATACATAATTAAGAAAAACTAAAATACAAAAAAAAAAAAAAAAAAAAATGTTAATAAAAAAAAAAAAAAACAGAAAAACATAACAGGAAACGGAACAAAAAATACTGTAGGAAATTAAACACGTAGTACTTATTCATTTCTAAATTAACACTTTCATTATTTATCTTGCTGTTTTGTTATTCTTAATTTTTTTCTTGCATTTCTTTACTTTTTCATTTTGTCACATTTAAGACACAGCTCTTATTTATATAGCTAAATACTCTATAAACACAAATTCATTTCCTCAACCAAGTCTCACAAGAGAAAAAAAAAAATTACGGCAGTAATAAAAAAAAAAAAAAAAAAAATATTTATTCAAGTGAAAGAACGCTTTTTTTCAAAGCATTAATTTGGAAAAGAAAATCGAAAAAGGAGAAAAAAATAATAAATAATTTAATATAGCTAAACGAAGCAGCATACGTAAAAAATTAAATAAATATTTTTTCTTAATACGTAAATGAAAAACATGTTTTCTGTTTTTTTTATATAAAGAAAACAAAACAGAAAAAAATGAAATGTTTCTCAAACTAATGTTTATTTTATTAATATTTCTTAGACATAGTATAAGAGAGAAAAAGAGCAAGAGTAAAAAAGAAACACAAATCAAATCAAAGATGTTAATGAATTTGAGGTGATTCTTGGAGTTCTTGGAGAAAGGCAATTTAAACTCAACATTACCGAACCGAATTAAATAATAAAAAAAATAAAAAAATGAAATTACTATTAAGATTGTTGTTTCTTTTGACCGCAACAAGAAATTAACAAAGAATTCAAAGGTCTGTTTTTTGTTCAAATACATACAAATGAAAAGTTAACAAATCGTAAGAAAAAGCTTTTAATGAAACACTTTTTCAATTAATTAAAAAGGAAACTGTTGCCTTTAATAATATTTAAAAAGTTATTTAATATTTTACTTTAAATAAAATTTAGGAAATTTTACTTGACTTCTTGGATGTTAAATTTTACAAATTTTTCTATATTTTTGTGTGTATGTTCATTTTGTATAGTTATAATTATTTTATTAGAGCTCAAAATATTTGAACCCAAATAATAAATATTAGCAAATTATTGTTTAATTAAGTTGTTTATTTCTTTCTTCCGGAAACGATTTATTTAATAAATTTATCAGTTTTACTTATAAGTATGAAAATAGCATTCAGGAAGATAACACTGTACTACATTTGTTCTACTCGCATAAACAATCTAATATAGTAGGCTGTAGATTTGATTGAGTACATTATAAACAAATTTTGGAAAAATTTCACATCTTCTTATTATTGAGATATTTCGAAGAAATCTTACTGAGAGTAGTTGCTGCACGCAAAGAAAGAATATGGTTCTAGGGATCATAAACTAAGAGCAACATGCTATGATTTTAATATATGATTCCAGGTTACAATAAGTATATTTGTACTTAATCATTATTATGATTCCAATTTAGAATTTATTAGTAAGGTTAATAACCTTATAAATAAATTTTAGTAAGTTTTATAACCTTTTCTTAAATATTGTTTTTAATTTCATCATGTTTTTATCATTTAATAATCCCATGTTATCATATATATAAACTAATTTCATCATATATATAATTCCATTCTATCACAGATATGAACTAATTCCATCATATATATAATTCCAATTTATCATATATATAAACTAATTTCATCATATATATAATCCCATTTTATCATATATATAATCCCATGTTTTCATATATATATTCATTTGTACCACGATATGTGGTACATCCATCATACTGAATAAAAACAAAACTTGTCAATTTTATTTTTGTTCATATCTAAACTAAATGAGAATTAATATACTAACAAACTACTGGACTGATACACAAAAATGTGTATTCAAAAGTCATTAAAAGCAAATAAAAATATTAGCTTAATGATTGTAGAATTAACCAAATTTGTAAAATTAACTAAATAGTTGTAGAATTAACTAAATAAATATTATTTCATATAAAAATAATTAAATACATATTATAATTTAGTCAACCATATTAAAATTTTGATTGTGGGTAATCATTAAATGATGAAGCGGAATCATAAACGTTGCTATCATGAACAGGTATTATTCAAAAAAATGAAAAACGGCTATTGTAGTGATCATGCTGTAACCATGTTTTTTCTCTGCGTGTGTATAAGTAATGACCAGAGAGGACAAAATGCCTTTTTTTTGCCTCTTTATGCTTTTTGTTGTTATTTTCTTTTACAAAATTTTTAGTACAAAAAAAGCAACAACAATTTTTAATTGAATAAATTATTTTGTTGATCGGTGTCTTTTTTATGTGTACTTTTTGGATCCAATATTTTTCTATTTTTTATAATATATTTTTTTTGCTATAAATAAACTCCAAACATTTAGCATTTTTTTTCTTCTCTAGTATGACATATTCTTAATTTTTAAAATTTATTTTATTGTTTTTTTTTTAATTTCTTTCAAGCAATATATACAGTATGTCAAGAAAATGTTTTTACATTGAAGAACAAATTATTATTTCAACTTTATTTTACAATATTTGCAAATGTTTATAACATTGTAAATTTTTTTTGTTACATTTTGTTTTAGGTATATTTCTTTAACGGGTTTTACCAGAAAAAAATTCATTATGAATGTAATTACGAAAATACAACAACAAAAACTACACATACCCTTTAATCTACCTGTCAAGAAAATGTTTTTACATTTGCGTTTTTTTCGCTATGTGAAAAAATTTTTGAACTTTGGGATGTATTATTGCCAATAAATTATCAGTGTGATAATTATAATCACATAGTACAATAATATGCGTTCAAATCCATGATATATATTACGAGTAATCCATAAATTATATATTAAGTAAGTCAAGAGAAAAAACTCCAGATCATAAACCCATTTGGGGTTTTTTGTAACCTCCAATTAGGGAGAATTGTTAAAGATATTGTAAAAATGTATTCCTTATTAAGATATATACTTAATAGAATATTAAATCGATCCAAAATTCCCGTAATATTGTAGTTGATATCTCTTAATATCCATCTTCTTCTGGATCTGGCAACGCTATGCCTGAATAGTTGTGCAAATCTCAGCTGTCATTAGAATAGAGTAAAAAAATACATAATTTTGCTGTATAAACTTAATTTAAATTAAACTTTTACTTATATTTCGGTAATTTGTTGAGATATAATCAATATTTGCTCGAGTGTTATAATTTTTTTTCTGAATTGGAAGTGCTGGAGTGCTTTAAAAATTTCTTTTGCTGTTGCTGCTGTTGCTGTTGTTTTAAGTTGGTGGTGTTGCTGTTTTTTTTTTAATAAATTGCTGCCATTTTGTGAGATCTGCAAAATTTTTTTTTATTATTATGCCTGCTGCAAAGAATATTAAATGTGGAAAATGTTCTGAGTCCATCTGTAAATCTCAGGGAAGCATTCAATGTGTGTCCTGTAAGTTGTGGCTTCATCTCAAATGTGCTGAAGTTGCGGAAAAACATGTCGCCTTGCTAAAGGAAAAACCCGCTTCTTTTTTCTTTAAATGTTTGACTTGTTCTTCTACTAATGATGTTGATGATAGTTCGTTTCGTCAAGAGATGCTTTCAATGAAGACAAGTTTTGACAATTTTGTTATAAAGAGCCAAAATGACCATGATGCCTTTAAAGACACCATGACTCAGATTTTATCTTCCTTTAAGAGTGAAGTGTCAACAGTTATTAAGGAGATTAAAGCTGACATTGTTGATTGTAGGAGATTAATAAACCACATTGATTCTTCTACAAACTTGAAAATTTCTGCTCTGGAAAATGAGAATAACATTTTGCATCGCAGACTCAATCGTGGTGATTTTGTTATTAGTGGACTGCCTCCCGGAATACAAGAACTAAATTCTGCTATTGTCTCTTTATGTGCTTATTATAATATCAAAGTATCCAGTTCTGAGATAAACCATGTATGCTACATGAATAACAAGAGACTTATTTTGGTTAAATTCAACAATGTTGCAATACGTGACAGCATAATGAAAGAGTATTTTAAGCAACGATCACTTACTGTTAAGGACATTATGGGGGGTGAAATTCTTAGCCGAGTGTATCTGAATGACCACTACTCTCCTGCTGCTTCAAGTTTAAATAATCTTTGCCGAAAGATGCTGCATCAGAAAATAATCACAAAATATAGAATTATTAATGCTGATAGGTTGAAAGCTAAACTTACTCTGATGGATGGTAAGGAGGTTGAATATAATATGGCGGAGTGTGCGGAGTTATTCAACATTAATGGCAATAGTAGTTCACTTTAGCAATTTGTTCTTAATTTTTTATTTTAATTTCTATTATTTGGTTTTATGAACACAATTTACTTTATTTTAATGATTTTTATTTTTTTTCTTCTTTTTATTATTTTTTTTGTTATTGAAATTAATTATTGCATTTTTTCTTTACTTGTCACACATGGGTTCTTTTATACTAATATGATTGGCAACTATGTCAATATGGATATTATACTTCCATGTTAATATGGTAATTTTACTTCCGTTTTACTTAGTCTTCTTCTTTTTAGTTGAATTATTGATCTCATTTTGCCGCCATTCATATTTAGTTTTATGAAATTACCCATTTATGATATTAGTACTATATATTATTAATTAGTGTTAATACATACATAGATATAATTTTTCTTGTACACTTATTTGATTTAATAACACATTGTTGAATTGAATTTTTTTTTTTAATTGATGGTACTTTATTTGTGTTATTAATTCAAATAATTTTTTTTTTCTATTTTCTCTATTCTAATGATAGCTTTTTTATATGAGATTTTGATTTTTTATTTAGATTGTATGATTTTTTTAGTAATAATTCATATATCTTTACTTCCATTCATCTGGATCCCCGCCATTTTTAATCAGTTTTTATATAGTTATGAGTAGTGATAATTTAGGTCCCATTATAAGTAGTAGTGATTATATTAAGGCTCTTTTTAGTAATTTATCTGATCAACTTAAAGTTTCACACATTAATTGTCAGAGCATTCGGCCTTCCTTGAGCAATTGTAAATTTGATGAACTGAAGAATATTATTGATGGACAATTTAACTTAGTTGGGATCTCTGAGACATGGCTTACACCACATGTTAGTTCAAGGTCTGTTGGGATCTCGGGCTACAAACTTATTAGGAATGACCGTTTATTTGCAAGAGGTGGTGGAGTTGCTATTTTCATTTCTGACTTTATTAAATTCAAGGTTATCACAAAAATATCGCTCCCCGGTTGTGAGTCAATTTTTATTGAGCTTCAACTTGGTGATAGTAAGATTTTATTTGGTGTTGTGTACTTGCCTCATGGAGACTTGGAGTTATTTGAATTGTCTCATTTTGAATTATTTTCCAAATATAAAGATATTATTATTGCAGGAGACTTCAATTGTAACATGTTTGATATTGCAAAAGCAAGCAGGATGCGTTCTATGTGTGTGAGGTGTAATTTGTTTGTCTCACATAATTGCAAACCCACTTACCTTGATGTGTCTCATGGTTCTCTTTCTTTACTGGATATTTGGTTGGTTAGTGATCCCTCCTTTATGATATATTCTGGTCAAGTACAGTGCCCTGCTATTTCTCACCATGCACTCATATTGGCAGCTTTTCAAATTGTTGTTAGATGTTCTTATAAATATTTTGAATATAGGGATTTCAGCAGAACTAATTGGGAAGGAATTTTTTCTTCCATATCTTCTTTTGATTCTGATTCTTTTTATGGTTCTGGTAATGTTGAGATTCAGAGCTCTCTTATTAATTCATTAATTCTCTCACTTTATGAATATGTTCCAGTAGTTAAGCGCAGAGTTAGGATTGACGACTCTTCTTGGATGAAATCAAATGAGATTGTTTTAGCCACGTCTCTAAGAGATTTGGCATATTCTACTTTTCGATCAAGTGGTTCTTCAGAAAGTTGGCGTATTTATTGCAGGTACAGGAATAAGGCAAAAAATGTAATTCGTAAAGTAAGGAAAAGGTTTTATTCTAAATTGTTTTCTGGGTTGAATATTTCAAGCATGTGGAGGGTTTTGAAGGGTAGTGGAGTGACTAATGATAATGAATTTACTTCTGATTGTGATGTTAATGAGGTCAATAGCTATTTTGTTAATGTTAGTGATTTTAATAATGATGTTATTGACTTTGACTCTTTTAATTATGCTGATGAGTCCTTTTCTTTCAGTTGTGTGAATGAATTTGAAATTTTTAATGCTTTGTGTAAGATTAAGTCGAAATGTGTTGGAACTGATTTCATTCCTATACGATTTATTAAAACTATTTATCCTCATATCTCGCATTTTCTTGTGCATCACATTAATTTCATTTTGACATCGTCCACTTTTCCTTCGATATGGAAAACTGCTCGCGTGGTTCCAATACCGAAGTCAAGAGTTATCCATGGGTTTCAGGATTTAAGGCCAATATCTATTCTTCCGTCTTTATCGAAAGTCCTAGAACATTTAATGAAAGATCAGATGCTTACTTTTGTTCGGAATCGTATCTCTTCTTCCCAGTATGCTTTTCGACGTGGTCATTGTACTTCTTCATTATTGCTTAATTTAACTGATGATGTTCGCCATAGTTTGAATAATGGAAATCTTGCTGTCATGGTTTCTTTAGATTTGACGAAGGCGTTTAATTCTGTAGATTTCTCCATATTAATTGGCAAACTAAGGAACTTCTTTTCATTTTCTAAATCGGCATGTAGACTTATTTTCTCTTACTTATCTGATAGGTCTCAATTTGTGGATATTGGTGGTATATATTCCAATATTCTACCTCTTAAATTGGGTGTCCCTCAGGGTTCGGTATTAGGTCCACTTCTGTTTATTTTATACATTAATGATCTTCCGAACATTGTTGATACGAATGTGTGTAAATCCTATCTGTTTGCAGATGATGTTATACTTTTATTTCGAACAGCTTTTGATAATGGTGATGTAATGCAATCTAATATTGAATATGCTATAACTCGTTTCTTACAATGGTCTTTTGGAAATCATTTGACAGTTAATAGTTCTAAAACGAAGGCTATTGTATTTGGTAATGTTGATTTGAATTTGAGAATTGTTATTAATGGCTCTTCTGTTAATTTTGTGGATAGATTGGAATGTTTAGGTGTTTACCTTGACAGGCGCTTGTTATTTGATTACCATATTGATCGAATTAGTTTTAAAGTTGTTGGTATTTTGCGTAGACTTTATTCTCTTGCCGTTTATTTACCTTGCCGGACGAGGTATTTAGTTGCCCATGCACTTTTGATGACTCATGTGTTGTATGGCCTGGAAGTTGTATCTGGTACTACCTCTTATAACATTACCAGGCTCAACCGTATTACGAATATGATTGCACGTTATGTATACAATGTTTCTCTTCGAACGCATATCTCAGGATATTTGAAACAATTTTTGGGTTGTTCTTTTAGGAATTTTATTTCATATCGTAATATGTTAATGTTTTTTAAAGTTATTAAATCTGGGTGTCCAGTACAGCTTCGGTCAGAGTTCACTTTTTCACATTCTTCTAGAAATCCGCAAGTTATTATTCCAAGAATTAGAGCCTCTGTTTTTGAGCGATCATTTCTTGTTAGAATTGCCCGTTGTTGGAATTTTTTGCCACTTGAGCTTCGTTTATTTTCTCAATCGAATAATGCATTTCGTTTGAAGCTTATGAGATATTTGGCTACTCTTTAGCTTTTTGCTAAATGATTTGCAATTGTGACTTTCTTTTTGATATTTATACTACTTATGGGACTATGTAACTTTTTGCTTTTTTGTTATATTATTATATATTCTGGCTGGGGAGCCGTTTAAATGGGAGTAATGAATATGAGTGGAATTGATTTTTATTGTTTTTATTTAATATTTAAAATATCCTTATTCAGGAATAAATCTTTGTAATATATATTTATTGGCCTAATAAGGCTTTTTATATTACTGTGAATTGAAATAAATAAATAAATAAATAAATATTTGGCAGAGTTAAACCTAGAAAAATTAAGAAAAATTTTAATATATCCACTAGGGCTTATAATAAAGTGCTTTTGAAAGGGTATATCAATTTTATCTTCCAAGAAACAATGAAAAAAAAACACAGATGTATTACAATTACAGATAGAAAACTACATGGAAAGAAACACTCTTATGGGGACAAAGTATTCAACAATTATAATCATTCTCAATGATTTAAGTTGATAAGCTTAAAAAGTTATGGAACGAATTGTATGTTGTATAGGAATGTTTATACTATATAATAATACAATTTAATACGGTCAGAATATTCATATTTCGTATTTAAAAGATATTGTTAAATACAGATAAACTTTATTCAAAATATTTGGAAAATCGGTTTTATTATGAAATAAAACAGGTGTGCAGTAACATTTCTAGACTTTTAAAGCTCATTTAATAAAAAGTGTTAATAAATATGAGTTTATGAAGGATGAAAAATAAAATTCAAGTCATGAGAAAAATAATGACTCCAAGCATATATGAGCAAATAATGATAATGCAGCAAAATTTATTTTAAAAAAGCTTTAAATATACCAGCATAAGGTTCAATCTTTCATCCCACATCACTTTTTTCTCCTTATTTGAAGAACAAATTGACAAAAAGGTATTACAGGACCATAATGAACTAAAAAAAACGCACTTATGTTGGAATATACAAAATTCCAATTGACTGTGACATTCATTAATAATTTTATTTGATGAAAAAGGTTCCACAAGCAGTTATATATTCCAGCCGTTACCATTTTAAATTAAAAATTCCGAAAATTTTTGATTTTCTTAAGCAGTTTTATAAATGTAAAAAGAATTTTTTGACACTAAGATTTTTGTGTTTGTTTAGTTTTTGCTCCATTTCTTATAGTTTAAATCATTAAATATTAAGTTTCTTTGAGTTATATAATAATAAAAATATTAATTAACAAATTCGTATTAAAAATTTTTACATTAACAAAAAATTATATAGTTTTTTATAGCCAAACTTCGACAAATTCATGTTTTCTTTTAATGTAAAAACATTTTCTTGACATACTGTATTTTTGTATAATGTGTTTTGCATTAAAATTAGATATCTGTTTTTAAAATCGATTAAAATCAAGTTTCTAAATATTTTCTAAAAACTATTAAATTATTATTCATATATATTTTAAGATTTAGTTGATGCATACTTTTTGAGGCAAAAATTAAGGAATTTGAGAAAGTTTTAAGCAAAATTTGTCTAAGAAAAAAATTATTTTTTTTCTTAGTTGGGGTTCACACACAGCAATTTTCTTGGCGCAATTCTAGCTTCGTAGGAAGGAGAATTAAAGAGAATGTAAAAGGTTAGTATTCCCTTTTCCTCTCTCTCCAATAAGCTCAGAATTGCCTCAAGAAAAATGTCTACATGTTAACCTCAATTTAATTATTTAATATTTAATTTTAGCATTTTAGCAAAACTGATTTTTCTAATTTCCTAGAAAGTTTAAAATGAAAAACGGAACAAAAGATTAACATACCCAAAAACGCTATGTCATTTATCGAGTGATTTTTCATTCATCTTTTGGCTCTTAGTTGTAATTTTAAATTTTCTTTTTACACGATTTTTTTTTATTCACGAAAATACTTGTAACTACTTAAATAAAAACATAAATTTATGAAATCAACATTAACAAATTCATATCGCTCACTTTTGCATATCCAAGAAGTAGTATGTTTAACCTTAAATTTTATTTGAAGTAAGTACTTTAATTAAATACTAAAGTAATAAGTAAATAACTAAAACAAAATATATATATATATTTCTGAATCTTAAATTGATGGTAATCAAAATTTTTTTTTTAACTTTTTATAAAAAAAAAAAGACGAGTTAAAAAAGCTTTTGCGTTCGGCTAATGTCGAAAATTAAATTTAAAAACTTATTTAATATAAAAAATTAAACAGAACTACCACAATAAAAGAAAAAACAATTTTGTTATGATAAAAAATAAATTTCAGAATATTAATACACAAAACCAAAACAATGAGTTTGAAGTATAATATGAAAATGAAGCAAAAGGTAAGAAAACAAAATGAGAGAAAAATCCTTAATATTTTAATGGTGGTCCTTTCTTGTAAGACCCAAAAACCAACCAACTAACCAATGTAAATCGTAATACACAGATTGTTAATGAGTTGTGGTAATTTGAGATGCGACAACAAATATCAGAAACTTTTTCAGTTTTCCTTTCCCCTTCCTTATAAAAAAAATTTATTTACATTAATATTTTTCTTTAGTACTTAATTAAAAAAGAAAAAGAAATGTCCTTATGCACATCGCTCATATTATTATTGTGGCAAATTAAATTAAATATTCTTTAACATTTGCTTTTTGTTTTATTTTTCTATTATGATTTATTTTTTATATTTTTACTTTTGCGTTAAGGATGTTGCGTATTTTTTGTAAACTTTGTATGATTAATGTCTTCATATTAATTTATATTTTTTAATGAGTGACTTGAGTAGAGTAGAATAGAGTAGAGTTGAGGAGAGGAGAGAGAAAAATATATGTATATATCTTATATAGAGAAGGAAAGAAAGAGATAGTAAGTATATGAAAAATAGTATGTAGTAATTAAGAGCTTTAAGAAGTTGTTTGTTGAAATTATAACAAAATGCATTAGTACGAAATGATGCTTTTTATGTTACTATGTTTTATTTTATTCTTGCCTCATTTTGTTGATTTTTTTTGTTCGATGATAATAATGTATTTTGTGAGTTTTTCTTTCTTTAATTTCTGCTCGACGCCGTCTTTTAATGAGAAAGATTTTAATGGTTTTAGTTTATTTTTTCTTAATGTAATAAATTTACTATCGTTCGCTCGCTCACTCGCTCAGGTTTTGTTAAAAGTTTTATTTTTATTTTTTAGATATGAAAAAATTATGCATGACTTTATTATTTTTATTTTAGCATGAAAAATAATTTTATTGTTTTGTTTATAATATTTTTTGAAAAGATCCTGAATAAAATATATAACTTTGGTTTTAAAATATGAAAGCAACTTTGATTTAATAATATTGTAAATTTATTTGAAAATTTAATTTGTTTTTTATTTAAATTTCTTCTAAACAGGGGGAAGTTTCATTTTGCAGATTCCATTCAATATTTAAATTTTAAGAAAACTATTATTTTTTATTTTTTAAATTAAAGGGAAATTTTAGCCAAGAACTAACATGTTCTGTGGCTTAATATATGTCACTTAAGTACAATTCTTTCACTTTTCACAACGAAAATTTGGTTTTAGATATTTAGAGATTTTTGGTTGCTCTCCTGTTTTTTTTTTTTTTTTTGTTAAAATAACTTTTAATAATTCTTTTAAATATTTCCTAAACGTATTTATAACCAAAGCTATATATTTTTACTCTTAATACTTTTTTCCAATTATTTTTTATTAGAACATTTTAAATTTCTTAATGATCAGATGCTGTTTTTTTTATTTTAATATTTTGTAAATATATTTTATCACACAAATTAGTGGTTTAATTAATTATATAAACAAATAGAAATGCAAATATTCAAGTTTTAAGGACGACTTATAGTTTATGTAATTGCTTATTAATGTTTAGTTAGGGCATAATATGACTCACAAAAATAATTAGATTTATTTATTTTTTTTTATCAGTTAGTATAATTGTATTCGATTAATTAAAAAAAGTATATGTATATAAGTTAAAATATGTGTGTTTAAAGAGTATATAAAATTTTGAATAAATACCAAAATTATTTGATAGGTTTTTTTATATAAGTTAAGAGTAGTTTAATTTCAAATATGGTTTTAATTGATATATGTGTTTTTTTCCAACCAAAATCAATCAAGGAACACAATAACACACAAAAAAAGTAGAAGAAATATATATATATAGATTAGTACAGTTGTTAAAATGGTATAAGCGACACTCACCGATGATCTACTCACTTGCATAAACGCATAAACACCACGTAAAAACTCCATGTTAGGCTGCTGCTGTTGAGATCCTTTAGCAGGGCGTTGCGCTCGACTTATATACTGCTTAACGGTGTCGGCAACTAAATGAGGTTTTAGTTTACGTGATAATGCTCTAAAATGGAAAAAAAAATATATATAAGCATTTATTTATAGTAGGAATAATATGATAATTTATTTTAAAACTAGCTTAAATAGGTAAATATTTTCCTACTAAAATGTTTTTTGTTCAAGTACACTTGTCATTTTGTATTTCACATTCATCTGCTGCCTACAATAAACTCCTTTTTTGTGTATGTGGGTTTATGTGTACCAGCTATGTATATATGCATGTTTAAATGTTTTGGCTTTAAACAATTGTATTGTTCTTAATTTACCTTAACTGCCTTTTTTAGTGCTCTTAGCCGACAACTCTCAAAGCTATGAAAACAATGATGTAGAAAAAAATCTGTGTATACATAATATATACACAAACCACATATACAATAAAATTTACATCACACCTATTATATACCTTATATACACAGTCTTATGGAAAAATACAAAAAAAAAAAAAAAAAAAAAAAAAAAACGCATACAGAAAAATTTAAAAAACCTTCACACATCCTTTATTTAGTCTCCCATACTATTTTGCATATAGAATTTTTACATGTTAATATGTAATATGTAGGGTATATCTTTAGGTAACTGTGTAACCATGCATAGTTCTTATATATACATATGCATGTAGTATGTAGATATTATTTTTTTTATTTGTTTGCTGTTGTTGTTTATTTAAACTACTACTCACACTACTACATCATTTACAACAAACCAAGCTTATGCACATTTACAATGAATGCAAGTAGCATTTTTTGTTGTTATTATTATTGTTGTTGTGTTAAAGAAGAATATACAACTTAAGCACCAAATTGCCACTTTGGTTTTTTTGTGTAAGTGTAAACGGAAATGCTTTGTGTAATATTTTTTTAGTCATCCTTCTCTATATTTTTTTGTTTTGTTTGTTGGTGTTATTTTCGTTATTTGAATGTCTTTTTTTTATTGTATGTATTATATGCGATTATAAAAAAACACATTATTTTTTTTTTTTTTGTTAAAGGGTAAACGTTTTAATACAAAATTTAACTTAAATATGGTTTCACATACTTGTTATTGTTGCTTTAGAAAAAAAAACCTTGAAGATAATAGAATGGGAGAATAGTTTTTATACTATATGATTGTACTCTTCTGGAAAGTAGACGAGTTAAAGAGTTAAAATAGTAATTGTTTAAAACCTCTCCAATTTTATGTTTAATAAACGAATATACCTGCATTAACAAACAGTTATATGAGTTAATTTAGGATAATAGTATTATTATTTTGTAAAGTGCAAATTATTTTTTTCGTAAATTTTTTGTTACTATTTTTATATTTCTTTTCTTTTTTAATATTCTTAATGTCACTAATTTTGAAAAAAAGAACAGTTCTTGGTTAACTATTTCTCGAGATTTTATTCAATATATATTAAATATTGATCAAGTTAAGTGATTTATAATATTCGTACACAAAAAAATTATTACCTTATATTTTTCAATAAAAATAAAATAAAAAAATTAGTAAAATTAAATTAATTAAGATTTTTTTTCCAATTTAAATTTTTAAACCGTTCAATTATCTATTTGATTGATTATGTAAATTTTTAAATGGAAAAATTATTCTGTTTTTATTGTTATTAGTAATTGATATAATTATTTTGATGAGAAATTCAAGTAACAGTTATTTTTAATTGTATGAACTATTTTGGTTATTAGTGATTTTTATCTATGTAAATATATATTTTAATAGATACTTTAAATATTGTATACATAGTCTTCACTCCTGTGAGATATGTAAGACAAAAATGCTTAAAAAAATTGTTCTGGCTGATATGATTTTAACTAAACAAAAATCTGGAAAATAAAAACTAAAAAATTTGTCAATATCAAAAAGTTTTACAAATCAAAATACAATTATTTAAATATATATATATATATATATATATATATATATATATATATATATATATATATATATATATATATATATATATATATATATATATATATATATATATATATATATATATATATATATATATATATATATATATATATATATATATATATATATATTATAACGTACTGAAACCTTCATTAAAATACATTTTTATAAAAAAATAGTTTTGTATCAAAACGAGCGTATTTCTTCAGCAACCGATTGACTTACAGCTATTTTTAAATATATAACTGCCTTTAGGCCTCATTTATCTTTATGTTACCATAAATCAGATTTAAAAATTTACAATAAAATCTAAAAATAGTTAGTTATGCAAAATAAAATATAAAAAAAAAATGTTTTTGGGTAGATTTCTGTACAAATGATTTTCTAATTCTATTACTTTTTATACACTACCATGTGTTTGTGCAAATATTGTAATGCAGAGAAAAAATCTTCCGACCGCCACCTTAAAGTACACCATTCGACTCATAATCATTTTCTGAGTCGATTTAACCATGTCCGCCCATCCGACTGGTCAGCTGGCTGTCCATGTAAGGCTTGTGCGCAAAGTGCAGGTCGCAGTTTTGAAGATGATTTGATGAAATTTTTTACATATATTTTTTTTGGCGCAAGGACGAAGCCTATTCAATTTAGTCATGATCGGCCCATTATTTCACTTGGGCCCCATACAAATTTCCTTCTGGAATAGAGTTTCAACACTCATAAAAATACCTTAAAATTAGGATTATTTTAATGAAATTTGGCACAAATAATTATAAATATCGGTCCAAAATTTACTATAACTCCCTTCTTCCGAAAATCTCTTGAACGTGCATAAATCCCATACGAATTTTTTGTAAGTGTTTAATAAGACTATTAAAAGAAACAATCATTTTAAAAGACAATATTCAAAAGCCGTCAGGAGATAAGTGACACTTTGAAATTTAAACATACACAAAACGGACGTTAACAAAACTCACACAAAAATTAAATAACTAATTCAAATTCTTTTAATAAAAAAATTTCTAGTCCCACTGTTAAAAATTTTATATAGATGAACTTATACATTTAAATTTTAGTATTCTCTTTTTGTACCAATCAATTCCATATATTTGTCATTTTTGCTCCAAAAAGTATGCACCAAATGAATTAAAATCATTGTATACAATTATCGTTTAGTATTAAAAAAGAAAACTACGCAAGGATACACTGACTTTGCGACGCGGGTTTCTTAGTCAATTTGGATACATAACAATAATAAATACGAAGCCTCTAATTCACTTTTTTAATTGAATCTAATTCTCTCGGTAAACCGCGATTTGTAAAATTAAGGAGGTTGAGCTATATATTGAAGCATAAATATATAATATAAATTTGAAAATATTAAATAAGTCGTTCTTCTGCTTTTTTAATGAACCGTCAAGAAGAACCTCAGTGTTAGTGTTAGTTTTCTATTAATAGTATAATTTCCAGTTATAAAGTTAAACAGAGATAAAATCAGGTCTCAAATATATATTTTATTATATGTTAAAGAAACCACAAAATATGTAAAATATTTGTTATTTTTTTATTACAAAAATTTTTATATACAAAAACATTTGATTTTTTGTTACTGACTTTCTACATTTGCACTAAATGAATTCTTCGATTTCCCATCGTTTAACTTAACGAGTGCATATCCCAAAAATACGTGCATGTTAATATTCTGTCCCAAATACAGATGTTGTTGCGTATGAATAATATTTTTGAATTATTTAATAATCATACGCCAAAAACCCATTCGTATGTTAACCTTTGAAAACCATTTTTGCTTTAGCTACACTACCTATTCGTTTTGCACTAAAATTAAACTCCCTTAAAATAAAAATTTAAAAATCAACCTTAACAACTTCCCGCCAGTTAACTTGGGACTAAAAAGTACGGGTAAAATTAAAAAGTCATTTTTATACACCCAAATGTGATTACAATTATAATGACAGCCAACATATGTACGAATGTGTAGAAGTTAGTAAGAAAGAGTAGTAAAAATCATACATTTTATTGTATTCTACAAAGAATTTTGTTTAAACCACCAAGGCAAGTGCTTGCTTGGTAGTAAAAAAGTCAACATATGAATCTTGCTTAAAACCTTAGACTAACAATAGCATATCCTACATACACAAACAATTTGAACGTTAAAGCATACACAAACGTTGAAAAAAAAACAGAAACAATCACAGTTACAAATGTTGAAAGCACGAAAAAAATAACGGTAAGTTCACTGAGGCAATAAAACATGAAATTAAATTTGTACCACAATATACATATATACCTACATACACACAGAAATACTTATACATACACCAACTTCGACTAAGGTTAATGCAGTAAATACACGTGACTTTAACTAATGGCGAAATGTTTGTATGCCTGTATAAAGGTTGAAAGTCAAAAACAAGAAGAGGAAAAACAGAAAAAGTATGTGTGGTACAAGAATAAGAAAAAAATATATATATGTATTAAAGTGTTCATATATGCTAGACACACAATCACAAAATCATTTAGAGAAGGTGGTTTAAAAGTAAAAATCATACCTTTTGCTATATTGTACTTTTCTATTACTTACATACTTATAAACATGTGTTTATGTGTATTTGAGAAATTATATATATATATATGTGGGTGTTTGTGCATGTTTGTTAGATATAACTTTAGGTAAAGCACGTTTTACTAGACGATATGCTACCAAAGACTAACGACCCAAACGCGACATATTCTTAAATTTTATTGCTTGCATATGACAGCTGATTGTGACTAGAAAAAGAAGTAAATAAATATCTGCTTTATATGTATGGGAATTCATGTATATGTATCCATATAAACATAAACGGCCGTTGTTATGGCGGTAGATTTGGTGTTATGTACACATATACATACATATTGTATATATAATGTAACAGTTTTGTAGGTACTTTTCTTAGATCAGACAAGCTAAACCAACCATTGCATTGTAGTTTAAATTTCTGTGCTTTACTTTGCTTAAATCATAAATGTTTAAAGTTTACTGGAAGACAATTTTATGACTTTATAATTTATGGTTGTTCAGTTTTTGTATCTAAAAAATTATTCAGAAGAAAAAAGTGTTAGTGTGTAAATTTAAAATTCTTATTATATATTCTTGGGTTTTGATAATAAAAAGAAACTTAAAAATAAAGTTACTTTGAAAAATAATGTTTATATGACCCTCAGAATTTAAAAGTACCATTTTGTAAAAAAGGTTTAGTGGGACTTTTAGATTATTTTATAGATTAAAAAAAGTATGAAAGATATAGTCGGTCACACCTTACTTTTAATGACCTAAACTATTGTATTTGTGCATCAAAATTCAGGGAGAATTTATATGGGACCTGTGGCCGAATGTGGACCGATGGTGATTTTGGTGATTCCCGATAGTAGTCCTAATTTGGAGCTGTGGCTAATAATGTTGTTTAATTTTTAGAAAATTATTTGTGTCAAATATTAACTTGTGTGCTATTTGTGAACGTTAAATATTTTTTGAAAGAGTAGTTTATATGGAAGTTATGGTTAATTATGGACCCATCTTTATGAAATTTGCCATAAAGATTATATGTGCTAAATTTAATTAAATATTTCTTTATATAAAGCATTTATGAAAGTTAAACCCTGTTCGGGGGGAAATTTGTATCATAATTATAAACCGATCATAAAAAATACCCTGTACCAAATTTCTTAATTCTTGTACATTGACGGACAGATGGAAGAATCGGTGAAATTATAGAGATTATTTTTTATTATTTATTATTCCTACTTAGCTCGTTAAGTGTAGTAAACATTAAGAAGTTATACCTTGCATCATCCTTCATGAGAGCTTTAACAATTAATTTGACTATCATATATTTTCTCTCAGAGCGATTTAGAATTTAATACAACTTGATAGTTGTTATAAAAAAATGTTTTCCTAAGGCTCATGCTTTACAACAACTTTTTTTTTTATTTTTATTTAAGAATAGAGAATTAAAAAAATTAATGTGTTAGAAGACCCTTTAAAAGATGCAATTAATGATCTGAATATGTGCAAAATATTTAAACAATTTTTGAAATTCACTACCCTGCCAGTGATTAAAAGTCACAGGTCTAGTAAATTTTGTTCAAAAATTTTTGAGTTTTGTTTCATAATTTTGGGCTAGTTATAAAAAAATATTAAAACAAACTCTTGTACTGAAATTACAGTTTTGGTCCATAAACTGTAATTTTAGTACAAAAAATTCATATTTTGTTTCTTTTATGGGTAAAATATTAAAAAGTTGCATTGAAGTACGCCATACTTACTTAATATTTTGTTAAGCAATAATTAAGATAAATATTGTTGAGTGTCAATTAAGAAAGTAAATTCTATTTGCTATAATTTTTTCTTAACTCTCAAATTCGTTAGTAAATAAAATAAAATTTACTTTTTAAAATAACTCTGGTATTTTCCTTGGTATATTGACTGAAAGTGTTTATTAACAAGATTAACATTTACTGTGGATAATGTATACTCTTATCTTTATAATGCCTTCTTCCTATTTAATTTACACACACAATATATTCAAGCATAAACACAACCTCACACATACGCTTAAACCAATCCTTATTTTTACGAAATGAAGAAAAAACAAAAAAAAAATAATAATAAAAAATATCATCCCTCATATTAACATTTTACAGTTTATATTAGATAAGCATCTAAGCTTCACTCTCTAAGGATTCAATTAAATCCTACGCTAATACAAATAAAAAAGCAAACTGTATGAACAACCATTAGAACACACTCCCTTACAATCACTTACATACATATGTGTATATATAGAGCACAACGTAAATCCCTTCTATAAAAACATCAACAAAAGCTAAAAAGAACATCATGCATTAGATTTGGTATGTAACCACGGTTAAATGTTTTCTTGTTTGTAAAAAGCTCAAAAGCTTAGCTAATAAAATTTAAATTATGCACAAATTCTAACAAACTTTAAAAAAAATGTTTTTACAATTTATACTTGAGTGTTCTATGCGTATAAAAGTAACAGTGAAGTAATAAATTTAGTACCATATATGCATAAAGTTTCTATATGGTACTCTTGAGTTGTAGTAACGTTATAAAATATTAATTTTAAAGTAATTTTGTATACTTTAAATTTGTATCACGGATTATAAATTATTTTTCCGTATTATAAATTGATTGTGAAATAATTTAAAGTATTTAAGGTTTTTAATATTTGACTTTACATAAAAAAAAAAAAAAAATGAATCGACTGACTTTATTATGTCAGTGTGAAAAGTTTAAATATAAACTTTAAATGTTTTGACAATTTTCTAATGGATAAATTTACAGCACTTGTTACTTAAATAATAATGGCAATTTTTTGTTTGTTATTGTTTAATAAAAGATGAAGTGTACGTATATCACAAAATTTATTTTATAATAGTTGGAAATTGTTCATAAAATATTGCTTTAGAAAATGTATTTATTTCTAAAATGTTTTTAAACATCCTATCAAAACAAATAGAATAGAAAATAAATATTTCTTGTGAGTTTTGTCTATTTATAAAAAAATATGGTTTATTACTTTTTTAATTGAATTAACTATTAAAGTATTCAAGATTAAAACTTTCTTATATTTTTTACTAAAAATATAGCAACTTATTGGTTTTAAATTATTTTCCTTACTGTTATTATTAGTTAATAAATTTTTCATATATAAACGAAAATAAGAAGTGAGATCGAAAAAAAGCTTAATATTTATAAAATTCAATAATTTGAAATCGGTTAATGTTAAGTTTTGATTTAATTGATTTAATTGATATTATATTACAGATCATAGAAAAATATAACTTTTATAGTTCTAATCACTTCCTTCCATTAGAGATTTCATAGTTGTTTTAATAAATTTTTTGGAACACTTTGCCCATCTGCTTTTAAAATCGTAGATGCTATTTTGGGACACCTTCTTTGTGCTATTTTCACAAGAGTCTAACATCTCTCTACTGGTCTTAGTTGCGAACAATTTGGAGGATTGATCTCTTATGGTATAAAATATTATTGTTTTGTTTTGTCTTCAATGTATTTAACTTTTCGCACCAAATAGTCAGATTTACTGAGCTTTTCTACCAAATGTGTTTATAGCTCTTTTCAATATGCTTTCAATTTTCTTTGCGTTCTCAATAGTATGTGGTCCTTTTTTTCCCAAGACCAGGTTTCCTATTAATGTCCAAATTCAGCCAATTTTTTGTAGGACCAATTTTTTTTTTTTTTTTTTTTTTTTTTTAATTTTTAGTAATTTTAGCAAGTGAACCCACAACACATCAACATGATTGTCATTAAAAATAATAACTTATATATTTTTCAAAGATAACAGGTAAAAAATTAAATATTGCTTCTGAAAAAAGTTTTGAGACAAAACGTGTGTTAAGATTTTTTCGATCTCATTCCTTAATAATTTAAAATTTTTTTAATAGGATTAAAATTCATCCTATATATACAGTGGTGGCCACGAATTTAAGACACGACATGTAACGAACTAAGTTGTGATAATTATTACAACCCTGCAATATAAAATTAGATTTTGTTAATTTTTCAGTGTACCCTGTAATGTTAAGATCAATTACCGTTATTTGGTTTTGTTTGTGTATACATTTTGTTGCTGTTTTTATTATATTTTCGTAAAAACGTGCTTTTGAAGCTGGTCACGAATTTAAAACATATAAGAAATATTTGGTTTTTAAGTGATTTTTTGGTGTTTTTTGAAGCTAAAAGGTAAGTAATGAATGTTTTATTCCATTTAATGTTAGAATACATCAAAATATTTAGTTAGAAATGGCCAGAGGTACTTGGAGTTCGGATGCCGAGCGAAAATTGATCCAACAAATGAATACTGATGGAAAAACAGTAATGGAAATTTCCAAGCTACTAAAATGTTCCAGATCCAAGATTTACAATGCACTGGAACACATCAAGCAACATGGCACTACCAAAAATGTCAAACAGCACCCTAGAGCCCGAAAAACTACACCCAGGGAGGATAGCTTAATTTATAAATCAGCTGCTAAAGATCCTTTCAAGAGCTCAAGTAAAATTAAAAATGAGATTTCATCGGATTTTGGTATTAATATATCGTCCAGGACAATAAGAAGACGTCTGAATGAGAAGAACTTACGTGGGTGTATTGCACAACGTAAACCACTTGTGTCAAAAAAAAATATTAAATCCCGACTAGCGTTTTCAAGAGAAAATCTCAATAAGCCGATGACATTTTGGAAAAATATACTTTGGAGCGACGAGTCGAAGTTTTGTCGCTTTGGTTCTGATGAAAAACAGTACGTATGGCGTCCTCCAAACCTGGAGCATCACCCAAAGTACACCCTTAAAACGGTTAAGCATGGTGGTGGAAATGTCATGGTGTGGGCAGCATTTTCCTGGCATGGTGTAGGTCCCATTCAGAAGATTATCAATAAAATGGACCAGCATATTTACAAAAACATACTGACAAGCATCATGATACCATTCGCTGAAGACAACATGCCTCTAATGTGGAAATTTATGCATGATAATGACCCTAAGCACACTTCACGCCTAGTGAAGAGTTGCTTAGAGGAAAATAATATCACAGTTCTGAAATGGCCAGCTCAATCCCCGGATCTCAATCCAATTGAGAACTTGTGGAATGATGTTGAGGAGCATGTACGAGCAGTAAAGCCAAAAAATTTGACTGATTTATGGGAAGAAATTCAAAAGGCTTGGTATGCCATTCCAAAGGAGCGCTGTATGGCCTTAGTTGAAAGTTTACCCAGGAGATGCGCTGCTGTGATTCAAAATAAAGGATTTCCCACCAAATACTAATATTGTTTTATGAAGCTGAGCTTTACTTTTGTGAATTAACTTTTATTTTGCCTATGTCCTAAATTCATGACCAGGCTTAAACTTGTATTAATCTGTATAATATGTAAATAAAAATTGGAAACTAAATATAGGTAACAAACTATTGTTGATTTTTTTTCATAACATTACTAGGATCTTTAAAAAATAACATGGATCTAAAATTTGTTCGATAAGATGTAAAAATTATCAGAAATATATAAGTGAAATGTCGTGTCTTAAATTCGTGGCCACCACTGTAAATAAAAAAAGTTAAATTCTTCTAAATGAGTCCCAAAAAGTTATAAATCAGCTATTTAAAATGCAATTCAGCTACACATAAAGATCATAAATTTTAATAAATGTTAACATTTTTTTATAGTTTTTCAATACAAATTTCAATTCAGCTAATAAAATTTAAATTCAGCAAAGAAAAAGTTGACTACATTTTATTTTTTTAGTGATTTTGTTATAAATTTATATCATAAATAGCAATCCCTCTATTTTATTTTCAATTCAGCTAAAAAAATTTGAATTTTATATAAAGAATTTTAATAAAATCCTTACAAAATTTTTAAAATTATCAATTGAAGTACTAAAAATACTATTCAGCTGGACTTAAAGGTCAAAAATATTTAAAACATTTTAAAATTCTTAAAAATTAGTTACAAAAATTAAAATTCAGATATTAAAAATGCAATTCAGCTGAGGAAAAAAGTCTTAAATTTTATAATATAATTACTTTTGTTATGGATTTAAATGAAAAGTAACAATTCAGCTAGTTTAAATGCTATTCAGCTACACAAATATGACTTGAATAGAAGAAATTGTAGAAAATCGTTAACTCAGCTACTAAAAATTCGATTTACTTTAGCAAAAAAGTCTTAAAATGAAGATCTTTTATTTAAAAACAATAAAAATCTCCAAAAATTTTTAATCAGCTGCTTTAAACATAATTCAGCAAAGTAAATTTGACTTAAAAATTAACAATTATATTCTGTTACTCTAAAAACTCGAATAATTCTTTCATTCAGCTGCAAAGAATCTAATTTAGCTAAATAATTAAGTCAAAAATGAAGTATTTATTACAAAACACATAAAATCTTAAATAAACTTCAATTCAGCTGCTTAAAACATAATTCAGCTAAGCAAATTTTATTTATAAATTAAACATTTTAAGCAGATTCTTTTAAATTCAAATAAATCTTTAATTTATTTTCTTAAAATTGTGCTCAAAGTTGAGAATTTATGTAATTTTCTATTAAAAATCTTAAAAAATCCTCAATTCAGTTGCTGAAAATACAATTCAGCTAAACAAATAATTCTAAAATTTCGAATTTTTTTCTCAATTTCTATAAATATTTTAAAAAATCTATAGTTCATCTACTTAAAATATAATTCAGCTAAGTAAATATAACAAAAAATTTAAGAATTAAAAAAAACAAAAAAATCCTAATTCAGGTAGTGAAATTGCCATTCAGCTGAGTAAATAAGTCTAAAAATTATAAATTTGTATCAATTTTTATAAAATTTCTCAAAAATCGTTAATTCAGCTACTAAAAATGCAATTAAATATAAAATGATATGTAAATATAACTATAAACATAGATGTTTCTATGTAAAATTAAAATTTAATTTTTTAGAATAGTTTAGTTTTGAGTAATGTATTTAATTATTAAAAAATATGAAATCATTTTAAAATTCCGATTAATAATTTATTTGAGATTTGTCTAAAATATAAAAAACAAATAGAGTGGACATTTTTTTCTGATTGTTTTTCATTCACACAAAAAAATGTGATCTATCACGCAGAGAAAACACATGGTTACAGCATGATCACCACAACTATTCAACGATTATGTAGCCGTTTTTCATTGATTTAAATATACTGTGTTCATGATAGCAACGTATATGATTCTATTTAATCATTTAATGATTACCCACAATCAAAATTTTAATATGGTTCACTGAATTATAATATGTATTTAAATATGTTTATATGAAATCATATTTATGATAAATCCAATCATTTAGTCAATTCTACAACAATTTAGTTAATTACATAACCATTCATTTCATTTTACAAATTTGGTTAATTCTACAACCATTAAGCCATTAACTTTTAATGCCTTTTGAATACACATTTTTGTGTATCAGTCCAGTAGTTATAACTCTCATTTAGTTTATATATGAACAAATATAAATTGACAAGTTTTGTTTTTATTCAGTATGATGAATGTACTGCATATCGTGGTACAAATGGATATAAATATGAAAATATGGGATCATATAAATGATAAAATGGGATTATATATATGATGAAATTAGTTCATATTTATGATAAAATGGAATTATATATATATGATAACATAAGATCATATATATGAGAAAATGGAATTATACTTATTGATGGAATTAGTTCATATATATGATAAAATGGAATTATATATATGATGAAATTATTTTATATATATGACAAAATTAAATTATATATGATGAAATTAGTTTATATATATGATAACATGGAAAATGATAAAAATATGATGAAATTGAAAGAAATACTTAAGAAAAGGTTATAAAACTTACTGAAGGTTATTAATGAGGTTATGAACCTTACTAATAAATTATAAATTGGAATCATAATAATGATTATGTACAAATATACTTGTTGTAACCTGGATTGATCATATATTACAATCATAGTATGTTGCTCTTAGTTTATGGTCACAGGAACCATATTTTTCTTTGCGTGATTAAATAATTTGTCAAATATGAAAACTATTCTAATTACAATTATTTGAATATCAAATAATAAAATAATTGAATATGAATTTCAAATATTAAAATAATTGAATATGTGTTATTCGTAATTGAAATTAGATTTTTGATTTTCCTATAAAAAATTTAAATCTTATTTGTTAGAATACTTCGATTTTGAATTATTTATATAATTATAAAAATATTTAAAACCATTTTAAAATTCTGATTAACAATTAATTAAATTTTTCTGAAAATTTTTTTTTGTGTTTCCTTTGAAGTTGAGTTTTCATATCAATTTCCTTAGCTATTTCTAGGAAAATATATACAGATGTTTAATAAAAATCCAGTTTAGATACGAAAGTCATCATAAAATTCAATCCAAAATCCATTATGTATATATTTTACATATTATATAGTTTATGTATTTAAAATATAGTCAACACATATTTGAACACTAAATATTTATATTTATAAATATTTTTTAATAGTTTAAACAAACCTTATTACAATTATTGTTAATAATATTTTTTTTTTAGGTTATTTACCTTGTTATCACTATTTTATTAATATAAATAATACGCACATGGTTTTTATAAATTATCACAATATTTACACTAAATATTTTTTAGTATATTATTTATAATATTTATTTTATACTCATGAATTTATGCAATAATTTACACATTAAAAAATATATAGAACAAGAAAAACTGCTGCCACTCACTTGAAATAAACAATTTTATTGTATATTCAGTATTATTAACAACAATTTCGTTTGGTGAATTAAACAAATAAAACCTATAAAAATAAAAATAAATGACACTGAGACTCAAAGCAGGCTACGTTCTATATGTGGTGGTTACCAATTGTTGCCGAAAAAAAGATACAAATTTAGTATTGATGATAAATAATAAACTTGGTTTTATGGCATACAAATACACATGCATAAATTGAAAGAAAAGAGACAAAAAAATAAATATGTGAAATAAAAAAGTGACATAGAAATGTGGGGTTTAAATGTATGCATATAAAAAAATTATATATTTTTTTATATTAAAAGTGACTTTAAATTTAGCTTGAGTTTGTATTTAATTACATTCAATATAATTTTTATGATTGCATATTTTTTATAATGTTTTTTTTTTTCTCTATAAGATTTTTACTTATTTACTTTTAAGAGTTTAGAAATATGTTGCTTAACATTTTATTTTGTTTTAAATAATTTTTTTTTTTTTGTAAGTCAATAATGTGCTTTTATTAGAATTTTCCCAAATAATTTTATTTTATGAGTGTATGTACGTATTTATGTCGATCTACCACATTTGCAACCTACACAACCACAAATTTTTGTTGACAATGATATGTGAATTAAAAGTTTATAGGCTTAAGTTGCAGAGTACGTTTGTAGACATTATGTTGCACTCATGAAATTTAATTTTTATTTAAGCTCTTCAAATGTCTCTTTTTTAAGAACACTCATTTTGTGGCAGTTTAGTAGTTGTTTTTATTATTTTGTTTTAATGCAATGGCACAGTTAAGCAAGAATATATTTTGTTGCGTGTATGTACTGTGTGTTTTATTGTTTGGGGTAGGAAATATTTGTTGAAGCATCTAAACGCAACAATTGAATATAATAATAATATTTTAATAAAAAATAAATATACTTAAGTATACAATATGGGAAAAAAATGGATTCTTCTTAAATATGGTTTCATATACTGTAAATTGGGTACAAAAAGTTTATATATTCTGGATAAAAAAGGAAAGATTTTTATGTCATGGAATTTTGTATAATAAAAACGAAATCGATGGATTGATTCAATTGTCTTTTTTTTCTATAAATTTTTATCCTTACTAATTAGATGAATATTTACAAAATTATTTTTATATATTTTGTATAGCTTCCACAGAAAATAAAAAAAAAAAAAAAAATATAAAAAAATACATAGAGCTTTTAGTAAGAGCAATGACGGACTGTGATTTGTTCGCATACAACGATTGGACATAAATAGATAAAATGGAATAGTTTCAATAAATGTTGCTATATTTAAGGCATTTATGATCGTTAAACTTCTATTCCAGGAGGACATTAGTATGGGGCTAGGTGAAGTAATGGACCGTCCTTGTGCCAAAATAACTCTTCGTGTACTTTGTTCACAAGGTTTACATGGACAGCCATCGTAAAATTGATTCAGAAAGTGATTCTAAGTCGATTGGTATACTTTAAGGTGGGGGTCCGAAGATTTTTTCTGTGCGTTACATACATCAGCAAAAACGCAAACTCCAAACACCTATGGTGGTGTAAAATAGAGAAATGAAACCCAAATGTAATAAAAATTAATAATGTTCTACACCTTCGACAAATCAAATAACTATAAAAAATCAGATAAAGCTGAAAAAGTTTTTTTTTTTTTTTTTTTTTTTTTTTTTTAAATATGGCAAGTAAACATAAATTATTATATTAATCTGTTGAAAATGTATAAATGTCAAATGGCCGAAAATTATACACAGGACTAGTCTGTCGTCCTGGGGATTGTGTGTTCGTTTCCCATCAGACCCTAGTCTGTTTTCACTATAACAAGCAGTAGGCTTTCCTACTCCACTCAGTTAAAATAGAAATATAATTTGTAATGGTATTGTAATTATTCAATAATTAAATATAAAATAAATAAAAAATATAATAAACAATTTTTTTGCGAAATTTTCATTACAACGCAAGTGGCAATTAATTGAATTTTGAAATTTAAATTTTTGTAATAAAGTTGGTTAGCAAATAAAAATAGAGAAAATTATGTATCAATATCAATTAAAACTTTTAAGCTGAGTTGTGTTGTTTTTTTACAAGGAGCTCTCAAATTTACGAAGTTTTATACATTTTTGAAAAAGAGTAAAAAATTAAATTTTCATCAACTTTCAGTGTATTTGTGCTTTAAATAAAAATTATTTTAAGTAAAAATTTAAACCATTAACCATTAACTTCAGGTATTTAAGTGTACCTTTCTTGAAGTCCTAATACTTTTGTTATTTTTTTTGAAAATTGTCCTAAAATACACTAATTTTCAAATTTCATGGAATGCAACTTAAAATGTTAAAGGATGTTTGTTCTGAAAATATATAGCCCGATTTAAGAAATTATTTGTTTTTATTATTTTTTATTTATTTTTTCTTTTTCGAAAAAACTGCAGTAGATTTCATGCAAAAAAATAGCTTAAATGCAGACATTTTCTTTGCTTTATCAAACATTAAACAGTGTAGCAGAATCGAAATAAATCTGTTACTTCTAATCGACTGGTTGGATTTACATGAAATTTCACACAGTCGTAGCAGAAGACAGTAACATTTTGAGTTTAGAAGCAGGTTTCTATAGGTACTAATGTCATAGAAAATGTTTAACTAGTGAATTTTTGTTTTTTACACGATTTCCAAGATTTTATTATCATCTTAAAGTCCTTATAAATCCTTTAGCAAACATGCTTGCATCTACTATTTCTCTTATATATTCTTCGAGATATATTCATTTGAAATTTCAACAATCTCAACTTTGCAAGATGTTGTTCATATATATCCCAATATTTTCAACCGATTTTATTATATTTTTTGCAGTTTATTAAAGAACAAAATTGTCTATAGAATAAAGAAAATTTAAAGTAGATATCTCTATTGAGTTAAAAAATAAACAAATTTGAATTGGCAAGTTTGCAAAAATTAATAAACAGACGGACCGAAGGACAGACATTAGAATTCTTTAAAAAAGACCTTAAAATTGCAAAAATATATTATATTTTTACTTCTGACAATTTTGTTTTCTAACGATCTGTGAAAAAACCAGAACGATAAACCTAACACAAGGATAGTTAAGAGGATAAATTAGTGTACATGTCACATTCGTACCAAATATGGTCTGGCTGGACCAGTTATATTTTGTATGGAAAATTATGCGGTTTGACGACGTTATTTGTTCTTTTTTATTGTATTTTATTTTATTAAGAACTTTTAAACTGAGCTCTCAGCAGTTTACACATGTTATTTTATGATTTTCCACCTATTCGTTCATATTTTGTGTTATGAGTTTAATACCAATAAAACGTCAAATGTTTGAAAAGAAAATTGTATGCGTTTGTAGACTCAAAATAAGGAGAAGAACGTGAAGTTTATAGTTGGGAAAATGTAATATCTTGCAAAAATATGTAGAAGTGATGCTAGAATATAGCTATACAAATGTAATAATATAAAAAAATTACCAAAATTTCCATTAAAATATATAGAATTACAGAGCTGGTCTGGCCAGACCATATTTGTTACGAATGTGACAATTGAAATATCTGTATGACGAAGGGTTAAAGTATTGATATCACCTTTCCCTGAATTAAGTTCCATTTTTGACCCATTTAACCCAAATGTATAAACGGACGGACGCATATCACCATTCTGCCAAAAACTATTTTAGAATTACTTACTAATAAATATAAAAAATAGAACGTGATCATTGAAATTCGGATATCTCCTTTTCCTTTAAGCGCCATTTGCGACCTAATTAACTCAAATGTATAGACGGACGGACATTATTACCATTTAGCCAAAAAAAATTATATAATTCTAAAAATTAATTTTTTTACTTACTAATAAATAGGAAAATTAAACGTGATCATTAAAGTATTGATATCACCTTTCCCTAAATTGTGCACAATTTCCTACCCATTTAACTATAGTGTATAGACAGACGGAGAGGCATTACCATTCTGCAAAAAAAAATCTGAAAATTCTAAAACTGATTTTTTTGCCTAACAAACAATAAAAAAAATAATTTAGTTAATCGCCATTTTCAACCCCTTTTACCCCTTTTATAAGGTGTGAAGATATCATAATACAAAATATTTAAATAAAATATATTAAAAATTTAAAAGAGTATAAGGAGTACAAGAATTTCGAAAATATTGAATGGTTGAAAGTAAAATATTTCTCAGCTAAAAAAAAACAAGCGCTAATTATATTCGGCCCGGCCGAATCTACATACCCACCATCAACTTTTACATTATATGGGAGGGGGCGGTAAAGTGGGCAGTAAAGTGGGCGGACCACGCCCATTTTTTGTTTCCGAGTTTATATCGATCCCCGAACTATACGTACAAAATTTCGTTGTCGTACATGCTTTTGTTGAAGAAATATCAGCAGAAAAGTATAAAACGGACACCCTGTGCTTCTAGTTTTTAGCTCATAACTTTTTTATTTATTAACCGATTTTGCCCATTTTCAATACCAAACAAATCTTATATAAGACAAATATTTGTGCCAAATTTCATCCCCCTATGTTGCTCCGTTCGAGCCCTATCCTGCTTTCAACAGACGGACGGACATAGCTAGATCGACTCAGAATCGAACCAGGACCCAGAAAATATATACTTTGTGGGGTCTTAGATGATTTCTTCGACATGTTACACACGGAATTACAAAATCAATATACCCCCCATTTTTTTGATGGTGGGTATAAAAAGAATTATGGTGACTGGACCAAATCCTTCTACACTTAAATTTCATATATACTATATATATGTATATAAAAATTATATTTTTAACGAATAATAAAAGGGATTTATAATAATTTAATTACCGAAACATCCGTCAAAATATCTGAACCTAAAAATGCCTTTAAAAGTGTATTTTTACAACACATAATTTTGATTTAAGCGCACGATGTGAAAACTTAATTTCTTAATTTTAAACGTAGTTTTTTGTGCTTACATTCCCTTGGAAAATAATAAAATGTGGTTGCGGCCTTTTAAATTTTAGTTGACGCTATAAATATTCATTTATAATAATATTAATGTAGGTCATTGCAATAATGGACATTTAAACAGTTTCACATATTCATACTTAAATTATATAGTCATTAATTATTAACCACTAATACTTAATTACTTATTAAGTCTGCAAAAAGTGAACTTAATTTACACACATAACCGCCAACTTATTTATGCCCTCGTTCTCACGTTATTCATAAATAACCTTAAAAAAATTGTGTTATTCAATATTTTATGATACTGCAATAACTTGACCTAACAAAATAGAAAACACTAACAAAAACAAATAACTTTTAAGCAAATTATAAAAGGAAATGACATGATATCTATGCCTAAAATTATACAAAACAATAAGAATAAAAAACAAAAAACAACTAAATAATAGATTGATTCAAGCAAGAAGTATAAATGTTGTATGTATGCAGAAAACAACGGATGTAAAGTCAGTAGGTTAAGAGTTTAATAACAACCACAAATAGAAATAAAATGTTGAACTCAATATGAGCTACAATGAAAAACAACAAAAAAATAGCTAAGAAATATGTTTGTATGTATGTATGTAAAATACCTGAAGTATGAATGAAACAAACAATAAAATACAAAGCTAAACGGACTATAACAAGGACATTAAAAAAGAAAATTGTTGAAAAAAAAAAAAAATTAAAGGACGACCGGACATTCGCGTTTAAAGTATAGTACACATACATATTTATGTATGTTTCCATATGTTTGTATACAAACTACAAATACTAAGCAATGATAAAGAAGTAAACCAACAACAACTACTTGAAGCCTTCAATCGTTTATAAATATTGTATATAGTTGGTATACAGTTCAAGTGTTTGTTTAAAGCATATATTTCTACACCAACTCACTCATATGTTTAGTGTGTAGTTTTTTTGCAAATTCGGTTTTTTGTTTTACAATTTTAGTTAAATACAACTATTGTACTGGCACATGACAAATCTAGGACAAGGTATGCATATTAGACTAAGGCATTGTTAAAACGTTATATCCTATGAAAAATTGATAAGCAATGAGAAAATGTAATTTCTTGCAGATATATTGATAATTGTTATAATAACAAGGAATAAAGAAAAGAAAGGGTATATTAAAAGAAAAACAAAATGTTTAATCATTAATAACAATTTCTTCTTATAGATAGACTAGTTTCAGTAATAATTGGCCTCTTAGTTATTTTAGTTCTTAAAGTGAATATAATTTTTGCCCATACCAAATATAAAAGCATATGAAACTGTGCAGCGGTATACCTCAACTAAATACTGTCAATGTTTTCTTTATTTTCCAGTACATATTTTTTTATTTCCAGTTATTTTTTTTAGCTTTAGTCTTCTATTTAATAATTATGGTTTACTAAACTATTGTGAATTTAACAACCGGAAATTCTACAACAATAATTTTTTTCTTTTTATTAGTAAACCAAAAAACAGAAATCAGCAATACAAAAAGAAACAAAAGAAAAGAAAAATAAATAAATTCTGTAACCCACATAATTATAATAAAAAGAAAATCAACAATAATACTTGGGGTAATTGATAATAATCATAACTTATACTAACTGCATTCTCATCATATACAAACACTTCATACATGTTTAGAAAAAGGAAATAAAAAATATATGTATATTAAAAATATAGGTCTTGGTCAGTGTTCTACTAGTCTTGTTTCCTTTTTTTAAAAATAACAATAATAAGTATTCTGAAAACAAAAAAATAACACAAATATTATAGAAATTGCAATCTTTTTTTTGTGTTTTTATTCCTCTTCAGTTTTTGCTAACTTCTATTTGCTGTTCAAACAATAGTTGACAATGACAGTATTTCCGTGATTTTTACTAGTTTATATAGTAATAAATTTTTGGTGTGTTTTATATTTACTTTTAGTTTATGTTGTCGTTATTTGTGATTTCTATTTGGTTTATCGTGCCGCTTATCATTGTATTTAAGTCAAGTCTACTTGTAGCTGGTTGCCTCATTCGTTATGGTTATTATAATGAAAATAATGGATGTTTGTTACAATTATGCTTTTTTTGTTTTTTTTTTTTTTAGTATTATTTTATGATTTTAATTTTTTTGTTTTATATAATGGTATAATTAAAGATGATTTTGACATTAAAAAAGTAGTTCATTGATAATAAATGTATATAATATAATTTTGTAATGAAATTAATTATATTTAATTGTAATAACTACAGTTTTTGCTTCAATGTAAATTTAATAAAACTAAAAAAAGTTACACTGTTTTATTGTTCAACTTATTTCTGGTTTCTTTTTAAACTATGCAGGGTTAGAATTTTTTTTTAATTTTCTGTAACATTTTAATCTTTAGTTATAAATAAACAAAATTTTTTACCAATAATCTTGAGAATATTCTCCATATTAGTTTATTTCATAAATTATAGTGGTTCAAAAAATTTTTTTTCTCCCTTAAACAAAAATTGTTGGATGTTGATGTTTTAAAGGCATGGTTTTAGATTACAAAAATTAAAATTATACTAAATATTTATAACATTTTTTGCTTAAAGATTATAAAATTAGTACACTATTTGTTTATTGAAGCAAAATTTGGATTTAAAGGTAAATTTTCCGGCCAACACATAGTGGGGTCAAACGCAAATTTTTCGGTAATAAATCTGTATCTCTAAAACTACTACTCGGATTAAATTGAAATGTATGGAAGAGTTGCAGAGGAGGACTTAAGCTTTCAGAAAAATCATATTGTAGTCACCCTGAGATAATACAGGAAAAGCTACTGGGTGTCAAAATTGACTAAAATTGACTAAGTTAAAAAAAAATCGTAACTTTTACAAATGAAGTCCAATTTTAAAGATTTTTATATTTCTGTAAAGTTCTTGGCAAGATAAAGAAAAAATAAGCTTACTTAACTTTTAGTCATAATAAAATTGTGACTTTTTTAAGACATGTAAGTCTGTTTTTATATTCTTGTAATATTTTATTAGTTTTTGGAAAGTAGGCAGAGTTTTGCTTTACAAAACATAATTTTTTTTTTGTTTTTATATCTTTTTTATATTTTTTATTTTTGAAAAATTGCCAAAAATTTATTCGTAAAGCTTTTTTAATGATTTTTGCACGAGAGAAAGATCGATATATATTTTATATACTACATAAGAAATATTGGCGAAAATATTATGCTAAAATGTTTTTTATACTTTTTTCATTAAATCTACTCTCCCGCATTCGTTTTTGGCCGGGCGGGAAGCAGTTTAATCGTTCTAAATTTATTTTTGATAAAATATAGTCAATAAATTTAAAAAAGCTCGCGTGACATTTTTTTATTAATCGATAAAAATTTTACTTTTTTCCAAAATTCACAATTTTCGACCAATGCCTGATGTAGGGTGCAAACATTAATCAATTCAAAATTTCTTTATTAAACATTTATGAAGCCTTATCTCTTATAATATATAGAGAAAAAAAAATTTTTTAAACGGAATTTTGAGAAAAAAGCGAAAGAAATGTACTATATTTTTTTAAAAAATTGCAATTTTTCATACTAATTTCAGAGTGCTGATTTTGAATATTTTTCACGTCTAGACGAATTCAGATAATTCAAAAATTCTTTCAGCTTATTATTTTGGAACATGTGGAAAATTACAGAATATTTTTAGAAAATTTTTACCTCATATACCTCAGGTCTTATTCCCGTAAAACGAAAGAAAGTCGAGGCAAAAAATCAAAAATTTAAAATTTAAATTCATATTTTAAACTTTTTTGAAGTTCTTAATAATTACTTCCAAAAAAGTGAAAATAAATGAATTTTTAATGGGAAAAATGGTAATAATTGCTAACAAAATTTAAATTTTAAAAATTTTAACGCATTTTTATTTTTATTTAATAGGGCAAAAACTGAATTTTTATTAAAAAATTGTATAAACATAGTTTTAATAGAAGTTCTTCAGAAGCAGTGAACAAGAAGTATAAAAGAATAACCATGGATTAAAAAAAGAACTTCTGCAACTCTTTTTCACCACTAAGTACTTCCTTTCAATGACAACACAATGTTAAAATCATCATTCTTTATTTGCTGTTTTTTTTTTTATGAATTGTGTAATTCAATATTCTTCCCTCGTCCTCAAACGATTTTTTATCCACTTTACCTCTTGTTGTTGTGTAAAAAATTAGATTTTCACGGTAGAAAAATTGCAAAAATGCTTATTATTTCCATTCCATATGCTTTAATGAAAGAATTTAAATGTTGTTTAAAAATAAATATGACATACATATATCCGATGACGTAACACTTGGTCATTTTCAATACATTTTGGCATCTTTTTTTTTTGAATACAAATTTTAAATTAAATTTACTATTTGAGCAGCAAACATGATAATTTGTTTAAACTAGTGATTAGAAAACCATCTTTGTTTATTATTTGCAGTTTGAAAAAAATTATATATAGTTAATAGGAAAAATTTTGAACTATATACGCATTCAGGTCAGATTTATTTTTCCAAAATCTTATTCTATTGATACTTATAAGAACAAAAACACAGATGATAAGGGAGACGCGATTCTAGATTAGGTATTTGAAGACATTTACGGTAACCGGATGTAGTCCCATACATTAATTTAGTAATGTTTTTTAACGATTAATTTGTAAAAAATTATATAAAATTTGTTAAATACAACAATTTAATTGTGTCTTTAATTAAAAAAATCCAAAATTTTTTAGGTTTTACTTATAAGTAACCAATGAGATTTGCATGACAAATATAAGGTCCAAAATGAATGGGTAACGCCCACGTTACATATAAGTAACGGCTTATAAGTTTCTCACCTTACCAGATGTAAAAATATTTTATACCGGAATGGATTTTTTCTTAGAAATTTGTTCAAAACACTTTAGATTTTTTATCAGCTCACTGACGATATATATTTCAATATTGCATGTAATTAAAATTTCTAATTAAGAAAATATTTAACAAAAACCCATCAGTATTTTTATTAAACACTTTCCCTTCGAAAAGAAAAGAGAAAAACCTGGACCTCATTAACATGACATAAACATAAATCCTATCAGACTAATTTACAAAAGAGCTTAAAAAAGTCAAACTAATACCAACTAAATGTCACAAATAAGAAGGACTTAAACAAAAGATACGAATACTTAAAAAACTATAGTATGTTGCTCGTTATTATCAACAAAAAAATCTGGGTTTTAAAGTCACATCAAAAAATATAAGAACAATAGAAAAACAATTCTCGTAGAGTAGTTTTTTTTCCTTTTTCTGTAGCTTTGTTTATTGTACACGAACTTAATACTTAAACTCGAAATGCGAGTATACAAGTACAGGAAACTAAAAAAAGAGATAATGATTTCCTAAATATTTAACATAAAAACTAGATGGCAAAAGGCCATGGGGAAAAGAGAGGAGGTAAAGGAAGGTATAACAGGTATTCCTTTTTTAGATTCTTGCATTTATTCATGCTGTAAGAGTATTGTAAAGGAACAAATCGAAAAACAGGTGAAATAAATATATGTATATATAGAATAAATGACAATGCAAACACAGCATGTGCACTTGGTAACCTATTTCCTTGTTTTGTATTTCAAAAGTTTTTAACATGTTGTTGTATTTGTTGTTAGCTGTAGTTATTTTTATTGTGAAAAATAACTAGGAAAAACAAACTACAGAAATATGAAAATAGCAGAGAGATGTTTGTAGCTTTGAGTATAGGTAATCCATACAAATGCACACACAAATACAAATGTATATAGAAAATAAAATGACAATGCCAGAAAATTTCACTTTAATATTGAGGTTAAAATTAAAAAATAAATAGAACGAAATTAAATAAAACACTTTGAGCAACAAAGGAAATTGTAAAAGCAAAAGAGTTTTAAATATAAGGCAAAAACATTTGTGGGGATATTAATATTTATATGAAATGGTTAAATAGAACTACATTTAAATTGTAAGAGTAAATTAAAAACTTTTGGTCAAATATTTTAATACTTTATTTAAAAGGCAACTAATTTTTAAAAGTTTTAATTAATTTCATAAAAAAAGAAAAACTTATGATAATGATCTAAATTAGAAACTTATGTACGTATCAATATCAACTTTTTAGTAAGCATACCAATTATTTTAAGTGCCACTTCTTTAATATTTTTATCTATCTTCTCAATTTTGCACTAAAAATTAAGCTTTAATTTCCGACAGCCTCCTCTCTGTTAGTATGTTATCATGTATTTTAATTAAAATGCAATATTACCAAAAACCACTCTCAGCAATTCTTTTACTGGGAATAAATACTTCATATACAATACAATTACTTGGCAAAAATATTTTACTCTCGTAACAATTCATAAATTATAAATTTCTGTCATGCAAAATTAAAACAAAACTCTTAATTGTACCTGTTTTATGAACAATATTTCCATTCAAACACACATGAAGAACAAATATTTGAAATAACAATTTTTTTTTTTTAAATTGAAAAGGGGTTTTAGAATTTAATTGAAAAGTATTTGTTTTAGAAATGTTTTGTCATATTCATAAGTGAAAATCGTATAAAACACAGCAGGTGTTTAACAAAAAATTTAAATGAGATTTCAATTTATTTTCAAACAAATATAATATAAAATATAGAAGTTTTTAATATTAGTAAATGGAAAAATTAAATAAAACTTTAATTATTTTTTTTTCTCACATCTATGGGATAAAAATAATGAAAAAAAGAAAGAAAGAAATAATAAATAAATATATTTGTTGAAGTTCTGCTAGGGTTTAGAAATTTAAAGAGGAATTTTGAGATACTTTCTACTGGCTGCTGAAATAAGATGATACAAGAAATCCTGGAAGTTTATTATAATTTCTTGTAACCAGCAGTATATAAAGGCTTTTTAGTTTTAGCCTCAAAATTGTCTTTTTGGTTTCTAGCCGTTTTTGAATTCTAAAATTGGTTTTAAAAAACTAAAATGTTGGTATTTCAACAACGAAAAGGATTTTAATATTAATTTTATATAAAAATAATAATATTAAAAAAAAAAAAAGTAAATAAATAAATTTAGCTTCCGGCTCTTTCATCACCAAATAAATTGTAAATCTCTTCACCTCACTTTGAAAAGTAGTCCATAGAAATTTTTGAAAAATAATTTGTGTGGAAAAATATACAAAATTAGCTCCATAACTTATTTCTGGCATTTAGTCTTTATTGAATTTCTTTTGAAAGCTCAATTAAACCTCTTTTTTTCTGAGCTCTGGTATCTAGCTTCCATAATATATTTTAATATTTACATAAAAATTGATATATTATAGAGCATACAGTATATCGTCCTAAAAGTTAATTAGGATCGAGCTTTTTTTATTTACACATTTAAATTGTAAAATTTATTTAAGCTACACAAACTAGACTCATATTTTTTTTAATATTATTTTTTATTTTCGTTTTCATCCAATGAAAATCTTTTGTAGAAACCTACATACATATCTATGCGTATTGCATTTTTCTGGTATATTCCCTGCTTTTTGTTTTACAGCCTAACAATAGATAAGTTCACATAGTTAAGTTGAACCCTATTCTTAACTATTCATATACTAGTATATTCAAATCTATTATTATTTTTTCTTTCCTTTTCATTTCTTATATACAAATTTCTATATACAATTATGTTTTTCGAAAAAAATAAGGACATCGCTCTCGCACTCAATTCCATATGAGTGCTTTTGTATTGTTCATTTCTATTGTTTGTCATATATGGAGTGTAGTGTATTTAATAGTTATAGTTCTTGTTGTTTTTATTATACTTACTACTGCATAAACATATTCACATACACATATATAGTTCATATGTTAAATATTTCTTGTACTTGTAGTTATTGTATTTTGTAATATATCCATATATATGTATGTATGAGGATTGTAATAGTAGTAGAATTATCATTTTAATAGTTTATATGTTTGTTAAGTGAATGTAGTTGTAAAGGTACATTTATATATGTGTATAAGTATTTAAATGTATTGTTGCTAAAGACATATGGAAATTATTGTAATTTGAAGTTGATAACAACCTGAACAGTTATCATGCTCATAGAACAGTTATCATACTCATAATAATAATGTAGCAAGTGTAAGTGATTAGAAGAGTTTTATGCTCTTATTGTCATCATTTTTTTATTCTTCTTTTTTTTTTTTCTTGTGTTTGGAGACAAATAGAAATAATTTAAATTCAAGTATGTGGGATGTGACTTAAATGGTCATTGAGGCATAGGTAGATATTTTAAAAGAGAATGACAAAAATCATTTGTGAATAATTTATAAGTTTTCACAATAGTTTGCATAATTAAATACTAACGTTACTTTAATGTAACACGATTAATATACTTATTTAGTTTGTATGAAAAAATTTAGAAAAAAGAAATTTAATAAAATTTATATTTTATTCTTATAAAATTTATAAATTTTTGATAAATATTAAGTTATTTTTCTTGAATAATTAAACGATTTTTTCTTTAGTTATTTAATGATTTGTAGTTTTAGAATAAATAGCTATAATAAGGTTTCTCAAGAAATTCATTAGAAAATCTTGTAAAAAGGAAGCAACAATAAAAAAAATACAATTCTGTAATTTATTTTACGATTAAAAATTAAATTTTGGAAACTATTTTTTCATACTAAATTCAAGATTTATTTTTTCTATTAAAACTTTTTTTTTTAAAGTGAAAACATCAAAAATGTTTTAGTTTATCATTTTTATCTCAAAGCTGGCAAAACTACGATTAAACAGAGCTACGTACAATAAAAATTGATGCACAAATCTTGATGGGTACCCATGCATAACTACAGTTAAATGGAAATACACTAGTGGAAAAAAAAAAAAAAATGTTTCGCCTTAAATTAAAAAAAGATGGATTAGATGGAATTTAACGTGCTGAATAAGAATCAGCTTTTACTTTTTTTCTATCACGTATTAATTTTTTTTATGGGAATGACTATTATGAGCCCGCCTTTAGGCAGTCACACTTGTATAACTCGAAACGGTTTGTCCTATTAAGATAAATTATACTCAAATATATTGCGACTTTAATTGTCTTTGAGCTGATTTTACATAATTTTTTGTCCAGTTAATATTTCCGTAATTATTCGGTTTTTTTGAAAAATGGTTAAAATTTTGATCCATAATTTGAAATTCTTGAACGAATAAAAAATATTGTTGACATATCTTGAAGAAAATTTCCGTATGCATCTTTTGGTGTATCACTCATCGTGTAAACGGTTCTTGAGTTATAGTCTAAATTTGACAAACCATTCTCGAATTTTATAGTGTGACCGCTGAGTAAGGTGATGATATTAGCCATGACCATAAAAAAAGTGATAGTGAAAAAGTGAGAGCAGATTCTTGTTAAACTCGTCAAAATCCACCTAGTCCAACTATTTTTGTTTCAAGATAGAATACAATTTTTTATTTCTACTCAATTGTATGTGACATGGGTATTTTTACTTAACTGTGAATAAAATCAAGATTTGTCCATCAATTTTGAAGACACATACCTTATTTTATTCGCAGCATTACTAGCTTTAAGATAAAGATAATAAACATTTTTGTTGTTTTCATTTATCAAAAAAAAAAAAAAAAAAAATTAGAAACAAAGAAATTTAAAATTTTGAAGAATAAGATTTTTTTGGACATTTATTTCAAAATAACTTCGAAACTTTTGAGCACATACAAAAATTATGTTAGGATGATTTGAAGATATTTTTATTAAGCATCTTTTGGTGTAACACACCGTTCTTGAGTTATGAGGAAATATACTAGAGTAATGGCCTTACTATGGGCGAAATATTAGACACGCCCATAAAAAAAAAAATCCAGACCTGATGGAAAAAAACTGAAAGCAGATTCGTTTTTAGCACATCAAAATGCATTAAGTTTAACCAGTGTTACCGTTTGGCAACTTTAGTCGCCATTTGCCCCTTTTTCAACCACCTGGCCACTTTTTTGGCCCCTTTTTTAAATGGCGACTAAATGGCGACTTTTTAAGACTATGTGCTAAATGATGAGAAACTAAGTTATTTCAAATATCTCGATCGATTATATATTAATTTCAACAAATAAATTCATCATTTTGAGATTGTTTTACAGTATAGTGATATAAAAAGCAGCAGAGTACTTATAAATGAACTGAAACCGTTAGTAATTAAAAATAATAAAGTTTATGAACAGCTATTTATATCATCATATGCCGAATCTTTTTGGACTGGTTTAAAAAAATATTCGATGAATACTTATATCCTAATTTATATTTTTACATTCGTCATAGCAATTCCTCGGGGGAACGTGATTTTGTTTACTAAATTATCAATAATAAAAAATAATGTGTCTTACAGACTTAAGCCAATACTTGTGGATCCATGCTTTCCGTCCTAAATTTGTCCGATGGGGATTTGAAAGACTGGAGTACGAGTGAAGAACTCGTACAAAAGTACAGAAGTTTAATTAAAAGAGTAAGTTAAATGTTTTTGTGAATAAAACTTTATTTTTACAATAATACAAATTGTTGTAAAATAATTATAAATTATTTTGTTATTAGTAAAACTGAATTTTGTAGTTTTTCTTAAAATACAAGATTTTTATTGTTTTTGTTGTTAAATAAACAAATTTTAAGGAGTTTTTTAGGTTTTAAAGCAGTTGGCCCCTTTTTTCAAAAAATCCCCTTTTTTGGAAACTTTTTAAAAATTCTCAACGGTAACGCTGAGTTCAACTATTCGTCTTTGGTGGAGGATTTTTTTGTTTACCAGTGTAATTATTGTGCAAGTTAATCCTGATATTTTACACTGTTGTATTTTATTCAAGATAATGTTTTCTGCTTTTCATAAGATTAACTAGAAATGATTTAATGGAAAACATTTAATTTTATTTGAGACCTATCTAGAAGAGATTGAAAGTTTTTTCAGTTCTTTTTGACTTTTCAATATTAAAAAAATAATAATTTTGTTGTTTGCAAACATCTGAATTAAGGTAATAAAATAAAGGAAAATATTACGGTTTCAAAGCGAATCTTTAGAAAACTTTATTACGTCTGTTAGTAAAATTCTAAAGGGAGCTAAATGTTTATTTTTGTAAATATTAATTCTTTATTCAAAATGCATTAATTAAAATGCACAGCTTCGGAAGAATTAATTAACCAATACTAAAAATATAATTATATAGTTTCATTCAAAAGCTTTTTGTTCGAAAAGGATTCTCCTAGTGAATGAACATATTTTTCTTTCACTCAAATTTTATTGTTTCGTTTTTAGTCTTTTACATAATGTATCAAAATATTTTCTAAAGCTCATTTGTAATAGATTTGAATCAAAGAATATTTGATTGAGTTAAATCCCTTAAGGAATAAATTCTCAATTAAATTAGTTCAATACATGTGAATTAAAAAAATTACAATCTATGAATTTAGTTATTACGAATTGCTTTAAAGGAATAAGTTAATTAATGGTTAAAGCCTTTCGAACCTTTCAGAACTGTTTCAGAACTTAAACAATATGTTATGAAGATAATGAAAATAGAGATAAAATTTACACAAAACTATTAAAAAAAAGGAAAGCTCAAATATCGAAATTTATAAAAAAAATATTTAAGTACTTATCGTATGCTATTATGCGCTATTCCAAACGTCCACTATACTCAATCTGACAAATTTATATATATTTACTATAAACGTGTATTTTTTAAGAAAGTGCCTAATACTGTATTAGTAATACAATAGTCACTTATCTTCGAAGTAGTAAGGAGTGAGATCGAAAAAATCTTAACACACATTTTGCCTCATAACTTTTTTCGGAATCAATATTCAAATTTTTTTTTTATATAGTTATCATGGAAAAATACTTCAGTTATTATTTTTAATAACAACCATGTTAATTTGTTCTTATTTTCATCAAAATAAGTGACGAAAAAGATTTACGTCGTACAAGTTATTAAAAAATTTCAAAAAATCCAAATAGGTCTTACAAATAATTGGCCACAGAATTAAATGTCGTCCGTAAAACCGTTTCTAATGTTATTAAACAGTATCAGGAGAATTTAACTATTGATGTGAAACCTAGTTCGGTAAGAAAAAAGGACCACATGATATTGGGAAGGCCAGAAAATTGAAGGCATATTGAAAGGAACTCCAAACACATCTGGTAGAAAATCAGCTCAGTTTTCTCAGTGCTTCGACTATTTGGTGCGAAAATTTAAAGCTAATGGGAAAGTTGATAACATATAAAGTTCAAAAAATTCCAAACTGGAATTCCGCAAAAAAAAATACAAGCCAAAAATAGGACTCGGAATTTAAAACCAAATTTCATACAAAAATACTCAAGCTGTATAATTGACGAAGAAACGTAGGTGCTGGCAGAATATTCGCAGCTTGTGTCTCAAAAATTTTTATTGCTAATGCTCAAAGCAATGTTGGAGATAAGTTTAAGACCCAAAAGCAGCAAAAATTTCTTACAAAATTCATGGTATGACAAGCTTTTTGCAGTTGCGGCAAAACAGGAAAGTCATTTGATACATTCGGATCTATAAATACCAAAATATGTATGAAGGAATATTTGCAAAAAAGACTTCTTTTCTTAAGAAAGCACAACGTGTTCATATATTTTTGGACCCATTTGGTATCATGTCACTACGGTAAGAAAGCTCTGGAGTGGTACCAAATCAATAACATAGTTTTAGTACCAAGAGAGGTCAATTTTCAAAATTGTTCATAGCTTAGACCAGTGGAGAGATATTGAGCTCTTCTGAAATTGAATTCAATAGCACAAAAAAGGTGTCCCAAAATACTGAAGATTTTAACAGAAGATGTGCACACTGTTCCAAAAAAGTGACTGAAGCAACTATCAAATCTCCAAAGAAAGGGTTTTCAAAAATGGTCCACAATTTTATTATTAGTGGTTAGAACCATAAAAATTATATATTTCTGTGATCTGTGCTAAATTATCAAATAACTAAAAAATAATGAAAATTCTAAGATCAACGGTTTCCAAGTTATTGAATATTATGTATGTTAAGAATTTTTCGATCTCACTCCTTATACAAATTAAAGAGAGTGGGTCAAAGCTGTCAACAAAAGTTACAATATATATTTTTAAAACCATTTCCCTGGAGAAAAACTTTAAAACCTACACCATATTGTCAAGACATATGTCAAAGTTGAAATGACAGTTAAACCCTATTAAGTTTACCCCCACTTAACAAGTTTCAAAGCTTTAAAATGCATAAGTAAAATATTACTTTTTAAAATAGTTTGAAACATTTAAATTAAATTTAAATATTATTTGTTGAAATTATTAATTTCTATTTCTCAAATAAAATTAATGTTAATAATGACCGGTATTTAAACTAATACCTATTTAAACCTTATTAAAAACTTAAATAGGAATCTTTAATATTTAAATTAGCTTTAATAATGCTTATACGTTAAACCCTAGTTAAGGCAAATATTCATATAAAACATTCCATAAATAATATTGCCTATATATGTATAATTTTTTTTGGTTTCATATTTAATTGCACATAATGCATTCTTAATTAAAACTATTAATGATCATACCATCAAAATGATTAACAACCTCAAGGAGTAGGTAGATATGTGTGTGTATATATAGATGTAAGTATAGTGAGTAACATAAAAATTGTTTATACACATACAGCTTTGTATAATGAATTACTCATACACTTGCAAATTTTATTGCCAAGCAAACAGTTTATACGCATATACACAAATATTTATTAATAAATATATAAGGGCGAGTATCTATGCAAATGTAATCACCCCAAGTAAATATACATAAATATATACGTGCATAAATATTTGCATGTAAGCGTGTATACATACATATAAAATTCATGTATTTATTTCAAGATGTTTATAGAACATTTATTAAACATACAAACTTATACACAATAAAAAAATAATAATAATATTACTAACATAGTCAACAGCAAAGTGGTCGGAACGGGCCAAAAGAAACCACAACAAATAGAGAGAGAAAGAGAGAAGAATATGCATGCTAAGGAGAAAAAAAGCTTTTATTGAATACCATAGACTTATGAATAATATATTATTCTTGACATAAATTAAATGACCCTTATGGTACGTAGTGTATTTTAATTTCAAGGATATAGCAATTTTTATGAATTAATAATGCATACGATAATGGCGACACTGTTAAATATTTAATAATGTTTTTATATTTGCTTATTTATTGTATTGTTATATTGTGTACATTATGATTTAATGGACAATAAACAATTTTTGATAAAAGACATTAAATACAATTTGTTTAAATAACATTAACTTTGATTAAAATAAAAGAACAAAGATTTATAAAAGAATAGAATTAACAGTGTAATAAGAGTACTTGTTATATATATTAAAAATAATAATATATTCATAGCATTTCAAGTGTTCTATTGTATTTGTGGTCATTTAAAATTTTGAGAAAAATAATAATAATTCAAAATTAGTTAAACACGTTAATTTTAAGTCACATATAAACGAAAAACAATACGAGTCTAAAATTAATCCCAATTTAAATGCATCAGTGAATGTTCATTAATTTAAAGTTTTTAATGATAACAAATGTAAATAAGCCATTAACATCTGGGAAACATCTGGATACTGTCTCTAATTGTCTGGAATCTGCTCTAAAGACTCTTATTGACTGGAGTGTCACATGTGGACTTAGAGTAAATCCAGCTAAAACGGAGTTAGTTCTCTTTACTAGGAAATACAAAACGATTAAGTTAATCCTCCGAAACTGAATGGGATCACTCTTAAGATCTGTAATAGGGCCAAATACTTGGGTATTATTCTCGATATGAAACTATCTTGGGGACCAAATATCCAATCTAGGGCTGATAAGGCCATTACGGCTGTCTACACCAGCAGGAAGGTCATATGTACTACATGGGGGATAAATCCAAAGAGTATGAGAGGGATCTTTGAGGCGGTGGTCTAACCTATACTTCTGCCATCAGACAAGCAATGGACAAAGATATCCATCGTAAGGTTTTTGTGAAAGTTCTTAGGTCGATGGGCATTCTTATTACGAGTGCGCTGCGCACGACGCCAACTAGGGCTCTTTTCACACTTTTGCATTGGTTACCTGTTGACCAGGTTGCTTTCAATTCAGCAATTAGGCTGAATGCAGGATGTCCATGGGGTAGGTGGGACTATGGGCATTCTTGTATTTTAGGATACTCTACGAGTGGCCAGATACACATTGATTACTGCATCTGAAACCATCCATGAACTTAACTCTCCGTCTGTTATTCATCCATCTTCAGGGGCTCTGAGGGTTTATACCGATGGCTCAAAAAAGGTGGATGGTCCGATGTGGTTTACTCCAAGCGGAAATTTCCGCCATTAAAAAGGCCAGCAAACTGGCTGAAGTATCACAAGATTTCGAGAGATATCTGTATTTTTACTGACAGCAAAGCTGCCATTAGATCTATACCGGGTGTCTATACGACATCTTTGTTAACAACTGAATGCCGGGTATCTCTTAGCGAGACTTTCAAATGTTAAGCTAATTTGGGTTCCTGGGCACGGCGACTGTGCTGGGAATATTATGGCTGATGCTGCAGCCAAACTGGCTGAAGTATCACAAGATTTCGAGAGATATCTGTATTTTTACTGACAGCAAAGCTGCCATTAGATCTATACCGGGTGTCTATACGACATCTTTGTTAACAACTGAATGCCGGGTATCTCTTAGCGAGACTTTCAAATGTTAAGCTAATTTGGGTTCCTGGGCACGGCGACTGTGCTGGGAATATTATGGCTGATGCTGCAGCCAAACAGGGACTGACTCTCAATGAAGAGTCTATTGATCATCTGATAGGTATTCCTGTAGCGGAATACAAGGCTTTGTTCCAAAGGGAATTTTTAGGTATTGCTCAGACGAGATGGGAAAATGAAGGTACATGTCGAATTGCTAGGACTATTTGGGCCACTTATGATGGTCGGAGGACCAACTCACTTTACTCGTTCTGTAGAGCACAAGTGAGACTGTTAATGTCGGTAATGGACACTGTGCACTGCGTTTTAGGGACTCATGCGCGTAGAATGGGTCTTCGGTTTAATGACTTCTGTAGAAGTTGCAATGACGAGATGGAGGAAGAATCAAATAAAATATTCATGCTCAAATTCATGAAATAAGTTCATGTAAATCTAACTTGATTTTTTTATTTTAAGTACAGTCATCTATATATTTTAAAGTAATAAAATTTGTTATATATAGTTTTAAAGAAGGCAAGATTTCTTTATAAATTATACGACTGTTTTGTTTTTGTAACGTTTCTTGTACAGAAATTTTAAACAAGCAACTCGCAGAAAACATACTTCATTATAATTTTATTGATGCAGTACACTATTGGATGTGAAGAAAACTGATAAAGAACAGTATGAAAATACATACAGATTTTATAATTTGCAATATATATTTTTCCAAATTTTGTTCAAGAACTATACAGCACCATGCATTCTATCATTTTTAGTACACTATTCATGATTCCGGAATTTCGTATTTTTTCTCCTTATTTCATTTATTCACTCCTAATTCAAAGCATAAAACATATTTAAAATGTTAAAATTAAATTTTACAATCACTGCTTTTTCATTTAAATAATTTTCTTATAAATAAAAAATTCTAAAATGGTTTAGTTATTTTTTCTTCCAAAATTTGCTATAAAAAAGTGTTAATAAAAATTTCAACAAACAAAGGAAAAATTGTAAACAAAAATAAAATAAGACTAGAAAATGTTCTGTCACCATGTCCACTTTGACAATGTTTAGTATTTTTGTAAATTTTATGTACAAATAAACATATATAGTGTATAAGTAGTTTTTGTTGCATTGTTGTGTTATTATTATTGTTGGGTCTTTTGTTAAAGTCAAAGTTGGTCACCATTATTATTTTGTTTAAAGGTTTTATAGCTCGAGGACAAACTTCCTATTGTTCTATATGACTTGATGGTTGACTGGTTAGTCTGTTGGCTCTCTGTACTCTTAGTAACATTTTGTTCTTTTTACCATTGGAATTATAGTTTTTCTTCTCGGCAGTAGTTTTTCATTTCTTTTTGCAACGTTTTTTTTTTTTTTTCATAATTTTGTAGCGCGTTTGGGTTTATGTCGCATTAACTGTCGCAACTTTATAACAATACAATACTCCTCTATACATTGACTTCGTTTGGGTATTAAAAGGCAACAAAATAAATACCAAACACATACACTATAAATAAAAAAAGAGGAGCTTAAAACAAACCATAACACATAAATAAAGTTCGTATGTATGTGTGCTAGAGTATAAAACAAAAAGGAATATTAGAACAAAAAAGAGGCAGGTCCCATAAAAAAACAGTTTTTAATAACAAAAAAAAAAAAAAAAAAAAAAAAAGATGACAGCTACATGAATCAGTAGTACTACAACAACATATACTTATTTGGAGTGTAAGTGAATACACACTTTGAGAAATTTGATAAATGGTATTTGAAATATCCATACAAGTAGATTTTACACTGTATTGGATTAACAAATTTAACTACCAAAGATATTAATTCGCTGCACCTTTTAAACTTGTCTTTGGAAAATATGTTGGACATAAGGCTCTTAAAAACAAGATTTGTATGCTAAAAAGAAGTATTCTTTAATGCTTGAATGTTAAGCTATTTATAATGAATATGAAGTTGATATTGAAATTGATATAAAATAAATCTAATATCTACTCATCTCATTTGTTTTATAAAAACTAAAATTTGTAAACTTTCTAATAAAATTAACATCTGCGCGCAATTTAATAACTCGCACTGTATAAAATAGCGTAAAAGAATTATTATATTTTTGTATACGTGTAAGTAAAAGCAGAGTTTAACTCGGTACAATAAAAAATGCAAATAATAATAAAAAAAACTAAATACTATAAAAAAGTTAATGGTGTTGTGGCCTGAGTGTTACATTTCTGTGTCATTTCCTATTTGGGCTGATATTGCTTTTGTACATTTCTTTCTTTCTTTCCCAACTCTAGTATTTTTTTTTTGTCATTTGTTCTGATTTTTCTTGCTATTTCTTGTTGTTCTTGCTGGATAGCTGTTGTCATTATAAAGTTCGCTGTTATCATTATTGTATGTTTGTTAAGCTCTGGTTTTTCTTTTGTTTTCTATATGTTACCCTATTCATACCATCATTTTATTTCCTTTTTTCTCCCTTTTTCTCTATTTTAATTCTTTTGCGGCACGTCATGCTCTTTTTGTTTTATATAATTTTTATGTTGTAAGAAAGCAAATATACATAGAAACAAAGAAGTGTGTTACTTTTGGGTGTTATAGTTTATGTAAATTTGTTCTAAATGACAAATAGGATGTGTTTAGTTAGTAAAAGTTTTTCTAGTATCATGGCATAGTATTTTTATTTGTATAATAGCTAACATTTAATTTTGCTGATTGAGCATATTATTTATATAGAATTTGATTATCAATAAATGATAGTGACCTTACTTAAATTGTAGTAGTTTACATTTTTAAAAGGGGGTAGTTCCTGTTTATATTTTTGGTTACCAAATGCCTACAGCTAAATAGTTTGTGTGGGGGAGTGAACAAAGTAAATGTTGGAATTAATGCCTTAAGTTTTTGCTGGCAAAAAAAGGAAAATTGTGGTAAAGTACTTTAATGAATTTCTTTAAATGAAAAAGTTTTAAAATTAAATATATTTCTAGGAAGTTAAGTAATAACATTTTAATAGCATATAAATATTCAAAATATTTTATAATACAAAAATTAGTAAAAATTTTCTTTAAATAGAGAAACTATCAAAAATTTTGTATAAGTACCATATTTAACGTACTTTTTCTTGAAACAGACAATCAATGCTGGAAAATTGTTTAAATAAAAAAATCAGTGCAACTAATTGTAACAGCTTTGATATCGCTGAAAATAATCTGTATTACATATTGAAGAATTCCAACAAATTAATAGGAAAGTGTAGAATATTTGAAATAAAAAAGGTAAAAAATTTTAACATAAGATTTATATTTTAAAGAGTGTTATTTATGCATCTTAAGCTTCTTCAAAAAATATTTTATACCATTTTGATGAAGAATTTTTGTGGATTTTGTTTTCCAATATAAAATTTTAAAAAAAAAAAATTAAGTAAAAAATGTATTATATAGTAGGGACATTAGGCTTTAATTTGATACCCATTTTGGGTTGATATTGTTTGATATTGGGTTGTTTGTAAACATTTGGAATATTTTGGTACAAATTTAACGAACATATGAAAAGATGTTATTATATTCTAATAAAAGATAAAAAAAAACATTAAATTACAACGTGATCATTAAATTGCTTTAATATTAATCAGGTAATTTACTTCTGAACTTACAATTTTTATTTCGAAATAAACCTCCGATATTCCTCAAGTTTTCCAAACGCTAAACTTTTGCAATCCGACCAATACGGATTGAATTTAAATCTATAAAAAAAATCTTTTAATCACCCTGTGTTAACACGCTTGGCAAAATAAAGAAAAAAGCTTACTCTTACGGATAAAAAGATATCTTACAGTTAAAGAAGTATTTAATTTTTTGATTAACTCAATTCATGTAGATCTGAAAAATATTCAGTCTGCACATGAGTATTCAAAATTTCTGCTAAAAATCGAAAGAAAATCAGTCGAAAATTGTTTGAATAATTCTTTGTTGAAAGAATTACACTCTATATAAAAAAAATATCAAAAATTTATATATTAAAAAAAAAAAATATATATCGAAAACTTTATACAAATACAAAAAAAAAAAAAAAAAAAAATTATTAAAATTCTATAGAAGGCAAAATTAACATAATAAAAGAAAATTTAGCTAAAAGAATATTTATCGCAACGTTTTATATATAAAATATAATTAAACCTCAAAACCAGTAAAATATAACACAGGACAACAAAAAGATAATATTTTTCTGCAATTATTTTTGGATTATGGAATTTTTACCCTGACTGATTTGGTTCTATATAAGGAAAATTGTTCCTTATTTAAATATGAATTTTTAAATCTGCTCAATAAATTCGGAGATATTAAAATAAAAAAAAAAAAAAAAAAAAAATTTAATGTTTTAGTATCTCGAAAGCTATTGAGCAGATTAAATTATGGCGCAGATAAATCCAAATTTCTTGAGTTTCTTGAATTTTACTTAATTTTACTTCGTCAGCGGAATTTTGGTATAAAAAAGATATTATATACTAAATTTAAACTAAGATTCCTTACTCCCGTGGGAACATTTTTAATAATGGTGTTGTGTTGGCATTAAGTTATTTTCAGACGATAATATTCAATATTAAGATATGTAAAAAATTTGAATATTAAAATATTTTCTTATCGTCTGAATACAAATTGTTTGATTTTGAAAAAATACTTATGATTTTTTTCGAAATACCAATGGTATTTTAAATTTGTTGAAATTCTTCAAAAACATTTGATTTTTATATATACCAATGTTATATTTTTTCATAAACAAAAAATAAAAACAATAAAATATTAATAAAATAAATATATTAATCAATATTTCATCGTGAATTTCATGAAGGTAAGAATTTGTAATACAATCAAAGATAATATACAATATAGTATTTTTTGACATACCGATGAAATACGTAATATTTTACTTCCGAAAAATCTTAATACTAAATATTATCGTCTGAAAGTTCCTTTAACAATTATAAATATTTTAAATATTTTTCTTAAAAAAGTATCAAAAAGGATATTAAATAATACGATTTTCAAAAAAATACAAAAGGCATGTTTGATATATTTTTGATAAAAAAGATAATATTTTAAATTTATTTATATGTTTTTGGTTTAGAAATTTCGTACCAATTTTTTATATCTTCAACGATCGAAAGTTCAACAAGCGCGAATGTTATATTTGGCTCAGCCGAATCTATATACCCACCATCAACTTTTTCTAATTTTACGTTATATGGGAGGTAAAGTGGGCGGAACACATCCATTTTTAGTTTCCAAGTTTATGTCGACCCTCAAACTATTTATGCAAAATTTCGTTGTGGTAGAAGCTTTTGTTTAAGAGATATCAGCAGAAAAGTATGAAATTAAGCTACAACGGACCCTGTGTTTCTAGTTTTTAGCCCATAAATTTTTTTGTTTATTAACCGGTGTTGCCTATTTTCAATATTTTCAAAACAAACCTTATATAAGATAAATATTTGTGCCAAATTTCGTCCCCCTATGTTGTTCCGTTCGAGCCCTATTCTGCTTTTAGCAGACAGACAGACGGACAGACGGAAATAGCTAGATCGACTCAGAATCTAACCAGAACCCAGAAAATATATACTTTATGTGAATATAATGATTTTTTCGATATACCCCCATCTTTTTGGTGGTGGGTATAAAAACTACAAAAGTATTTCTATTAATTTTTTTTATAGTATAGAAGAATGTGACTAAGAGCTCATTTACATTAGGGATTTTCCCTGGGAATAATCGCTGCAACTTTTACGTTTGTAGGCAAGGGTGCAGAGAAGCAAGCGGGGTAAGAAAAGTTGCACGTCGTAGCAAAGCTAAAAATTTCATGAAATTTTTTCAAATTTATTTTAAATTTTTCTGATTTCTTGTTTTTTGTCAAATATTTTTTTGAAAAATTTCACAATACAAATTTATATGTGTAAATGTAGAAGGGATTTCGAAGCAACTTGTAAACAAAATATCATAAAAAAACGCTGCTATAATCCCCAATGTAAATAGGCACTAATAGGTTTTGGAAATTCTCATCCATAAATTTTAATATTTATGCAAAATTTCGTTGTGGTAGAAGCTTTTGTTTAAGAGATATCAGCAGAAAAGTATGAAATTAAGCTACAACGGACATCCTGTGTTTCTAGTTTTTAGCCCATAAATTTTTTTTGTTTATTAACCGATGTTGCCTATTTTCAATATTTTCAAAACAAACCTTATATAAGATAAATATTTGTGCCAAATTTCGTCCCCCTATGTTTTTCCGTTCGAGCCCTATTCTGCTTTTAGCAGACAGACAGGCGGACAGTCGGAAATAGCTAGATCGACTCAGAATCTAACAAGAACCCAGAAAATATATACTTTATGTGAATATAATGATTTTTTCGATATACCCCCATCTTTTTGGTGGTGGGTATAAAAACTACAAAAGTATTTCTATTAATTTTTTTTTATAGTATAGAAGAATGTGACTAATAGGGCTTGGAAATTCTCATCCATAAATAACCATTTATCTGTAATTTCATGTTAATTATTACAAAAAATTAAAAGAGTAATATTAGAATAACGAAAAAAAGTACCAAAAATATCTCTTTTAAGGATTCTCATTCATTTAGGAACTTACATCTTCAATTCTATGTTTCTAGGATGAATATTATAGAAAATTTAAGAAGTACTATTAGAACAATGGAAAAGTACCACAAAGTCTCTTCTTATGGATTCTCATTCAGTTAAGACAACATACCTTTAATTTCATGTTTCTAAGTTAAAAATTATTGAAAATTCAAAAAGTACCATTAGAAAAACAAAAGGGTGCCCCTTGTGAATTCTTACTCACTTAGGGTCACATATCTTTAATTTCCTGTTTCTAGGTTAAATATTATAGAAAATTCAAAAAATATCTTTAGAAGAATAAAAATGCACCACAAAGTCCCCTGTGAATTCTCACTCACTTAGGCACACATATCTTTAATTTCATGTTTCTAGGTTAAATATTATAGAAAATTCAAAAGGTACCATTGGAAGAACAAATAAGTCCCCTCTCATGTTTCTATGTTCATAATTACATAAAATTCAAAAAGTACCATTGGAAAAATAAAAAAGTACCACAAATTCTCATCTTCTGAATTTTCATTTACTTAGGGCTGCATATCCATAATTTCATGTTTCTAGGTTAAATATACAGAAATTTCAAAAAGTACCATTAGAAAAACAAAAAAAGTACCACAGCACCACGTATCTTTAAGTACCACAAATTCCACTTTTGTGAATTATTATCCGCATAGGACTACACTTATTTAATGTCATGTTTCTAGGTTTGGTATATTTGACAATTCGTTATTGAGTTTGTATAAAATGTAATTTCCCGCTTTTTTGTTGGGACTTTTTTTCACCCATGGAAGTATCAAAAATTGTATTCCAATGAATTTCTAAATTGTAGTGGTATTCTATATGAAAATACTTATATGTATATTTCAATAAATAAAAAAAAAATATTTTATTAAAAAAGTACCAAGAATAGGTACGATTTTTACCCCTTAAATGTTTGAGTTTCGAAAAAGTACCAAGGTTGTGTTTATCATTTTTAGATAAGTTACGAATACGATGTAAATTTTATCTGTAATTTGACTGGTTTAAAAGATACATATAGTACCAAAATACAGTTTTTACTCGTTTTCTCCCTAAAAAGGCAGATTGTTGAAAAATTACCGCACAGATGGAATAATTTTTAAATGAATAATGATAACTATTCAAATTTTTTTGTATATCTTGGATCTATAAGAAGGGAGGTGATACATTATTAATTTTTCAAATAGCAAAAAAATAAATTAAAAGGCTTAAAATATCATGATAAAATGTATCTTAATTGACAGAATGTTGCCAAATTAGTGTTGCCCTGTTTTAACAAACAATCTGCGCTGAATAATATTGAAGACAATATTGACAAGATTGTTTCTGAAAAAATATATTCATTTGATATCAAAGGTTGAAATTTTTATTACAAAATGAAAAAAAAAAAAAAAAAAAAAATAACTGCCACTCTGTTGATAGGAAGATGAAAATTTCAAACAATATTCATTGGTCGCTACACCAAGAACAAAAAATGTTTTCACATTTGCGTTCTTGTTTGTATTTTGAAAGTTTTTAGAGCTTCAACAGATTTGAGTTCACTTAATGAATTTAATTTTTCTGAAATTATTATATACCATTAAAGGGAAATATTGTGATATATAATGGTTTAAAACCAGAAAATTCAAAGCGATAAAAGTCTTTATTTATTCAAGAAATGCACAAGACTTTATGTTTCCTTTTAAACTTTAAAATAAAAAATTTCCTTATATAATCCCTAAAATGCAATACCAAGACATGAAGGTTAATAAAAACCCAAGTTGCACTTGTGAATACATGTTATCCAAAAAAGCTATAAATAAACTAAACACTTAAGTCAAAGTTAATGCTATCAGAGTAACAAAAAACACTCTTAAAACAAAAACACTAAATAATAAAACAAAAGTAAACGAATTTAAACGTTTTGTTACTACATGTAGCATGTATAAAAACATTTAAGAAATATGTTCATTTTCTAATGAACACTACACAACACTCCTTTAGACCAACCACAAATATGTAATTCAAGGAAAATCCCTCCTCTACAACATTTCCTTTTATAACAAAATCAATAAACTTGGTAATTCAAAAGGAAATTATTTGGAAAGTTTTAAACGATCTGAAAGTTTGATTTCTTAAAACAGATTAAATAAGAATTGTAAAAAACACCCAAAATGTTATGTGAAAATTAAATTTTAAATTCATACAAAAAAAAAAAAAAAATTATGTGTTTTTTTTGTTTTTTTTTTTTGTTATGCTTTAAATTTAAAATGTATTAAAGTTATTTTTCTGTTGATAGTTGTTTGTTTTTATTTTGTTTTCGTTTATACGTCTGTTTGTTAAATTGCATACAAATGTTTAACAAAATTTATTACTCTGTCAGGCATTATATTTTTCAATGCATTTATTTTATTTTATATGTTTGTTTGTATGTATAGGTTTCTTTGTGTGCATATACTAAGTAAACAATTGTAGTTGTATTAGCAGTAGCGGTAGTAAATATGGTGGCCTTAGTGTATTTTTGTATATATTTGATGGTGTTTGTGTAGTGTATTGTTTTTTTTTTATTTTTGTTTAAACTTAATGTGGTATTTGTAAAGCCTCTCAAAGGCACATTATGCCCAAAATGAAATAATAGCAACAACAACAAAAACAACTGCAACTGGTAGGATATAATACATCGACAGTAGAACTGAACTGAACAAAAATAAAATTAAATAAAATAAATACAGACACAAATACACTAACACAACCAACTAGACAAAAGAAAATAACATTACATTAATACAACGAATAATTTTTTATATTTTTTTTTTTATTCGTTTGTTACTAAATTTTACAATATTGTTGTATTTGTTGTTTTTGCTATGGTTGGCTCTGATGATGATGATGTTGTTTGGTTGGCTGGTTGTTTTGAATCGCGTTGCAGAAATGGCAAGAGCAAACCACTCTTGTGTTTTGTGAATTACAAATGCAAAAATGAACGTAAAATATTTTTGTACGTTGAAATTTATAGAGTATTGAAATCAGAGTAAGTGTAAAAAGAACATATAACTAAACTAAAATACAAATGAATTGCTGAAAAATGAAGGGTGGTAGCAAGGTGGGAAAAAAGGGTACTTTTTTAATAAAACCTTCAATTCATTTTTTTATAGAAAATTTTCAATAAAAAATTTTATCAATAAATTTTAGTTTTATAGAAAATCTTTGGTAAATTTTCATTCTTTAGAAAATCTTTGATAAATTTTCTTTCCGTAACAAATTTTCGATTGTTTTCTTTTTTTAAAAATCGTTTATTAATTTTTCATTAAATTAATTTCTGTTTATTTCTTTTTTACTTTTAAATAAATCTTATTTTGGGCATGTGTGAAACGATAGGAAAGTTCTATGGTAAAAAATATGTTCACTATGGTGAGAAAAAATTTAATTTTACACAATATTTAACCGCTTTGTTAAATATTGACAAATTTAATTTTTATTATTAAAAATAGAAAAATAAAATGTCTACAGAAAAAATATTAATAACAATAAAAATACAAATTGTTTCGTTTGCATTTAAAATCCTTTCTAAAAGCAAAACTCCTGTTTGGCAACATTTTAAAATGTATATTTTCTAAACATTTTATATTTCTGAAATACATTGTGTGTACATATGTGTATTCAATAATTTTAAAACGTCGAAAATTTCTATACATTTGTTAAAAGTCCTACTAGCCCTACGAGCTAGTAACATTTTATTCTCTTCATTACATTCAAAAATTTACTAACAAGCATACTTTACTATCATTTCACACAGGCCCTATAAAGAAAACTTGATTTTTTAAAATTTTTAATAAATTTTTAAATTAATAATTTTATTCCTTTTTATAGAAAATGTTCAATAAATAGTTTTTTTTATAGAAAATTTCATGTAAATTTTAATTTGTATAGACATTTTTTTAATTTTTTATATAAAAATTTCCGATAAATTTTCTTTATAGAAAATTTCCAAAAAATATTATTTATTGAAAATTTACTATAAATTTTCTTTTCTTTATAGAAAATTTTCAATAAATTTTATAGAAATTTTTTTTTCTAAAAATTTTCAATAAATTTACTTATTATAGAAAATTGTGGATAGATTTTCTTTATAGAAAATTTAGAATTTTTTAAAATTTGCGATATTTTTTATACCCACCTTCAAAAAGATGGGGGGTATATTGATTTTGTCATTCCATGTATAACATGCCGAAGGAATCATTTAAGACCCCACAATGTATATATTTTCTAGGTCCTGGTTAGATTCTGAGTCGATCTAGCTATGTCTGTCCGTCTGTTGAAAGCAGGATAGGGCTCGAACGGGGCAACGTTCATAAACAAAAAAATTATGGGCTAAAAACAAGAAACACAGGGTGTCCATTTCATACTTTACTGCTGATATTTAAAAAAAAAAAAATTACATTAAATATCTTGGCAGAAAATTTTAGATAAATATAGTTTTAAGATAAAATAATACAATGAAATCTCTTTTAGCTTTATTTGTCGTCAGATTTTAGATAAATTTTCTTTTTGTACAAGATTTTTGATAAATTTTCTTTTAAAAGAAATTTTGATAATTATTTTTTAATTAAAGATGTTCGATAAGTTTTTTTTATCAGAGTTTTTGATAATTTTTTTTATAGCAAATTTTAATAAATTTTGCTTTTGAAGCAAATTTTCGATAATTTTTTTATAGAAAGTTGTTAATAATTACTTTTCTAGAAATTTGTCGATACATTTTCTTTTTACAAGAAGTCTTCTATAAATTTTCTTTTTGGAAAAAGGTTTTGATTTTTTTTTTTCATAAAATTTTCCGAACAAATTTTAAGGCAGAAATTTTTGATAAACATTCTTGAAGCAGAAAATGTTTCCATATTTTTTTTCTTGGAGTTTTCGATAACTTTTTTTTCAACAGAAATTTAAGTTTTTCAATAAGTTTTTGTTAAACAAAATTCTTCCATATTTTTCAATAAGTAAAGGTGTTTAGGGTTCGAGGAAACTGAAATGGATAAGACACCACGAATGCTGATGAAGTGTGTAGCGGCACAGAAAATACGTATTCCATTCTGCTGGTGTCTAATTATAGGCCACAAACTCTGCTTTGGTACCGCCAAACAGAGACAACAAGGCAATTTACGATTGCAAACTTGTTTAAAAGGACCTATTAAAAATTATCTTTAAAAGAAAATTTTCCATGAGCTTTATTTCTATTCAGAATTTCTGATGTTTTGTTTGACCTTAAAATTGTTAAGTATTTTTTTTTTTAATATTTTTGATCAATTTTCTTTTTATAGAAATTTTTGGATTAATTTAATTTCATTAATTAAAGTAAACAATTTTGAATAAATTTCCTTTTAGAGATAATTTTTGATTAGTTCTCATTTTAAAGAATATTTTGAATAAATCTTATTTTTATGAAATTTCAATAAATTTTATTTTTGTAGAAACATTTCGATGTTTTTTTTTTTATATAGAATTTTACGATTAATTTTCTTTTTTAGAAAAATTTAGTTTCTCTGTTTTTTATAGTAAATTTTTGATTATTTTTCTAAAGAAATTTTTTTTATTAATAAGAAAATTTTCTATTAATTAAGTTTTTATAAAAATTTTCCACCTGTAATTAATTTTTCTTTTTATAGAGATCTTTTGATATATTTTTTTTATTTTTCATAAAATTTATTCTTATATGATATGTATGATAAGTTTTATAATATTTTTGAAAAATTTTCTGTATTTTAAAATACACATTATTTTCTTATACAAAACCTAAATTTTAATCGCTGGAGCACTTATTAAAAAAAAAAAAAAAAAAAAAAAATTTGGTAAATTTTTTGTTATTTACATTATTTTATTATTTATTAATTTTAAAGTAAATATTTCAAACCTCTCATAATTTTAAAATTTGTACGCATCTGTTGTAATTTTTAAATACACAAAAATTTTGTAATGTTTAGTATTTTACTGTTTACATTTTAAATATTTATTTTATATTCTTTTTGGGGGAAATTATTTATTTTTTGCCTTCTGCAATCATCTCTCTGAAAATTGTTGCAAATAAACTATAATTTCCAAAAGGCCAATGAACTTTTTATGAAAGTATAAATACACATTATTTATACGTTTAACAAATTAAAGTTTATTAAATATAATGCAAAATTAAAAGAATCACTTGAAAATTAAACTTAAGGTAAATTAAAGAAACTAAAGGAAATTTTTTACAATCTAAATTTTGTTTTACAATCTAAATTTTGTTTTTTTGTAAAAGAGATTTTTATTATTACTAAAGAAAAGTCTTTAGTTTTATGTATTAAGTTATTAATTTAATGTTTTATTTTTGAGTTGTACATAAATATTGTAATAAATGAAATTACTTTATGCTTAAGAAATTAGGCATAGGATATAAAAATAAGGTTATTGGTACTTGAATAATTTAAAATAGGAAATTATGTATATGTGTATTTAAATAAAATGTTATTGATTTATTATTATTATTATATTTATTATTATTTTTTATTTTAATTTAGTTTCTGAATGCTCTTCACCTCCGGTAAATAAGGTAAAGTACTATTTCGCCACAATTTTTATTATTATATATTCTAAAAAGTGACCCAAAAACTGTTTTATATATAAAACTTTTTTTATCATATGTTAAATAATAGAGTTCAAGAACTGTTTTTTCTACATCATGCTTATTAGACCGTTTGTATTAGAGTTACAAGTTTAAAGTACATAATTAAATTCTTTCATTCTTATGAATTTTATTTATTTATGTACATAAGTTTCATTCTGTTGTTGTATGAATTTAATAAAAATAGTGTTTTTTTTCTGTTGTTTGGGGGCGGTATAGTAAGTAGGCCAATGACTTTGCTTAAGTGCAAAATTTATTTGCTTAAATATTTGTTCATGTGGAGTATGAACAGAAGAAAACTTAAGAACAATGAATACCTTATTTTAAACCCTTGAAAATAAATTTTAATTAAATTCAGATTTTGTGTACTTTACATTACACTAAGGATCATTTAAGAGTTTTTGTCATTATTATAATTAATATTTATATAAATAAGAAACACAAAAACACATACATACTTATGGTATATAAACCCAAACACTTTAAACAAACAAAATGACAAGAGTTAAGAAGGGTTTTTGAATTATTTATGTATATTTTGGCAAAAAAGTATATAGCGACAACAAAAAGAAAAATAAATGTTTATGGGCTATCAGGTGTTTTCTATAGGTTTGTTTTAAATTCATAAAAAAATTAATACTTAAATTATGTTCGCAAAATTCTTTAAAATAATTTGCAGCCAAAATAATAAAATATACTACAGAAAATATTTAGCAAAAACAATTTTTTTAAATTTGTGCAGCAAAGGAACATGCTAAGACAGTTTTTTTTTTTGTTATTATAAAAGTATTTATGATATATTATTAACATTTTTCTAAGATTTTATACATTCCCTAGCAAATCATTTCGAATTCATATACAAAATTTGAGGATTAACTTTTATTTTGACAAATAAATATTTTAGTCTGACAATTAAACATTTTCTTTCACAACGCAAATTTGACTGATAACTAAATACTTACATACATATAAATTTAATTAAATATATTAATTAATAAACCAAAAATCCTTTTAATTTTACCATTTAAATCTCAAAAAATATACTTTATTAAGAAAAATCACAATCATTTAACAAACTTTTCTAATACATATGATTAATTACCTAAAATGTTTGCAACATACTAGATATTAAATATATAACACTTCATCAAACAACACATGTATTCCGTCGCACTTACACTTACTCATCCACTCATTAATTTACTAATTCATCCATAAATGTCCAACAATTTTTCCAAGTGTGCCACATAAAAATAAATACATTATACAACATTTGTGAAATATATTCGTTTAACAAAATAAACATACAAATAAATTAGAAACAATATTCAAGTAAATAAGTCACAAATATAAAGTGGCGGTCACAACAGCAGAAAAAAACCTTAAATAAATCCCTACAGTATGAGAGAAAAAATAAAAAAATTATTTAATAACAAACAACAACAAAAAGTTGTAGAAAGTATCATAAGATTAAGACAAACTTATTTATAACATTAAAACACAAACAAAGTTTTTTGTTTTGCACTCCCTCCCCAACAGTAGCATTAGGAGGAAAAAAAACCATTAAACATAATAACAAATTTATCAAATTTAACTCAAACTCTTTTACTTTTACTGTTTTTTGGTCTTTATAATTTTTTTCTATTACTATGATACATTTCTATTGATGCCAACTTTCATTCATCCATTCATTCAACACACATTTACAAAGTCTACACTTCAACACAAGAATCACATGTGCCTACAAAAGATAACGCCAAATACTACCGCCACCCCACCCACTACAGCTTAAAGCCTATCACAGACTCTTTCAGCAGAGAAATCTTGAGAAAAGTAAAATAAAAACGAACTCCCTGAAAGAGTAGAAAAAAGCCCATTAGTAGCAACATTCAAGTACTAGATGTTAAATGGAAAAAGTGGCACAAATTAAGTTGTTAGAAAGAAATGGAAAAAAAAAAATTAAGAAAAGTCTTAATTGATGGCCATGTTTTAATTAAAAAAAGCTGAACACATTCTACCCTCTTTCTAGCACACTTTTCTTTATAGACATTAAATAAATGATAGAGAAAATATTATACGTCAAAGTTCAACTTTGTTACAGTGGCACACAAAGTATTAAAAGAATGGAACAATAGCTTTTCAAGTGTCTCCAGAAATGTGTGTCAAAATAAATACGTTTGGTAATAGGAAAAAAATAAGTATTGATACCATTGAAACATTTTACTATTACTATAGGGTCATTCCATTTAAAACCAACCAGCTGATTTTCTCACCTCTTCCGAATTTAATGATATTTGGTACAATCATTATTCCTGTCAAAACTAAAACTAATCTCCAAAAATGGAGAAAAATATATATGTTTTGAATGTTCTCTGTAAGTATCGTTATGGGACTTTCAACTAAATAATACAAGTTAAAATAATCATTTCGTATTTTTATGACATTTGTTGTAATAATTCATAAAACATTGCGAGTCCCAGAATGCCACTTACCACGATTATAGAAAACATTTTCACCATCCACATATTTTTTTTTTATTTAAAAAAAAAATAATTTTTCGAGATATTTAACCCCCATTTTGATGTTGAGAAAAAAGTCATGTTATACGTTACATTAAAGGTAATTTTGATACCTTTAATATGACATCTCAATAAATTGTATATCGTAAATACTTTGAAAGATATTTGTAATTTTGTGTATACAACTTTGTACATATTTTTAGATATTTTACACTTTCAAATCGCGATATTTCGCGAACCGCTTGATGAAATTATTTGAATACCGAATTTAATATCATTAAATTCGGAGAGGTAAAGTCCAAAACCGTAATTTTTCGTATTGGTTTTAAATGGAATGACTCAATTTACTATGGATTTTAAAGTCTAAAGGCCTAATTCATAATCAGGTTTTGAATTTATTAGAGATTGATAAATTTGAATTTTGTATGAAAATTTCAAACTTATCAAAGACTAATAAATTTTATTATGAATAAGGTCTTAAATATTTTTCAGAATAACTTACTTATCAACCTCCATATTTAACATGAAAACGGTACAGAAAGGACCAGTTGGAATGGTACACCCAATGCAAAACACGTACCCTGAACGGCATATCTTAAGAACTATTATGGTGAGCGCCCTCAAATTTACTTTCTTATCATATTGCATTCATGAAATAAAAATAAGATAAACATGACCAGGGTAAGGGTTATTTTATATACAGAGCATATATTAATTTTCGCATATCTAAATTTTCGTATAAAGTTTTAGGAGAGGATAGGTCGCACAGTGCTTTGTTCCATAGACAAAAATCAAAATAAAAACATTTCTCAAATTGAGTTGACATATACGTTTTTGGAAAGGTAACAATATAGGTCATATAATTTAAAAAGATTTTTTTGGAAAAACTTATTTTTGTGGCTACTAGAGGGCGCTAAAGTCAGAGAATTTAAAGCCAATATTAATGAACCAAAAATCTGGTTTTAAACTATTTTAGGAAAAAAATTGTCAAAAATTCGTTTTTTGATGCAATGCGTCGAGGTTTCGTTTTTTTAATATCTCATAATATTGGTAAATTAAAACTATTATTATCTTTTAAATACAGTGTTTCAAATATGTATATATTATTGCTCAAATTTACACATATATTTTACTTAAAACCTAAAAATTCCTTAAATTTGATGAAGGATATAAAAAAATTATAAAAAATTATAAATTTTTTTTTTATAGTTTATATAAGTTTTTACAGTTATTTAATAGATTAAAAAATAGATAGAGGCTATTTTTTGCCACAACTTTAAAAAAAGTTTAATTGAAAAAGTTTCTTATTTTCCGTTTTTACTACAATTTTAAAGTGTTTCAATGTTGACGTAATTTATTTTGCTAAATTAAAATAAAATAATTACAAAAATTATTTCGAAATTTAAAAAATAACTAAGGAATAAAAAAACATATTTTTTGGACCTAAACCATTACGTTAAAAACCTCCAGATGGCGCTCATTATGGAGCATTTTTAAATTTTATTACAAAAATTACATGAGTTCGAGTATTAAAAAAAATTATAAAATTTTTTTTTGCTTGATTCTAAAATTTAGTATTGTTTTTTAATATACAAAAGAAGAATTGCGTCCTATTTTTTGCCACAACTAAAAAAATAATAATTCAAAAAATTTATAAATTTCCTTTTATTACACAAAAGCCAAAAAATTATTTATGTTGAAATATTTCGTGTTGTTAAATCAAAATTGCTTTAAAATTTAATAAAATATTGAAAACTAAACAAAATAAAAATTTTGGACTGGAAATCGGGCAAAATTATGCAAATTAATGATTTACTGAACATAAAATGTGGGTGCAGAAATTAAAATAATATTTAAAAATTATAGGGCTTGGGTGAGGTAGGTATTCCCTTGCTCCTATTAAATAGAATATTGACCCATAGAAAACCCATGTCCAATAGCTATCGTAAACTTTGATACTGTTTTGACCAGTATTTTGGAAGAAAATGCGTTTGCACATTTCAAAATATATGGGAGGTAGGCGTGTTCTTGCTCCGATTTTTCAAAACTTTGTATATATTAACTTTGGGTATAAAGTAATATATGTGCCAAGTTTCAATTTTCTGCGGCACCTCCTTCTATTTTTAGAAAATTAAAAACGGTGTGTTAGCCAGATATGCGTTTTTCTCATTTCAGGATATATGGGAGGTAGGCGTGTTTTTGTTCCGATTTAAATAAAAATTGGCAGAATCATAAATAATCTATATTTAACATCAATCACAATTCTGACCAGTATTTACGAAGTAAATCCGTTTTTTAGTTTCAGGATATATGGGAGGTGGGCGTGTCCTTGCTCCGATTGAAAAATAAATTAGAAGACGTGTAAGCAATCTATTTTTAATGGCTACCACAAATTTTGGTAAAGTTCAGATCAGTATTTTAGAAAAAATTAGTTTTTTAACTTCAGGATATATGGGAGGTAGGCGTGTCCTTGCGCCAATTTTTTCAAAACTTCGTATTTATTCATTCTAAGCCTAAAGTAATATGTGTACTAAGTTTCAATTTGCTACGACAACTCCTTCTATTTTTGTCCCATCGTTGTATGGGATCAAAGCACTGTGGGTCGAGGGGACTATAGGGGTATAAAGTAAATATTACTTATGGCATCAAAAGGGTTTGCGAAGCGCATCGGGATAAGAGATTTATTAATAAAAAGTGATAAAAATTAAGATGTTAAAAAATTATTTATCGATTTTATGATAGCGCACTGCGGGAAATGCTGAATTTACAAATCGATCATAACATTTTTTTATGGTTGAAATTTTATAAAATTGTAAATTTTTATACAAGCTTAGAAAACGTAATAGAATATCTGTAAATAATGCAAACAAATATACCTTAAAATATTGACCAAATGTTTAAATTCAGGTTTTATGTACGATATCTTGGATGGAAAATTTAATTTGAATAGAATACATTAATATGAAATGAAGAATTGATTAATTACGTATGCGATTCTCTACATTTAAGCTGCAAATATTTGTGGTTGCAGCCAGGGGATAATAAAACATTGACATAATTTTCTCTTGATGTCGGACGCATAGACGGACGTACAAACATTACTTTTGACCTATTATTCTATTAATATTTTTTTAAATTAACTAAATTACTATCATGGTTCAAAGATTTATGGTAAATTTAAAAAAAAAAAAAATAATAATAATTTTATATTTTATAATCCAAAAATCATAATACTTACAGTTCTTCTTTAAACTAAACACTACAATTCCGACCCGTATTCCTCTAAAATTTTATAAGTTCTTATTTTTTCTAATAAAATTAATCTTAAATTTAACAAAATATCCAATAATCTGCGAATGAATTTAACTGATATTGAACAACTATACTAGGAAAGGAAATAGAGTTGGGGAAAAATTGTGTTTATTTTTATCATAGTTTTAGAGTACATAAAAACGCTCCTGAAATCGAACAAAATATGCCTTTAAAATTAAAAAATATGCTAAAAAATATATTTTTTTTCTTGCAAAAATTAAAGTTATCTACTAAGGAGTGCGTTCGAAAAAATCTTAACATATATATTATTCAATAACTTGGAAATGGTTGATCTTAGGGTTTTCATTCTTTTTTTATTTAATTGATAATTTATTACAGATTACAGAAAAATATAACTTTTGTAGCTCTAATCACTAATTATGAACTTGTGGACCATTTTTGGTAACCCTTCCGTTAGAGATTTGATTGTTACTTCAGTCCCCTTTTTTGGAACACTGTGCACATATTCTTTTAAAATCTTCTGTATTTCGGAACACATTTTTTGTGCTCTTCAATTCACTTTTCACAAGAGCTCAATATCTCTCCACTGGTCTAAGCTATGGACAATTTTGAAAATTGACCTCTCTTGGTACAAAAACTATGTTATTGTTTTGGTACCACTCCAGAGCTTTCTTACCGTAATGACATGATGCCAAATCGTGCCAAAAATGTGTGAACACGTTGTGCTCTCTCATGAAAGAAAGAAGTATTTTTTGCAAATATTCCTTGATGTATATTTTGGTATTAAAGATCCGAATGTATCAAATGACATTCCTCTTTTGCCGCAACTGCAAAAAGCTTGTTATACCAAGAATTTCGTAAGAATTTTTTTCTGATTTTGGGTCCTTAACTTATCTTTAACATTGCCTCGAGCATTAACAATATAAAATTTTTGACACAGAAGCTGAGAAAATTCTGCCAGCACATACGTTTCTTCGTCAATTATACAACTTGAGTATTTTTGCATGAAATTTGGTTTTAATTTCCCTGTCTTATTCTTGGCTTCTAAATTTTTTGCAGCGTTCCTGTTTGGAACTTTTTGGACTTTATATGTTATCAACTCTGCATCAGCTTTAAATTTTTGCATCAAATTGTCCAAGCACTGAGCTAAATAGGCGGTTTTTCTACCAGATCTCTTTGGAGTTCCTTTCAATATTCTTTCAATTTCCTGGCCTTCCCAATATCATGTCGACCTCTTTTTCTTTCCGAACCGGGTTTCCTATGAATGGTAAAATTCTCTTGATATTTTTTGATAATATTAGGAAAATTTTGACAGCAGAAATTTAATTCTGTGGCCAATTATTTATAGGATCTATTTGGATTTTTTTTTAAATCCTAATATATATTATAAAAATGAAGTGTAAGTTTGTTTGTTTGTGAGTCAATCACGTCTAAACGGCAAAACCGATTTTCACGAAATTTGGCACACATTTAGTACCAGTGCCGGAGGTGGTTATAGGCTATGTAAGATCTCGATTGGATGCCACGCCCACATTTTATAATTCTCAAACGGCTGCACCGATTTTTACGAAATTTGACACATAGATGGTACCAGTACCGGTGGTCTTTATAGGCCATAAATGAACTGAGTTGTATGCCATGCCCACATTTTACGCCCTCTTTTTAAAACTCTTAAACGGCTGCACCGATTTTCGCGAAATTCGACCCATAGATAGTACCGGTGCCGGAGGTGGTTATAGGCTATAAATGAACTGAGTTGGATGCCACGCCCACATTTTACGCCCACTTATTAAAACTCTTCAACGGCTGCACCGATTTTCACGAAATTTGGTACACAGATAGTACCAGTGCCGGAGGTGGTTATAGGCTATAAATGAACTGAGTTGGATGCTACGCCCACATTTTACGCCCACTTATTAAAACTCTTCAACGGCTGCACCGATTTTCACGAAATTTGGTACACAGATAGTACCAGTTCCGGTGGTCGTTATAGGCTATAAATGAACACTCCCACTTTTTAAAACTCTTAAACGGCTGCACCGATTTTCACGAAATTTGACACACAGATAGTACCAGTGCCGGAGGTGGTTATAGGCTATGTAAGAACTCAATTGGATGCCACGCCCATAATTTACGCCCACTTTTTTAAAACTCTTAAACGGTAGTAAATTTTTGATATTCCCTATTAAGGGATAGCGAAGCGCACCGGGTTACGCTCGTTTTTAAATAATTTGTAGCACGTACATTTTTTTGTCACTCATTTTGATGAAAACCTCCATAAATCATCATGGTTGTTATTAAAAATAATAACTGACGTATTTTTCCACGATAACTAGATCAAAAAAAAAATTTTAATATTGATTCCGAAAAAGGTTATGAGGCAAAACGTGTGTTAAGATTTTTTCGATTGCATTCCTTATTACTGCTAAAAACTTGATTTTCATTAGTAGTTTCTCAAACCTATCTTCTTTTTTGCACTTAAAAAAACTCAAAGTTAATGTATTGCAAATCAATTTTAATATAAAAAAATATTAAGGTAACGGATTTAGAAAACTTATGTATTGGATGCCAAATTATCCTTTTTAGTGTAAAAAAAGAAAAGTTACTCTGTTTTGTGTAATATATGTAGATATATGTTAGTTGCTAAAAGGTTTTCCATTAAAAATATCACAAAATATGTCAAAAGGTCCAAAATTAGTAAAAATTTGCTGTAAAAAATCAATGACAAAATTTTTAAAATTATCTGAAATTAATAAATTACTAATAGTTTGGTTCATTTGAAACCCAAGAAAAAATATTATTTGGATATTTTTGTTTGAGCTGGTGATCACCAATACTAGATGATCAGTGATAAGATTTCAAACTAAAATTTATTATTTTTTTTTTTTAAATCCATCAATATGTTAAATCATTAAAATCTCGAAAAATCAACCCCTATTGGCAAAATGTATTGAAATTGTGATCGGCAATATTTTTGATCAAAAATAAAATAAAAAAATTTTTACCGAACTTATATCCGTTAATATTTCTGTATTTTTTTCAAAAGTATAAAACTGCAATATATATCTGACCTACTACTTAAAATTCCTTTTTAAAATTAAAAAATCGTCAAGTGACTGTCATTGTAAAGAACTCATTGTTAATTCACTCCGAGAAAGATGAAAAACCTCAATTGCGCCCACTGTATATTTACCATCTACATAGACAACGACTAAAGAACTTAACAAAGTGTAATTATAACACATTTGGTAAGTTAACTTACTAAATTGTTGGGAAAAAAGTAACAACATGATGAGAGTGATGACTTAAAGGACCAAGTACAGCTAGAAATAAAAATATATCTTGATAATAAATTACTATGAAAAAAAGGAAATCAATTTATTAAAGATTATTATGAACACATAATTCTTTTAATTTCATTTATAATTTTTTTTTATGCAACTATATCTACATATATTCAAGCTTACACACTTAAATACAATAATCCTTTGTGTATGATATTTTTATTCTTACTTTATTTTATTTTACATTTTCGACAAATTTGTTCAATGTGCGTTAGAGTTTGTTTACATTATTTATTTAAGATATTTTATATATTTCTTTTCTTTTTCAATTTCTTTAGCTATCATCTGTTACATATGTCTATGACAAAATTTTAAAAAACTTGTAATATTACTACCGTATGTGCATCTTTTTTTTAATCAAATACTATTTGATGATTGAGAAAAGGCACTAGGACTTAAATTGAAAAAAAACCTAGATTGAATGGGAACATGCAGATGTTATGTGAATAAAAGGATTTATATTCCATAAAAAATTGAAAAAACAAAAATTCTGATAAATATTTTCAATTTAAATATTTCTGGGTATAAAAGTTTGGCAAAACTATTTTAAACATATATATATATATATATATATATATATATATATATATATATATATATATATATATATATATATATATATATATATATATATATATTTTTATTTATTTATTTATTTATTTTTTTTAATATTTAACCAATAATTGAATCTTATATTTTTATTGGAATCCATTTGGTAAATAATTGGTAAATATATAAAAATGCTGTATGAAAAATTAAACAGAATATCGTATAAAATTGTATTTCGAAATATATTTCACATTTTGTCTGCAATATAATGCAGTTTACTTTACTACAGAGGACAAAATAAAAATATATGTTATATATATATATATATATATATATATATATATATATATATATATATATATATATATATATATATATATATATATATATATATATATATATATATATATATATATATATATATATATATATATTTTTTTTTTTAACCACAAACGAAATGAAAAGTTTCTTTTTTTTATTTATATTTCTTTTTAAAACATGCACGTCAAGTCGTAACCACTATAATGTATAGCAAATACTGAAACTCACACAAACTGTATTTATGTCTCAATTTTTGCTGTTTTATCTTTCGTTTTCTACATATATTTATCACTTCCTTTAGACGCAAACATTAAGGTGGAAGAATATAAAGATCTTCTCTAAGAAAATATTACTATAAAAACGTTTCTCTAAACTTAAATCTTGTAAGTAATATTTTCCTTTTTTTAAGTGTTTTTAGATGATTTTGTCGTTTGCAGGTTATTGGAAATTATTGAATATTATTTTCAACTATAGTGAAATATTTTTTTATAATTGACCCTCCCTAATGTTTGTGTATCTGATAATTTATGTGTTTTTGGATATGTATATGTGTGTGCATTCTGATATAAAATGCATAAAATACATACGTACGGTTGGCCACAGGCAATATTTGTGGTAACTGGTGTCACAATAATACACCTGAGCTATAAAATCTTAAGTGATAAGTTAATATTTGCATTTAAATATAAAATACATCTACAATGTAAATATTCATGTGGATATATGTGAATGTGAATGTATTTAAATTAATTTAAGTGTGTTTGAAGAAGAAAAGAATTTGATGGTCAGAAACATGAAAGACAAATAAAATATTAAATGAAAATTTGTATATGAAGAGAAAATCCGCATATCCAAGATACACAAAAAAAGGTAAAAATGGACTTTAATTACGAAATTGCTTATGTTAGTTAGCTTTTGTTTAATTTTGCTCCAAACATCAGCCTGACCGAATTTATATACCCATCATCAACTTTTTCAAATTTTACGTTATATGGGAGGTGGGCGGTAAAGTGAGCGGACCACGCCCATTTTTGGTTTGCAAGTTTATATCGAACTATCGAACTATCTGTACAAAATTTCGTTGTTGTGCATGCTTTTTTTAAAGAGATTTCAGCAGATGAAGCTACAACGGACACCCTGTGTTTCTAGTATTTAGCCCATAACTTTTTTGTTTATTAACCGTCGGACAGGCAGACGGACATAGCTAGATCGACTCAGAATCTAATCAGGGCCTAGAAAATATATACTTTATGGTTTTTTCGACATGTTACACACGGAATGATAAAATCAATATGAAAAGGATGGTGGGTATAATAGTTGATTTTATTATTACTGCTTTTTTTTACTAGATATAACGAACTAAAAATTTACTTAAATTTATTTTATTTCTATATTTTTATAGACAAAATTTTCATTTTTCTTTATATTTTATTAAGAGCTGTCAATTTATTAAAAACAATTTTAAATCAATTAGAAAATTAATTATTTAATAAATAATATAATTAAATTCCAATAATAATTTTATCAGTAAATAATTTTAAATATTTTTTTTTTGAGTATATTTTTAGTTTCAGAGAGTTGAATTTTTGCAGATTGTTTAGTAAAAATTTAGCTTAAGAATACATTAAATTTCCCAAACTGTTTTTAATAGCATTCTTTATCAAATAAAAATTCGAATCAATGAATTTAGTTTGACAATTGTAATTATCACTTGGATACATGTGAGAATGAATCTTTCAACTTTGTAAATCACTACAGATATATGAGGAAAACATTTTTTTAATTTCCAACACATTACGAAGTATTATGCTGAACAAGTTTTTTAATTTTTTAAATTCGTCTAGACGTCAAAAATCTTCGAAATGATGTCAGAAATTAGAACAAAAAATTACTATTACAAAAACAAATGCAGGAATGCAGATTTTATGAAAAAAAAATCAACTTTTTAAAAGGTGTTTAATTTTGATATTCTGTATCTTTTGTTGTAACTGTGTGACTACAAGATCATTTTTCTGAAGGCTTAGGTCCTCCTCTACAACTTCTTCATACATTTCAATTGTATGCGAATAGAAGTTTAAAAAATACATTTTTCCAATTGGCTTCACTATGTGGCTTATGATCAGTGTTGCCAGGACTTGAGAAAAAAATAAGCTAAATAAGACTTTAAAAAAAGGTCAGAAAATGCTAAATGTCCCAAAAAATAAAGCCAGAAAAAAGCTAAAAGAAAAGCAATAAAGTTTGTTAAAAAAAAAAAAAAATAAAATAAAAAATTGTTTTATTAAAAAATGTATTTCTTTTTTTATTCTTATTAGTTTTTGGTATTTCTTAAAGATATTTTAGAGAATTTATAAATATAACCTAAATAGTATCTATGGGCAATAAAGTTTGTTAAAAAATAATCATAATATTTTTGTGGAACGATTTCGCTAAATATAAATAATTTTCGATTTTTTCTGCGAATTAATATACAAAAATGCTTAAATATATGATTCTGTTAAAATAAATTTAGTAAGATTTTAGCGTTTTTAAGGCAATATTAAAAATCAAAAAAGGCTAGAAGCTAAAAGGAAAATTTTGAGGCTAAAAGCAAAATAAAAGGCTAAACTGGCAACACTGCTTATGATTGATATTAATATTAAAATATTTTATCACTTTCTTAAAAGCATTCTTATACAATTACTAAATATGCTGATTTAAGTGTACTTCGAGTTATCTTAATATTATTTTTTTATTTACGAAATAGTTTCAGAGCTATTCAAAAATAAGTCACGGCAAAGAAATGTTTCACCAAAAATTTTAAAAATTGTGCTAAAAAAATTAAAAAAATAAAAAAAAAAAAACAAAATAAATAACAATAATTTATTATATTTTGCTATGAAGCTTTGTATGTTAGAAATAAGATGATTTTCATATTATGATCATTTATGGATAAATCTGGATTTTATGTACAATTCAATATTTGCATATTTAAATTGCAAAAGTCATTCATACCTGTACAAAAGTTGAATTCATGAATTAATAAATCCAAAATCATTTGTTTTATGTTTATATAAAAATTAAATTTATATTAATATCTTTGTTTTTATTTCATTCAATAACAGTTGTTTCTTAAAAATAATCATGATTAACTTAATTATTTTGTTTGAAATAATTTCTAAGAATATATATCTTTTTCTAAATCTTTTTTACATGTTAATGATTTTTTTTTTAATTAATATCAATCATACGCAACGTATTCCAATTTTTAATTTACGATTATAATATGTAAAAACATTTGCCCTGTTTATATTTAAATTAAATTTATAATAATTTTATTGTTATTATTTCTTTAAATAAAAGTTGTTTAACAAAATTAATTAATAATGATTAACCAGATTATTTTAATTGAAATCATTTCAACAAATCACAAATTCAATATCAAACTTTTTTTATTTTCCCTAAAATAAACTTCAACCGCAGTTCCTCATAAGCAAAGATTATTTTCTCCTATAATACTTACTAAATAAAATAAAATTTTATTAAAACAATGACTCTATTTATTCCCAAGGGTTTTAACTAAATTACCCTGAGGTTTTTTCTTTCTCTTTCAACAACTTCTCGACAACAAAACGTTTAAAGTCAATGTAATTTAATACTTGTAGTAGCAGGATAAACAGCAAAAAAAAAAAAAAAAAAAAAAAAAACAAGATTGTCACAAGAAGATTTAAGGAAATGGTTAATCAATAATGCCTATACAAACAACTAAACCCAGGCAAGAGCTAAAAGAAAACAATCTTTAGCAACACGGTATTAAACTGATTAAATTGACATTCTAAAGTTGCCACAACAACAACAATGACAGTGTAGTCGTTAAATTAAAAAAAAAATATTATGAAAATCTAAAAACAAAACTTAAGTATTTTAAATCGAAAATGAGATTTTAAAGTTTATATACATATATTTTAGGTAAATTCGCATTTATATATTTTTGTTGAAAAATAAAAAAGAAATGTGTCACGTAGACCATTAAATACGATATTGTAGCCTTAGGCTGATAACAGACAGATTTAATGCCTGTTGTAGCATTAATGATTTACTTTTCCCATTCAATACAAACAGAAAAATCTTTTACTCACAAATGAAACTGAAACTTAACGTTATTGGCAATGAAGCGCATAAATACGTTGTATTTTTGGCACCATCAATTGCAAACCAATTCAGTCAGCCACATTATTTGACATTACCTTACCTAAAGGCATTTCTGAAATGTACGATTTTTTTTATTGTTATTGTAGATGAAGCGGAAATACTTTGCTTATCCACTTATAAAGGAAAAAAAAAAAAAAAACAAGAAATGCTCAAAATTACAAAAATGAAAATCATTATGTGTAGGTAAATGTGTCAGTACATACGCTTGAGGGAAATGTGTAAAGATTTTTGTTGGTTTTTTAATATTACATAAAATTAAAACAGATTTTGTAGTGTTAATAAAGCTTTAAATATATTAAATGAAAATTTAAATAATTTAAATGATTACGTGGCTTAAAATTCTAAACTAAATGCGAAAAATACCAAAAATTTTAATATCTGCTTGAAAGATTTCAGTTATTTTATTTGGAAAATATTATAGGCTTAATATATGCGTATCTGAACTATTTTTGGAATTTAGTTTCCTGATAGTTTTTTTTTTTTTTTTTTCAATCACACTTGACTTCGAGAAAAGTTAAGTGAGCTATGGTGATAATTATTATTTACACACCTGAAAAAATCGATATGCACATGAAACTAGAGACTGTATGTAGTAAAACTATGTACAAGGTTTTTCTTCAAGATGTCAAATTTTTTCTAAAAAGAACTTCAAATATTGAAAAGATACGCATTTAAAAAAAAAGTATATAAAATATAAAATATTTTCGAGTATTATAAGAGTATCAACCCAATACGGGTGTAAAAAGAAAGCTAAGAATACCTTCAATATAATACATAGTATTTTTTTAAATGCTGCTACTACTGCAAAACAAAAAAAAAACTTAACAAATTAACCTTAATATTACCTTTTAGTATTTATTTTCAAGTAAATATCAGCCTGCAAAAAACATTCTCACATGTAAAAAAATCGTTATATGGATAAAAGTAGAGACCATCCATGAAAAAACTGTGTTACCAGTTTTGCTCCAGGATGTAAAATTTTCTCTCGAAGGAATTTCAAAATTTCGAAAATATTTATGAGGTAATATCGACCCAATGGCTATTGAGCTATGAATCACTGTTATTTACTATTATTTATTTAAATATTCCGGTACAGAAATTTAATAAAATGTAATTTTGTAATTTTTTTCCTTTAATATTATATGAAGTGCTTAATAAAACACACTTTAAAAAGGATATTTTCTTAAAATTTTGTTCTGCATCATTTAAATAAAAACTTTTGTTAAATTGCAGGGATTCATTTCTTTTATTTGACAGCCATACCAGGTTTATATAATTTTAGTAAATATTTTTTATTTATTTTTAAAGTTGCATATTTTTCGAAGCTTAAAGTTCTTCTGAGAAAAAAATTGACGTCGTGATAAAAAAAAAAAAAAAACTGAGTACTCAGTTTAGCAATGTATGAGCTCTTGCTTGATACATATCAATTTTTTCATATGTGTAACATTTTTAGGAAAATTTTCACTCAGTGTAATCACTACATAATCTAGAATTGAGTGATACCATGTCAAAGCGAACAGCAATCAGACTTGACAGCTCCGATGTCAATGAAATTCACTACAGATATTGGCAATTGGAAGTATTTCTCAAATCATTTAAAATTATATATAAGTGTCTTTTTCCGGTCCATAAAAAAACGAAAAAAGATAAAAAAATTACAAGGGTGCATTTGTTTAACTACCCTACGCGAAATTTGTGGCAATTGCAGTAATGGACTGGTTCCTCAGTACCAGTTGAGTACCAATTGACTAATACCTCGTCACTAAAGTTCCAATTGAGAACCAGTTTATACAAACACACTCACTATTTAACAGTTGAGATTCAATTTATAACATACTTGTTAAGTGTGCAATTAGCAACTCGCGCGCAATAAAAATCAGTGACTGAGTGGATAACGTTGAAGACTATAAAACAAAACATACGTTCGATTCGGGATGCCGCCATTGATTTTAACGAAAAATGATAAAATAAAAATATACATAATTTAATAAAAATAATAATAAAAAAGTGTTTAAAATGTAAAAAATTACCGAATTTTTATAAAATTTTAATTATACTAATCGACCCTGAACCTGACCTTTTCGACCAGTCCTGGAATCTATTCTGTGACCTGTCCCAAGGAGCTAATTAGCCACCTCCATTGACAACCCCATGTAAAAGTAACAGGTTCCTCTCATATAAAGTTCCGGAACTAGGACTGGTCACTAGACCTGAGAACCTGTCACGTAACTAGTTTTGAACCAGTTCTCTTTACTATAGGGTACTTATAAATTCTAAACTATACATGATAGATATCTTGTTTTAGTTTCATATTAAATACAAAGATATAGCCTTAGTAATGATATTTATAAAGTATTTTTTACAACAAAAGCTCAAAGGTCAAAGTTAGGCATATACAAATCAAATCATTATATCTCAAAAAAACTGTATATTTGAAATTCTGAAAATTATATATAATGCTCCGTAACTCTTCTTCCTAGGAATGTAAAATTTCAAGTTGTGGTTTCATTTAGTTTAGAAGTTATGGACCAAAATGAAACGTCATCTTTTCTTTTCAATTAAATAAAAGTTGCAATGAATTATGAGCAGTAAAGCATGAACACTTTTGGAACAAATTTTATAGTTTTTTTTCATATTTTTGGTCTTCAGTCGGAAAGTTTGTAATTTGAGCAACACTTACAATAGGTAATAACTGTAGCGAATTTCATTGAAATCGGATATATCAAATCCGAAAATGTTTGTTTTTTGTCCGTTTTGTTATGAATTACTCTATTACTCTGAATGTATTTTGTACATAATGTATTCGTTTTTTTTTTTTAATTTATTTGAAAAATGAAAGATATTCTATATGTAAAGCCTGACTTTATAATTATATATTTTTAATTCTATTGATATAAAGTTCTAAAGATATTAAAATTCGTTGATATTTTTAAATTAATATTAATCATACGCCACCTATATACAATCTGTAAAATTGTAAATTCGCCTATAAGTATACGTCACATCTATATAAAATTAGCACAATTTTAAATTTAAATAAATAAACGAAAAAAAAAAAAAAAAAACATTTGTTTACATTTTTTACCTTAAAATTTGAACTTAAATTCAATTAAGCATTTAAAGAGAAACTGTAAAATATATATAAATTTATGACAAAAAAGAAAGCATGACACTTGCATTGTAAATTGTTTGATTATGATAAATATTCGTTTACTATGCAACTTTTATAATAGAACAACAGCAGCAAATATACATATGTATAAAATATTGCAAGAGACAAAAAATAAAAAAAATATATATTATGATTTATTCAAATTTACAAAAAATATTATATGCAAATTAAAACGTTTCACATGTCAGGTGATTTAATAATAATATTGTTATAACAATCACACTGACCGGCACACCCACTCATGGGGGAAAATTTAATATACACTAAATAATACTATTTAATTGACCATGTGCTCTATACATATTTTAAGTTTTTTTTTTCTGTTGTTGCTGCCTTTTTTTATTGGTTTCTTTATACACTTATATACATATACTTTTGAATAATTTTTTTTTGTTTTTGTTGAGTGTTTTAAATTTTTTTGTCAATCATTTACATACCGTTGTGGTGCTTTATTTCGTTTAGTTTCACGTACTGAACTTTGGATTCCCAAGCGTGTTTTTAATGTTGTTTGTGGTTGAGAAACAGCTGTGGCTGCGGTCACTGCTGCTATACCACTACGCAATGATGTCCCTAATTCAGGATGATGTTGCTGTAGTGCCGATTGTGATTGTACGTCGTGTATGTAATCGAGACCGGGTAATTCCAATGAAGTAATCGGATGTATACGAGATAATGATAGTGTACTCTCTAATACGGTGCTAAGTAAGGGGGCACTGCGTAAGGATCTTAAACTACCACGTCTACTAAATGGTTCTTGTTTATACATTTGAAATCAAACAATAACACTTAATTAAAATGTTTTTTTATTTTTCGGTATTTTCCCCTTTATTTATTTGTAGTTGTTGACCGGGGTCTTCTTTTCAAAAGTCACGTTATATTGCGTGAACTTTATTCATGTTTTAAAATTCACCACATTTTTTTTTTTTTATTTGAATTGAGAGGTTTTTGTTAAATTGTTATAGCCTTTTGTTTACAATTATAAAGTTTTGTTTTTTGGTTGTTGTTTGTTATTATTGTTGTAACCACTACCCGTGTTGATTTCGTTGTACGCGTGTTATTAGAAAATTAACGCTTTATTTTTATTTTTATTAAAATAAATGGGGAGACCTTTTTTATTTGTTTACTGTGGGTAACAAAATATACATGTAAATAATTAAGTTGGGTGTTTAAAAAAAATTATAGATTTTTTCTGTAGAGTAAAATTTAGCTATTTTATAAAAACACAATAAAGATTTTTTAAAAGCTTGTATATATAAATTTTTTTTAATCATTTAAGGTTTTTTTTAATAATATATATTACAAAACTTAAATAAGGACCAAATTTTCGATCCCAGACTTTCATACATTACGATATATGACTCTTTAAATAATATAAACATTTTAGGGTGTATATGTGAATATATACATGGTATATAGTGTTATTTTATAACTCAACCTCATTTACTCTATTTTAAGGCTCACTGTTTCAAAGCTATTTATTATATGAAATTTTCCGGTTAACCGTTTATGTTAAATTATGTTTAACTTATTTTCGTTTTGGTCACTTCTTTTCCTGCTATTGTTGGTTATTACATTATGACCAATTAAATGATCTTTATCATGAAATTGTTACAAAAAATTAACGTTTTGTTAAACACAACTGTTAGAGCACGCGATTTACATGTCACACTTCTAATTACACTCACTAGACACATATAATAATACATATAATAAACTCTCAGCAAAATAACAATTTGTCACACTTTGTCCATTTTAGTTATTAAGTATGAATTTGTTTTTTGAATAACCACAAAAAAACATTTGCTGTTAATCACATGACAGTCATTATTATTTATTATTGAACTTAGAATACAAACAATATATGTAACATTTTTATGAGTTTATTATTTTTTTCTTTTTATTATTGTTTATTTATTTAATTTAATTATACTGTTTAAATGTTGTTGATAGTTTAATGTTTACTTTGTTATAAGTCCTATTAGATTTGTTTGATAGTCTGTTTTATTTGTTCAAAGTTTTAATTATTATTTTTCTTGTTCTCTTATATATTTTTACTGTTTTTGATAGATGAAAACGAATAGTGTATCATAATTAAAATACGTATTGTTTGAGTAATATTTATGTACATATTAAACAATATTCACATCTATGTTTATTTACAGAAAAGAGAATTTATAAATATTTTTTATGTATAAATATTTAAATGATTTTAATATGAGTTTTTACAATCTAAAAGTTTTAAAATAGTTTTCAAAAAGTTTAATATTTGTGTAATCAATTTTTTGTTAAGTTTGAATGATTCAAAGGAATTGTTTTAGTTTATATATTTTGTTTTTAAGTGATTTATTTTGTATGTTATATTATTTGTTTTAAGTTTAGATATATATTTTTGCTTCTAATAGAAAATTTTCTGCAAATTTAAATGGGATGTTTTATTGGAATTTGAACACATACCTATACAAATAACTTTAACCCTAGAATACTAATGTACGTAAATTTTACGTACACTTTTATTTATAAACCTTATTACTATCGCGTATGGAAACCTAACGGTACAAAAAATCTACGAATGTTTTTAATCATATATTAAAAATAAAATAATAAATTTTTAGACGTTTACATGCTCTGAATGCAAATACAAAAAAGTTACTACGTAAAATTTACGTATCGTTAGTAATAACAGTATAAATTTGAATATAAAATTAAAAATGTGATTTGAAATGGTACGGTAAATGTTGAAATATTCGACAAATAGTATTAATTTAGAGGATACAGTCATCAATTCTAACTTTTCAATGAAATTCATGTAAAAATATGAAGAAAATTATGAGTTGGAAAGATTATCCTTATATCAAGAATTTTCCACAGAAAGGCAAAAAAAAAACTTGATTTAAGTTTATCTATTATAGAACAAACAAAAAGATGGAACATATTGTCATGTTTAATAAGCATTTCAAGTCTCTGGTAAACGCCAGATAATGATTTATGATGACTTTTTATAAATAAAATCTTAGTATAATTTAAAGGATTTTTTAGTAGTTTATTCTTATTTATTGAATTCGTTTTATCATTTTAAGCCTTTTGGGAGACAAATAAGTAATAAAAATGCACTTAGATGACATAGAAACAACAAATAAAGTATTTTAGAGGTATAGCTATGTATACGTAAAAATTACGTATCGTTAGTATTAACGTATACAAAAATATCGTTAGTATTCTAGGGTTAAATAAAAAGTTATCAAGGAAATTATGTAGGAATCTGTTGCCATTGTGTTCTATGACAAATTATGGACCCATCATCGAGACTGTCTTCAGGACATAGATAACTGGGACAGCATCTGTTTTTAGAGATCAAGTTATCATTTTCTCTTTTCTAGTACGAAGAATTTTTAATCAAGTGTAAAAGTCAAAGTTAAATTAAAAAACTAGATTTTGCTCAAAACTAGCAAAAAGTTAAGTAAAAAACGAATAGTAAACTATTTAACTTCAAAAAATGTAAGTAAAGATGAAATATGAATGCAAACACGGACAAAAATTAAAATAAGAAACATCTCATTATACAATATTCGGTACATTTCTTTTACCGTTTATGATTTTTGTTTAGCTCTGAGAGATGTTTTCTTTAAAAACAGGTGTCCGCGTCCGCCTAAGAGAGCGTCCGCCTAGCGGAGAATAATTTATTCCAAAAATGCCACCTAAACCATGGGACCTAAAAAATTGTCCGCCTACCGGAGCTGTCCGGCTATGGGAGCTGTCCGTTAATAAGTACAGGGTAATAAGTACCCTGTATATTAAATCTTTGTAAGGGATATTAAATCATATAAATAATTTTAATCATTATCATAATAATTTTTTTTAGATATTCGCTTCCTTATTGATAAAAGTAAATATATTTTTGGTGACTAAAAAGGAGCAAACATACAAAATAGTTCTGATGTAAAAAATATACTGAAGTTATGCGTACTGATAACATAAATTGGAAAATGATAAATAATGTAAAAAAATCTTTAGTTCCCTACCATATAAATAAAAGCAATGCTTTGAGTTTTATCTAAAAAAAAAGGTCTCAAAAAAAAAAAAAAAAAAAAAAAATAATAAATAACTATAATTTGGAAAATATATTTTAACAATTTTTTCCCAGAAATGTTCACCTTATATAAGAGCTTAAGAAATTAAAAAAAATAAAACCCTATAAAAGCATTTATTTTTTTATTTTATTATTTTGCTGAATTCGGGTATCATCATAAACGCAATTTCAACCGACAAACGAATGATCCAAAAAATTTATACTTTTTGGCCTCTGACGAATTTATATAAATTTTTTGATTCACATTTCAAAAAAGACTCGAAACTTTCTTTATGCAGAGTGAATGTCAATCGCTAGTATGAAGTTTAAAATTGTTTAAATAATGTTTCCGTATTTAGTAAATGAATTTTTTTTGGTTTAAATAAAAAGTGTTCAGTTTCAGTATCAATTAAATCACCCTTTTAGAATCTAAATGGCTAACAATAAATTGCTTTTGAATCGAACATTTTCAAATGAGACATTGAAAGTAGCGTTTCATCAAAAAGCTTGATTTAGTCATAAAAATATTTAAATTTTTAGATAATAGTTTAATTCTAATTTAATTTTTTTCATTATTCATTGAGAAATCCTAATTATTTATAATATAAAAGAAAAATTGCATACGAATTAAATAATTACGTCAAAATTTCCATATTTTCATACCCCACTTTACCATTTTCAAAATCTCAAATATATAACATCGACTGGGTTTTTATCCCGCGGGATACTCTTATATACATATGTATGTGAAACTTTTTCCCCTTTAAATTTATATCTAAATCATAAAAACTAATTTGCTCATATTAATTATACACATAGAAGTACCATAATATTATTTCTTTTATACCATTGTAACTAAATGAGATAATACGTTTATATACACAATACATACACATTTCTTTATGAACGTTTTTATATATGTATATGTGTTAATAATTTGTTACATTAATTTCAGCTATATATTGTACTTAATATTTACAAAGCTAAACTAAAAATATATGTATAAGAAACAACTACATACTTGTAAGGTGCTTTCCACTTTAGTAACTATTTGATAATGAAAAAAACTCCAAAACAGCTTAAGACGTCTGTGTTGATAAATTCTTCTTGTTTTTTTTTTTTTTTTTGTGGTTGTGGTTTTATATGTCCTTGTTTTTGGTTGACTTTCAATTTCTTCTTCGTATTCTTTTGCTCCTTCGATTGTTGTTTGCAATTCTTAGAATGCAATCACTATTGTTGTGCGTTTCGATGATTAATGAGTCAAAATGATAATTCTTTCTCGCTTGCCTTCTTCTTCTTCTTCTTTATGTTCTCACTCACTTTTCTCTAACTCACTCCAAGTGTTTCTACCTTCCTCTTTGGCTCCGTCTTTCCTACTTCCCCCTTGTTCGTAAGTTAACGTCCTTTGTTTCTTTTCTTTTAACTTCCACCTTAATCACAATATTCTTAAAATCATTTCGATGTTTTTTTTTCTATTCTTTATTTTAAGTTAAAATTGTGCTTGATATTTGTAATTAAGGAGTTGTATAAGAAGAGAAGTTTTTTGTTATTGTTGCTTTTAAAAGTAATTATGATATTTGTTGATTTGTTTCTTTCTCTTCTGACGTTTAACGTTACCGAAACTATACTCTTTTTTATTTCGTTTATTTGTAAATCTTTCTTTTGCTAATTGTGCATTTATGTAAAGAGATATTTTTTTATAAAAATGCTTTGTTGTTGTTTTTATTTATTTTGTTCTGGTGATGTTGTGATAAACAGAGAGATGTTTGATAATTTTTGGTGTGGTTTCTTGATGATTTATTTATTAGAGAGTATAAAAAAAGTAATTTATTTTTTTGCTTGTTGTTGCTTTTGGGGAAGATCGTTGCTGTTTTGTGTTTTGTTTTGCTTGTTTTATAACTTAAAAATTAATTCGTTATATGTATGTGTATTTAAATTTCTTTGAGTTCGCTGTTTTTCTTGACGTTATCACTCAACTACTAATGACTAGAGACATATGGTGAGATGAGTTTGATAAGACGAACACTTATGAATTGTTATTGTTTGTTTGAGTATTGTAATTGTTTTTAAATTGTTATTACTCATTGGTTGCTGTATTTATATTGCAATTTTATATTCAACTAAAAATTAAAATTACGTTGAAAATGTATGCATGTATGTAATGCAGGTGCTGGTTGTGAAAATTTATTTAATATTTTTGTATTGATATTTTTGTTAAACAAATTTTCTGAGCATATAATTCATGTAGTTAGAATCATATAGGCAGCCACATTATGCTCCCAGATTTAAATACAATCCATAGTAATGTATTTTGCCAACGAGTCCAATCCATTTTGGCATAGAATAAAATACAACAATGAAAAATAAAAATGTACAAAACAACTTAATAATGATGATAAATGAGTTGTTATTATTTTATTATTACTATAGTTGTTGTAGATGTTACAGGGTTTTATAGTAGTTGTTATGATGATGATGGAATAGGATGAAAAGAATTTATTATTGAGTATATACAACTCTTTCCTTTTTGTATGGCTGTTACTAGGGATGGTTGTTAGTTGAAGTAGCCTTTTTTATAGCCTATTACTTTAACGTTTTTCCTGTTTCAGCTGTCCATCATTGTTAGATCTGTAATTGATAAAAATAAATATGAAATTAGTTTTATTTGCTGTTGATTGATAAAGTTATAAATATCATTATTTTTATTTTAATGTATGAGAGAAAAATGTTATAATGGAAAAATTGCTATTTAATATTTATGATATACAGCATGTGTAATTAAGCTTCAATCTCATTATATCTTTATTGATTTAATCTATAGTGAAAAAATTGCTTTAATTAAGTTTTTTTTTATTTTTTATTTATAATAAATTAACACGATGTAAATTATAAGAGCGTTAAATTTCGTGCCAAAATTAATTTAAAAAATCAGTATTTAAAAACTATATTTATGGCAAATATTTTTTAAGGTATTAAATATGTTTTGCAGAAATTATTATTTACATTTATCAATTTATGGTCCATATCAAACGTTAGTGCTTTAATAACTTTTAATATAATAAACTGTGGATTTCATAAAAATAATCATAGAGATATTCATACTTGTTTAATATTTGGTTTAACGACTGTATGATTCTTTAGATATTCTAATTTAAAAAATCTAAAAAATCTAAAAATTTCTAAATTGAAATCGATTTAAAAGTTTTGGATCAATTTTAATAGAGGTGAGTTTATAGATACTTGTCGATAAAATTCCAGAAATAAAAATTCCTGGAAATAAATTTTGCGACTTCTAAATGGCTGGTTGGATATACGTAATATTTTACTTAGACGTATGTTCCTTTGATACGCTTTTTTGCAATATATTATAAATCCAACCTGTCGACTAAAAGTTACAGATTTACTCCCAAAAATGTCCGATTCAGGTCCACTGAAAAAAGTTATTATTACACACAGAAAATAATTTAGTTCGAAAACGGTTACAATAATAAAAATTATGTAAATATATAGCAGATAATTTAAGAACTGCGTACGAAAAAAATCCCTGCATGTTCTTGGGCTTATAATTTTTGATGTGGTGAAAAATATATAATTCTGTTAATTAGTTTACATTTGTCATTATACTCACTAGAAGTGTGCTAAGTTTCATGGTTATAGCAAAACTAGTTTTTCTTAAAATGGGAATTGAACAAAAAACACCTAAACACATAATTAAAATTATTCATGAAATCTTACATCGTTCATATAAAACAATTACTAGGAAGGCAGCTGTGTCACAAAATACAGTTTCTTGGGTCCTAATATCATACAAAGAATTCATGGTGACTGAATGGATACCTGGTAGTAGAAGAAAAATAGTATCTTTAGACTGTATGACTCAGGCAAAATACACGCAAAGAAAAAGTATGGTTCGGGTGACCATAAACTAAGAGCAACATACTATGATTGTAATATATGATCCCAGGTTACAATAAGTATATTTGTACGTAATCATTTTTCTGATTCCATTTAATCATTTTCTCATCATTTAATGATTCGGTTTAATCATATTTATAACTTTTTTGTATAATATTTCTTCCGAATTCCCAGTTTTTTATCATTTAATAATCCCATTTTATCATATATATAAAAGAATTTAATCATTTAATATTCCCATTTTACCATATATATAAACGAATTTAATCATTTAATAATCCCATTTTATCATGTATATAATCCCATTTTATCATATATATAATCCCATTTTATCAAAGAATTTAATCATTTAATATTCCCATTTTACCATATATATAAACGAATTTAATCATTTAATAATCCCATTTTATCATATATATAACCCCCTTTTTGTAATACTGAATATATTTAAAATAAAGCACATTTATCTGAAATTTTTATTTATTTATTGAGAATATTGAACAAAAATTTTTCAGGTATAAAAATTGATTAATTTTTAATTATAAAATTATAAGTTATTAATAGTATTTTATATAATATTTATACTCTACATATTAATTTTTAACATATATTTACATATTCATTGTTTAAATATTATTTACATATTATATTTTATAATATTTACATAAAAATTTAAATCAACAGTTTTATGTTTTCTTTGGTAATGTAAATATAGCCAATAAGATTTGATTATAAAATTTTATTGGCTATAGAATAGATATTAAAAATAAAAATCCTCATAATCTTGCTGAAAGGCTTGAAAATGTGAGTTAAATCCATGGTTTGAAAGCCTTTGACCGCAAAGATAGTAAGATTCATTAGAGCAATATATGTGGTTCATATGACCAAATAATGGAACGTCATTTTCATACATTTCAATATGGAAAACCATTCCTGCATATATCAGAACAGGACATATTTTTCATTTATTTTTTTATTTTGTGGTTTTATTTCACAATTTTTTAAACTTAGAACACAAATAAATTGAACACTTTTCTAAAAACACACAGCTATAGCGTTTGCCTTCTAACAAACTACTGAACTTATACACAAAAATGTGTATTCAATAGTTATGTAGAAAATAAATATGATTAACGATAAAAATACAATAGTTGTGTGAAATCAAATTATAGTCAAAAACAAATATTTTATATTTAAGGAAAACATAAACATTTTCAAATACAAACATTCAACAGTTTTGCAAAACAAAATATGACTTAAAATCAAATAAAAATATTAGCTAAATGGTTGTAGATTTGACTAAATTTGTAAAATTAACTTAATGATTATAGACTTAACTAAATAATTGTAGAATTGACTAAATGATTGTATTCAGTGAACCATATTAAAATTTTGATTGTGGGTAATCATTAAATGATAAAACAGAATCATAAACGTTGCTATGATGATCACAGTATATTTAAATCAACGAGAAAACGGCTATATAATCATTGAATAGTTGTGGTGATCATGCTGTAACCATGTTTTTTCTCTGCGTGTAGGAAGTATTTTGGCAAAAAATCCTCTCATCTGGAAGAAAGGTGTCACAAAAAGTTAACTGCTTTGAATCTTTATCAGAAAAGTTGAAAGGAAATCTAGACTGAAGACGTATAAAGTACAAAAGATAACGTGCACATACTTCAGACGATTTTTTTCACAAATTTTATTGCTGCATAATAGATGATGAAAGGTTCGTACAGTCTGACTTTTTTCAACTTCCTGGCCAGGAATTCTATGTTGCAAATACTAGAGGGAATATGGCAGAAAAATATTGTGTATCAAAGAAATCAAAATTCCCAAGAAAGTTTTTGATTAAGAAGCCATATGCATATGCGGGAAAGAATCACTTCATTCACAAAAAATGGTTCCATTAACACAGAAATATACGAGAATGAGTGTCTTTAGAAAAGACTTCTCCCTTTCCTAAGAAAATACAGTGTATCTGCTTTTTTCTGGACTGTTCTCGCTTCTTCTCATTACAGAAACAAAGCAATGGAGTGGTAATAAAGAAACTGTAAGTGTTTTTACCGAAAGAGGCTAATCCATCAAATTGTTTGGAACTCCGTGCAATTGAGAAATATTGGGCTCTAGTAAAAAATAGTTTAGGATATTAAAAGCTCAGCTTAAAATGAAAAGGAGTTTAAAAATAAGTGGACTTATTCGAGAAAAAAAGTGACCAAAACACAATAAAACCTTTAATTCGAAGATTTTTAGAAAATATCAATTATTTTCATAAAAACCAACAGGAAATAATCTATTCTTTTATGTTTAGAACTAGAACATAACAGTAATTAATAAAAATATAATTAAAAAAAATTCGCCCATTGGTTTAGTTTCTATAAGCACATTTGTATGCAGGAATTTTTTCGTGCGCAGTCCTTATTACAATTTTTAAAAAATTATAAATCTAACAAGTAATTCATACTTAAAATATTTTAGCTTTTATTAAATTAAAATATTATTATTACAAAAGAAAATTTATTCAGCTAAACAAACATATGTCTATATGAAATTAATTTAACAAATTTGATTGAGGAAAGTAAAATGGTTAATTTTCATTGAATGTGTTACCGTTTCTAATATTTAACTTTTTTTTTATGATATGCCGACCAAAGTAAGATGAAACTATGCTTTCAATGAACAATAAAAATATTCAAAAGATAAATATCAAGAACCAGAATTCGTATCCCTCGCAAATGGAAACTGAAAACAATATCTTATTTTAGTTAATTTATTCAATATACTTGAAATCAGATATGTATGTATTTTTATATAAGTAAATAGCAAAAAAATACTAATAATTTCCGTATTTACGATCGAATTCTATATGTAGCCTTTGAAACGAAATTTGACAACAAAAAAGAATATTTAGTTGTTCTCACCAAATTTCTTTTACAAATTAGTTGTAGCTACTTTATTGTACTAAATAATATGTTACCTTCTTATAGTTTACTATAAGATGTTATAAGGAAACGAAATATTCGGTTGCTGCAATCGATATCCGAGATAGTACGTGTACCAAATTCGATTGGCAATAAATTCGGTTGCCATAATCTGTTTTCTCTGTGTACTTATTATTTTTTCTTCTTTTTCAGGACGTAAATTTTACTATTTTTAAAAAATAAATAATTGCTTAAAAAATATATTTATTTAAACGTTTCTTCAGTCTAAAAAGATGCAATTAATAAGTTAAATAATAAAAGAAATGTAATAAAAATTCTTCATATTTTCCTAGTTGCATTCTAAAAAATTCATTTATACATTTTAAGTAAGAAACAAAATTACTTAAAATTTAATTTTCAGCTTTAAGAAAAATAATAAAACATCACTGATTATACCTACTAACATACATTCCCACAAATAACAGTTTGTTGTAATCCTTTGTGTAAAGAATTTCATATGTGGTTTCTTTAGAATTATTGAAGAAATAAAAAATTATATTTCCCAACTTAACAAAAGGTATTATTGTGGTTTTCCAACTATTTTTATCAGCTTCCAACACACATTCGTGAGTTGAATATTTTTCGCATTTGTCTTTGTTAGAGTAAAATGTGTCACTAACACAAACAAATAATAAAATAAAAAAAAGGAAATGGGTAAATCAAACAATTTAAATTTTTTATTTTTATTTTCTTTTTAAATTTTTGGTATTTTTTGTTCTATGACCATAAACTCCTTTGTGTTTGACATTAAATACCTGGAATCCAAAGCACATTTAATGCCCCTAAAGTGCAAATCTTTAAGGAATACTTTTGTTTTTTTGTAACGCTTGGGGCTTTAAATGTTTCATTTTTTAGTGGAAAATTAATGCCTTAAGCAACAGCCTAAACCTCATATATGATTTTTAGTTTTACTTTATTTTTATTTGTTTCTTTAACAACTTGAAATATAATATAAAATGTTTATAGTTTTGCTGTCTCAACACAAAATCAATCAATCAAGCTCAAAAATACATACTTGCCTACTTGTATGTATATGTTCTTAAACATGTGTTCAGTATGTAACTTTTCGGGGGTGTAAGAGAATTTTAAGATTAGAATTATTGTGCAATCTGAGCTTTTTTTTTTCTGTTGATATTTTTATGTTTAACAAACAATATGATTAGCATTAGGCTTTCATACTCATATTGTATAGTGTTGATGAAATATTTAAGTGTGGATGTGATCCTGCGCAGGAAAAAAAAATTATTTTAAATTATTTTTTAATAAGATTACACAGAGTTACAAATGAAACAAAATTTCTGAGGCACGGGGTTTCTCAGTCAATTCGAATTCACGGAATTCAAAGTACTAAACCTCTGATTCACTTTTTTTGAATTGATTCTAGTTCTCGCGATAAATCGCGATTTGTAGAATTAAGGAATTTGCACTATATATTAAAGCATATGAGTCATTCCATTTAAAACCAACCAGTGGATTTTCTCACCTCTTCACGAAATATCGCGATTTGAAAGTGCAAAATAGCTCAAAATATGTACAAAGTTGCATACACAAAATTACAAATATCTTTCGAAGTATTTATTATATAAGATTTATTGAGATGTCATATTAAAGGCATCAAAATTATCTTTAATATAACCTATAACATGACTTTTTTCTCAACATCAAAATGACAAGAATAATGATTGTACAAAATATCATTAAATTCGGAGAGGAAAAGTAAAAAATTGTAATTTTTCGTGTTGGTTTTAAATGGAATGACTCATATCTCGAAAACTACTTGTCTGATTTTGTTAACAAAAAAAAAAAATATATATATATATATATTAAAAAATTTTAATTAAGATTATCTTAAAGTTGTTCTTATATTACTTTTTAATACGGCCAACAGTTATGAAGATGTTAAGACCATCTTCTGAAAAAAATTGAAATTTTATACGAAATTGCGAAAAAAAAAAATACCTTTTAAAAAATTATAAAAGTTCGAAAATGTCCAAAATTCAGATTTTTATTCTTTAATCATTAAGATAAATTTATTGCAAATAAAACAAGACATATTTCATTAGAATCAGTGCAAAGGTTTGGATTTTATTCACAAATTAGTCAAAATATTCATTTACCAGTTACATAAAAAATTAGAAAAATCACATTCATTTTTTTATTTTTTTTAATTTTTTTTCTATATAACTTGTTAATGAGTATTTTGACTAATTTGTGAATAAAATCAAAGCTTATGAATTGATTTTAATGAAAATTTTATCATTATGATTAAGGAATAAATATTTAAATTTTAAACACTTTCGAATTTTTTGAAACATTTTTTTATCTTCTCAATTTTGTATAAAATTTACATTTTTTTCAGAAGATGGGCTTAATGTCTTCATAATTGTTGACCGTATTAAAAAGTAATGTAAGAACGATAATTTTAATTTAAATTTTTTTGAACAAAATCGTACAAGCAACCTCCCCAATTTTTCAAATCGCGATTTATCGCGAGAACTAGAGTTAATTCAAAAAAAGTGGATTAGAGTCTTAGTACTTATTGATACCGTGTATCCGAATTAACTGAGAAACCCCTTGCCGCAGAAAAATTTTCTCATTTTGTAACTCTGTGTTATTCTACTTATTAATATTATCATTTTGAGGATTGGAGCAAAATCAAACAAAAATTAATTAATATAAGTAATTAAATTAAGTAAAGTAAGAAAAAATATGGTTACGATATTGTCACTACAACAATATTATGTTCTCATTGTTAATTTTCATTAATTCTTATAGCACTGTTTATGATAAAAATGTTTCTGTTTCAGTTTTCTAAAATTCTAAATTTGTATATTTTTGAACACAAACTAAATTTTATTATTATATAAGAAATATAATTATTTCTACAATAATTTTGTCTTGTATTTAAACCATATCCTGCTTGTTTTAAAACCTTTTCAGTATTATTATTCCCATAACAATAAAAAAGTTGCAAATAAATATAATACGTATGCCTTTTACAAATGTATACTTCATCAACTTTACTATAGAATTCGTTAAGATTATATATTAATTAAAACAATATGAGATATGATTAAAAGAATATGAGATATTTATTAACTACTATTAGTATTAAATGCTAAGTAAAGTTAATAAAAAATAAGTATTATCTTGCAAAACATATGATACAAATTAATAATTATGAAAATTAATTAATGAACATATAATTATTGCTCATAATAAGAGTTTTGAGTAATTTTTAGCATGTTTTAAAATTTTTTTATGGCAAGTAATATGACAAAATCGGAGCATAATTTTATTAAATTGGGTCATAATATGAGAAAATTTTATTATAGTGTGATAAAATTGGATTATATTGTGATAAAATATTTAAATACAAAAAGCAAAAATTAAAAGTTAGTTTATTATAGCCTATTATGTGTTTGTGCAGAAATTGTAACGTTCGACTTAGAATAACTTTCACAAGTAAGTTGTATACAAGTAAAAACAAAATTATGTGGATCAAAATGGTGTAGGATATCATATGGTCCGGATTGACCGACTATATCTTCTTCTCTCGTTTTTTTAAATATGTTGATTCAATATTATTTATGATAATAAAATTTTTTTAAGCAACCATATAATGTGTTGTTCTTCGATTAAGTTAACCACAATCATATTTTTTAATTTCTTCATGAGTTTTATTTGTTTTTTATTTTATTATTTTTTGTAATATTTAAATTTTGTGAATTTTGGGTATTATCTGCAAAAATGTTGACGTTATCGTATGGTAAAAATTTTAAGACAGTCTGGACCAAGAGGTCGATATTTTGCCAAAAGTCTAATTCAGGTAGAGGACGAAGTCGAAAACTCGCTCTCGTTTGTATTTTTATAAGTAGTACGATTGTGATAATTTTCATTAATTCGATTGTGATAATTTTCAATAGACCGACGGCCAGACAGATATACGGGGTTTCGAACTTAATAAGAATGAATGTTATAATGGATATAATATAAATACAATTTAAAAATAAAATGAGCAACTGTCTCGAAGAAGTCATAGAATTTTAAATTTCTTAAATTTTTTTTAAATATGTAAGAAATTATATAATTAAAAGCCCTGAATGAAATATTACCGAGTGTACCTATTACTTTTTTATTTTCTTTATCACTTCAAAAAATATTCAAAACATTTCCGTTAGCTAAGCAAATATCCAATAACGTTTTATAACTTTACATGTGTCTGTTTAACCAACTGTCTCTTGTTTCTGGGTGTTGCACACACTTTGTTAAAGGAAATTTCATTTTTGTTAACTTGTATTTTGATACCTTCCTCTGAAGAGTCAAACATTCCAGGGGTTCTCCCATTACGAAGCAAACTCATAATAATGCCTAATTTTTTGCCACTTTTTTTATTCACATTGTGTTTGTTTGTTTTTATGGCAATTTTTAAATGTGTGTGTGTGAGTGTGCTGAGGGAGTGTGTATATATATAGTTGTTGTCATTTTCTAATGTTTACATTTCATGATGGCGTTGTTGTGCTGGTTGCTTCATCGTAAATCTGGTAATATAAACATAATTGATGTCCTTTTTTACATTTTACAGCCCCAGCATCACATCTCAATGGTTTTAAACAGTGATTTTTTTTCTCTCAAGTTTATTTTAGTATAAACATACATATATTTAAAATTATGTTTTTTTTGTTCTTTGCTTATAAAATATTTTTATCATCATCTTGTGGAGAATCATAAAAGTCTTTATTTTTTTGTTTCCTCTCTTAAAGCCCACATTATCTCCTTATTTTTCTAATTGATGATGAGACATTTGTTTTTCTTGCTGTTGTTGTTTTTATTTTTCTACTGTGTTTTGTTTTATTTCTTTTTTTGTTCGTTGATTGTGTTGAAACATTTTTCAAAAATCAATTTTATTTAATTTTAAGGTTTACCAAAAAATATGTTACACATTTATCCTTAGCTACAACAATAGCTATATTAAGGTTTTTGTTGTTGCTGCAGGAAAAATGGCATTAAACTTTGTTTTATTGATTATGAAGGCAATTATGGTTGGCCATAAAAAATACAAAATAAAATATTACAATAATATTAATTTTATAATCATGGAGTTTTATTTATTTATTTTTTTTTTTTGATGCTACAAATTGTTTACATTTAAGTGGCTCTTATTTCCTATGTTAGCATGTTTGTAAACAATGGTCTGTGCCAAATTTTATAGTTGTTGTTATTGTTTTCGATGAAAGTTCGATGAATTTTTTTTTTGTTATCTTTTGTCTTTATTAGCTCATTATAACAATATAAGTAAATTATCAGAAAAGAATGTTAAATCAATGGAATTTATTAAGGGAATTTATATTAATAAATAAATTATGAAATGTGTTATTTAATGGTAAATATACATGCTTATATATGTATATTATGTTATTTTTAAATTAATTTTATATATTTAATAACGACAATTTATTGAAATATGTTTCAAAGCACCCCCAACCCACCTCATATCAATTGTGGTATTTTACTACTTTAAGTAATGAAATTAACCAAACATTTATGGTTTTCAATTTAATGTATTCTATTAAAAAAAATAATAATTAATCATTATGGAAAGTTAATTTTTTTAGTTCAGATATTTTTCTTAATGTCTGCATTATAAAGTTTATTAGACTTTTAGATTAATATTCACATTAATATTGTAAAATCTCTATCCCATTTGAAATAGTAAGTAAATATTTATTGAAGAAATGGGAAAGGAGATATGAAATACTATTTATTATGTTTTAAGTTACTTTTAAAACAATCCTATTAGATTCACCATTTGGAATTTTGAATTTAAATGTACGATCAAAAGCTTTAAAAATTGGTAAACATTTTAACCTAAAATAATAAAATTGTCCGTTAATAGTTTTTGTTATTTTTACAAAAATCAAATGATTTCGATAATAGATTGTCACTTTGCCCAGCAATAAATCAAGCATTTCTCAGTCTAATCACATAGATCTAGTAAACTGTTTGAGTCATTCTAAAAAAGTTTCTTAGGTATTAGTGTCATATACCTTCATATATAATGTCAGAAATGAGGAAACAAATATTTGGATCATCACCTTCAAGTATACGGTGTCGGTCCTACCGTCTAGCAGGTGTTATTAATTTCATTCAAAGATGAAGAACATTGAAATCTGTTACGATTGGCCCATTATTTCACCTCTTTTCCATACAAAAGTCCTTCTGAATTAGGGTTTTGATGTTTTTAATTGTCTTATATATGCAACCCGTTGCAGTACTATAAATATTCATTATTAACTTATATTTTTTATTTCCACTATCAAAAATATGGTAGGTATATTAGCTTTATCATGTATATGTATATGCGTATGTAACATGTAGAAATAATCATCAAGGACTCGTTTAACCCATTTAGCTTGGAATGTTAACTAAATAAATTGAGGAGAAAATTAATTCCTAGGAATTTTTACCCCCGGTAGAGCAGATCAAAAAAGATCTATAAAATAGACCTTTTTCAAAATTTGAAAATTTTGCAAAACATCTTGAATAACTTTTCAAACGATAGCCAAGACATCAAAAAATATGAAACTATTCACCTTTTGGCAAATAATTTACGGAGATAGAAATACCAAGCTTCCAAAAATTGGTGTTGCTAAAACGAATCAATGGTCAATTATGAAAATATAAAATTTTTAAGGTAATATAGCATATTAAAATTATGTAAAATAATTAAGAAAAACATTATAGATAAACGAATGTAAATTTTTTTGAGTTAAGGCTTCTGTGCAAACGATTTTTTTTTACTCTAGCCTTATACATAGTTGTACTTTATATTATTTATGACTTATGTAGTAAAACATAAGCAATTGTCAGCAAATTGCAAGTAGTTATATATTTTACAATCATTGAGAGCAAATGCAAGAAAAGAATTTCCAAAGGATCGACGTTATCTGTATATGAAGTGTATTTTGTGAAGGATGCAATTATATTCAATATGATCACACAAATTCAAGGAGTTACTTGAAATATGCTATAAACTGATGAATGAAATCAATAAAATTATGTAATTTATTGCTAAATTTTTTCAATTGTCTTAAAAAAAGGATAATAAATTTTCTTCAAAGGTCATAAAATTTGTAAAGAAAAACATCAAATTTGCAATTTTTATGATTATTCATTATTATTTTTTTATTCAAAGTATTAAAAAATGTAAGAAAAAGTGGATGTCAAAATATAATAAAAATAAAAACTCACAGGATTTTCAAGGTATACTAAAGGAATAATCTGTGAATATAACTGTCCGGCTAAATGAACGCAAACTATTTGTTTTCTTAGTCAGGGCTTGGCAATGTCAGGTTCATACGCTCGTATTTCCGCTCCCTGATAAAAATTTTAAAATCTGGCTCCGTTAGGATTTTTAAGGCGAAAATCCTTATAATTAACCCGAATTTTAATTTTCTACCATGTCTGGGAATTTCAAAAAGCTCTGGAAAGAGAAAAATGCTTAGAAAATGACACATAAATTTGGCAGCTTTAGAAAGCTCTGGAAAGTGAAAAATGCTTAGCAAATTATATATATAGATAAGAAATTATTTGGTTTACACCGTAAGTTATTTAACGCTTTTATGTCATTATTTAGTTGTCTTAAATTTCAACTAGGATGATCCATCTCCAATTAGATTGGTTCACACCATGTCCGTTTTAACTCCAGTTTTTTTCCGCCAATATCTCTAAAATGAAATTCTGTACAAATAGTTGAAAAACCTATGTCAACTCTAAAACCAAAAAATGAGTGTGATTTTCCAACTTTACTACCCACCTCCAATATAAGGTTAGATTTGCAATTAGGGAGGCATAATGTTTTGCCTTTCCGTTTTAAAAATTTTTTGTTTTATAGTTAAGTGTGTTATGAACAGAGCAATTAAAATATGCTCGAAAAAAGTGTTTTAAGCTCCTAAAATAGATTTTTTATCTAATTATTTCAAAGCTAATACATTGAATCAGTAAATTACAAAATTTCTATAAATTTCTATGATAAACTTTATTAGGGACTGATTAAAAAAAGTCTAAAATGCTAAATTACGTTAAAAAATGTATTGAGTTTAATTAGGAAAAAATATTTCTCTTAAATGCAAAATTAAGTATAAAATATGCAAAAATATTTTATGAAATAATAATTTTCTATATACAGTGTCTCACATAAGTTAGTGAATTTTAATTTTTAAATAAAAAAATTAGTTATTTTTAGTTATTAAATTAGGTAAATTAGGTTCAGGTACCTCACAAAAGTATTTGAATTTTTTAATTTTTATATTTGAAGATACTCAAAATACAAAAAAAAGCAAAAAAAGATAAGTTTTTTTATATTAATTGTTATTAAGTATTAGTGTTAAGCGTTTACTAATTCTTTTTATAAATTTGGGGGTAAAATTTTAGGGAAATTAAGCGAAGTTTTTTTTATATGTATCTTACAAAAGGGAAAATTGGAATAATCGGGTAATTTTTCCTAAATTATTTCTTAAAATTAATTTGTTTTATTATGGAAATATAAATGGACTTTGTCATATCTTCGAAAAATAATTTTTACTGCAAAAGTTCTAAATATTGACATTCCAAGCGACGTACAAATTTTCATTATGTTGTTAAAGCGGCGTACATATTTTCATTATGTTGTTAAAAATTAAAAATCTTCAACATTGAGCCTATTTTACTGAAGTATTGGTCCACATATTTTAACAAAACTTTCAGATTGTGTTTCTGTAGGTATTAGCTGTTATTAAATGGGAGATTTGGATATCGACTACAAAAATACAAAGAAATTGGTGCCATAGTATAAAACGCGATAAGAGGTATATTTTAAGTTACATAACTATATGACTTTCAAGGTATAGGGAAACTATAAATGGGTAAAAATATCCGAAAAAGTTTAGTATTCTGTTAATATTATCTATGTTGATGAAAATAAAGTTGAAAATTTTTCGCTCCAACATTTCTGGGGTGCAAGTTATTGATCCAAAAGTAATATGGCTAAGTAATTAGAAAAATAAACCCAAGTACAATTATGTCGGGGTATATTTTGGAGCTATATCATAAAGTCAGGTATTTTAGCTTCCAAATTTATAATTGGCTATATATCGGGATGATATTCCCCAACATTTTGAAATAAATTTTTGATACGTAAGGTACCAAAGTGGGCTTGATATTTAAGGTATTCTATTTTTAATGGTGCAATGTCTCATAATTAACGACTTGGACCCTTAGTATATGGCGTTTTAACAAAAAAAAACTTGTAAGGAACTAAAACCTTATTATTTTTTTTTACTATAATGACAAAAAAAAAAAAAAAAAAAAAATAATAATATATTGTATTTGTCATTTATAAAAGAAAAATAGGCGTGTTCTTCCTAAATCAACTTTCTAAGTCCATTAAATATAAAATTGGACCAAAAATCCCCCAAAATTTTACTCCAAATTGGGGAAATAAATTAGTAAACATTTAATTGTGATACCTATGACCTATTATTAATAAAAAATACATGAATTTCTCCAATTTTTATTTTGTTTGACATTTTTAAATACAAAGGTGATAAAAATTCAAATACTTTTGTGAGGTAAATTCGATGAATTTTCATGCTATTTCTGTAATAACTTGGATACAATGCAATATTTTTGATTGCAGTTTTTTGCATTATAAAGTTAAGAAATAGACAAACACAATTCAGTTAATAAATCTAGAATTATTTTTTTTCAATCACGTAATTAAACCGTTTTAATTATTAATTTAAGTGTGAGAAAATATGCTGCTAAGCTGAAATACGTAAAAATGTGCTGTTATAACTAGTATATGGAAAAATATGCTATCGTTGCAAAATTTCTTCTAAAAGATGGATTTATTTGAAGAACAGGTGAAATATGATTTTGCATGTTTTGGGTTTACCTGGTTATGAAACACTGCTAAACAAATTTTACATTAAAATGTATTAAAAATTCGGTATTGAAACAAATTTTTACAGAAATAATTTTTATTTTTAGTTTTATCAGTATATAAAAATCAGTACACATTATATTAAAACTCACATATGAGGTCACTTTCCGAAAATTCCTTAAAACTACATAAATCCCATTCACATGTTGGTAAGAAATTAAAATTAATACATGATCTTAAGTCTAATATTTAGAAGTATAAAACACACTTTCTAATTTCATTATAATTTTTGGGCAAAAATGCCAATAAGACCCTCTCGAAGTCTTAAGATTTCCCACTTTTTTTTTATAATAGAAAAAAAGCCAAAGGTCATTACTCTACTACTTATATAATTATTTTAATACAATTTAAAATTTTTTGATTAGTTATAAAAATCAATAAATTGACATTAATGGTCATCATGTCAAATACAATAGAATAATTAGTTTATACAAAATTGGCCTCTAGCCAGATAGTATTAAGAGTAGCAATCATTAGGCGAAGGCAATAGTTATACTGAAAACACAATTTAACAATTTTAACCAATTAAATACTTATACATAATATGGCTCGTAAATTGTATTAGGCAATGCAAATCATATGGGAATTTAAATTAAAAAATTAAATAGTAGTAGTAGTAAATATACTATACATGAATATAATAAAACTATTTACCACAAAAATTTGTTTTGTATTTATTACTTAAAAATTTTCATATATGTTTTTTTTTCAAATAGCGACTAAATGAGAATATAAAATAAAAACCATTTTGGATGATATGACTGCTAATATTGGCTATATGTCAACCACAAAACATGGCCATTTACAATTGATTATAAGGATATTAAAAAAAGTTTTTTTTTTTTTTTTATTACAATAAAATTTAAATGTAATGAAACATTCAATGTAATATTAATTCACAGACACCAAAAAACTGACTGCATTTAAATTAGAAATAAATAAAAAAAAGTACCAGCCTAATTAGACAGATTTAAATTAATTAAATTTATATATTTGAAAATTAACATAAAATGTGTTATTTATACATTTCATTTACCAGACATGGGCAGTAACTAACTAATATATGATTGTTATTATTTTCATCTAATTTACAATGACATTTATATAAATGGACAGCTACAGTTTTTGTTGACTTTATAATTGTTATAATTAAAGCGGAAATTAGCTTAAAATTTAAATAGTATTTGGAAAAAAATCTTTTTAAAGTTAAACAAATTAAATATAAATTACAAGTTTTATTTTTATACTTTTACCAACTTTAATTGCTAACGAAATGGAAGTTTTATTTATAATGTAATTATAAAAAGTCGTAACTTAATTCAAGTTAAATTATCAACGAAATTACAAGAGTTGCAACAAATTAAATGCTGCACATGACTACAAAAAGAAAAATATGCATCTGTTCAAAAAATATCCTTAGATGTATATATTTTTTCCCCCTTTTTTTTTTTTTTTGTCAAATATTAATAAAGAAAAAAATATGTTTTATTTTTAATCTTGCAATAAAATAAACAAATAAGAATGTATAAATGTGTGTTTAAATTCAGATCATACATATGTTTGTGTGTAGTGTTATTATATTAAGTACAACCAAACAACATCCAATTTGTAAAACACCAAATGTGATGAATGTGTTGTTTATAAAACACTATGGGCTAAGTTAAATATAAAGAATAACTGGGAAATGCTTGGGCAAAAATACATTTTTAATTAGGTTTTGTATTTTAATTGATATTTTTTATGCTTAGTCCTGTTTTGATTAAAACATTTCATTAATATGATTTTTTGATTTTCAATTTATCCCTAAAATTTTATACTTATGTGAACTATTGTGATATAAGTTTAATTATATTTAATTATTTTACAGCTGCTGGCTTAAATTTATCAAGGTGATTAATTGTGTAGTTATAGCTCAACATCTGTATATCCAATTTGCTTCATTAAAGTCATAAATTTAAATTAGTGACTAAACTTGAATACAAAGCAATTAAACTTTTTCAAATTATTAACAACCCTCTTAAACCTTTAATGAATTTAGGGCACCAAAAATTTTATTAATTTTTATAACAACACACATGTATATTTATTTTCAAAATGCCCTTAACCCATAGTGCTACATACACTTTAAAATCAGACATAAACTTTAGCATACATATACAAACGGTCGTAACAGTTATATTGCTGCATACATGTACAAACAAATGTATGTTGTTAGTATATAGTTTTTATGTTATATATATGACACTCATACAGATACAAGTAAAATGTTCACTAACTTTATTTCTTTTACTTGTTTTCTATATGTATATATTCATAAATTGGTACATACATTTGTATATATATGTGTGGGCCTTTTATAGTAGGCGTTTATAATTTTCAAAATATAAGTTTCATACAAAACTTAAAAAAAAAAGAATAACTTTTCCTTTTTTTCTTAGTATCACTACTTTATATAAAATGCGGCGGCAAAAATAGAAGAAAACTAATAAAATGCATGTGTGTGTGTGTGTGTTAGTTAGTACATTTATATAAATATGTATGTAGACACATGTAAATGTTTATGTACTTTAACCAACATAGTTTCCATTTGGCCCAGAGCAAAATAATGAAAGTATTTTCTTTGCTAAGCAAGAATGAATAAAGAAGCAGTAAGACAACCAGCCAACCACGCCAACAAACGTTAGAAAAACTAAAAACTCAAACTCTTTCGATGTTAAAACTATAAATTACGCTAAGAATTGCACATACATATTGTATAAAAACGTATGTTAATATCTTTTTTTTTTTCATATGAACTTTTTATATAGTGTACTACTGTATATATTACATTGTATTCACATGTGTATGTGTCATTTTATGTATCGTGTATGGATGTCATTCTTGCTATAAAAGTAACAAAAATTAATTTTAAAGAAATGTTCTGGGAGTAGAGGCAGCACCAACAGTAACAAAAGGAAACTTAATTTTTTATTTCATGTCATGCTCTGTTTCATTTTCATTTTAAGAAAAGTTTGAAGACCAACAATTTTGGGTATTTTAAATTAAGTTTTATTAAAGGAATTGAGTGCAATATTTTAAGAAATTTTAAACAAAAAATTAAAAATATAACCAAAAGCGTATATTTCATATTCTAATCAGCATTAAAAATTTCCAATCGAAAAATTACAAAATTTTTATTTTAGATTTTTTCAAAAATATCACAATATAATAAAAAAAAAGCAATAAAAAATTTCCGAATCAAATCTTTTCAACAATTTTAACAAAAATAGGGTTCTTCATCAATATTTTAAAATTTACATTTCTTAAAATTTCGACTATTTAATTTAGAATACAAAGTCTGAGAATAACAATTATTTTCTGAATTTTAATTTTCGGGCGAAAGTATAAATTAATTTCAGATTTATTTTTCGGTCTAAAATAAAAAAGTGTGTTTTTGATCCCTTTAAGATATTAGAGATAATATCGAATAAGATCTATACTTGAAGTCTAGTTTTAATAACAATAATTATACTAACAGTTAAAAAAAAAAAACAATTTTTAAGAATTATTTGCATCGTTGTGTTTTTTTTTTATTACGAAGATATAATGCACAAACAAAAATAAGTTATTTTTTGTATTTTCCAAGCCTAAATATGATTCTATCAGCCTAACCACAAAAAAATGTTAAATTCTATTTTTGTTAAAGTCAACTTTATTTTAAAATAGAAGTTTTGTTTTTTCGTACCATAAGAAATATTTTAAAATTTATTTTAAAAGCTTTTTTAAAATCATACATTGAAACATTTTAAAATATTTTTCAATAAATTGAAATAACAAAAAGAAATTTCAAAAAAATTGTAAAAACAAATTATACATGAACTTTCAATACAATAAAAATGAAAAAGCTTATTTTAAAATTTAAAATGAAATTTCAAAATTTTATTTGAGAAACTTTAAATAATAGTCGACTTTTCTGTTTTTATGGTTAGGCTGTATGATTTTTATTTTTAGTAAAAATTTAAAGTTAATTTTTAAACTTATTAAAAAAGTTATTTTCTGATTTTTATTTATTGAAAATCTAGTTAAAAATGAATAAAATTTTGTATTTGCATTTATATTTGTCCAATGTTTAGTTATTACGGCCTCTTTTTTCCTTTAAAAATGAAAAAAAAAAAAAAAAAAAAAAAAATTATTATTTTCGAACCCTGTAAGTAACTAGAGATAAAATTTAATAATTTCTACATTTATAGTTCAAAAAATAAAAGAATAAATATTGTTATACTGCTTTGTTGTTTATGTTTTAATAAACTTATAGTCGTTTTTGATTAGCAGGGAAACCAAAATATGCAATTTTCATGTTTTTTCCTCGACATTGAATGAAGCCATCGCACGTTGGAGTAAAATGTGTCAAAAGTGGCGCTTAATTGAATTTCAAAATTTAAAATTTTGTAACAATATTGAGTACCGAATAAAAATAGACAAAATTATGTATCAATATCAATTAAAATCTTTAAGCTAGGTTATGTTGTTTTCTTACAAAGAGCTGTCAAAGTTAAGAATTTTTTTACATTTTTGAAAAATAGAATAAATTAAATTTTCATCAGATTTCAGTGTATTTATTTTAAATAAAAAGTCTTTTAAGGTAAAAATTTGAAAGAGAACCATCAACTCCTGGTATTAAGCGTACTTTTTTTCCAGTATTTGTAAATTATATTTTGTCTTAATATTTTTCTTATTTTTTTATTTTTTTTGAAAATTGTCCTAAAATACACTAATTTTCAACTTTCATGGAATGCAACTTAAAATGTTACAAGATGTTTGTTCTGAAAATTTTCTGAAAAATAGTCTATATTGTCCACTTTAATATTCTGAAAAAAAATCGTGCGCATATTTAGTCCGATATGAGAAAACAATTTTTTGTTTTCAAAAAAACTCCAGCAGATTTCATAAAAAAAAACAGTTTAAATGCAGACATTTTCTTTGTTTTATCAAGCATGAAACAGTGAGTAAGAATCGAAATAAATCTGTAACTTCTAGTCGGCTGGATGGATTCACATAGGTGCAGCAAAGGACGGTATCATTTTTAGTTTAGAAGCAGGATCCAATACACGCTTCAGGAGCGGAACTATGGGGGTTCAAAATAGGATACTAGTGTCATTTAAAAGGTTTAACCACTAGCGAATTTTTTTTTGTCACCCAAAATTTTTATATATTCTTAAAACATGCTTGCATATACTACTTATCTTATATATTTTTCGAGTTATATACATTTGAAATTTCAATCATCTCAATTTTAGTAGATCTTGGTTAAGATTTTTCCATATATAGCCAAATATTTTCAACCGATTTTATTATATTTTATGCAGTTGTTTAAAAAGCGAAATTATCTATCGAACAAAGAAAATTTTGAGTCCTTATCTTTATTGAGTTAAAAGTTCAACGATTTTGAATTGGAAAGTTTTCAAAAATTAACAAACAAACAGACAAATGGACGGACACTAGAATTCTTTAAAAGGAACTCTTGAAATTGGAAAAATATTTTTTTTCCACTTTTTGATTAATATGGAAACCAAATGAAGGTACTAAAATTTTGATATCACCTTTCCCTGATTTAAGTGGAATTTTCGACCCATTTAACCTAAATGTATAGACGGACGGGCGGACATTGCCATGCAGCCTAAAATATTTTAGAATTCTAAAACTGCATTTGTTTACTAACAAATAAATAGCAAAAATATAAAGTGATCATCAAAATTTGGATACCATCTTTTCCTGAATTAAGCGCCATTTTCGTCCCATTTAACCCAAATGTATAGACGGACGGACGGACGGACAGATATTACCGTTCTACTAAAAAAAAAAATCGTAAAATTCTAAAATTGAATTTTTTTTACCTAATAATCAATAAAGAAATAAAACGTGGTCATTTAAATATTGATAACCTTTCCCTGAACTAAGTGCCATTTTCGACCCCTTTTACCCCAATGTGCATCGATTAAATATTTATCAGTTTCAGAACAAATAAATCATTTTGGCATGGATTTATTAGTGCATATTTTTGCATATTTTACTCTTAGCAGCATATTTTTGCATTTGGTGATTTTTATTGCATATTTATAGCATATCTTGTTATTTTTGGGTTATATTTAAGCCTTTTAGAGCATATTTTGACATTTTGAGGATATTTTTGATACCTCATGAATTGTTTTTCAAATTTGATTTTATAACAAAATGAGAAAACCAAAAAAAAAAAAAAAATATTTTAAAATTAACTAATGGATACCATTTTATCGTTGAGAAGCTTGTCTTGTAGCAACAATATTGAATATTATTATTATTGAAGTCTATGTTGTAAAAACAATTTTATGAAAGCATATCGAGCCCTAACCGCGAGAAGAATTTATTTATTGTTTACACATTGTTATATGTATGAAAAATGTCACGACAAAATTACTTTCGCTATAAATCTGAAATGACCTGATAAGTCGATGAAATTTTGGCAAATGATCTAAATGCTTTTAAATTATAGATTTTCATCAAAACACGAATTTCGAAAATGTTGTTGGTTACGATATTTTGGCGGTCAGTGATCGATATGATAATTTTGATAATATCAGAACTAATAATAGTATCTAGGATTAGATGGGTAAGAAAATAGAAGATCAATAACGTTTTTATGAGATACAGTAAAAAATGGGGAATCAAGTTTTGACGCGGTTTATAAATTTCAGTTTTGCCTTATTTCATAACGTTGAAATATTAATAAAACCATTTGTTTTAATAATTTTGTTAAAAAAAAAAATTATGCAAAGTCTTTGTTTTTTAAGTACATATTTTCGCAATTTTTAGAGCATATTTTTTGTTTTTTACTGCATATTTAATGCGCATAAAACCCATTTTTTTAGAGCATATTGTGGTTTCCCTGTTGATTAGTTAATAAAATTAAATTTGAAAAATTGTTACACAGTAATTTGCCTTTTTGTAAAATGTTTATTTTAATGTACCAAACTTTTTAACTGTAATGCCAAGTTAAAGTTCAATGTATCTGTAAGAGGTGAAAAATAACTTTCAAAATTATTTTTGAAATATGTACACAATTTTTTGTTTATGTTCAAATCTTTTAGGTTTTATTTTTATAGTATTCAACTAACCACTAATTGACTCTTTAAAAATATTAATCTTAATATCATTGAATTCGTGATTATCGGCATATAAAATTAATATACCGCGTTTTGGCAATGTAATAAGTTTGCTTGTCATGAAGGTAAAGTTTTTGCTGTATATAAGTGAAGTGATAATAATTTAAACCTTCCATATAATATCATTTGTAATAACCTCTCACAATCCCTCTTAAATTATTATTTAAAAGCTATTCAACTCTAAATTAATCTTTTGTATTTATACAATAAAATCCACTCACTCGTTAAAAAGATTTCACACTACCAACAATCATTGATCACCATTTAAATTGATTATAATAAAATTAACAATTTAACACTATTCCAAAATAAAACAAAAAGAGATAAAATAACTTACAAAACAAACGCACAAAAAAGAAAAACAATTTCATAAAATGCCATTTAAATTGTTAACGAACTAATAAACTGCCACCCCACGCACCAACCGACAATCATGACTTTTCATTAAATTTCTAATGCGTAAAATACCACAAAATAGCAAAACGACCCCAAACAAAAAGCTTCTCAATAAGTGGCTAAAATGTAGAAATATATTAATGAACAAAACCCCAAAATCCAAAAGGCACATAGTGAATTTGTAGCTAAATGTTTCATAGTTCTGTGTTTTGTTTTAAGGCCATAGAGAAAAAAATCCACAAACAATAATAAACAAACATATAAAAAAGAACCTTAAAACCAATAATACTAAATACATTCAAACAGCAAATTACTACAAATGTTACAAAAAAAAGAAAAAAAGTTATGCTGGAGAAAAGCCTAATCCATATAAATACTTTCTAAATGGTGTGAATTTCCGAATTGTCTGTGCGTGAGCTTACAACTAAGTAAGTGTGTGTATGGGAGTAAGTCAGAATGTAAATAAGTGTATGTACATGTGCATATGTATGTATGTATGTAGCTATTGATAATAATCAACATGCTTACAAAATCAAATCAAAATCACAAAAAAATTATTGGACAATTTAATATGGCAAAAAGTTAAAGATTTGTCTATGATTTAACACCATTTACATTAAGAAATAATATTTATTTTTTTTTTTTATTAAAATTTGCTTTTAGTATGGATTAAAAGTATAAATATATAAATTTAATTCTTGTTATTGTTTTATCAACAAGAAAAATTTCTGACGTATCTTTGGCAACCTCTAAAAAGAACTCTGCAGTATAAATAATATTTTTCCTTCTTATGGAATTGGAAACAGTGCCGGAAAAATAAACTTTCCAAGTTGTTTAATAAATTTTCTTTATGCAGTAAAATAAAAATCACAAATACTTATACACAATATACAAACATATACATACCCAGACAAACAAACATATTCGTAGTTTAAATAAATTCTATAGGAAAATAGCATTTGACTGATATTTTAGCACATGAAAGAGATTTAGAATTGAATAGAGAAGGGTGGCTGCTTTATGGTTTAAAACAAAAGGATTTTTTCTTTTTTGGTTTTCGTTTAAAGAGATGTTTTATACTACTCTATGGTTTAAGTGACAATCATTGGCAGGTCGTTTATGGGCAAAAGACTTAAATGAAAATGGAAAAAAAAACTTAGACATTTGTTATTTTTCTTAATTTTTCCCTACTACTACAACTAACAGATGTTTTTATGTGTCTGTCAAAAGTGGGTGAATGAGTGAATAAGTATATGGATGATGATATAAACGAATAAATGAATGAACAAGAACTCAATGAAGGAATGAATGACTGAATGGCAAGAAGGCTGGTTGTGTAGATGGATGAGTTATAGTAACACCCAGCCTTAGGATAGGCCTGTTGTTTATATAAATAGGCTTTAAGTGAAAGAAAAAAAAACGAATAGAATGTAGCAGATAAACGTTGTTATAATGTAAAAGGATTTTATGTTGTTGATACATTTTGTTTCTAGTTTTTTTTTTTTTTTTTGCTTCCTTTATTTATCTTCGCCCTACTCTTTTGTTCCGTATCCTAAGGGTAATTTTGTGACAATTTTATGTAAAGATGCTTTCTAAATACCATCAATAAGTTTTAAGCGACAAGCCGTCATCATTTCTCTATTTCTAAGTGAATGGCCAAGCATACCAGCATACAAATGAATGAATGTCTGGATGGCTGACTGGCTGGATGGATAAATAGATGGTTGGATGGATGGCTGGATGGATGAATGAATGGTTAAATGCCTAATGTCTGCCTGGTTGTTTCGTGGTAAATCCTTCAGCTTTATTTTATATCCTCTTGATGCCTGATTATTCCTGCGCTTCTCAAATATTTTGTCATAAAGAAGAGAGTATCGTTGTTGGTATATGTAAGTGTTACTGACTGGAGTGAATGTATTAATGTTTTTAGCATGGCCTTTAGTGATTTGGTGTTAATGCCATTAAACTGAATTTGTTAGTGATAATAATGGCTTAAAAAGCCTTGAATGTATAAAAGTAATGTTAGCCATTTAGGATTTCTTATTCGATACTTTTCTATAAAGCAAAATTTAAAGGTTTTATTAAAGCAAAGAGTAAACATTATGGTTAAGCAAAATTAATAAAATATTGTTCCAGACAGTAAACAAAGGTCCTGTTTGTCTTTGTAATTATACTTTGTGGGAAATTGTGCTATGGATACGTTATTAGATAATTAGATATCATTCGTTTTTGAAGTTTTTGCAATTAACTTTTGTATAAATGAAATCAGTTTCAAAAACATTTATTTCTTTGTTAAAAAATAAAAGTAAGGATTGCGCACAAAAAAACTGGTAACTCACTTTAGGACTAGTAACTCTTAGTATACGTTGAACAAATTAGTACCGTTAAGTCGTTTACATTTGTTATTATTCCCAGTAACTTTGCTGTAATCAGTGATGTCAGATGTCTCTTTTTGGGTGAATTTTTGCAGAAAATATCCAGCGAATGAATAAAAAAATATTCACACCTTTGTCAAAATAAATAAAATTTATAAAATATTAAAATTTTTATTAAAAAAAAACTACTAAAAATAAGAATAAAAAGGAAAAACGCAGTATTATAAATAAGTTTGTGAAATTTAATGTTTATATAATTAAATTAGTTTCTTATAGTATTTTTATTTACATACGACAAAAAAATAATAACTTTTTGTACATTTTTTACTAAAATGTCAATTTTAATGATAATGAACATTTGTTTTGATGGTAGTGGAATTTTTTTATTTAATAGAGGGTGGTCCAAAGTGCTTTTTTTAATTTTTGAAACGGTAGTTTTTGTACTATGGAAATGATACCAAATTAACTGCACTTTTGGCACAAATAAAACTAATGTTGAATATTTATCCACTTTTGAAAAATTAACTGTTTTGTCCCATAACCTCACTTTTCACTTTGGATACTTACTGATCTATGTGCTACAGTTTTCAGTTAATTTCAAAATGTTTTTAAATATTTTTGAGTATCGGAGATCTATTAACCCAAATTTATTTTGAGCATCAAATGTCTTTAAGTTCTATAGCGAAAACATATCTCAACATTTTTAGTATCAAAACTACACTAATCAAAATTTAGGAACGTATATAGATACTACAATGACTGATCTCTAGGTATAGCCAAAAAAATTAAGTACTTGACAATCTTTATTATCATAAAATTTTGGTCAGTTTTTATTAGTAGAAATTGGGGGTGATATTTCTAAATAGCATAATTTAGAAATTATCCGTATTATACCTGCAAGGAACCAACCAAAAGGTTACTAGCTTTATAAGTAATTTAAACAAATTATGTTCACATATATCTTGAGACTTGAATTTCTCTTTCTTTCAGATTTTGTTAGAAATAAATATTTGATCAAAATTTTCCATGTTATTGCATTTTATAAAATACATCGAATTTACCTATAGTCGGCATATTTTTCCAGTGTTCGGCATGTGATGATCCAATAGTCGGCGTGAAATTTATTGACACATTTTGTATGTAAATGACCTAAACTATGCTCTGAAATATAACATAATTTTAAAAAGTAAAAAAAATTTGAACAAAATACTTGATAGATTTTATAGTTTATCTTTTTTTTGGAAAAATAGTCCAACAGATACAATTTTACATATCAGCGACCCATAGTAAAATTTTATATAGAAAATTCTGTAGAACATTTTTATGTATAAATCTTAAGTTTCAATTCACTTTTAACGCAATTTTTACAAACATAATTGAAATTACCCCTTATAATAACAGATATATCATTACATAGTTCCGTCGAAATATTTCTAATAACAGGGTCTAAATGTATTTGCAAGAAAAATTTAGGTCCGAAGTACTTATTACATTATTATCTCTCAATTAATATGACATGCCGACTATAGAAAATTATGAAATTTTTTTGTTTCTAAGGTCGGCAGCCATCAAACTACGAATTGGAATTCTTTACGCAAAATTTTACACATTTAACATAAGGTTTCAATTGTTGTCTATCTTCTGAATATTTTTTTTTTTAAATACAACTTGGATTATTATAATTTATATTATCTTTGAAATTGTTCTTTCTTTAATTTTTTTTTTTTTCTAAAAACTGATATCAAAAATGTGTTGTTTAAGAACGGAGTAAATTGGCAAAAAACTGCTACTATTAGTATATTTTGAACATTTGCACTAAAAATATAAATATATTTTCATGGCAAAATTTATCTTACATCAATAATTAGTATTCACTATTGTTAATTATTTCGGTTTAAATTCAAAAATAACGACTACTGGTACCAACATTAGATGCACTTACCCTATTTGATTGATAAATTTTGTTTAATATTTAGAAAGCATTCAGATAATTGTTTATTTTTATACAAATGTACATAATTTTTGAGTTTACTCTTGTTTGTAGTATAGTGATCTCTTGATTATGTTTTAGTTATGATTTAGGTCCTAACAATATCGGTGAAAAAATACAGGGAATTCTACAAAAATTCTATAAACTTGTATCGTATAATCAATTAGTCAAATTTACAACAAGTTAGAACTAACTACTTTTTTTTTCCAGTGAATAATCAAATGTATTGCAAATATACACGCGAGATTTATAATTGGCTCCATTTTATATTAAACCATATTTTTTTATGGAAATGTCTCCTCTGTGGTATTTTAAACACCGGTTTTACTAAGTTAAGTTTTCCTGCATTCCAATACCATTCATTGTGGTATTTCAAACACCGGCTCAGCGTTACTGTTTGGCGACTTTAGTCGCCATTTGCCCCTTTTTCAACCACCTGGCCACTTTTTTGGCCCCTTTTTTAAATGGCTATTAAATGGCGACTTTTTAAGACTATGTGCTAAATTATGATAAACTAAGTTGTTTGAAATATATCGACCCATTATATATTAATTTCAACAAATAAATTAATAATTTTGGGACAGTTTTTTATATCACAGTATAGTTATATAAAAAACCGCGGAGTATTTATAAATGAACTGAAACTGTTAGTAATTAAAAATAATAATAAAGTTTATGAACAGCTATTTATATCATCAAAAATTTATATCATAAAAAAAAAAATACTCGATGAATACTTATATCCTAATTTAAATTTTTACATTCCTAAGAGCAATCCCTCGGAGGAACGTGTTTTTTTTTTTACTAAATTATCAAAAAACAAGAAATAGTTTATATAACAGACTTATGACAATACTTCTGAATTCATGCGTTCCATCCTAAATTTGAAAGTCTAGAGTACGAGTGAAGAACTCCTACAAAAGTACAGGAGTTTAACTAATTAAAAGAGGATTGTGTGCTAAATATTTTTGTGAATAAATTTTTATTTTTGCAATAATAAAAATTGTTGTAAAATAATAATAAATTATTTTGTTATTAATAGAACTGAATTTTGTAGTTTTTCTTAAAATACAATAATTTGTTGTTATCAAATAAACAAATTTTAAGGAGTTTTTTAGGTTTTAAACTAGTTGGCCGCTTTTTTTTCAAAAAATCCTCTTTTTTTGGCGATTTTTTATTTTGAAATCCCTTTTTTGGACACTTTTTAAAAATTCTCAACGGTAACGCTGCACCGGCTAATGAAATAGGAATAATGAAATAAGTCTCCACACAAATGAAATAATTCCCAATTTATAATTATCAAATGAAATAATTAATATGTTTTAGTTTCGGAGATGTATCAGCTGGTTTTTTAAATACCAGAAAACCATTTTGCTAAGCAAAGTTTTTCTGCATAGCGGGCCTTCAGTCGGGCGAAAGGACTTTCTCCTCTGTGGTATTTCAAACACCGGCTTCGCTAAGTTAAGTTTTCCTGCATAGCCATAGTTTCAATGGCTTTCTGGTATTTAAAAAACCAGCTGACGCATCTCCGAAACTAAAACATATTAATTATTTCATTTGATAATTCTAAATTGGGAATTATTTCATTTGTGTGGGGACTTATTTCATTTATTTTGAGTTATATTACTAAATGTGGCTCTTATTTCCTTTGTTGTGAGAAAAGTCCCAATTATTGGGCATTATTTCATATATCCCTTTGGAAGTTATTTAATTTTTTTATTTTTTTATTTTGGAGTTTCTTCACTTATGTTTCATGGGACTTATATAATTTGGGAGTTCTTTCATGGTACTGCATACAAAATTATATAAAATTGAAGAGAACATTTCTACATCTCTAGATGGCATTTGATTTATTCTTTAAATTTGTCTGTATGTTTAATAAGGGGGACGAAAACTACTGAAACCTTTTTTTCATAAACAGAATGCTGCCTAAATGTTGAAAAAATCTACGTACTGTCAGACTTTTTACAGAATCGTGGTCTTGAATTACAAACCACAGATGTTATGGGAAATGTTTCAGATAAATATCGTGTAAAAAAATTTAAAATATCGAATAAATTTTTGACCTGGCAGGACATCTGTACATGTATGGAAAAATTCTCTTTATTGAAGACAAATGACACTTTAAACCAGTGGTGTTAGGCTTTTTTCTCAAAAAATCGTCAAAAATAAGAAAAAATATCGTCAAAATCGTCACAAAAATTTAAAAAAATCGTCAAAAAAACGTCACTTTTAAAACCTTAAAAAATAAGTTGTTTTCATAAATAAATAAATAAAATAGATTAGACAATAAAAATGATAATTTAAATTTTATCAGTGAAATTTTGATAGAATTTCTTAAGTGCAGATTATTTAAGAATTAAATTAACATGCAGAACATAGTAGTTTATAATGTAATTAAGGCCCTAATTTTGTAAAAAACTTACCCTCACTTTGAAAAATTTTTTATGTAAATTGTTTTTGTTTTTCAAAAATTTGTATGAAAATTTCTTTCAAAGTGTGATGAAGGGATTTACAAAATAAGGGGGTATATTAATATTTCCTGAAATAATTGTTCGAATTTTAAAAAAATTTTGATGCAGTATAAAATTAAATACAAAAAATTCTAACGTTAATATATTTTTTTACTTTTATTTGAATTATTTTAAATTATGAAATTCCTAAGAAATTTCTTTTTTTAGTTTCGTTTGTTTTGTTTGATAATTTTATAAATTTCCTTTTTCTAAAAAAAAAAAATATTGATACGGAGACAAAATAATTTTTGCTAATACTATGTTCACATATAAAATTTTTTTGAAAAAACGAGTCGTTTTCTTAAAAAACACAAACGAATTGACTTGTTTTTTCATTTATTTCAAAATCAGAAAACATTTCGATTCGAGTTGTTTAATTATTAAACACAATAAAAACATATAAAATTTTCATACAGGGAAGAAATTTTTAGTATTTTTAGTATTTAGAAAATCGTTAAAAAAAGAATTTGTAGAAATTGTCAAACAGTTAAAAAAAAAAAAAAAAAAAAATTAAATTAGAAATTATGAATTAAATTCATATTAGTTCATAAATTCTATTTGTTTAAACATTTTATTTTTTAATTAGAAAGTGTTTGTATGTGAAATTTTTATTTAAATCAAAAATTTGTGAAAATATTTTGACAAAAGAAAAAACTGGCCAAAAGGAAAAAACACAATAAAATAATATGTGAACAGTGATGTTTAAACTCTTTGAGTTTTTAAAAAACAAGTCAAAAACTAATGTATGTGAACATAATATAATATGTATTTTCTTTTTTATTTCTGTTTTATCATATATTTTTTTTAATATGTATTTTCCTATATTAAAGGTACAAAATATAAATTCTTACACAATTTTTCTGAAATGTCTGACATAATTATAAGTAAAAAGTATTTCTATTTAGGAAAATCGTCAAAATATTAGCGACTTACTAAAAAAAATCGTCAATCATCAAATTTCTAAATTCATTTACAAAAATCGTCAAAATGACGTAAAATCGTCACACCTAACACCACTGACTTTAAACAGAGAAACGTACTTAAATGAGTGCAGTCAGAAAATATTCCTTCATTAAAATGAACTCTAGTTTGTTTGAGCTTATATATCTTATCTTACCTTATTACAACAAAAAGAAACTGATTGGTACATGTAAATGGTGCTGCTATGTACAAAAGTGGGCCAATCCACTAAACCGTTCAGAAATCTGTCTTTTATAAATGTAAAAATATATTTAAAGAATATAAAAAGCTAACTAAAAAATTAAAAAGAGCTTAAAAGGAAGTAAACCCATTCCAGCAAAAAAGTATCTCAAAGCACAATAAAACTCTTGTGGAAGGTATTCCAGCACTGTGATACAAGTTTTGGGACATCAAATATTGCCTTAATGATTCCAATGCATAATTACAGTATTTTGAGCACTTTTTCCATTATACACACATAATAACAAATATTTAAATCAGTAAATTTCAATAAATTTATGGAGTTTTAATCTTTAATAGAGTACAAGGCTTCACTTTGTTACTAAATAAGATTTTTATTCAATTTTTCTCAATTGAAATTTAACTGAAATTTGGAATATTTCGATCATCGTCTGTAAGGAAATTTAGGATATAATATTAATCAAAATACCACGTCTACTTTTTGTAAATAATTATTTTTTGGAAAGTTCAAATTAAATTTATCAGATATAGCAAGCGTTTTGCAGAGAAAACTATAAGATTAAATATAAGTAGTGGCATCTAACAAAAATGTTTGTAATAATGTTGGTAGTCTATAAAATAAGAAAAACATATAATAACATTTGAATTAAACAAGTTAAATGATTTTTATTTGCAATTATATTGAAATAAAGGTTCGGAAAAATTCGAACTTCATGAGGTAATTTGTATAATTTGAATATAACAGTCTTTACCAATATAAAAAATTTCAAAGAAATTGACACATTCATTTCTTTGTTTAAGCTAAATTGAAAGCACCAAATTTTTCATGCGCAGTCCTTATTTTAAACAAATTCACATTTTTTTTTTATGATATTTAATACCTGAAATTTCATAAAGCTAAAACCCTCAAAACCATAAGAATTTTAACAAAACGTTAACAAACCATAATTTAGTCGAAACGACTAACGAAGACCTTCCAGGGTTAATATTGAAAAAATAACAGAAACTTCTGCCTTAAGCATTACCATGTACTTTGTTTTTTAATAAGTTCAATTAGAGTTTATTTTCAACAAAATTTAATACATCTTTGCAAACTACAAAACCTTCACCATATGCTATTCATAACTTCTTTTAAGTCAAGCTAATTAAACAGAAAACATGCACATAAAAAAACTAAGATTTCTATCAGACAAAAATGATAAATTTTCTCTTTTGTATGCTTTTTTTAATCCTCTATGTATAATAAATTAAAAGCTGTACCTCTATACATATTGATGATATATTGTTTTAATATGATAAAAAAGTACAGACAAAAAAATATATTATTATCAGATTTTCAACAAAGACAACAGCAATTCTGGCCAATGAACAAATGCAGGATTGTTTGGGTACCGCAAAAGAAAATTTTTTTTTTTTTTTAGTAACAACAAACAATTACCTTTGGTAAAACAGATGATTGAGTGAGTGAGTGAAAAGTAAAATAAAATATTTACACTATGCGTTTGTATATAATATAAAAATACATGAGTATGTGTAAAAGTTAAACCCTTTTTACATGTTTTCTTGGTTTATTGCAGTTACCGGGCTTTTGCATGAAAACAGAGATATACCAAAATCATGTTAGGGCTATAATGATATATATTCGTTTCTACAAGAGTATATACATAAGTGTGAGTGTCACTGTGTTTAACAAGGAGTATGAGTGAGTACATTGTATTTTACTCTTTGGGTAATTTAGTGCTTTTATACAAATACTTATATACATAAAAGTGTAAGCATGTATGAGTATGTAAGCCCTTAGTCCTTTTTATGTATGTGTGCAGAATAAACTATTGTTTATTTAAAACCGGAAGAGTTTTCATGTTTATTTTGTTGTTTTTACTGTTCCTGCTTTAGTTGTTATAAATTGGATGTTGTGTTTTATATTTGTTTGTATGTGTTTCTTTTTTTTTATGTTTCAGCCTTTGTTATTTTTTATTTTTATTTATTTTTTTGTTTTCGTTGTTGTTTATGTGAGTCTATATAGAAAAGCTTCATTAAATTATACTTTATTAGTCATTTGGGTGTCCTTTTGTTTCTTTTTTGTATTTTAGGGTTCAAATTCTTCAGAATTTTTTTTAAACAAAAGATCACAATATGAGTGTTTGCTTTTTAAAAAATAAATATAAACTAATCATATGTTTCATTTAAACTTGAAAAAAAAAAAAACTATCGAAATTGATATTATGTATACATAAATATGTATTATATAAAAATATTTTGTGTGTTTTTTTTTTTTTTTTTTTTTTTTTTTTTTCAAGTAAAAAATATATTTGTTTATGGCTACAACGAAATTATGTTTTTTTTTTTTTCATTTTTATGCTTTAAATTTTAAAACTTAATTCAGTTTTATTGTATGAAATATAGATACCCAGCAAAAACTTGGTAATGACATGTAGTTACGGATGTAGTTAATTTGTAATAACAACAACATACTGTCTGCATTACATAAAAGTTGTTTAGTAACTGATTATTTATAACCTGAATATAAATAATTATTTATGATCAGATTTTTGAAAATATTAATTTTTATTTATTTTTATAATGCAGTTACCAATTCATATATTTGAACAAGGGATATATAAATTAAAGGCAAAATTTGCGTATGATTTAATTTGTAATCTAAAATAGTTTATTTTTATTATATTTATTTTAATTACATACTTGGTTGTTCGTAAGTTTTTAAATTAAAATTTATAAAATTTTTTTACAACAACAAAAAAACTATTTTATATCCTGATATTGCGTTACTTATTTATAACATAAAATGTAACTAGTTCTTATTGTTATTACTCATGACTTCAGTAATGCTTTAAAATCAATGTGCTGTTTAACAGCTTGGAAGTAATTAGTTATTGTTATGACATCTAAGTAATGTATAGGGTAAGTGTTTGCCTCTAATGTTATCACCGTGTTAAAATAATGAGTTATTCAGCTAATGTGTAAGTAGTGAAAATCCATTATATTAGGTTCTTAACTTATTACATGGCAACCAAAGTTTTTGCTGAATACATATTAAAGTTTTGAAATTTGTATTTTTTAATGCAAAAATATTGAATAAAAAAAAAAATAAATAATGAAATTTTAGCTCTCTAAGACACATTGGGATAATATAGTCATAATCAATACAAAAAGAAAAAAAATCATATTATTCCTGGGCTTCAAATCAATCTATTAGTTACTTATCCACTTCAAATAATTTTAAAAATATCTAATTAAATTTTTTATATCATATTTTGGTAATAACAGCATATTTATTACATATTTTGGCTATAGCAGCAAATTTTGTCGTATGTCAATGGTTTGAAATATGATGACTTCATCATTTGATATAAAACATGTGTCAAATGTGGATAGAGGTTTGAATTTTAAGTTCGATTACAAATTAAGAATCATTTGAGAAAAAACATTTGAATAATTGATATCAAATATTATTATTAAATCATTCTTAAACCTTAAGATAACTTTAAAAATATTTGAAAAATATTATTTTCTCAATTTGATACTGAATGTTATTATCAAATATTTTATAAATCTAAACACAAGTCAAAAAATATTTCAAAAATGGTATTTTTCTATTTACAATTTCAAAAATTATATACAAATAAATAGGTTAATAAATAAAATTTTTTATTAACATTTAATATAATTATTGAATATATTGATAGAACAAAACTACAAGTCTATACAAAATAAAACTTTACAAAACATACAAATTACTTTAACTTATGTTTTACATATGGTTACAATCCACATTTGAAAAAAGTTTGAGATTAACATTTAACAATGATTTGATAATAATAGCATTTCTCAATTTGACAATTAATTCCCCTATTTGTTGGGAAAGCTATTATTTTCAAGTTATTTCAAATCATTCACAAACATTTGACATTTGAGAAAGGACTTGATATCAAATCATTCTCAATTTATTATCGAAACTTTGTGTTTGCTGGGACGTTTATCTTAGACTTTTCATCCCATATTAATTACATGTGAACTGGAATGAAGAAAAGGATTGTGTCAAAAAATAATTTTTGGTATATTCTGATGTGGAAAGAATATCATGGTCTAAGTATTGACAATGTCAACTGGTTTCCTTTCTTCCCTTTAGTTATTTTGGCAGATTAAATCATTATACCCAACACAAGGTCGGTGTTGTCGATGTTAACACGCTTTTTCATTTAGTCGTTGCTGATAGTGCAAATACATAGGAAAAAATGTAGGGCAATAAATTGCTTAGCACTTAAAAACCATCAATTTCATTAATATTAATGTGTAAAGATAAAATTGGAGGAATGTAAAGCAAAATTGCATTAAAAAGTATATTTTTTATAATAAACCACCATACCGTCACCTAAAATGCAAAAGGCCGTAACCACTGAAAGATCAAATGTTGGTTTTTACTGGATTTTGATGTACTGACCCAAACTATATATTCACAAAAAATTTCGTATTTATATCTTAAAAAATTACATCAATATTTAAAAAAGGCCATAAAATCAACTTCATAAACGAAATTGTCGTAAAATTTGTTCCATTTAAGAAAAATTTTAATTTGAAGAGTGTATTAAGCTTTATTTATTTTTGCTTTAAATGAGCGATTAAACAATTTTATTTAATTGCTTAATTTTAAAGCAAAAAACTAAAAATTGTGATTACGGCCTTTTGGATTTTCATAATGTTTTTTGGTTCTGCTGTGAAAAATGAAAGTGTGGCTACGGCCTTCTGCGTTTTAGATGACAATATATAACTGACGTTTTCATTTACTAAACCCAAATCTTTTTTAATGCACTTTTCTCACTCTAACTAACATAACTACGTTTTTAGTCATTGACGTTTGTAGGGCACAGAAAAAATATTTCGGAAGCACGTTCGACTCAGAGTCACTTCCAGAGTTGATTTAACGTCCGTCTGCCTGGCTGCTGTACTTTGATGATTATTTTGATAAAGCGACGAATACTACTGAAATAGGTTATCTTCGGTCCATTAATTCATTTAGCCACCATAAAAATGTCCTCCCGGATAGGGTTTTACGCTCAAAAATATCTTAAATATAGTAACAATTTAATAGAATTCAGCACAAATAAGTTTTATATAAGAAAACATCTATGTACAAAATTTCATGAAGGTCGGGCCATAATTGAACATTTCACTTTCCTCTTTCATTTTATTTATTATATTTGACAAAAGCTTTTTTTTTTTTTTGTATAAATAGAAAGCAAACTGAGAATTGTTCCATAATTTGCTATTTTTTAAAAGTTTCAAAGTATTATTCATCAACAATTTCTTTACTTAATATTTGGCAATTTGTGTATTTCAGAAATTTACTAAATTACTTAAAAAGTAACAAAATAAGATAAATAATGTTCAATTATAATTTATTAAAACTTTTCTTAAAGGCCCCATGGAATATTTTGTTTTTATCAACTCGATTATGTTTCTCTATTTATAGTTCTTTGGAATATGTTTCTTTCTTCTTGATGAGAAAAAAGTTTAAAAAATAAACATAACTTATACTTTATTTTATTCATAAAATATAAAAAAGCAATAAATTTACTTGTTTATTATGAAATAGGCTTTTACTTTTCCGTCATACCCTATTAAAATATTCATGGACTAAAAATGTTAAAAAATAAAAGCTTTTTACAAATAAATCATGTACAATAAATTCCATTGAACTTGTAAATTTTTAACAAACAAACAAATCTATATTCATGATTTTAAAAGAAAAATTATTATTATTATTATTTCTAATCCATACATTTTTCTAAGGTTCAATACATTTATTATATTTTTATGTCTAAAGCATGCAAGATACTTTTTTTTTCAAATACACAAACACCTACACGGACATAACTACTTGTTATATTTTTATTGATTTAAACGCAAACAGGAAATGTGAATTTTTTCTTATTCTTGCATTTCTATTACAAATAAGTAAAACATATGAATGTATTAGTTTTTCTTTCTACCTATAATACTCGCATACAATATGTCCTTTAATATTTATACCCTACATCACCATAGGTGGTTAATGTATAATGCGTTTGTGCTGATGTTCGTAACGCACAGAAAAAATTATCGGAACCCCACCTTAAAGTATACCGTTAGACTCAGAATCACTTTCTGAGTGGATTTAATTATGTTCGTCCGTCTGTCTGTCTGTCCATGTAAACTTTGTGAACAAAGTACAGGTCGCAAATTTAAAGATATCTTGACGAATAGTTATTTTGGCACAAGAACGAAGCCTATTGAAATTGGTTATGATCGGTTCATTATTTCACTTAGCCGCCATACAAATATCCTCCCGTAATAGGGATTTAGTGGTCATAAATGCCTTACATATTGTAATATTTTTCGGTATATTCGGATATTCGGTAAAAACAAGTTTTGTATAAGTATTAATCTTTGTGCTAAATTTCATTAATATCGGTCCATAATTGACCATAGCTCCCATATAAACCTCTCTTCCGGAAATTATATTAACGTGCATAAATCCAATACGAATGTTAGTATCAAGTTAGTATTCGACACAAATAAGTTTTATATAAGTAGAAACAACACTGTCAAATATTATGAGAATCGGTCCATAATTTACCATAGCTCCCATATAAACCTCTCTTCCAAGAATCACCCTAAAGGTCATAAAATCATATAGATGTTAGTATCAATGCATAGTTCTGTATTTGTATATTTTATTTTACATTTAGTAAAAGTGTTGGTCTACAATTGGCCACAGGTCTAATATAAGTCCCCTTCCAGAATATTTTATGGTCATTTACAATGGTGTAGGGTATCATATAGTTGGTCTTGACCGACTATAGTTTCTTTCTCATTTTTTATTTATATTTGTAAGAATGTTTATGATTTCTTTTTTATTTAACATTTTATGGGGTTTTAAAAATATCCAGGCACTTTTTGCTAGAGATAGCAGAGGAAAAAATGCATTTGAAAAGGCAGACATAAAAAATATGAAAGAATTATATAAATTGTCTACTAAGATAAACTCATTGTAAAATAATGCATAATGTATTTTAATGCCTGCTGTTAGTATATAAAAATACTATGTTTAAAAAAATATTATACACCTGTATGTTTCGTGTGCAATAGCTACAAAATATATTTGTATTTATGTTGAGAATTTGTGGTATGATAAATACATTTTCTTTAAGGCTGTATGCATTTATTTATACTTTTATAAATGCATAAATAAATTGTAAATATAAAAGAGATATACATATTTTGAAATGCATTTGCTCTCTATTTCGATTTACGATATTATTTATGTAGAGTTTAGAATTTTAAAATGCGTTATTTTAAAAATCAACATGAATATATTAAAAACGTTTTTATGATTTACGCATATTAAAAATATTATCATAATGACCTGATAATATGGGATCAAGTACAAAAAAGAATTATAAAGACCCTGAATTTAAAAATTTTAACTGTTGTGTATTCTACAAGCGAATTATAGTGAAAAAATAATACTGGATATTTTTGAATAAAATTAAAGACAGATCAAAACAGTTTTTAAAGTTTTGTAGTATTCTAATTTTTTTCTAGATAATTTTGAATTAAGTTTCTCCTACAAGTTGTAACCATAAAAACATACTCAATAAACCCACAATACTTAAAGTTTTCTTATAGAATGACTAAATATTATCTTAAAAATTCACTGGGTTTGAAATTCTATTTAATACCAACTTTTATTTTTCATCCTACTCTCAAACAACCAACACAACCACAATTCACATATTGAATAACAAACAACACCTTGTTGTATGATTTGATATCTCTATCTCTCGATCAATGATAAAAAAAGTAAAAGCCTCAAAGTTTTGTGTAAAAAAGGAATAGAATTGAAATTCCTTTGCTCAATACTTACAACCCTCAAAAATTATATAAATAAAAAGGATTTCTTATATAAAACAGCCATAACACTTAATAACAATAAAAAACACAAACTTAAAGCCAAATATAATAAAAGTAAGTAAGCAAAACAAAAAAAAAAAAAAAAAAAGGGGGAAAAATCAAGTAAAAGAAAATGAAAAAAGGATTATGTTCACAAAAAGTAGAAGTATCCAAAGCTATTTTGTCACTAAAAATCTTAAGAGGACATTATAGGCAGAGGAGTAAGAGAGAAGAAAGTTTTCAATAAGACAGACATCATAAGAAAACAGATTTCTTAAGCCATAAAATAAAAGGACCGTATACAAACTCTACTAAAGGGTAAAGCTAAATTAAAGAGTATCTTTAACGTACGAAAAAAAATGTTTGTAAAAATATTTGAAATTTAATTTTATGTCCACTTTTACAGAAAAAAAATAAAATAAATAAAATTAAAATCTTTTTTGAAAAAAAAAAAAAATATTTGCCTACATTTTTAAGAACATGTTTTAATATGAACTATTAAGATTAAAGATAAAAAAGGAAACCGCTTTTAAGGCGACAGCAAAAAAGGGTCTATACACCACCAGGAAGAAGGAATTTAAAATGTTTTTTTTTTTCTTTTTTTTTTAATTCTTTTTGTTAGTCGTTTTTTGATACTATTAACAACATATTGTGGCAAGTGTTGCTAAAATGCCAATTTAAAAAGGATTCTTTTGATAATAAAAATTATATAAATTTGTTCCTTTTTCTCTTTTTTTGGCGTTTTCTATTTCACCATCAACAAGGTACAGGGGAAAAAAGGAAAGTCAATTAATGACAATTAGTTTAAGTGAAATATATATTGCGGTTTATTATTATTTTTATTTATTTACTTTTTTCCAATGCTAAAGATACTTTAAATATTTGCTTGAAATGTCTAGAGAGTTAGAATTTGGAATTTGTTAATAATTTGGCAGGATTAAAAAGGAGGAACAAATTAATTTATCAGATTCCTTATTTCTTTGTAATGATTATAAAAAAAATTCAAAATTACATACAAATTTTGAACTCCCAAGAAATGTAACGAATTGATGATAAAAAAAATTTCTTTGACTTCACTAAATTTTGAATTTTGGCAGATCTCATAGAAGCCATAGATCAATTAAAAAATAATTTTTCAGCATTAATTTATTTTTCTCCAAAAAATTTACTTTATACAAAAAATCAAAAAAATTCAAATGGAACACAGACAAAATTTTAACTAAATTATTAATCAGAATTTTAAAATGATTTCAAATATGTTTATAATTAAATAGACTACCCAAATGGAAGTCTTTGAAAAATTTTAATTAAAATTTTGTATAGAAAAATTCAAAATCTAATTTCAATTATAAAAACGATATACGCAATTATTTTATTAATAAAACTAAGGATTGCGCTCGAAAAAATCTGTGCATACTCTTAGGCTTATAACTTTTGATGGGTGAAAAATAAATAATTCTGTGCTAAGTTGCATGGCTATAGCAAAACTAGTTTTTCTTAAAATGGAAATTAAACAAGAACCAAGTAAACACACAAAGGCAGTTGTTTCAAAAAATACAGTTTCTTGGGTCATAATATTATACAAAGAAGTCATGGTTACTGAATAGAAACCTGGTAGTGATATAAAAATGGTATCTTCAGGCTATAGGACTCAGACAGAATAGGAAGTATTTTGAAAGAAAATGCATTCATGTCAGGAAGAAAAGTATTACAAAAAGTTATTTGCTTTGAATCTTTATCCGAAAAAAAGGAAATCGAGCCTGAAGACGTATAAAGTATAAAAAAACTTCTAATAGAAATGTAAGCAAAAATGGACATATTAACCCATAAATATACGAGAATTAGTGCCTTGGAAAAAGACTTTTCTCTTTCCTAAGAAAATACAGTGTATCCGCTTTTTTCTGGGATGTTTTCGCTTCTTCTTATAACAGCAACAAAACAATGGAGTGGTAATAAAGAAATTGTTAGTGTTTGTACCGATAGAGGCTAATCCATCAAATTGAAAGATATTGGACTCTAGTAAAAAATATTTAAAGAACATTAAAAGCTCAACTTAAATGAAACGGATCTTAAAAATAAGTGGACTTATTCGAGCAAAAAGTGAATAAAAAAAAATCTTTAATTGGATGAATTCTGGAAAAGATCATATATTTTTTAAAAACCAACAGGAAATAATTTATTCTTTTATGTTTAGAACTGGACCATAACAGTCGTTAATAAAAATATAATAAAAAAAAAAATTCGCCTATTGGTTTAGTTTCCATATGCAGATTTGTATGTACGGATTTTTTTGTGCGCAGTCCTTATATACTCAATTATTTTATTAATAAAAATTGAACCTATTAAAAAAATGTATATTATACTATTAAAATTATCACTTATTTTTATTTATATTTGATTAATTTCTTAATTGGTACAATAAGAAATATACATACACAGAAAATAATATTTAAAAAAAGTAGTTAATTAAATTATTAATCAGAATTTTGAAATAATTTGAAATGTTTTCTAATTAATTAATTACTCAGAATGAACTTTTTTTTTAGTAAAAAATATTAAAAACTTAGAATTTTGATAATTGACACTATTAAAAACATAATTGGAATAGTTTTATTTTCGATAAATTGTTTAGTATAAATTGTTTAGTATATAAATGAAATTGAAAAAAGATTCGGCTGTGCCGAATCTTTGATACCCTTCACCATATTACCATCTTACTATCTTATCGACATCATATTACCATATTACCGACAAATAATAAAATTTTCGCCTTAACGTATGCTTTCATATTTTCACATATATAAATCTAAATTTTTTTCAAACTACGAAAATTTGAATAAAAAAAAAAAAAAAAAAACAATCATAGCAGGCTTTGCTTTTAAAAAATAAACAACAACAATTCCATATTTATTTATTTTTTTATGTGTGTATATACAAACTGACTGCATATACAAAGAACAACAACAACACTGTTATTCATTATATTACTTCTGTTGCTAACTAAACTACTTGTCTTATAGGCAAAAACGTCACTAATAGTCATTACAATGCTTAATACACATGTTTGTGTATGTATTTATGTATATTCTTAACAGATATGTTTTAGTTTTAAAAAATAAACAACAACAATTCCATATCTATTTATTTTTGTACAGACTGCATATACAAAGAACAACAACAACATTGTTATTCATTATATGACTGCTGTTTCTAACTAAACTACTTGTCTATACAAAAAACAAAAAACGTCTCTAATAGTCATTACAATGCTTAATATACATGTTTGTATGTGTATTTATATTCTTAACAGATTTGTTTTTGGGCCATAACTCTGTTGATTATGAACGAATTTGGTTTATTAAAAAAAAAAGAAATTTTATAAAAACATTTATGACTGATCTATATAAAAATAAAAATCTGTAGCTTGAACAAGGGCTTCAAAAATAAAAAATTCGTTTTCCCCGATATCTCAGTTATTACTGAACCGATTTATTTAATTTTTTCAGAACAAAAATTCAGAAAATAATTTCCGAGCCCCCTTTAAAAATTCGAAGTCCCTGGTATATACAGAGGCTTCAGAAACTGGAAAACCGGTTCCAAAAACCGGTTTTTAAAGCATATCTCCGCCATTTATAAACCGATCCTGCTGATTCAAAAAATAGCTTAAACCAGGGCTTCAAAAAATAAAAAATGTGTTTTGTCCGATATCTCAGTTATTATTGAACCGATTTGTTTCATTTTTTCAGAACAAAAATTTGGAAAAAAAATGTCCGAGACTTCTTTGTAAAAACGAAGTCCCTAGTATATACAGAGGCTTCAGAAACTGGAAACCCGGTTCCAAAAACCGGTTTTTTTTAACATATCTCCGCATTGTATGAACCGATCTTGCTGAATTCCAATAGCAAAATTCTCGAAAGCATTTCCGATCGTTTGATATATATATTATATATGTCAGTTATCGGTGGGCTTCATAAACGCCATTTCAACCGACACACGGACGGACGGACGGAGGGACGGACGGACGGACATGGTCCTATCGTCATCATTTCTTACAAGGATCCCGAAAATGTAAACTTTTTTGCTCTCCGACGAAAATTGTGAGAATTAAAAACGGAATGACAAACTTATATATACCCTTTGCACCTTTGGTGAAGGGTATAAAAATAAGTGATAATTTGTAAAATTTAATATACAGTTTTTATCATAGATTTAATTTTAATTTAGAAAATAGTTTAATATGTATTATTCGTAATTGAAAATGTATTTAAGATTTTTATATGTAAAATTTGATATTAATAACACAGGTCAACACTAAAAAAGTATCTGGGAAATCATGTTGCAGATATTGGAGGTATAGTCATCCCAATCACCAAGAACATTCCGCTTTTTTTTCCATCACGTCACATTTTTAACCCATTGAGGACCAAAGAAAATATGGTTTCATTATGAGTTTTTATGTTATAAAATTTTATAATTTAATTTAAAATTTTTCGAAAATATGTCAACATAAAAATAAGTATAATTTATTCCAAATTATAATCAATCTATACGATTAATCTACTAATATTCTGAATAATAAAATATCAGGTTAATCAATTATTCGATTAATTCAACAATTTGATTAATTATATTTGTTTAACCGATTTATTCTGATAAAAATTACTTAAAATTATGTTTAATTGATTTATTAATTAAAATCTTGAATAACTGTGTAATTTTAAATTTATATGATTTTCCTTTTTTATTTTTAAACTCTCATTATAATTTATACTATTATGAAAGGATGTGAACCACCGTTAGAAGGTGCTAGATGTGGATCTTTAAGATACCAAGCAGCACAAATTTTATACTATACAAAGTTTATATCAGTTTTCCTATGTTTAATTTAAAAATAAATTTCAGAACTTTTAATAAAATTATTTAATTGGTTATCTATAAATGGATTAATCAAAATTTTGAACAACCGACGATTCGCACATCCCTAATCTAACTTCTATTTATTTTTGTTACTCATAAACAAAAAGGTAAACAAATCAATTTCAAATATTCTTAAGATTAAATCAATAATAACAAAACATACTTAAGTAGATATAAGTACATTACTAAAACTCACACACAAATACCCAGAAATAAATAACAAATGACTATTCAACCAAACATCTTAACTCAGTAACCACTTGAACTAAACAGTAACGGTATTAAACAAAATATAAACAAATTATATTGAAATCCAAAATTTAACTATAATACCCATAGACCTTTAATAATATTGTTTAATATTATTGACATACATAACAAAAACCCACTTCAAAATAAACAACAGAAATTTAAATACAAATAGACATTTCTTGCCTGTAAATAAATAAAAATATCCTTGGACTTAAGGCTTACCTTACACTTGAGGTATATTTGGTAAATACAATATATACAAGCATGTACTAGGTATATCACTAATACACCCATACAAATAAAAAACCCAAATGAAAACACACTATTTAACACTTTAAAGGTTATATATAAGCAAACAAAATACAATCATCTAAACAAATTGTTACAAAAATAAATTTATTTAATAAAAAAAAATATCTCAAAATAATATTAGTAAATCTTTTCCTTGACTTTAGGTAAGATTAAAAAAAAAAAAATGGTCAAAGATTTTGACTAAAGATTGTCGTTTGCTAACAAGAATTTTATTGTTTATGAAATGAGATTTTTTTGTAAAAATACTGGTAATTGTTTTTGTTATTAATTAAAATTTTTTGTTTTTATTTTAAATATAGCTCAAAGGCAACAAGCCAATTAATTTTGTTAGACATAATTTTAATCCAAGTAAGAAAAGAAATAAATAAAAATATGATAATAATTCACCTTGAGTTTGAAGAGGGTATTGCTAAGAGAATATTTTATGTAGGCTAAAAGTTATGAAAATAATTTAAAAAGTTTTTAATTTTATTAAGCTTTATTTAATTGAAAATTAATATCATGAACTATAGTTATACTTTATACCGTAATTACCAGTTTGGGGTATTATGAGCTTGTTCTAATTTTTGTAGCTTATAAGATAATATAAGGTAAGGTTGAATACTACCTTTCATCTTTCGAGTCGACATAATGATGTCTGTCCGTCCATCTGACTCTTTATGAAAGCATTTTAAAGGTATTTGGACAAGTTGTTCCTCGCAAATAAAATTCATTTAAGGAAAATATATAATTACCAAACTCATGGGTTTGACCATATTTTCGATTAAAAACACTATTTAAAAAATCATTTCATTTACTTTTGTAAATATATGTATGTATATCTATGGACTTTAAGAAAAATAACATAACTCAAATTCTGAAATCCTTATTCGATTTTATTTTTAACGATTTAGCTGAGCTTTTCATATACTATATTTTATTTTTGACCCCAAAAGTATGCACCGAATAAAACAAAAAATAAAATACTTTCAGACGTATTAAAAAAAACAAGTATGTAACTCAAAAACTGTAAGAGATAAATAGGACATGCATGTTTTTTGTAGGTCTTATCAGGGCCTACAATAACATATACAAATATTCGGAAAAAATTTTATGTCAGAGTTACCCTAATTTGAGCCTCCTTATCTCCGCCCCTGAGAGGTCTGTTGGGTGTTCCTTGCAAATATGCCATTATAGACTTCTCTGCTATGCCTGTACCAAATTTAACGCTAATCTAACCAGACGATCAGAAGTTATAGATTTATTTGCAAAAATTTTCGATTCTGCCCTACTGTGCATTGTTAAGCAAACTGTCTAAAAGTTGTATTCAAAATCGATGATTTGCTTATCACACCTTTGGTAAACCACTGTTAACTTGAAATATTTTAGTATTGACTCGACCGTACTTTAAGGCTATTTTAAAATTATTTTTTGTTACATTTTTCAAGAAAAAAATAATACATTTTTTGATTCATTCGTAAATTGTTGACAAACGTCCGGATATTAAGATTTGTTTTGAAATTCAAAAATATGTCAGTATAGCTATTTAAAAACGTATTAAATGAATTCCTGGACCCAGATAATATTTTCTGTATTTTTTTTCTTAACTAAGTATATACATATTTTATTAAATATGTTCGCCACAATCGTATATGTTCAACATTTTCATTGTTTGCTGTTTCCACGTAATTTCAAATAGTACATTAAATGTGGACACTTTTTAGATTAAAGTGTCGTTTATCTATTATAAGAATTCCGGGTTAAAACAAAAATGCATTTGAACAGAAAAAATTATTAAAATAGTTAAATTTTATGAAAATTTCAACCAAAATGATATAAACAAAACAAAATATAAAATAGTGATGCTGATTTTTTCAGAGAATATTCATTATTCTTATACATTATATTACATCGAACAAAAAATAAATTCAAAAAAAAAAGTGACTTTGTTACCCCGCTCAAAATTTACCATGACATGTTTTATGATGTTTCGCAAAATATTTCGGTTCTACTGCTGACCGTTCATGAGCTGGACCATTTTTAAAAAAAGGTATTTTTTCCAGTTTTATGAACTTTTTTGTATTTTCTCCCAAAGCAACATATAGAAAATGTGGTATCATTTAAAATGTATTTTGAAGGTGCATCCATTGGTATATAAAATGTATTCAAGAGTGACCTCAATATTTTTTTATTCCATCCTATTTTTTAAAGGTTTTTCAAAACATTGTTTGTTATTTTTATTGAAAATTCAAATTAGTAAATTTTTACTTGCTTTTAGACATGAGTTATTGGTATCTGTTTAATATCTGTTTTAAAATTCTTTCAATTTTGTGGTTTATCAGACAATCAATCTGATTAAAAATTTTATAAAAACATAGTCAATATGGATATCAAAATTTTTCTTTTGATAAGAAACACACAATGTTGTGAAAAAACCTTAAAAAATAGGATGTTTCATAGAATAAAAAAAATATTGAGGTCACTCTTGGATACGTTTTATATACCAATGGACGCAACTTTTAAATGATACCACATTTTCTATATGATGCTTTCGGAGAAAATACAAAAAAGTTGGAAAAAATACCTTTTTTAAAAATGATCCAGCTCACTAACGGTCAGCAGTAGAACCAAAATATTTTGGGGAACATCATAAAACATATCACGGTAAATTTTGAGCGGGGTAACAAAAACACTTTTTTTCTTTCTGTAGGGAGTGAGTCGTCTAAATACATATATATATTTACATAAGCAAAATAAAGTTTTTTTTTTTTTTTTCAAATTAAAAAAAGTTATTTATCATCAAAAACGTACTACAACATCAAAGATACCAATGGAATAGAATAGTAAACGAATAATTAGTTCTTATTACTAACATCACTGACAATAAGAATGAGAGGGAAACTGAGAATAGTTTTTTGAATAAGATTTTCTTAATAAAAACTTTAAGAGCTAAATTGTGTATTAGCTAGTTTGTGCATTAAATAGAAATTAAAAAGTTTTTTTGAATACGGCTATTTGTCTTTAAATATATGAAAATTTTTCTTTTAAACTTTAGAAAATGATTAGTAAGTTTGATATGTTATTTCAAGGAAAATTGTTTTTAAAACTATAAAAATAAAAGAATTTTACATATTTAAAGACTTTATTCTTCTGTTTTAATTTCAAAATTTTAAATTGTCTTCAAATTTACGGAGCTTAAAAGTCTTAAGAAAATAACGTAAAGAGGGTTCTGCGGAGTATCTCGTTATTGATCTACAATTTAAACTGGGGTCATTTTACAAGTGAAAATAAAAAGTGTAATTTTTTAACAGAGTGTAAATTTCATAAGTATTCAGTTCATTTATAACCTCAATTTTATGGTTGATTTCACAATGAACATATCACATCAAATTGGTAAGAAAATTTAATGGATTTCTTTATTAAATTCGTAATATATTCCTTAGCAGTTGTAATATTTCTGATAACCTTAATTATTGATTAGACCATGCTCTTCAATGTCCCTATAAATTTTCTTAATAATTGCTTTTTTAATGATACCTTCTAGTAATTTCTTAACGTAGTTTGTCTTGTATTTTTAATAACCCTCAATGATATTGCTGTAATTACAAGTTTTATAGTTTATAGCTGACACAATCATATAAAAGCACCCAATCAAAAAACGCACGTATTTAAACACATACACACAAATATAAAATATAAGTGAAATTTAATCACCTCTTTATTTGTTAAATTTATTATGTATGCTGCATAAATTTATTACTCAAAATATTGAGAGAAAAAAGAAAAACTTACAAATACATGTGAACACTATATACTACATATTACCAGTTAATACAGTTAATACACTATCATCAACTAGTAGGTAAAATACTTCTATTGTAGTAGTTTATGCAAAAAATACTTTTTATATAAGTAGTAATACTGTTGTTGTTATTATTATTATTACTATTACATAATATTATACATATACTACTCTAGACTAATTTCATATGCTAGTCAGGGTTTTCTAACCAAAAAAAGAAGTCTGGCAAATTTTCATGTTTTTGTTTTTTCAATTTTTTTTTTTATACTACAAGTATGTACGTGTAGCATGTATTTCAAACACATACATATTTACTTATAATAAAGTAAATTAGAGAATGAGTTTTTTTTTATTTTTATTCTTTGTTTATAATTCAGCATATATGGATAAATGTATACGTACTTGTTTTTAGTATATTTATAAATTACTCTATATGGCCATACATATGTGCTTACATAGTTATGACCTATGTAAGTGTACTAAATAAAACAAGTATTATTATCATTATTATGAGTAGATTTATTGACAAAATACAGGATTTAATGTAATAAAGCATTATATAATGTATTTTAACCAAAAATAATGTACATATATTAAGTGTATATTTACAAACATAAAGATATGTATAAGTTAAAAGAAAATCTATGTTGTTTAATAAAACTCTAAAATTATAATTATCATTTTGAGTTTGTTTAATGGAATAAAAGATTTTATAACTTAAAGAAAGTACAATAACAGTTGACTAACTTTAAATAATTTAACATAATATTATTATATAATATGAGATTCTTTATATTGAAAAAATCGATATTGCTAATTTAAATTTATTAATTTTTGTTTATGACTTTTGAAGTTAATAAGATAATAAGTTGGGTGGCCTTATGTATTTTCATATTATTTTGAAAATTTTATGAAAATATAACTTCTAATTTCTTCAAAATGGTAATGAAAGCCAAACTACCTTGAAAAATATTTATAATTTTTTTTGGATTATTTCTTTTTATAAACCACCAAAAAATGATTTATATTAATAGAAAAAGTTAAAAACAATACTTAATTCTAGTTTTTTAATAAGAGTGTACTTTTGATAACGACATATTATGATTTATTTTAGATGATTGCATGTGATTAAAATTTTCAGATAATTTCATCAAGTGGTTCGCAGAATATAGCGATGTGAAAGTTTAAATAGCTAAAAAGATTAACAAAGTTGTATACACAAAATTATAAATATCTTTCAAAGTATTTATGATATAAGATTTATTGAGTTGTCAAGAAGTAATATATTTTGTATTTATTATCACTTTCTTTGTAATAATTCATAAAATATTGCGAGTCCAAAATGCAACTTACAACGGTTATAGAAAACAATTTTACCATTAACATATCTTTTTTTCAAATTTTTAAAAAGACAATTTTTTGAGAACTAAAAATCGCGTGATATGTACCATTTTGATGTTAAGAAAAAAGTCATATTATATTATTATATTAAAGGTAATTTTGATACCTTTAATATGGCATCTCAATAAATCTTATATCATAAATACTTTGAAAGATATTTGTGATTTTGTATATACAACTTTGTAAATATTTTTAGCTATTTTAAACTTTCAAATCGCTATATTCTGCGAACCACTTTAATCACATGCAATCATCCAAAATAAATCATAATATGTCGTTATCATGAGTACACTCTTATTAAAAAACTAGAATTAAGTATTGTTCCAAAAAGTTTTTTGGCTCTAAATGTCTTTGACCCATAAACATTTTTTTCTTCGCAAAACTTTTAGATTTGACGAGCATAATGATTGTACCAAATTTCACTAAATTCGGAGAAGTAAGGTTCAAAATTGTAGTTTTTCGTGTTGGTTTTAAATGGAATGACTCTATGATTGTTTATAAAATTTGTCTCCAAAAATACGATTCCTCACTAAAAATGGAAATATTCACCAAAATTTGTACTTTTCACCAAAAATTACATTTTTTAATAAAAATCAGTTTAAAAAAAAAAAAAAAAAAAATTGTTTTAATTTTTTAATTTTAACACTATAACAAAGCTATAAATTGGAAAAGATAATATTGGAATAATTGGTAATAAAAATAATTTAGTTCTAATTATTTTTTCTAAAAAAAAATTATATAATAATAATAATCTAAAATTTTTCTGTCCCTAAACTTTTTAAAATCCCTAATTTGGTGAGATATCCCCAATTGTGGCAAGCTGGCAGCACCGCTAATGGTGAAGGAGTTTGTGTATATATACTTAGTCATTGCGATTATAACACTAAGAAACAATTATTTTAGAACCCATAATCTTAGTTGATTTAGCCAACTGAGTAAACCAAAGGAACTTTTTTATTTTCTTAAACAGTTTGCTTTTAAAATCAGCTAAACCTTTCTGGTAGGAAGGTTATAGAAAAAACTATGGACCAACTACTCAACTACAATTATTTCTTGAGGCAAAAGTCATTAGCTGATAACAATTTATTTTGTATAATTTCATGAAAGTTTAACACTTTTTTACAATTAATTAAAAGTACAAATATTTCGATAAAGATCGTAAGACTATTCATGACCATAATGTTTAAAAACTTATCAAAATCACCTAATGACTTTTATAAGTCACTTATGAATCTGTCTTCAAGACACAATTTTCAACTGGGAAGTTTAAAAATGTTATCATCAGAGAAGACAAAAATGCCTTTTTTGCATTGTTTTAACTTTTTATGCTTTTTTGTTGCGTTTTTGCTTTTTTCCGCTACTTTCCCGATTTTTGCGCCTTTATGCTTATTTTACATTTTTTAAAACAAAAGCATCTTCTTTTGAAGAATTTTGATCAAAATAATCAGATTTTCAAGATTTAATTGAACGATTTTTGTCTTTATTAAAACTTTGATATATAAAATTGTTCACCAGTTCAAGTAATACTCCCATTGACCGATTTTTTATAAAATTCAACGAATTTAATGCAGTATTTCAAATAACCTGGAGTAAATTCCTATGATGGATTTATTCGAAATTTATATTTAAATCCATCCTATCAATATTCACTGATATTGGATGAAGTTTCTCAAATTTATCGTTATAAAGCGTTACGTAGTATCTATATTAGATAATTTTTTTTTTCAAGACAAACGTCAAAATTAACCCGAATTTATAACAGTTGCATTAAAACAACAATAAAGCGAATTCAGCTTTAACAACAAAAAATAATATTCAGCTGTTTAACTGAGGTTGCCTTGTCTAGATTCGGACTGATTTTGATGTTTGTCTTGATAAAAATTTGTCTAGTATAGACACTACGTTAAGAAGCTCTCATTTGTTGTAGTAAATCCTTTAAAAAATTAACTTTTTTGCTGCTGCTTTTTGGCTTCAATTTCTTGCTTTTTTCTTAATATCTTTTTGCTGTAAACACCACTTATATCGCATTTTTTTGTCTTCTCTGGTTATCATGAACAAGACAATTAATATTTTTGCATGTAATACATACTTTAAATAAATATTCGATGCTTGACTTCAAGTTTAATTTCATTCACGTGCTATTCGGAGGCTGCAGGAACAAGGCAGATAATGCCTGTATGTAAATAAACGGTTGCATAAATGTAGCTTAACCAGTAAAAAATATTACTGTATATTTATGCATATATTGTCTCATATAAGTATAAGTAATATATAATTACAGAAATAATGTTATTTACAAGATTAAATAATTTACATAATGTGATTTTAGTGGTAGTGTTTAAAGCAACGGCTGCTCAAAGTTAGTAATGCAGCAGAAAAACGACAAAAGAATATTAATTGAAATGTGAGTTTATATGTTTTCAATAAATTTCCCATCATAGACAACTAAAAAGCATTCTGAAATAAAAACACACACACATACATACTCATTATAATAAAATTGTATTGTACAATATAATAAATTTAATGAATTACTTAAACAAATTGTAATGGGTATTTCTTGATGTGTAATAAGAACATTTATATGTATGGAACATACTTATGGCTTTTTATTTTGGGCAAAACAAAAAAAAAAAAAAAAATCTGAAATAGAAATAGAAAAACACAACTTTGTATGTATTTGTACCTATAAAAAGTTAACAAACAATTTTTATTGCATATACACATTTAGTCACATGAACACAAATATATATATATGTATTTATATACATATATATATATACATATATATATGTACATATTTAAATACATACACACCCACTTACATTAGTATAGAACATTAGTTTCTTTTATTGATTGGATTTTATGACCATGTTCTTGTTTTTCCTTCACTTAGGTTTTTTTTCAGCCTCTTTGCCATGATATTTTTATTCTTCTATTAGATTTTTGTTCAAGTATGCATGTGTTCTTTTTATTCTAATATTAGGAAATGTATAAGTTTGTTTGTTCGATTACTATTATACAAATATGTGTGTATGTATGTAGGGTAGTAAATATTTTAAATGTAGTAGAAATAAATGTCATCATAGTAGACCGACTATCCATTCATTCATTCATTCATATTATTGTTTAACTGTGTGTCTGTCTGGAATCTTCTCTTTTTTATTGGTCTTGAATAAACAATTTCTTAGACAAAGTTTGAGTGGTGGTCAAAACGTAAAATTGATTGAAAGTACTTGTCTTGTTCTTGGTAAGATTTTATGATTGTTTTTCTTTTATCACCAGAAATGATAATGTTGTGTAAGAAATGTGTAGAGTTTTTTTTTTGTTTTTGTAGGGTAACAAATTTTTTTGTGGTTTGTTAGGAATTTCAAATGTTTTCCTAAATTGCATATTTTATTGTAGATTTCATATTGCAAAAAAGAAAATAAAAAATTGTTGGAAGTTTTTGGATAAGAATACACTATATGTATATTAGGGTGGCTCTCATTTCAAAAAGTGTCCAGATTTTTGCTCTCACCCCCTAGAAATGTTCGAATAGTTGAAAAAGTAAAACTAAAACTAAAATATGCCAAGTTTTGAACTGATTGAAGAAAATATAGAGGTGGCTCAAAGCCGTCAAAATCTTGAAATGATGACTTTTTAATATTTTTTTTCCTTTCATCTATCATAAATAATTTATTTTAGGTTTATATCTTGTTGAATTCCACAGATTATGAGCATTTACAAATGCCTAAAATCAAGTTATTAAAATAAAATTACCGTAAAACGCGTCATTTTCGGGCAAATAGATCCCGAAAAGTAAGATTTCAACCAGAATTGGAGAAAGAGAAACGAAACTTGACATGTAGTTTCCTATTGTCGTTTTATAGATAATGCAAATATTTTTTTGATCCAAAGTTGTTGTATTAGCAAAAAATACGTAGGTGATTTATATGCAAAGCAAGAGAGATTTTTACGAAATTTGATCGTGAATATCTCACGTAGATTACATGTGATTATCGAAAACTTTTAACATGATATATAAGATAAAAAGATAAAACCATATGCCGAGTTTCGTTCCTCTGCCTCAAACTTTTGGTTAAAATATCATTTTACTGGTGTGTATTTGGATGAAGATTACGTGTTTTACGTAATTGTCTTTTAATAACTATGATGTTACTGGTCATTCAATTTTCCTCATTTTGATCATTTTAAAAAGTTAATAAACTGAGAAATTCAAGAAGAAAAAGAAGAAAGAGAAAAATGAGGAAAATTTATATTGTAATGAATTATTTATGGTTGAACAGAAAAAAAAGCTAAAATTTTTATTTTATAGTTCTTGGGCGCTGAAAATTTGAAAACCCTTATTTTCCACCATATACAAGAGGGCCACCCTAATGTATATAATATATTTCTGTTTCATATTTGTTCAATAAAAAAGATCTAACGAAGTTAAGCTGATATAAAGTAAGACTTAAACAAATTGTAATGGAGATCTTTCGAGCAGATTTTCGCCATACCTCCCATATAAAATCCTCTTCAGAAAATCACTTTAATGAGAAAAAATGCTATTAAAATGTTAGCATCAAGTTAATATTCAACAAAAATAAGTTTTATATAAGTATAAATGATAGTGAAAAATTTTATGAATATCGGTCCATAATTTACCATTGCTCTAATATAGTACAAGTATCGGTCCACAATTGGCCACAGGCTACAATTTTCATTATAATCCTCCTTGGAAAAAATAACATTAAAACATCTCTGAAACTTTTACCTGTAGTCTGATTTGAATGCTTTCATTATTGATGGTAGTCTTAGAGAGAGAACGGACTAATGGACATCGTTGAATGGGGTTACAAATTATATTTTATCAAATGAAACATTTTAGAAAGGCTAAAAAAGACTATTTTAGGACGTTATAACTGCGTAATTTAATTGTATATCCTATGGTGATTCCAGCTATAATAAAACACAATGTTTTTTTTTTTTTTTTTTTTTTTTTTAATTTTTTGGATGTTGAAGTTTTGATCTTTTCAACTACACCTTGTAGTTTAACTCCAGTTTGCTCGGGGAATGGTTTTGAAGAAAAGAAAGCTTTTCTATTATATATTGAATTTGTAATTAAAAAAAAAAATAATAATAATAATAAATTAATTTCCCATCATTTTCTATACTTTGTTCAATATTCAAATTTTTTGATTTTTGTCGATTCTAAATAATAGATTTTTTCAGCAATTTAATATCTGGAGCTAAAACTATTTTCGCTTGATCATCTTTTTACACTAGGAAATTGAAAATATTCATTAGGATAGCATTTTTTTTTTTTTTTTTCTTTGCCAAATGCTTCCTTTTATATCACATATTATATAAAGCGGTCCAATAAGTCCGAAATTTCCGGAAACTGAGATCACAGTTGCTTGGTCTGGATGTTTAGAATAAAAAACTAAATACACATGATAGATACGTGTCTAGCTTTAAAACATAATTTGAATGCCAAAATTTAATACAAATACTTGGGAGCAGCAGTATCAATTAGTCATGGTTTTATTGATATGCCCAAGTTTTGTAGTTTGAATAATAAATATATATATATAATTTCAAATGACCTATATGTAACCCATTCTTTAATATTTTAAATTCAATTTGAAATAAAATTATTTTTTTAAATAACTTCAAAAGATTTTCTTGGACAATACACACTAGTGCATATCTCTCAGCTAACAAACTCAATTTGTAAAATTTATTAGATTGCATTAAGTGTCATTACTATCGGTTTAACTTTTACTAATTATTTTTCTGCATTAAGAGATTGTTATTTATTTCATTCTTTACATTTCTCATAAGTGTTTTTATTGATTACTGGTTTATTGTCTTATTTTAAGCTTACTCAGGTAAATCTTTCAAAGATTGCATGTCTCTTCATATGTACATAAGTGTATTTTGACATTTTACGTATATAAGTACATGTATTTATATTTACCCCTGATGATGTGACAGCATTAAGGTAAAGGTCATTATTGTGTGCGATAAATAAGAAAATATTAGCTTGTTAAATTGGTATCATTTTCTTAAAATCTTTAGTAATTAGCCTGACATTGCATTTTCATTAACTTTTGCTATGACATTAAAAAAATATACATATATATTGATATATTCGTCATTAAAAATTTGTGGGTAAAGGACGCAGGTTTATTTAAAGTTGAAACTTACAGTTTACGTATGATTAATATTAATATTGCTCATATGCATAGTACCATATTATTGAGAGAGGCTTATAATTTTCTATATATTACAATTGCTTATACTATATGTTTTTATATATATACTTATAATGAATTATGATAGTGAAAAGTTAATTTATTTTAATGGGATAATTTTATTACAGAAGTCTCTAGTGTTAATTTCTTCTAGGTCAAAATTTTAATAAAAAAAAAAATATATATATTTAGAAATATTAAATATTAATTTGTGAACATAAAATATCATATTCTTGTAAATTTATGATATTTAAAGAAATTCTTTTTATACATATTTAAACTTAACATTATTGTTTTTCATAAATTTTCTAAATAAATTGAATACTTAAGTTCATATATTTGAATCTTTTCTGTATAAGTCACTACTAAAAAAATGTTATCCTTAGATCTGATCATGAAAAAATATTAAGAAAAAATACAAAACATATTTTTTCCAATACTAAAGGCGAGTATAGACATGTTCCTCATATATTCCATCTTAAGACATTAAATTCTATATAAATGAAAATAACAATAGCAACAATGGCAACAACAACAACAACAATATCAGCAAAGGCGAAGTCAATATCAAATCACAAACTAATATTATTCTCAGTGCGTTTACTTTTACGTATGGTTGATTTTTATTGTCAATTTATTGGCAACGTACGTTATAACATTATGTTACAACAACAACAAAAGCAACATCGAAAACATGTACAACGACTAAAATATAGATTCAAATTCAATTGAAAATGAAGACAAGACAAGAAGACAACATTATAAACTGGATTCAGATACACGAATGTATAGACAAAATATTGAATATATTGGAATACAACACGCATTCATAAATATATAAGAATTAGAGATTGCAACCCGAGATTTTCCGTTCCGGGATTCCCGGGAAATTTGCTATTTTTCTTGTCGCGCTTTCCTGGGAATTTCGTCCGGGATATCTTAATAAAATATCAATACTAAATAATAAATCTTAATAAAATATCATTATTAAACCCAGCAAGTTAAAAAATCAGTTTGAAACAATCATATAGACATCTTAAAAATATATTATAAATTAGTCAGTAATATAAACGAAATGCGGAATTTGTCCCATAAAACAAATTTACAAAATATTATGAAAGTTAATATAAAAAAGTATGTAGTGGGTCTGAAGTGCTTTTTTTCATTTCTGAAACGTTATAAAATGAAAGGTTTTTGCACTAAGGAAACTCTAATGATACCTAATTAAAGGTGATTTACCTTTACTTTTAACCAAAATAAAAATTAATGTTGAGTTCATATCCACTTTGGAATAATTTTCGATTTTGTCTCATTGTCTAATTATGCTGAATATTTAGAAGACATTCAGATGATCATTTATTATTATAAAAATGTATAGAGTTTTTAAGATAATTTACTCTTATTTATATTATAATGATCTCGTTAAAGTTAAATTATGTGCGAAAATATTTCGAAACTCTTACTTTGCTAACAATATCGGCGAAAAAATTAAGAAATTCTACATAAATTCTATAAATTTGTATAATAAATAAGTCAAAAATACAATTAGTTAGAACTAACTACACAGAAAAAAGTAAAAATGAACTTCAATTACGAAATTTGTAATATTAATTAATTTTTAATTGATTTTGCTCCAATCATCAAAATGATAATATTAATAACTAGAATAATTGATATTATTATTACATCTTTTCCTTAAATAGATGCAATGAGTTGAACATTTTTGTAAAATTACTTAAATTTATTTTATTTCTGTACTTTTATAGACAAATATTTAATTTTTCTTTATATTTTATTAACAGCTGTCAATTTATTAAAAAACAAAACTGAAAACCAATAAGAAAATTAATTATATTAATAAATCATATAATTAAATTCCAATATAAAGTTAATTAATAATTTTATTAAAAAATTATTTGAAATATTTTTTTCTGTGTACTTATATATTTATATCGACCCTTCCATGAAAGAACGCCCGAAAAAGTGTATTTTTTTACTTGATGGCTTTCAATTTTGATAAAAATTTGTATACATAAACTCCATTACGCCTTTAATCAATTTCAGTTTTAAGTTTTGTGAAATTGCAAAAACTCGCGATTTTATTTCGGTTTTTAATTTTCTCAAAAACCAAAAAAAATTTCAAAAGTATGTAACTTTGAATAGCAATATCTCTGGAAAGACTTTGTGAATTTTAATGATTTAAACGGCCTTAAAATTTCGCATATGGCGGCTTTACGACGAACATTTTAAAAATATGAAAGATTTTTTAAAAATGCATTTTAATGCAATTGCATTTTTCAAATGCATTTTTCTTTAAATATGCTATTCAAATTTTTTAATTTTTTAACATAAATGAAAAGTTTGGAATCTTTACATTAAAATAAAAGTATCATATTTTTGGAACGCGAAAATCTTATATGCATAATCCATGTTTTTAACATGTTCCAAATTTTTCATATAAAAATAAAGTTTTTTCTTGTTTTTGGAATTTTCTTTAAAATTTTTATAAAAGTTAACAAAATATAAAAAGTATGTAATTTTAAATATTCATGTCTCTTGAAGTTATAGATGGATTTCTGTAATTTGAAATGTATTTAAAAGGCCATTGTATATTTTTTGTGTAATTTATTCAGCATTTCGAAAACCACCTCTTCGATCCATAATATTATAAAGATATAAATGCAGTTTTTAGATGCATTTTTGTTAGTTGCGAATTTATTAAATTTTAATTTTTCAATAGTGTATTTAAAAATGCTTTGTTTATTATAACTTAAAATGATAATTAGTCTGATACATAAAGTTTTACTATTTTTAACGATTTTTTAAAAAATAACACAATACATTTTTTTTTAACAAAATATGTAATGCTACTCATAATACCAGAAAAATATAATTTTTATATGAAAAAATTTAAATTAGTTGAAGAAAAGGCGAAATTGTGCACAGTATATGTGTGCGTCCCAAAAATTTGAGATTTTTATTTTAATGTAAAGATTCCAGGCTTTCCAAATATGTTAAAAAATTAGAAAATGTTATTAGCATATTTAAAGAAAAATGCATTTAAAAAATATTCATGTTTAAGCTGATATAATTACAATTCAAACGCCGTTTAAATAATAAATTTCCGTAAAGCCTTCCCAGAAATATTCGTATTTAAAATTGTACACCTTCGAGATTTTTTATTATTTTTTTCGAAAGTGAAAAAGCGAAATATAATCGCGAATTTATTTATAGACCTTATACGTGTAAAATTTTATAAAAATCGGAGGACACTTGGCATATTTTTGGACGTTCTTTCATGGAATGGTCGATATATATTTTTGATACTTTTATATAATGTTGGATCACTTATGGAAGCTACAAAGAATTTAATATAGTTTTAACACACATTTGAATTACCACAAAGATTTTCGGAAAAACTATCTGCTTAATATTGTGTCGATATCCACAAAGCTCTTTCATGACAGCATTCACTCGAATTAATTAATCGGTAGATTAAGCAATTGATCAAGTTTCTTTTCCTTAGTACATTTACAATTTTGTTTTAAATCTGCTAATGCAAAAATACATATCCTTTGGGCCTAAGTTGTTCAACTAATGAGAGTAGTATTACTTATAGTTTTGAATCCGGGAAGTCGAAAATTTTTTCCCGCTGTCCCGGGAAATCAAAAAGTCCGGTAAATTGCGATCCCTAATAAGAATACAGAATATGTATACATACTCATACAAAAAAAAAAAAAAAAAAAATGAATCCCATATGGTATTCTAGGTGTACATAGGGAATAGTTATACAGGATATAATATACCACATTTTTCCTTTAGCTTATAAAAAAGAAAGAAAAACTCAAATGAAAGAACAAACCATATTTGTGTTAAAATAAGCAAGAGTTCATATGATGAAATGTTGTTTAGAATTTTTTTCTAAGTTTTTATATTTTGTTCTGCTAGCTGGCGTTGTTGTTTGTGTTGACGTTACATTTGTCGCATCACATACAATAGGTAATACAACCAAACATCTAAACTAGTAGCAACAACAAAACCAAAAAACAAACCAAACATAGGAAACAAAACAACAACTCATATGAGTAGATATTGTCATGTTGGTATTGTTTAGTTACATTACATTATTATGGATGTATGGATATATGTATGTATGTATGAATATGTATTGTATAAGTATAAATACTAAAGTAATATTGTTGCTATTGTTGTTGTGGAGTAAATATTATGCAACCTTAAGGGTCTATATATACATCTATAAATACATATGTATGAAATAATTATACATAAATATACAAAAATAAATATATACATAAATACGATGATCACTTAAACTTGTACAGGAATATAAAATTTAATATCAGACAAATTTGTGCAAAAATAGAATAAATCAAATGTAACTTATTTGAAAAGAAATGTTAAAATTTTTTGTGGGTATCATTGTTATAAAATTTAAAGAACTTATTTCCGATATGGCAATGAGTTTATTCTTTATATTGAAAAGAAAAAAATTAACTGAGCACCTTCCTTATTTTATGATAACATGTGCGTGTATACCGAAGGAGTAAGTACGTTTGTTTGCATTTATGTTTATTTCATGAAATGTATAAATAAAGACAAAATCGATTGTTTTGAAATTGTTTTCAATGTTACCAAGGATATTAAACCTTAAGACATAACAGATGAAGGGAAACAACAATATAAACAAAAGATTAATAACAAAAAAATCAACATCATTTGTTTATTAAACAATATCTTAAACGTATTTATATACATATGTACATATGTATGTATATATTTTGGAATTTTGCTTCTTAGTTTTTTCGAGCAATGTTTAATGACCATGATTTTATATGGTTAAGTAATATAATATCAAAAAAAAAAAAAAAAAAAAAAAAAAAAAAAGATGAGCCTTAAGGTTTCTAAAACAATATAAAAATTTAGTTAGTTGTATTTGACATGTGTGTGTCCTACTACAGATATGCTAATATTATACAAATAAAATGGCTTAGAATTGTTTAACTGTTACTTTATTTTTCAAAGTTAATTTATATGATTTTGTAATATTAAAAAAAAAAAAAAAATATTAAAATATATATAAAAAAAACAATTTGCTTTCTCTAAAAATTATTTATATTTATTTTGGATTTTAGACTATTGATGTTAATCTTCTTCGTTAACATTTCTAAGTAAAAAAAAAAAAAAAAACATTTAGAAATTTGCATTCAGCTGATAATATCAATTAAAGTAAAAATAATGTCAGTTATAAAATGTTGTGTAGATTAACTTCGGGTACTATGATATACCTATTTTTATTTTAGCTGTAAAACTAAGAAGCTTTAATCGATTACAATATAACCTTACACGTGTTAGACTCGCATAATGCAATATTCAAAATGGTTTGAAAGCATAATTTCAGAAATATTTAAGAAAATTTTTGACAACTAACTCACTGCAAAATTTGCAAAAACCAAATAGACTTTTGCTTTTTTAATTATCTGAGAATACTAATCAGTTTAGCTTGGTACTGTTATTCCTATGTTTATACTTTCCGAATAAAAACAACTATACCATATTATCCGCCTATACCATATTAGCCGAAATTACTCTATCTAATAAAAATTAATAGTACAGGATATTAAATAAGTAAAAAATCTACACATTACTGCCCCCGATTTTTCTTGTTTTTTATTAAGCTACTTTACTTTAAGCAAAGAAGAAAAAATCAAAAATGTATACTAGGGCGGGTCGAAAAAAAGTTGTGCCAGTCACCCCCTAGAATGAAAGAATAGTTACTGAAGTTTCCAAAAATGCAAAAATTATTTTTTTTTCACGCCCCAAAATACCGTCCTTTTCGTTTTTTTTTTTTTGTATAGCGTCGCCATTTTAAGTCCGATTGCAGAATGTGATATATCGTTGTTAATGGTTTAAGAACTGCTTCAAATTTCTCTTTGGTTATTTTTGAATCTGACATCAGATGTTACTTCTGGTATCTGGGATACATCCCTCCTAATTTCCAATTATTTTCATATATAATGAAAGCCCTTTATAAACTTACCATCTTTTGTTTATAAAGTATTTCATTTTATGCATAAATAACAAAATTGCAAAAAAATACATACTAATACAATACAATAGTAAGTTTTTTTTATTTTTTTTTTAATCCGCATCAAAAAATTCTTAGTAATCTTTGATAGAAACATTAAAGTTTTTGACTTAAAGAATAAGTGTGAATACTTTAATTAATGAATCTTTGCGGTATGTGAATCTTCTCCGTATGTCAAATCTTAATTAAAATCGATACCCAAGTGGCATCAAATTGAAACCATTTCAGTACCAAACTATAAAATTGCATTATATTATCTATTATATATGTTAGCGAACGGTTTTAAAAAGCCGACCACGTAAATATTTACGTGATATTTACTGGTTTAATCGCATTTGCCATTAAACATATGGTATTATAAGTATTATGGTAACTTGGAACTAATTTATTTATCTTACTTATAAGAGTAATTCAGACTGATCGTATTTCGTAATCTAAGGAGTGCGTTCGAAAAAATCTTAACTTATATAATATGCAATAACTTGGAAACGGTTGATCTTAGAGCTTTCATTCTTTTTCTATTTAATTGATAATTTATTGCGGATCACAGAAATATATAACCTTTATAGTTCTAGCCACTACTTATGAACTGGAACATTTTTGGTAACCCTTCTGTTAGAGAATAGTAGTTCCGTTAATAGTTGCTTCAGTCACTTTTTTGGAACAGTCTGTACATCTTCCTTTAAAATCTTCAGTATTTTGGGACACGTTTTTTGTGCTTTTCAATTCACTTTTCACAGGAGCTCAATATCTCTCCACTGGTCTAAGCTATGGACAAAATTTACCTCTCTTTGTACAAAAACTATGTTATTGTTTTGGTACCAGTCCAGAACTTTCTTACCGTAGTGAATTGATACCAAATCAGGCCAATAATGTGTGGACACGTTGTGCTCTCTTACGAAAGGAAGAAGACTTTTTGAAAATATTTCTTGATGCTTATTTTTGTATTTATAGATCCGAATGTATCAAACATTTTAGGACATTTTTTCTGCTTTTAGGTTCTAAACTTATCTTTAACATTGTCTCAAGCATTAACAATCAAAAGTTTTGATACATACATACAAAAAATACTTGAGTATTTTTTGTATGAAATTTGGTTTTAATTTCCGTGTCCTATTCTTGGCTTTTAAATTTTTTGCAGCATTCCTGTTTGGTATTTTTTGGACTTTATATGTTATCAACTCTGCATTAGCTTTAAATTTGCACCAAATAGTCAAATCACTGAGATAACTAGGTTGCTTTTCTACCAGATGTGTTTGGAGTTCCTTTCAATATGCTTTCAATTTTCTGGCCTTCCCAATATCATGTGGACCTTTTTTTCTTTCCGAACTAGGTTCTATATCAATGGTCAAATTCTCCTGATAACATTAGGAACATTTTGACGACAGAAATTTAATTCTGTGGCCAATTACTTGTAGGACCTATTTGAATGTTTTTGACATCTTTTTTGTCACTTATTTTGATCAAAATCAAGACAAATCAACATGGTTGTTATTAAAAATAATAACTGACGAATTTTTCCATGATAACTGGATCAAAAAAAAAAAAAAAATTAATATTGATTACGAAAAAAGTTATGAGGCAAAACGTGTGTTAAGATCTTTTCGATCGCACTCTTTAATAAAAAAAAAAAAAAAAACACAGACTTAAAACTTGTTTTCCCAAAAAAAATTAGTGAACATTTAAAAACTTGGTTTAAAATTTAGAAGTAACTACAGTAACAGTTATATTATTACATCATTTGAACAAATAATATATTTCGGAATAATTTTTTTTTTTTTTTTTTTGTTAATAAAAATTTTTCTTTGTATTTATTTTCTAATGTCATTTACAATTTAAAGACTTTGTATTAGCAATACAGTTGACATTATAATAAAAACAAAATGTATATAAATAAAACCTTTCAATCCAGTTTAAAATTAGAAAAATAAAGCACAAATACCTTAGGGTATTTTTTGATTAAAACATAACCGTCATTTATTTTTTAGCATTTAGTGAACAAAAAATAAATACTGTTTTATCTTGCTTTCAAATTTCAAAAACAAATGTATTTATTTAAATACAGCATGACGTATGAGTATTATTTAATACAAAACTTTTTTTCCTTATATTTTTTATTTGTCAAATTTGAAATGAAACTGTTATAATTTACCCTTAAAAAATATATTCAAGGTTTAGCAACAACTACACAATCATTTATATATTTAAGCATTTAAATATTTTGAAATGTGCCATTCACAAATACAATAATATTGCCAACAAGAACAAAAAATCAGCAGTAGTAATAGCAATAATAATGAAATGTATTTAATTTGTTCTTTTTTATTTTAAATATCAAATAAGCACATTTATTTCATATTTAAATATAACAGTGAATGAAAAAAGAAAATTATGTCTCTCTATATAAATATATATACATACATATAAAAATATATCAAGAAAATATTTATTACAATGACTGACAATGAAAAGCCGCGAAAGTGAGCCAATTTCACATTACAAAAACAAAACATAACTAGAATGCAAAAAAGAAAAACTCTATTAGAATAAAAATTAAAACAATAGGCCTTCTACCCTAGAAAAATATACTATTCCGTTCTAATTTTTCATAGTTTTTATAAAAGAAACAAAAACTGAATTGAAACTGGTAACAAAAAAAAAAAAAAAAAAAAATCTAGGCAAATGTCACTTTATAAAATGACAGTGAAATAGAAAAATAGTATAAGTAGAAAAGAAAAAAAGTAGTATAAATATGCATATATACACCATGAATATTAATATACATATACACTGAATGTCAATTAAATATTTTGAAAAATTAAAACCAAAAACCTTGATAACTCAAGCACTAAACACTAAACATTTTTAATTTATAATCTTAATGTAAAATTAATAAGTATAGTAACTCTTTTATAAAGTTTTCATTTGATTTTTTTTAATATAAAAAAGAACATATTTTCTCAAAGCAAAAAGAATAAAAGAATAGTAAGAGATAATTTATCATTATTGTAATAGTCAATGAAGTAGAACTTGTAAAACTAGGCTAAAAGTAATTTCTTGCTCAAATAATGCAGGAAAAAAAAATATATATAGGGGGAAAACTTTAAACCAAAAACAAAAAACATCATTTTATACTTTTGCATAGTTTTATAACTAAAGCACACACACACATACACCCAAAACGAAACAATAAAGACACATTTTTTTTATTTTTTTGCAGGAGAAAAATAAAAAACTTTATTCTTAACGTACATGTTCCTATTAAAGGAAAAAAGACAAAAAACTTATATTCCAAAAACTCTAGTTAACAATCAAACTAAAAAAAAACTTATAAGTATAAAAAGGGTAGAGACCTACATATTTTAAAAATTTTTTTTTGTCCTTTTTTTTTTTTTTTTTGAAGAAAAATTACTAGTTAAAAAGTTTTCGTTGTCTTGTTTTTTGTATATGACTGACTTTATGCAGCATAGAATGCAGCAGGGAATTTAATAGAAGAATATTTAATATTAAGATAATTTTAAAAATGTAAGAAGATTTTTGGTGAATTAAAAAAGTATTACTGTTTTGCAAAAAAATTATGCTAATTAAAATTTCCAACGTAATATTTTTAAACATTTGCAATAATTTGTTGAATATTTTTAAAGCAATATCAATTTAAAATGATTCTAAGGAGTGCGATCGAAAAAATCTTAACATACGTTTTGCCTCATAACTTTTTTCGGAATCAATATTGAAAATTTCTTTTGATCTAGTTATCATTGAAAAATACTTCAGTTATTATTTTTAATAACAACCATGTTGATTTGTCGTGATTTTGATCAAAATGAGTGACAAAAAGATGTACGCGCTACAAATTATTAAAAAATTTCAAAAAAATCCAAATAGGTCTTACAAATAATTGGCCACAGAATTAAATTTCTGCCGTCAAACTGTTTCTAATGATATTTAACAGTATTAGGAGAATTTGACCATTGATAGGAAATCTGGTTCAGAAAGAAAAAAAAGTCCACATGATATTGGGAAGACCCGAAAATTTAAAGCATATTGAAAGGAACTCGAAACACATCTGGTAGAAAAGCAGCCCGGTTAGCTCTGTGCTTTGACTATTTGGTGCGAAAATTTATAGCTAATGCATAGTTGATAACATATAAAGTCCAAAAGATTAAAACAGGAATACTTCAAAAAATTTAGAAGCCAAGAATAGGACACGGAAATTAAAACCAAATTTCATACAAAAATACTCATATTGTATAATTAACGAAGAAACGTATGTGCTGGCAGAATTTTCGCAGTTTCTGTGGCAAAACCTTTATATTGTAAATGCTCGAGGCAATGTTAAAGATAAGTTTAGGACCCAAGAGCAGAAAAAATTTGCAAAAAACTTCCAACTATAACAAGCTTTTTGCATTTGCGGCAAAACAGGAAATTCATTTGATACATTCGGATCTATTAATACCAAAATATACGTCAAGGAATATTTACAAAAAAAGATTTCTTCCTTTCATAAGAGAGAACAACGTGTCTCTATTTGGTATCATAGCACCACGGTAAGAAAGCTCCGGAGTAGTACCAAAACAATAACATAGTTTTTGTACCAAGAGAGGTCAATTTTCAAAATTGTCCATAGCATAGACCAGTGGATTGAAGAGCACAAAAAAGGTGTCCCAAAATACCGAAGATTTTAAAAGAATATGTGCACACTGTTCCAAAAAAGTGACTGAAGCAACTATGAAATCTCTAACGGAAGGTTTACCAAAAATGGTCCACAAGTTCATAAGTAGTTGGTTAGAACTATAAAAGAATATTTTTCTGTCATCTGTACTAAATTATAAATTAAATAAAAAAAAGAATAAAATCTCTAAGATAAAGCGTTTCTAAGTTATTGAATCCCTAGAGTAAAGAGAATCGGTTCAAAACTAGTCACGTGACAGGTTCTCAGGGCTAGTGATCGGTCCTAGTTCCGGAACTTTGTATGAGAAGAACCTGTCACTTTTACATGGGGTTGTCATTGGAGGTGGCTAATTAGCCCCTTGGGACAGGTCACAGGATAGGTCCTAGGACTGGTCCAATAGGACAGGTTCAGTAACGATTAATGTAATAAAAATTTTATAAAAATTCGGTAATTGTTTACTTTTTAAACATTATTTTTATTATTATCTTTATTAAATTATATTTATTTAAATTTTATAATTTTTCGTTAATGTCGATGGCGGCACCCCGGCTCGAACCCATGTTCATCTGACGTATGTTATGTTTTATAGTCTTCAACGCTTACCACTCAGTCACTGATTGTTATTGCGCGCGAGTTGCTAACTGCACACTTAACGAACATGTTATAAATTAACTCTCAACTGTTAAATAGTGAGTGTGTTTGTGTCAACTGGTTCTCAATTGGAACTTTGGTGACGAGTTAAGTGTCAATTGGTACTCAACTTATACAGAGGAACCGGGCCATTATTGCAATTGTCACAAATTTCCCGCAGGGATATTATATATGTTAAGATTTTTTCGAACGCACTCCTTATTTGATTGTAGGCTATCAATTAGTCGATGGTTTGGTTGGTGCTATTTTCAATTATCTTATATTTGCATTTAATTGTCATAGATGCGATGTTTCTTTTCTATGCTTCTTATTCATTGCTTTTGAAGTATTTCTCATAAACAATTTTTATGATTTTTTTTTTTTTTTTAATAGAAATTCTAATTTAGATAATTCCATATCAAAATTATTGCTTTATCAAGTATTGTTTTTATAAACCTTCAGACTAAAGACCCATTTCGGTCCAAAAAATAAAATAAAAAGTGACGTTTTCAAATGAAAGAACTAACGAATTTTCGTCCAAAAGTGTATATTAGGGTCGTCCAACATGGTATGAAGAAACCAAAGTATATCGTACATTTAAATGTACCTAGAATTATGAAAGGGGACATCATTTAGAATATATTTGCAAAATTTCGGCTTCCTACGTGGATTGAAACAGATTGCTACACGGCGATTAATGTTGATGATTCCAGAAAAAATCTTAAAAAAAATTTCCTCACCAAAATTAATGATATATATGTATATAGATATATCAAACGATAGCTAATAAAAAATGATTATACCTATATTTCGTAAATTTTCCAAAAAAGTTTATGTGAACGAAAAAAATTACATTTTATATAAATTTTGCAAGTAAAGCCTTACTTTACAATTTTTAAACTAAAGGTCGACAAACAAAAAAAATGTTTTTTCGTGCTCCTTCAAAAAAAAAAAAAAAAAAAAAAAAAATGTGGACTAGATGGAATTCTGCATGCTAAACTCGAATCTGCTTTTAGTTTTCTCTCATCTGGTAGAGATTTTTTTTGGGCGTGTCTAATATTGCGCCCTAAATAAGCCGATTACTCGAATATATTTCACTATAACTCGATGCACGATTCATACAAATAATACACCAAAATATATGGAATTAAACTAGCTTTTAGTAGTTTTACTAGCAAATTTGTATCCGCTCAATAGTTTTGGAGATATTTCGAAATAAGTGTCCGAAAAAATCTCACAACATTAAAATTATTAATATTTTGTTTATTGCAGCTTAATTATTTTAAATAAAGTTATGTCAGGTTGTGCTACAATTTATTATAGTCATTCTTAAGCGTTTCACAAGTTTATTTGGTGGCTATAAGTTTCAGTACCTATTTGCCACTCCAGTATGTATGAAAAATATTAGACTGATCGGATTTCGCGAACATGTGCCGCATTGACCCTGAAGTTTGCAGTGTGCACTTACAAGGCCAAATTTATATTTTACAGTATAATTTATTTACCTGAAAATATTGAAAATTTAATACCTTTAGATGATTTTGAAAATCATGAAAATAAAATTCTACTAAATTTGTGGTATATTTATTATTTATTACGTTCTTCCCCATGTAAAATATTCTTTCTGTATAAGATATATTGACTTTTTTTCATGTACTTAACAATTTCAAACATAAAACGTGTAAAAATTTATAGATTCAAACTATTTTCCAACTAAAACTTTAAACTAAATTCCTATAAAATTGGTTAGAAACAGCAAATTGAAGGAAAAACTTTTATTTTCTAAGACAAAATTTATGCATGAAAACACTTGACTTTTGATAAGTTTACAATAGATTTTTACGGTATTTTAGCAAAATTTCTAAGCTAAGAGAAGCGAAGTAAAGGAGAAAAGATATAAATTTCTGTATTAAAATTCTTAACGAAACTTTTAAAATAAAACAAACTTAAGAAGAAAATTATTGTTTTATTTAATGAAATTAGAAATAAAATGAATATATGTGTTCAAAGAATACATACTTTATATTCATATGTATGTATGTCAGATACAAACAAATTAGTACATAACTTAAATGTATAAGTTAATTGTTATAGGAAATGAACAATATATTTCATTTATTTATTTGTAAAGCTATGTTCACATCTGTAAAATATTTGACCAAATTTGCATAACCACTAGTTCTACAAAAAATTTTTTGCCATTGTTTGATCTTGCAAATGTTTTGTAAGATAAAACAGTGTTAAACTAGATTCGGTACAATGTAAGCTTTGATTAATGATAAGTAAAAGATATTTTCCTAATAAAATTAATAACAAGTTACCTTTTTTTCGGTAAATATTTGACTAGTCTGACTAGTATATATAAGAAAATATGTATTAAGGCTATAACATTTTCAGAAAATTTTCCAAATAAAAATTTATAGCAGAAATCTATTCACAAGTAGGGAATGCTTTTTGAATTCTAAAAAAAAACACACACTATATTATTCTCAGACTCATCAAAGGTTTTACTAAAATAAAGTTTGACTACTTATTAATACAAATATTTCTTTTATCCCTAATATGTATGTGAAAAATAAAATAAACTTAAGTATATTTTTTTAATTATTATTTATAAATTCATTTGTTTTGTATGCAGTTATTAGAGCAAATAGATCATTTAATACTTCATACATATTTATGTATAAAGAATAATGAAAATTATTTTGTAATGCTCTCATTTAAACTACTACAGCTATAAAACTATACACAATTATATATTAATACACATAAACGTTCACATAATTTAGTCCACATTTTACCTTTTCATCATTTACTAATTATAAATATTTTATTATTTAATTCATATTCTTGTAAGACATCTCAAAGATACATAATTATAATTTGTACAATAATTTATATGATGATTGTTAAGCTTTTATCTTTCATTTCAAATATGATTTGTTGTGAAAACCATTAACTTTAAAATTCCATATGTATGTAAGTAATTTGTAATCTTTCTAGTTAAAGTAAAATATTTGATATGAAATGACTACCAAATGATTCAAGTAGAATGGCAGGCTAATTTAAATACAATTTGATATGATACTTATATAAGTATACACTTAAAGAATATCTTTCTAAATGATATTATAATGTAAATTTCATTAGCAAATGTTAGAATATTAATCATAATTGATTTTGTATTAAAATAAAATTGTCTTTTTTTAATAGGATTATGTTGTGCTCAGTCAGTCAAGCGTTTGTCTACTTAGATAGGCTGAAAGAAGTAAGTTAAAGAAAATGAAATGTGTTGATTTAGTGGCTCAAATAGTTAATAAGTTGAGACGATTATATTGAATTGTTTTTTTTTTTTTCTTTAATTATGTTGGTTAATATTAACGGCTAATTACTTATTGGAAGAATAATGTGATTAAAAAGATAAATTCTATTATTAATTTTGTATAAGAAATTAATAACAAATATGTATAAAGATAAAAGGTTGCATTAGCAACATAATAAATTAAAAGAAATGGTGCGTGAACTTGACTTTTAAATATTATCAATTGTGGTACTACTTATAAATATATTTAGGCCCCTTTTTTTAGGTTTATTTTCTAACAGCTTCAAATCTTTTAAGTTTGATTTGGGAAAGAAAAAAACGTCAAAATGTTTTTTTAAGAATTTCGGATTAGTTTGTGCATATTCTTATTATTATAATATTATATTTCCTGTAAAAGGCAGGCTTATACGCTTATATACATATGGGCAATTCCCTTTTTACGTTTGCTTTTATGAAACCGACCTTCAACCTCAAATATTTTTCTAAATTCTGACTTTTTTAAACAACTATTGATGCAGCTATATTAACAATACTTAATTGTGTAACACAAAAAAATTCAAGACCTGAAACGGTTCCATTTGGTGCCGGCAAGCACCCAAAGTCAAAAATTCCAAAAAAAAAAAAAAAAATGTTTGAAACTAACAAGTTTTTTTTTATTTCTTTTTCTTATTGTAGTCGCAAATTTTAGCATAAATGTCCAATTCTTCTAATATAGACTATAAACACCTGTAGAAAAAGACCAGCATGGATTTAATTAGCGTGCAATTAACCAGTGTCAAATTGTGTTGTGCAGAAGTCGTGAAACCAAATTTTAAAAAATTTAAAAATTTTGCAGTTTTTTCACTGGGGATTTTACGCCGTTTCGGATATTTCAAAATTCAAAACAGAGCCTAATAGCTCTTGAAATTATGCACCATTTGTTGTATCTTGTTAATTAATCTTAAGAAATGCTGTAGGAGGTACTGTAGCATATAACCGTTCTGCATATTTGCATATGTGTCAAAGTAATGTTAGATCCATGAAAGCAGCGAGCACGCAACTGTTTTCCGGCTCCTATCTCGTCGGCAATCGGGGGGATTCGGTGCTACTTTAAATGGACTAGAAGTTGACATGCACAGAATATTATTTTATTGTGTGCGTGCTGTAGTTGTAGAAAAAAAGAAAGAGAGCAAAGGATAGTAAGAGGGACAAAGAGAACACGAAAAGACTCAGGAAAAAGAAGACGGAAACGGATATTTAGAATTGTTGAACGAGCTGTGTGTAGATGGTAACACAGTGATTTCCCCTCCCAACCATGATCATACTAGGAATGCTTGGCGAAATTTTAGTATGATCCCAAAAACTACCCTATCCGATTTAGTTCACCAGGAACCAATTAAAAGGACGCTTAGAGCTTCATTTTATTATTCAGATGGTTTATTGAAAAATAAATATCCTTAAACATAATGTTTAATAAAAATAAAAAAAAACTCAACTAATATCAAACATATTAATAATATTAAAATAAAAAAATTTCAAAATAAAATAAATAGCGATAAAAAAAATATTTGCAAAAATCAATTTAAAAATTAGTTTTAAACGCAAAAAAATAAAAATATACAAAAAAAATTTCGGGTTCAATTGAGAATCGAACTCGGGTTCATAAAAAAAAATTAGTTCTTTGCATAGATTCAAAGGTTTGAACTCAGGTTCAAAATAATTTAAATAAAAAAAAATTCAAACGATATTTTTGTCCCAATTGGGTTTTGAACCTGGGTTCATGATAAAAAAAAATAATTGAAAATAATATTATTTATTAAAAAAAAACATAATAATATAAAAAAAATTGTTTTTCCCCAAGTGGGATTCGAACCTGGGTTAAAAAAAAAATTATAAAAAAAAAAAAGTTCTTGGCTCAAACGAGGTTTGAACCTGGGGTACGCGGTATGGTAGGTAATTGATTACGCCACTAGACCATTGTAGTTATTTAAATTGATTTGGTTATTAAATTAATTAAATTTCGATGTAATAGCAAAAAAAATATATCTTGTAAATTACAATGTTAAATAAAGCAAATAAAAATAAATGAATAAAACTGGTTTTCTTCTTCTTTTTCAATAAAAATGTATGTAAAAATAATTAATTCGGTTTATTAAAATAAATTAATTATTTTTAAAAGAAATTTAATTAATTTACCCCTTATTTTAAAGGAAATTTAATTCTAAGTACGAAAATTTTATTGAAAAATAATTTTAAAAATTGCAATAAACATTACATACACTGTTTGCATTTATTTTAAAAAGTTAACATTTTTACTCATGTTGTTAACACTGAGTGATCAACTATAAGATGTAATCTTATGTAAAAAAAAATATTAACAGTGTATGTTATGTTTTAAGTTATTAAATTTGTTTAAATAAAATCAAAAATAATATAAAATAATATAAAAACGAAAAGGATTTTGACTTACATTTTCAGGATCCCACGTCGAAAGATCTTTCGGCTGCTTTCCTGTCGATGTACTTGTATTTTTTTCTGGTGCTTATAGATTTTAATATAAGGGTGGTTTCGTATGTTATTTGATTTTATTTTAACAGATCATGTTATTAACAGAACTATTTTTTTTTTATTCCTTTAATAATTTTTTTTTTTTTACTCAATTATAAGTTATTGATCTTATTGATTTTTGATATAAATTACTCAATTTTACTTTTAAAATTCTTGCACATTTTTGTTTTTATATTTAAATTTTTGACACTTGTTTTTATCTATAATTTTAATGTTTTTGCATTTTTCACCACTAATATTTTTCCTATATTGATTTTTGCATTACAATTTTAGTTTTCTTTTAAGTGAATCGCGATCAAAAGTGAGAAATTAAATAATTAAAAATTTAAATTAATAAAAAAAAAGTAGTGAACAAAAAGTGATTTTTATATATAAGCAAAATAAAATTTAAATAGTTTTTAAGTAATGATTTTATTATATTTTAAATTTTATGAAAAATCAAATAAAAAATAAATTTAAACTGTATTTCTTTAGTGTTTCATTTCTTGTTTTTTTTTTCCAGATTTTTATTTGTTTTCTTTTTTTTTTCGGTTTTTGTGTTTTTATATATTCATTTGAGTGGAAATTTTATGTTGTAAAATTTTAATATTTCGTCAGTGCAAATTTAAATAGTTTTTATAATTTTTCAAAAATGAAAATTCTGCACTTCTTAATTGTTTCTTTTAAGGAAATTTAAAATATTTAATTCGAATTTTTGATTATTAACATTTTTATGGCACTTTTACACTTTCACTTTCCCTTTTGGGAATTTCTCACCCGAAGATGTTTTTGTTGGTGGTTTTGTTAGACGATTTTCTTCGACGTCACAGGCACAATTGGAGCCTTCCTAGCTCGAGATTTTTAAGGCTGGCGGGTTTATGCTCAGGGTTGCCCGTTCCCGTGAAAAATTGGATTTTAGAAAAGAAAATTTCTGATGACGTAGAAAAAAAATTGTGTAGTGTGTGTGCTGAAAATAAATTTGGTTTTTGTTAATTTTTATATATGTATGTGTGTGTGTGATTTTGCTTTTTGTTTTTATTACCTTTTTGTTAACAACCAATTAGATAGATTGTAAGTTTTTGCTGCTTAAAATTGTTAAAGGAGGTATTTTTTTTAATTTATGCCTGGGTATTTAAAAAAAATTTCGTTAATTTTTTTTCAAAAATTTGTGAGGTGCTTTATGGATAACAAATTCCACAACTTTCTTTAAATAAAATTTTAAATTATCGTTTTAATAAAAAAAAGGATTTTTTTTTAAAGAAATAAAAATGACTTTAATTTTTAAACAATAAAAACAAAGAGGGAATATTTTAAATTTTCACACACAAAAAAAAAAAATATACTCACAGGATATTTTGTTATAAAAAAAATTAACAAAATTTAAAACACTATTCAATTTTTTTCTCGGGCAGAGTGACGACTTTTTTTTTTTAAATAAACTCGGTGGCAGCGATCAGCAAAAAGGAACGATTGACCGTAATGGCCGCTTTTTATACCCTACTTTTCTATGGAAATTTTTGGAAAATTTGGAAAATTTCAGTTTTTTCAGCATAATACACATACACATATAATAAATATTACCAATACCAAAATCTTCATCGAAAATGTCGTCCTTTTATCTTTTTGACATTTGCACAGTATTATCATAAAAACAGGGTGTCATTATGATCAAATGTCAATATGAAAATTTGATACCAAAACCCGTTAAATTTAAATACAACTGTTCTCACAGTGGTGAATAAATATAAATGAAATTAATACAATAAAATTGATAAAAAAAATAAAAAAATATTTTTGAGCTACAAGCGCCCCTACATAACCCCCCAACCAAAATCAGATTTGGGAGCTCAAAGCATCACAAAGCTGATACCGCTTGTAGCGAGGATACAAGAGTAAAACAATTCAAATAAAACAAAATGTAATAAGTTCATTGACGTATATCCTTTGCATGGTATATGCCAAGAGAACGACCGTTTAAGTCTTCCAATTCATAGTAACAATTTCCGGTTTTCGCTCTTATTCGAGCCTTGAGAAAAGGTGGAGAAAGTTTAGCATTATAGCCTTTTTCGAAATTGCTCTGACTGAAGTTCCTTCTGAAAACTTCCTGCCCTACAACGTAATTGACCTCACGGGATCGTAGATTGTATGATCTTTCGTTACGCTCCTGTTGTTGACTCATTTTCTTCACGGCTCTATCACGTACAATGTTCAAAGTATCTTCGCGGTTGAATTTCACGTCCCTATCATCAAGCATCTCAAGTTTCCGGAGAAGTGCATAAGTGTTACCGTTGGTAATCATATGCTGTCCGAACGCCATGTAATAGGGTGAAGTACCTATGGAAGTATGCATAGATGATCGTAAAGAACAACTAATGCTACTGAGGTACTCATCCCAGTTACTCTGATCGTGTTTTATATATGCCCTGATTGCTGATAGCACTGAACGATTGACACGTTCTGAGGCATTTGCTTGGGGCGAGTGTACCGCGGTATAAACGTGATTTATCCCGTAGTTCGTTAGAAGTTTATTAAATTGTGCCGATTTAAACTGCGAACCGTTATCAGAGACGACAGTTTCCGGTGTACCAAAAGTATGGAACAGTTCCTCCTCCATATATTTTACCACGACGTCTGCTGTAAACTTTTTCACGGCTTTCAGGAAACAAAATTTCGAAAAATGATCTAAGACGATAAAAATACCGACGTTACCGGATTTAGATCGCGGATATGGGCCGAGAAAGTCTATGTAAAGTTTTTGGAAAAACCTAGAAGTTTCCGAAGTTTTACCCATTGGTGGACGCATAATGAAGTTAGGATGTTTAGTTCCCTTACAAACGTCGCAAGAATTGATGTAAGATCTAACATCATTCACAAGATTAGGCCAGAAATAGAACCTACGAATACGTTCTAACGTTTTGTTGATACCCCCATGAGAGGACAAATGGCTATCATGTGCTTTTTCCAGAATTTCCCTAACCATATCTTTGGGTATCCAAAGTTTCCAAGCAAGATCGTCCTGCAGCTGTTCACCAGAACAGTGTTCAGTCCGTCTGTACAAGTATCCGTCCACAATTTTAAGGTCTGGAGTTTTATCAAGATTTTCCCTAACTCTGTCCAACAGTTGAGTGTAGTCAGTACTCTTGAATTTTTCGGACTGTAAATCCACGAAGACCCCAGAGTCATCTAAAACGGACAAATTTAGCTCGGACAAATCTTCAGTGTTAGTACGCGAAAGTGCATCAGGAACTACGTTTTGGCTACCTTTCCGATGTTCTATCTTGAAGCTAAATCCTTGAAGCTTTAAAGCCCACCTTGCCAACCGCGAATTAAGGTCTGTTTGGGACATGAGCCACTTTAGTGATGCATGATCAGTGACCACTGTAAACTCATGCCCTTCAACATACGCTCTAAACTTTTTAATGCTTAGCAGTGCTGCCAAACATTCCTGTTCGGTAACAGAATAGTTACGTTGGGCTTGGTTGAGCTTCTTAGACATAAATGCTATCGGAAACTCTTCACCCTCCGCATTTTTTTGTACCAAAACACTTCCTATTCCAGTGTGACTAGCATCACAGTGTATATAGAACGGCTGTGAAAAATCTGGGCTATGTAAAACTGGCGCAGTTGTCAATATGTGCTTCAAATCTTCAAAAGATTTTTGAGCTTCTTCATTCCAAATAAATTTTCTTGTTGCTTTTAACAAATCGGTTAAAGGAGAAGTAACCGCAGCGTAATTCTTAATGAACTTACGGTACCACCCGGACATCCCTAAAAATCGTCTGAGTTGCCTTACAGACCTCGGTGTCGGGAATTCAACAATGGCCGATATTTTCTCCGGGTCTGTCTGAATCACCCCATTACCCACTAAATGGCCAAGATATCGGACCTCCCGTACGCAAAACTTGGATTTCTCTACATTAATTGTCAGTCCTGCAGAACGAATTTGCTTCGAAATTTCACGCAACACCTCCAAATGCCTAGCAAACGTGTCTGACACGATCAATAAATCGTCCAGATAGACAAACACTTCGGTTCGCAAATTCGCCGGAACCACCTTGTCCATTAGCCTAGACATCGTCTGAGGCGCATTGCAAAGCCCGAAAGGCATGACCTTGTAATGGTACAATGGGCGGCCGGGAACCGTAAATGCTGTCTTATCCTTCGACGATTTATCGAGCGGAATTTGCCAGAACGCGTCCTTCAAATCTAAACTAGTTATAAACTCTGCTTTTGGCAAACGACTAAGGATACCGTCGATATTCGGTAGCGGATATGCATCCTTGATTGTGACCGAATTAACCTTCCTGCTATCTAAACAGAGCCTAACCTTTCCTGGCTTTTGAACAAGGACTATTGGAGACGACCACGCGCTATCTGATTCCTCAATTACATCATTTTCTAACATTCGGTCCAGCTCCGCATAGATTAGTTTCTCCATTGCTGGAGATACCGGAAAATGTCGTTGTTTGATTGGAGTAGCAGAACCTACGTCGATTACGTGAGAAATTATGCCAGTTCTACCTAAACCTTCTTTGGCAAACGACGGGAATGTATTGATAACAATTTGGAGTTGCTGTTTCTGTGTATCAGATAAAGGTCTTTGTTCGGAAATTTCAGAAATGTTGGTTGATAAAAGGTTTGGATTCAGTTCGGAAACTAAACCTGGAGGTAACAAATTAAAAGCATGCCAAAAATCTATACCTAGATATAAGTTTTGGGCTAGCGTAGGTACAATATATAATGTTATAGGTTTGGAAATACTTTTAAAAATTATATTTGTTTGCACAAACCCTTCCACACTCTGGCCTTTACCATCGGCTGTTTTTACGACGGACCTAATCTTCTTGAATTTATTTCCAGATTCCAAAAACTCTTTAGCCGCTTGTGCCCCTAAACAACTTATGGACGCTCCCGTATCTAACAAGCCCATTATCGTTTTGTTAAAAATTTGTACTTTAGCATAAGGGCGTTCATCATTTGGTTTATCGTAAATGGAACTTAGTAACTTACGACGCGTATGATTAATATGAGACCAAAAAGTTTTCATGCGCTTCGAAGACCTAACGTGTTTCTTGCTGGGAGATAAATCATTAAAAATTCTGTCTCGGATAGCGTTATATTCGGCCATGCGAACATGGAATGGTTTGAAATAAGTTGGTGGATGTATCTTTGTCACGTTTGGGGAAATTTTATTGTCTATAGCCGGTGTTGTGTTATTAATATTTGACCCATTGGATGAATAAATAGAAGTGGAAGCTGGTGCAGATTCGTCTACTAATCTGTGTTGGTGGAAGTAGTTTTGGTCAGTTTGCGTGCACTTTTCAGTGCACTGGACCGCAAGTTTTTTGGACCACTACACGATGGACATGTGGGCTTATAGGTGTTTGGTGCACCACAACCATAGCAAAACACGCGCCTCTCGTCAAGGCAGTCCTGGTACCTATGACCAGATTTCTGACAGTTCCAACAGACCATAGAAATTGCAGAAATTTCTTCGTCCGATGATTCGGAATCATCGCCGAACATTTCGTGAACTTGTTTACGTTGAAAGGCATGTTTAGACAAACTGTGTTTCTTAACTACATCCTGAATGAAAAATTCACGTTTACGACATATTTCGCGTAATTGAGAAACGGATTTAATTTCAATATTCAACAATTCATGTTGAATTTCCGGGAGCAAGTTACGACGCAGAATTTCCACTAACACGTTTTCGGGAAGAGGAGTAGTTAAACGATCGGAAATGTCTACTATCGATTCATAGAAGGAATCAAAAGACTCACCTGATTTCTGTTTTCGGTCGCGGATCATTTCGCGGAAGTCTATATCCGTACGTGAATCACAATATTGTTCGCGAAGAGCATCACAAAGTTCAGTCCAAACAATTCTACGGGACGACTTATGGTGTCTCCAGAACCAGTCAGAGGCTTTTGACTCAAAAAGAGTAGAAATGTGGTCACAAAGCAGTTCGAAGTTTCCTTCAAGAGTTTGTTTTGTTAATGCCTCAACCCTATAAATGAAATTTTCAACGGGCATTCCTTTTGGATCCCCTGTAAAACGAATCTTCCAGTTATGGATAACGTGTCCTACCTTATCGGCTCTAACAGTTAAGTTAGAGGCTATATTACTGCCACTAACGGTAGTACTTGGACAAGTTCGATTGGCATTGTTAGACGGAAGGCCTAAAAGCTGTTCTAAAGTTTGTTGTTCAACAGCAGGTAAAGTTAAAATTTGTGGGCTTTGATTCGAAACCGGAGCCTGCGTTTGTTGAGGTGTGTTGTTAGACGCCGCTTGAGTATTAAAATTTAACCTTTGGAAACCTACTTGAATATTTGTCTCGATTAACTTTGTCAGGTGTTGGGTAAGTGAAGTTAGCATTGCAGCTTGTTGAGCACTTACTGCCGCTGAAACTAAAGTTTGTATTTGATCTTGTTGACCTTGGGGAGAACTGGTAGACATAAACGAAATATTAGGATCTGATGGTGGAACATTTCCCGGAGTAGGTGGGATGGTGTTTGAGCGATTAGAATCAAAATCTAATGCTCTCTGAGACTGAGATCTAGAACGTGTTACAATTGGTGGAGGTGGTATATTGACAATAGTTGTTGTTTTAGTTGTCGAAAGTTTACCATTGCAAACAGGACAAATTTGTTTAGAAGTGGGAATTTTTCTAAAACAAGTTATGTGTAAAGGATGACCACAAGGAGGAACATAAGTAGAACCTGACTCTAAAATGGCATCTTTACATGAGACACAATTTGGAAAAACACTACTGGTGCTTTGAGTTTGTGACATTGTAAAATTATTTAAAATTGAAAAGAAAAAAAAAATCTACAAAAATAAGGTAGTATTGCAAAATACTAATAAAGCAAAAATAAAAATAAAATAAAATAAAATAAAATAAAGAACAATTTTTAGAGAAAATAAAATTCAGGTGTTCTCCAGAAAATTAAAATTATCTAATTGCAAATTTGCAACAAGAAATAAAAAAAATAAAAAAAAAAAATATCTCTAAAATCAGTTTGCAAAATTCAGAAGCAAACAAAAATAAAGATTTAATTCTAAAAAACAAATTTTCCTTCCGAAAAAAAATAATAAAAAAATACAATTCAAATATAATTGCAGGATTGCAATTGAAAAATAAATCTAGAAATAAAATTTTGTTTTTAGAAAATATATAAAAAAAATATTTTCTAATTTTGGTTGATAAAATTCAGCGCCAAAAATAAAATTATTAAATTCAATTTAATATCTAAATAAATTTGAAGTAATTATTTTCAAACTCAATCTAAAAAAAATATATAAAAACGAGAAAAATATATATAAAAAGGATAATAACCAAAAAAAATTCGATAAATAACAATCATGAATAATATTGGTTCCTGGCGAAACCGGTGATAGTTAAAAATAAAAAAGTTCAACAAAACTAAACAAACGTAACCGAAGAAAGAGGAAATAAGAAATTAAAGTAAAGAATAAAGAGAAAAGAGACAAGGAACACAATAAACACAAGAGATTGGCAGGTACTAGCATGAATGTAATCCATGTAGTCATTTCCACACCAAACTAACAAAAATTAGGGAGTATTATTGACATAAAACCTAAACTTCCGGTCTGAGACTAGAACTGACTCCAGAAATCAGCATTTCCAGGAAATAGTGAAAATATGTTGATAATACTACATTTACACAAGCGATTGAGCATGATCGATATTGCTGTCGGGTAACATAATATTCTGAATAATGCCAATTCCAGACAGTAAAACAATCATACAAAGGAAATTGAAATAAAGAAAAATAAAAGAATGAAAGAAAATAAAAAAAATAAAAAGGGAAATAAAAAGAAAGTGAAAAGCTGAAGAATAGAAATTAAAACAACATTGAAGGGAATGACAGGTACTATCTTGAAAAATTTCCAAGTAGTCATTTCCGCACCATACTAACAATAATTAGGGAATATTACCTACACAAATCCTAAACTTCCGGTCAGAATCTAGAACTAAATCCAGAAATCAGCATTTCCAGGAAACAAGAAGATGTCTTGATAATACTGCTTTATCAAAAGAGAATCAGTATGTTTAACATAGCTGTCGGTTAACAAGATAATACAGAATCATGTTAATTCCATACAGATGAAAAATCACACATAGAAAAAGGAAATTTGAAAAGTACAGTGAAACAGAAAAGTAAAAGAGTGAAAATTAAAAGGAAAAAGAAAATGAATAGGGACCACACAAAACATGAATTCAAAGAATTCAAAAGATGTTAATAAAAAAATTTAACGCACGTGTGGGCCCCACGTTGGGCGCCAAAAATAATATTAAATAACTGTAGCATATAACCGTTCTGCATATTTGCATATGTGTCAAAGTAATGTTAGATCCATGAAAGCAGCGAGCACGCAACTGTTTTCCGGCTCCTATCTCGTCGGCAATCGGGGGGATTCGGTGCTACTTTAAATGGACTAGAAGTTGACATGCACAGAATATTATTTTATTGTGTGCGTGCTGTAGTTGTAGAAAAAAAGAAAGAGAGCAAAGGATAGTAAGAGGGACAAAGAGAACACGAAAAGACTCAGGAAAAAGAAGACGGAAACGGATATTTAGAATTGTTGAACGAGCTGTGTGTAGATGGTAACACAGTGATTTCCCCTCCCAACCATGATCATACTAGGAATGCTTGGCGAAATTTTAGTATGATCCCAAAAACTACCCTATCCGATTTAGTTCACCAGGAACCAATTAAAAGGACGCTTAGAGCTTCATTTTATTATTCAGATGGTTTATTGAAAAATAAATATCCTTAAACATAATGTTTAATAAAAATAAAAAAAAACTCAACTAATATCAAACATATTAATAATATTAAAATAAAAAAATTTCAAAATAAAATAAATAGCGATAAAAAAAAATATTTGCAAAAATCAATTTAAAAATTAGTTTTAAACGCAAAAAAATAAAAATATACAAAAAAAATTTCGGGTTCAATTGAGAATCGAACTCGGGTTCATAAAAAAAAATTAGTTCTTTGCATAGATTCAAAGGTTTGAACTCAGGTTCAAAATAATTTAAATAAAAAAAAATTCAAACGATATTTTTGTCCCAATTGGGTTTTGAACCTGGGTTCATGATAAAAAAAAATAATTGAAAATAATATTATTTATTAAAAAAAAACATAATAATATAAAAAAAATTGTTTTTCCCCAAGTGGGATTCGAACCTGGGTTAAAAAAAAAATTATAAAAAAAAAAAAGTTCTTGGCTCAAACGAGGTTTGAACCTGGGGTACGCGGTATGGTAGGTAATTGATTACGCCACTAGACCATTGTAGTTATTTAAATTGATTTGGTTATTAAATTAATTAAATTTCGATGTAATAGCAAAAAAAATATATCTTGTAAATTACAATGTTAAATAAAGCAAATAAAAATAAATGAATAAAACTGGTTTTCTTCTTCTTTTTCAATAAAAATGTATGTAAAAATAATTAATTCGGTTTATTAAAATAAATTAATTATTTTTAAAAGAAATTTAATTAATTTACCCCTTATTTTAAAGGAAATTTAATTCTAAGTACGAAAATTTTATTGAAAAATAATTTTAAAAATTGCAATAAACATTACATACACTGTTTGCATTTATTTTAAAAAGTTAACATTTTTACTCATGTTGTTAACACTGAGTGATCAACTATAAGATGTAATCTTATGTAAAAAAAAATATTAACAGTGTATGTTATGTTTTAAGTTATTAAATTTGTTTAAATAAAATCAAAAATAATATAAAATAATATAAAAACGAAAAGGATTTTGACTTACATTTTCAGGATCCCACGTCGAAAGATCTTTCGGCTGCTTTCCTGTCGATGTACTTGTATTTTTTTCTGGTGCTTATAGATTTTAATATAAGGGTGGTTTCGTATGTTATTTGATTTTATTTTAACAGATCATGTTATTAACAGAACTATTTTTTTTTTATTCCTTTAATAATTTTTTTTTTTTTACTCAATTATAAGTTATTGATCTTATTGATTTTTGATATAAATTACTCAATTTTACTTTTAAAATTCTTGCACATTTTTGTTTTTATATTTAAATTTTTGACACTTGTTTTTATCTATAATTTTAATGTTTTTGCATTTTTCACCACTAATATTTTTCCTATATTGATTTTTGCATTACAATTTTAGTTTTCTTTTAAGTGAATCGCGATCAAAAGTGAGAAATTAAATAATTAAAAATTTAAATTAATAAAAAAAAAGTAGTGAACAAAAAGTGATTTTTATATATAAGCAAAATAAAATTTAAATAGTTTTTAAGTAATGATTTTATTATATTTTAAATTTTATGAAAAATCAAATAAAAAATAAATTTAAACTGTATTTCTTTAGTGTTTCATTTCTTGTTTTTTTTTTCCAGATTTTTATTTGTTTTCTTTTTTTTTTCGGTTTTTGTGTTTTTATATATTCATTTGAGTGGAAATTTTATGTTGTAAAATTTTAATATTTCGTCAGTGCAAATTTAAATAGTTTTTATAATTTTTCAAAAATGAAAATTCTGCACTTCTTAATTGTTTCTTTTAAGGAAATTTAAAATATTTAATTCGAATTTTTGATTATTAACATTTTTATGGCACTTTTACACTTTCACTTTCCCTTTTGGGAATTTCTCACCCGAAGATGTTTTTGTTGGTGGTTTTGTTAGACGATTTTCTTCGACGTCACAGGCACAATTGGAGCCTTCCTAGCTCGAGATTTTTAAGGCTGGCGGGTTTATGCTCAGGGTTGCCCGTTCCCGTGAAAAATTGGATTTTAGAAAAGAAAATTTCTGATGACGTAGAAAAAAAATTGTGTAGTGTGTGTGCTGAAAATAAATTTGGTTTTTGTTAATTTTTATATATGTATGTGTGTGTGTGATTTTGCTTTTTGTTTTTATTACCTTTTTGTTAACAACCAATTAGATAGATTGTAAGTTTTTGCTGCTTAAAATTGTTAAAGGAGGTATTTTTTTTAATTTATGCCTGGGTATTTAAAAAAAATTTCGTTAATTTTTTTTCAAAAATTTGTGAGGTGCTTTATGGATAACAAATTCCACAACTTTCTTTAAATAAAATTTTAAATTATCGTTTTAATAAAAAAAAGGATTTTTTTTTAAAGAAATAAAAATGACTTTAATTTTTAAACAATAAAAACAAAGAGGGAATATTTTAAATTTTCACACACAAAAAAAAAAAATATACTCACAGGATATTTTGTTATAAAAAAAATTAACAAAATTTAAAACACTATTCAATTTTTTTCTCGGGCAGAGTGACGACTTTTTTTTTTTAAATAAACTCGGTGGCAGCGATCAGCAAAAAGGAACGATTGACCGTAATGGCCGCTTTTTATACCCTACTTTTCTATGGAAATTTTTGGAAAATTTGGAAAATTTCAGTTTTTTCAGCATAATACACATACACATATAATAAATATTACCAATACCAAAATCTTCATCGAAAATGTCGTCCTTTTATCTTTTTGACATTTGCACAGTATTATCATAAAAACAGGGTGTCATTATGATCAAATGTCAATATGAAAATTTGATACCAAAACCCGTTAAATTTAAATACAACTGTTCTCACAGTGGTGAATAAATATAAATGAAATTAATACAATAAAATTGATAAAAAAAATAAAAAAATATTTTTGAGCTACAAGCGCCCCTACAGTACCCAAACTTGGAGAGAAAAAACGTGAATGGCTCCAAGAGGTGCTTTTTTCGCAATGTTATTTCAGTGAAGCTAGAGTATAGCGTTATCAAAGAAGGTTTCCAAATGACATTTAAAAATCATTGTGGCGTTTTAAAATATTAATTTGCTAAACGAGTATAGCTATTTTAAAGAATTCAGCAATTTTGCATATTTTGTTATAGCGAATGTTGGTGTTATAAATCAATTTTAATCTAAAATAAGTTCCTGTGTAAAGTTTTACTTACGCAGAAAATATAATTTCACTAAAAATATTCATCAACGGTTTTCATGGGCTAAGAACGCGGTGTTTTCGGTTTAACATTAATCGTCGAGGTACATCCAAGGCGCTAATCAAAATTGGCGATGATATACACAGATGGACAAAAGTCACCGTCATTTGCCTTTATGTAAGTTTGAAGGGCCTCTGCGCCCATAAAACAAATAATATATAAAAATAGTTTAATTCTGAATAAAATATGGTTTATTTAAAATGTTTTTTAGTTAAAATAATTTTTCTTTCATTAACCTTATTAACAAAAATAAGTATTTATTATTTGAAGTTCATATTTCTTGTGGACAAAAGTCACCGTCACTGCATCTAAATATTATAGAAACTTTAAGAAATTTCGCTCTTACCAACACTTCTGTTTAAATTCGTGTAATATGGTAACTTTAAGACTGATCTGTCAAAATTTAATAACGGTACTTAATTTAAAAAAATTGGTAACGCCACTTCTATTAAAAATGAGTGAAAAAAGAAAAAGAAACTACAATTGAAGAAAGAAAAATTATGTTAAGTGCGTACAAACAAAATAAAACGATCCGGGAAATATGCACATTGGTTAACCATCCACGTACCACCATTGCTGGAATTACAAAACGTTTTAAAGACGACCCAACATGTGAGTATCAGACAAGAAGTGGACGACCGCCAGCACTATCTGTTCGGAAAATAGTAAAAATAATTAAAAAAAGAGCCTAAAACTTCATCGTCAGAAATTGTGCAATGTTAAAGGAAAACACTGGTACAGGTGTTCACCCCCGTACTGTACGTCGAGTGCTAAATTCTGCCGGATATAATGCCAGAGTTTGCAGGAAAAAACCGCATATTAGCAAGGTGAACCAAATGAAGCGCCTTTCTTTCGCAAAAGAGCACATAAATAAAGGAATAGACTTTTGGGATAAGTTAATATCTCTGATGAAAGCAAATTTTCCATATATAAATCAGACGGACGTGTTTTGACATGGTGGTGCTGGTGTCATGGTATGGGGTTGTATGTCGGCGACTGGGGTTGGGGAACTAGTATTTATTGATGAAGTAATGGATAAAAATATTTATTTGAATATCCTTAAGCATAACTTGCATAAAAGTGCTCAAAAACTTGGCATTGAATCCGACTATTTCTTCCAGTAGGACAATGAACCTAAGCACACGGCGGAAATTGTTCGATTATGGATCTTATATAACACCCCTCACAATCTTAAAACTCCTCATCAGTCACCCGACATCAACCCAAAAGAGCATTTATGGGACCACTTGGATAGACGCATTCGAGAACATCACATTACTTCCAAAAATATGCTTAAAGAGAAATTAATGGAGGAATGGGAGAAAATTGATCCGGAAGTGACGAAAAAGTTAGTACATTCTATGCAGAAAGGTTTGCAAGAAATTATTAAAAATAATGGCAAACATAACTCATATTAAAATAATAAAAGTTTTTAATTTTGTCCAGTAGTTATATGAACTGTTTTGTATATTTTTAATTTGTTTTTTAATAAGTATAAGAAAAAGGAGTTATTTTAACTGAAATAATATTTGAATAAAATATACTTTTTGTTTAAGTTAACCATTTTTATATTTCAATTGTTTTCTGAGCATGGGGAGCCTTTAAACATTGTACATGATAGATGACGGTGACTTTTGTCCATGTGTGTATGTCAATATATATATATATATATATATATATATATATATATATATATATATATATATATATATATATATATATATATATATATATATATATATATATATATATATATATGAATTTTGCAATAAATGGATGAAATGGCGCTTCGGTAAAAGTCATTCACGCGAACAGATCTGTGTTCCACCAGAGCCAAGGAATATTGGTACTAAATATCGTTGATGTGCCATTTCAAAATTTTCGACATTTTTTTGAACATCAAAAGTAAACGAGTTTGAAGAATTTCCCATATATAATGAGAAGTTAATTTCAATTGAGAGAGACGGACAGATAGATAAACGTACTTTGGCAGCCCAAACTTTTTTTTTTTTTTTTTTAACTAAAATGTTAAATTTATTATGCCCTTTTATGCTGAATTATAAAAAAGTAATTATATTTTATTATTTTTGGAATTTACCTTTCAAATTATTTTTTTATTTTATTTCGTCTTACCTGAAAAAAGAGGCAAAATATTTTCATATTTATTAGTACAATATTTAGAGTTATTTTTTTTTAAATATATTATCGTATATTTAGAAAAAAAGTAAAAATAAAAAATAACTGAATACAAATGTCTTTTGCTTATCTCATAATAAAAAAGAAAAGTTTACTACAGTAAATGAGGAGCAGAACAAAACATAATTTTTTCTTTATTTGAATTTGCTGGGAAATTGAGAATTAATTTTTTCATTCCTCTATAAAGCAGTTTCAATCTGGAAATGGTAAGAACTGTTCTCCTCTCCATAAAATGCATCGAATGACATCAATTTCCTACACCAAGTTTTAAGGATATGTGAGATCAAAGAACTTTTGTTAAAAAAAAAAAAAAATTGTTGGAAATATGTATAATTTCTTTATGTTTTAAAAGGGATTTTTTTCATTAATGTATTAAATAATCTAAAAATACTATTCGCAAAAAATTGTGAACAAGAAAGCTAACAAACGTTTTTGTTCTTAAGAAAAAATATCTTTCATAAAATCAAAAAAATGTATGAAAAAAGTACGATTTTTCTGCAAAAGATAAATTTTTTGCAGAAAAAAATGAAAAAATTATTCTAAGAAAGTTTTTTCTGGTAAAGTTTAATCTACTGAATACAAAAATAATAAAAAAAGTACTCTTTGTCTGCGACTCCTCAAATATGTACAGGGCCGATTTCCATGGAATTTTTTTTTAAATCGCCCAAATATATAAAATATACCATATTAAATTGATGGTTTCAGAAAAATTTTTAATTTTACAACTTTAATACTTTCTAGGGGCCATGTGTGGCAACATTGGACTCATACTATATTTTTGAAGCACCTTCCTTGTATATAAATTTCTTCCTATAACCAAGAAAATTATATATATATATATATATATATATATATATATATATATATATATATATATATATATATATATATATATATATATATATATATATATATATATATATATATATATATATATATATATATATATATATATATATTAAAAACTCCATAGAGAACTATATTTTCTTATTTGTTTTTCTTACTACTTTTTGGCCTCCTCTTTTTAATTTTTGTATAACAATGGGATTTAAGGACTGCAAAATCCGTGCATGCTCTTGGGCTTATAACTTTTGATGTAGTGAAATATTAATAATTATGTTAACTGGTTTGTATTTGCCATTATGCTCACTTGCCATGTGCTAAGTTTCATGGTAATAGCAAAATTGGTTTTTCTTAAAATGGAAGTTTAACAGAAAACATCTAAACAAATAATTCAAATTTTTCATGAAATCTTGCGTTGGTCATATAAAATAATTGCAAGGAAGGCTGTTGTGCAGCAAAATTTAGTTTCTTGGGTCATAATATTATATAAAGAAGTCATGATCACTGAATGGTAACCTGGTAATGGAAGACAAATAGTATCTTCAGGACTCAGGAAAAATAGTAAGGATTTTGAGAGAAAATCAGCTCATCTCAGAAAGAAAAGTGTCACAAAAAGTTAATTGCTTTGAATCTTTATCAGAAAATTTTAAAGGAAGTCTAAGCTGAAGACTTATAAAGTACGAAAAAAATCCTAATAGAAACGCAAGCAAGAATTTGGAGGTAAAAAATAACATGAAAGTACTTGGGACGATTTTTCAGAAATTTTATTTCTGTATAGTAGACGATGAAGCGTTTGTACAGGGTGACTTTTTTCAACTTCCTAGCCAGGAATTCTATGTCGCAGATGCTAGAGGGATTATGGCAGAAAAATTTCGTGTATCAAAGAAATCAAAATTCCCAAGAAAGTTTTTGATTTGATATGCATACACAGGAATAAAGCACTTCATTCTTAAAAAATGGTTGCATTAACACCATGTATATTTAAGAAGTTATTAGAAGTTAAATAAGTATTCTTTGTAAAGTTTTTAACATTTTTTCGATTTTTAAACCGTCATATTTCTGGACCGAAAAGAAGCATATGTCTGAAATTTCATGTTTCCGGAAACACTTCCAATGATCAATGCTTGTAATAAATTTCGTTGAAATCGGAGATGTCAAATTCGATTGCTGTCCCTTTTGACATGGAATCATTCTCTAGTAAAAAATAATTTAAAGGACATTAAAAGCTCTGCATAAAATTAAACGGAGTTTAAAAATTTGTGAACTATAGCAAAAAAGTGTCCGAAACACAATAAAACTTTTTATTAGAATAATTTTGGAAAATATCTGATATTTCCTTAAACACCAACAGGAACTTATTTATTCTTTTATGTTTAAAACTTCAACTAACAGTCATTATTAAAAATAATGACTTCAAAAAAATTCGCCCAATTCACAGTGTCACATTTGGCAGTTTTAGAACGACAAAAATCCAGTTTTGGAAATATTGGTCTAAAATTGTATATTCTTTTAGTAGATAAGGCAGTGAATATTCCCACTTAAAATGGGCGGTTAGAATCACTGCCACTCCCATACTGGAAAAAATTATTTTATTTGTATGAATTTCGAACATATTTTTGTCAATTTTATTAAAATAAGGGATATCTAAAAAATAGGCGTGGCAAGATCTAATCACACCAATCTTTGTGTAATATTTGCATAACAAATTTTCAGTCATTACCTTAAAATTATTAAATAATTCTTAAAAAATTGCTAATGTGAGGTACCGCAAATTTTTTTTATAATATTTTAAAAGATCGCAAAAAGTCTCAGCTAATATTCTCAAATGTAATTTTATAGATGTTCTTTTATGTAACAATTGTATTTTTAAATTGGAACTCGTTGGAACTTTTTAGTTCCATTCCATTAAAAATAGAATTTTCTAAACATTATATTTTTTGATATTATGATTTCTTTTAAATAAAAAACAATGTTTTCATTATTGATTTTTTTAACTTAGAAAATTGTAATAGAATAATTTGAATACATTTATTATTAGATGCCAAAAAAATTATAACAATATCTGCAATATTTATTGAGATATATGAAGTTGAAGTTAACATACTTCTTTACAAAAGTTGTAAAAAAAATTAAAATATTTTCAAAAGTTGCAACTTTGAAAATCCATAATTCACACTATAGACACTTTCCAACATTTTAAGTATTTTGTCCATAATATATGATATGATTACTAATAAATTAAAAAAAAAAAAAAAAAAAAAAAATACTTTAATTAATACGCTTTTATTTTCGTATTTTTGTCGTTCTAATTTGGATAAATGTGACACTGTGCACTGGTTTAGTTTCTAAAAGCAGATTTGCATACACGGATTTTTTCGTGCGCAGTCCTTACATGGAAAATATGAGGCAGATTGTTGTTTATATGTAACAAGTCTCTAGCTTGGCTAAATCGCGGTGGGCTTAAATTAGTTAGGTATTATTATGTCTTTTAAAGTAGTACTGGTTGGATAATTAATTATGTAATTAAAATTACAAATTGCAAGTAAAAATTCATAAAAAATTAGAATTTAAAATAAAATTTTTTTTAAACTAAAATTGTCTTTTGGTAATTGACATATATTTTCATTAACTCGTTAGACATAATACTTACTATAATGAGATGCAATCAATTTAACAATATTGCTTTCATCATTATCATCGTATCATCCATTTCCTTTTATGAAATTTTATCGAATTATATTATACACAAGCGTAATGACAAAAAAAGCCTTTGTTATTTTACGAATATCAAAAATATAAAACGATGAAAATAGAGAAAAAACCAAAAACAAGCAATATAAATTGAATTTATATGTAACGAACGATAAAGATTTTTATAACAAGATTATTATACTAAAAAATTATAAAAACAAATAGCTTTGATGTTCTATTATCAAGTATTTAAGAAAAAAATTATATATCTTAAGATTTTTACTTTAAAGATATTAAAAATAGTAAACTACAAGGTTTCTTGCAGACAGTGCTTAGGAGAAATTATATCATTTTTAATATGAAAAAATGGGTATTTAAACCTAATATTTTTTGGTTGTCGTTGAAGAAATTGCTTTTAAATAAATTATTAATAGAGAAAAGTTTTCTAGTGTAATTTTAAACTTATGTATTTTCAGTTAAATACATACTTATGAAAATATGATTTGTTGGTTTTTACCCAAAGACTATTTAAATAAATATTTTTTTCATTATGATTTTACTCCTTAAAGTAATGCAAAATAATTTAAATTGCTCAGAAAATAATAACCCAATTTTTATATACACATATGTATATTTTTTGTGCTTAAAGAATATTAAAAAGAGAATTTGTATGTAAATTATTTACGAAAGTAAAATGACATAAAACAAAATAAACCCAATAAAAAATGTCTGAGGAAAATTAAAAAAAATAAAAATAAATAAAGAAATACAAAAGAAATATATTGAGAAAAATTTCTGTTAAAGCAAATTATGGATATTCACAAATACATTCATAACATATATATATTGAGGTCAAGGTTAGTAAGAGACACAACAATACAAATGTAATTTTCATATGACAATAGCACATTGTCCCCGGCATATATTGACTGCAAAACACACAAAAACACAACTTGAAAGTCTTTTTCATATGTCTTGCTTTGCGTAAATATCTCATGAATAAAGAATGTATTTTCATATGAACACGTATTCTGTTTTTTTTTTTTTTTTTAAAGGACATTTATAAAAAAATACTTGTAACTAACGTAGTATAAGTACAAAGTGGTATTGAAAACAAGTGTCTATAGGAATGTTATACAAAACTACTGCAGCAATAATATTTGTATTTCTAACCATTTGTAGTTAAAAAATGACTTTAAAGTGTATATGTAATTTTATAACAGTATTACAAGTATCTAATACTATACTAATAATGAACTAACAATTGTGAAAGGAAAAAAGTACATCTACATATGCCTATGAATATATATACATATGAATGTTCAATTAAGTATGAAAGTAGATATTGCTGCATTTGTTCTTTTATATTTTATTTAGTATGTGTTGCTTTTGAACTTTGATGTCTTAATTGAAATCTCTCTTCACTTGTAGTAGCTTTAAAGGTCAATATGTCATATGTAAGTAAAATGAGAATTAAATTGCATTATTGAATATAGAAAATTATTATGTAGTTATTAATTAATTTAAAATTTGGATTTTTGTAGATTTAATATAAAAGAATCGGGGTAGTTACATTGCTGTAGAATTATTTAGCTAACGGTGACAAATCTCCTAGATTGGACTCAGATCACACGAAAAATTTTTGATTAAAACGGTAGATCATTGTTTCTTCAACCTTTTAATACAAGATTTTCAATTAGGCCACCTCTAATTCGCTGTAATATAATAATTTTAGATATTGTTTAATTCTAATAATGTTTAATTTCAATTAAGGAGTGAGATCGAAAAAATCTTAACACACATTTTGCCTCATAACTTTTTTCGGAATCTATATTCAAAATTTTTTTTGATCTAGTTATCATTAGGGAAATATCGATGTTACTCTGAACAAAATCGATGTTAAAAAAAAACATCGGTAATAGAAACGATACATCGATGTTTTTCCGATGTTTTAATTTTCATATATGAAGTCATAAGTAACATAAATACACCATACTTTAAATGAAATACAACATTTGTTTGAATTACTATCCAATAATTTTGGTACAGAATCAAGGAAAGAAGTGCTGATAATATAGTCACCAGAAGCCAATTTCTGCCCTGAGTAAGGGTTGCTCCATTTTCCGAAAGCAAACGCTCGCTTTGCACAGACCTAGCAACGATAGGGAGATATAACATTGCAATCTTTGAGAGTTTAGGAGATTTCATTTCCTTCCAAATTTCAATAGCGTCACTTTTTACTGGTATAAAAGCTCCACTAATAATGTCTGTAACAGATTTAGATGATTTATTCTAAATTATCTTCATCAGTATCGGATGTGTCGTTACTGGATGTTGTTGAAGAGCGTGAATTATTATACTCCCGAAAATATTTGTTTAGAGAACTGATAACTTTTCCCTTGTCAGCAGATTTTTTTTATAGGCTTCGTATTTTCTATTACTTCCCGCTCACAGCTAAGTAGTTGGATGATTTTGCTTACAGCTGAGCACAAACAGATTAAATGAACAATGTCGATGTTTTTTAGTTTTGAAGGCGATGTATCGCCAATGTATCGTCAAGAAAAACATCGATGTTGACATCGATGTTTATGAACGATACATCGATATTTTTGCACCGTTTGCATCCCTAGTTATCATGGAAAAATACTTCAGTTATTATTTTTAATAACAACCATCTTGATTTGTCCTTATTTTCATCAAAATAAGTGACGAAAAAGATTTACGTCCTACAAGTTATTAAAAAATGTCAAAAAATCCAAATAGGTCTTACAAATAATTGGCCACAGAATTAAATGTCGTCCGTAAAACCGTTTATAATGTTATTAAACAATATCAGGAGAATTTGACTATTGATGTGAAACCTAGTTCGGTAAGAAAAAAGGACCACATGATATTGGGAAGGCCAGAAAATTGAAGGCATATTGAAAGGAACTCCAAACACATCTGGTAGAAAATCAGCTCAGTTTTCTCAGTGCTTCGACTATTTGGTGCGAAAATTTAAAGCTAATGGGAAAGTTGATAACATATAAAGTTTAAAAAATTCCAACTGGAATTCTGCAAACAAAATTACAAGCCAAAAATATGACTCGGAATTTAAAACCAAATTTCATACAAAAATACTCAAGCTGTATAATTGACAAGTTTTTTGTAGTTGCGGCAAAACAGGAAAGTCATTTGATACATTCGGATCTATAAATACCAAAATATGCATAAAGGAATATTTGCAAAAAAGACTTCTTCTTTTCTTAAGAAAGCACAACGTGTCCACATATTTTTGGACCCATTTGGTATCATGTCACTACGGTAAAAAAGCTCTGGAGTGGTACCAAATCAATAACATAGTTTTAGTACCAAGAGTGGTCAATTTTCAAAATTGTCCATAGCTTAGACCAGTGGAGAGATATTGAGCTTTTGTGAAAAGTGAATTCAAGAGCACAAAAAAGGTGTCCCAAAATACCGAAGATTTTAACAGAAGATGTGCACACTGTTCCAAAAAAGTGACTGAAGCAACTATCAAATCTCCAAAGAAAGGGTTTTCAAAAATGGTCCACAATTTTATAATTAGTGGTTAGAACCATAAAAGTTATATATTTCTGTGATCTGTGCTAAATTATCAAATGATTAAAAAAAATAATGAAAACTCTAAGATCAACCGTTTCCAAGTTATTGAATATTATGTATGTTAAGAATTTTTGATCTCACTCCTTACATTCTATTTAGGATTTAGTTCCAGATTCATATTATGTAAAAATAAAGTTACTGTATTAAAAAATCGATTTCAAGCATTTTATTGTGATCTTATATATCTGGGAATAAGTTGGCAAGCTGGTGTCAAATGCTCAGACGTAAGTATGTTTTACCTTGGATTTTGTGTTTTCCAAACGGCATTGTAGGCTTTGTATTTATTACAACAATAAGCAAAATTGAGAGCATCATTGTTACACAAGCTTAGGTTTTTTACACTAGAAAGAATTCAATGCGAACGGAGCAAAAAATTAAGCATTATATAATTTAGAGATGAAATAATCAGTTTATTTCATATTTTTTTCATATAACCAAAACTTCTTATTTTCACCACTTTTAAATTCACGGAATATTTTCCAGTCTCCTCTGCATACTGAACTTGACCTAAAGATCTTTTTTAAAGGCAAATGTTTAAAGAATAATAAATCGTTTTCGGTAGAATAATTTAAAAATGTTTTTCACATTCTCTATAGGCACAAATCCTATGATTTCTCAAAAATAATGGAGAATTTGTGGAAAAGATGTCACATATTGAATATCTCCTAAACATAATTTTATTCTTTCTTGTTGCGAATTTTTCCTATTTTGGTAGTTTAAGTCACGAGGAAGTATAGCAAAAACACGGAGATTTTCTAATTTATTAAATTTTTAATTTTTATTTGAAAATATTTGAAAATAATAATAATAGTAATAATAATAATTATTATTGAAATAATTATGGAAAAATATATATATTGGGCAATCGGCAGAATGGAATGCATTTTCTAGTTAGCCACTACCGGCATCACCACTCTTCAGTGCCCCACTACACTATAATGCGTGTAAAAAGTTCCAAATAATACAAACAACTAAGTTCTTCCGCTCTTTTACAATTCTTTCTCTTCTAAGTAATACAAAGATTTAGCTTTTCTGTAAAAGATATCTTTTTAATTTTGTAGATAAAATAATACCATTTAACCAATAGAAGTAAGTAAAGATCCCAGTGTTGTCAACTTTTTTGAAGCAAAACGCACCGGTCATCACTTAAAAACGCGCTAAAAAGCGCTAAATTACATTTGAATAAATTATGTATTTTTTATTAAGAGCAAAACAACTTATTACATATATATTTGTTATTTTAAATTCCTGTGCAAATATTTTGTAGTAATATGCAATATTAAACATTAACGTTTTATAAAACAATATTTAAGGGACAAAGAGAAGTTATACATTTGATAATAACTTTTAGTTAAAAGCTTTAAAAATTAAAAATATGTTAAAGTATGAAGATCTTAGGCCCAGCATTATACTGCTCACTTAGTGGCTAAGTCCTGTTTTAAAACTTTTTATTTCTTTCATATCTTTTTCTATGTATGAAATCAAAATCAAAAATACTTAAAATCTGAATTTGTTTATATTTTACATAAAAAATAAAGTTTCTAAATTTCAAATTCAGAAAAATTTAGAAAACATGATTAAAATCTGCAACTAAAACTAACCGAATACAAAACGCGCCAATTTAGCGCCCTTTCAAGAAAAAGCGCTGATGTAAAAAAATGCGACTTTTGGGTTGCTGAAAAGCGCTGAATCTAGCGCGAAAAGCGCTAAAATGGCAACGCTGAAAGATCCATTTAAAACTTACATTTTTATATCAATATTTAAAATTTTTGTTTAAAACAACCCAAAGCTGGGATTATTGAACGAAATCAGTTTTAAAAACCTGAATGTGCTATAATAATAATTGTAACAACTTTATTATGGTTGTAGTAATAAAACATTCGTTTCCGTAACCAAATAAATTTTGTAGTTAACATAAAATATGTTTGTCAAAATCATTAATATTATGCTCTTCCTTAACGAATTGTCTACACGAGAAATTTTTCTGTCAATACTAAAGTTAAATTCTTATCATAATAAGAATTTATCACGTGTAGAACAAATTTATTTATATTATTGCAGCGTTATGATATAATTGTTAGAGCTCAAGCGAAAATAAATTTGTTTTGCTATCAAACGTCATTTTGTTGACGTTTATTATTTTATTTTTTATTATTTATTATTATTTTTTTTTTTTTTTGAGAAAAAGCGCAATTCTTCATGGAAATCTCAATTAAATAATAAGCAAAATGGAGCAAAAATAACATATTAAATTTTGATAACATTCCCCTACGAAAAAAGAAAAAAACTGATTTATTTGAATAAAATTTTATAAACAGAAAAATTTGCAGTAGCTCTGCCCACGTTTTGTTACTTGTAATGATACAAAAATGTATCGTTTAAACCCTACGCAACATTCTAGAATACAGTAGAAGTAGATAACTTTAATGACTGTGACAAACATATCTTATATTTTCAATGAACAATTTTTAAGTTACGGAAAAAAATTTTGATTATTACATCCATAATATGGTTGTTGCAACCATAAATTATTGCCAACAAACACAACTTTGAATATTGACTACCAAATATTTTAACATTCAAAATAGTATACTTTTTGTGCCTATTTCTGTAGAACAAATTACGTTTTAGCTTAAAATTTCTTAAATCAGAGTTTTTAGCTGCGGATATGCAAGGGAAGGAATTGGAATGAAAATTACACCATTAAAAAAACTTTCAGAAAAAATATGATATCCCAAAATCAAAAGAAAAAATATTTTTCGAAACGAAGCCTTATACATATGGGCCATTATCAAAAACTTTTAACCTGGCTGAAACTGACTTAAATCCTTAATAACTTTTGTGGTAATGATATTTTAAACAAACTGATTACAGATCTGTACTCACAAGACTTGAAACTAATACAGTGCAGAATTTTAGCATAATAGGTTACTTTTTATAATCATGATTGTTGTTCAAAGTTCAAGAACATAGAAAAATGGCTAAAAATAACTTAAGTTTTTCCCATTCTTCTACAATTTTTGTTCGCGCGTTTATACTTTTTGATCTCATTCTATCATAAGTAAACTAATAGGACTTTACAGATAAATTTTGCACCATCTTTGTTGTTGTGCAGACTTTCAGCAGTTAAATACAGGGTAGTCGAATTTTGATGACAAATTTTTTTAGTTTTTAAACATTTTCAGTTTTTTGAGCGGAGTCTGTGTGTCCTCTCAACCAAAATTTTGGATATGGATTGATACATGTTGTAATTGTGCGTATTTTGCGTTATATCTCATTGATGCGCCCGAAATAGTCAACGTAGTAGATAGTCTCAAAGATTGGAAAACAAGTGCGGAAATTTTTCAAAAAGTTAGTTTTCCGCGGGGCACATTCACATTTTCATACGAAATGGCATGGATTGATATTTTACATAACAAAATCGGAGGAGCATTAAAAATAAATTTAATACAAGAATTTTATGGACTTTTTGAAAATTGTGCAAAAATTGCAGTTTTTGTTTTTCTATTTTTATATAGAAAATTGCAATTTAAATAAATATTGGATATGTAGATATAAGAGCGGCGATAAATATAATTGATCGGGGTCATAAATTTAAGTCAAATGTCGTTGATAGTTGAAAATTGGACAATTTTGTCAAAACACATTTCGCTAAGGCACATCGTGTGGACAGCATGAAATTAACTATAATTGACAGTAGGTGTTTTTTATGCTTAATACAAATGCGGAGGCGCATCAAAAAATTTTGAAAGATAAACATTTTATGAACCAATAAATATTTAGTTGTGTTAAAAAAGGATCATAATATTAAAAAGCATTTCTTTGTAATAAACTCTAACAAAATATATTTTCAATCAATATATGGAGAAATAACTTAGATTCGATCCAAATTTTATACAAATTTTTTAAAAATCGCGATATTCATTGAAAAGAAAATTTTTAAAATATTACTAAGAAACCCTAAAATATGCTGCACTAATACATTGAAAATATCATAAATTTTATTTAAATAACTCAGTAGGTTTTGATATTACGTGTAATTTTGACCAGAATTGTACATAAACTTCTAGTTTGTAAAAATGTTTATATGTTCAACTTAAAACCGCCATAACTTTCGCGCCCCTCACATGAAATGATTAACGCGAACTGATTCTACATGCATTCGAGTCACTTTATATGCATACAGAAGGATTTTAATGTGTCATCAAAAAAAAAAAATAATAATTTTTTAAGTGCTAAAATCAAAAATTTTTGATAATGGCCCATATATGTATATCGTTCATTCCACAAGAGAACGCCCAAGAATTTACCATGTGTCTTTCGATTTTCATAAAATTTTTGACGTAAATGGTCTAAGGATGTCTAAATAGATTTTCGTTTTCAGCTTCGCGAAATTCAGAAAACTCACGATTTTATTTCACTTTTTCACTTTCTAAAAAACTTAAGAAATCTTAAAATAAATTTGTTTACTTTAATTAAGCAGTATTCTGTAATTTGTATTATAAAACAAGGTTACTTTCCACTTTTCTTATTCCTAATAAACTAAAAATTTATTACATCGGCCTATATTGTCACAAATCATAATTCTTATTAAAAGAACTATAAGTAATTGTATCAGTTTTTACAATTGGAAATTTTGTTGCTTTTGATATGCACACTTTTACATAGAGAACATACAATATTTTTCTCATTTTTGCTAAAAGAAAGAAAATCACATCTTCTAAGGTACAAATTTTTGTTAGTACCCAAATGTGTTTATGTACTAGACTAATTATTGTTTCAATTTGTAATAAACAAAACATTTTTAAATACACTTTTAAAAAAATTAAAATTTAATAAATTCACAATTATAAAAAATGCATCTATAAATTGCATTTATATTTTTAAAATATTTTGGAACAAAAAGGATATTTTGGAAATGCTGACTGAAATACTCTAAACGAATACAATAGTCTTTTATACGCCTTTTAAATTACAGAAATCCATCAATAACTTCAGAGAGATATGAATATTTCAAGTTGTCTATTTTTTTATATTTTGTTAATTTTTATACAAATTTATTTTTATACCCTTCACCACAGGTGTAAAGGGTATATATAAGTTTGTCATTCTGTTTGTAATTTCCACAATTTTCGTCGGAAAGCAAAAAAGTTTATATTTACGGAATCCTTGTAAGAGGCGATGACGATTGGACCATGTCCGTCCCTCCGTCCGTGTGTCGGTTGAAATGGCGTTTATGAAGCCCACCGATAACTGACATATATAATATATATGTCAAACGATCGAAAATGCTATCGAGATTTTTGCTATTGAAATTCAGCAAGATCGGTTCATACATTGCGGAGATATGCTTAAAAAACCGGTTTATAGAACCGGTTTTCCAGTTTCTGAAGACTCTGTAAACACGAGATATTTCGTTTTTGCAAAGAATGCTCGGATATTTTTTTATGAATTTTTTTTTTGCTAAAAAATTAAAATAAATCGGTTCATAATAACTGAGATATCGGGCAAAACTTATTTTTGATTTTTTTAAGCCATTGTTTAAGCTATTGGTTTTTATTTTTTTTTTTACAGATCGGTCATAAATATTTTTACAAAATTTCGGTTTTTTAGTAAACCAAATTCTATCATAGTCATCAAAGTTATGGACCTAAAACTGTTAAGAATATAAATACACACACGAACATGTATATTAAGCATAGTTATGACTATTGGTGACGTTTTTGCTTATAGTTAGCAACAGCAGTAATATAATGAATAACAGTGTTGTTGTAGTTCTTTATATATTTAGTCAGTTTGTATTCCAATTTTTGTAGTTTGAAAAAAATATAGATTTATAAATGGGAAATAATGAAAGCATATGTTAAGATGAAAAATTAATCATTGTCGGTAAGATGGTGAAGGGTATCTTTTTTCAATTTCATTTTATATAATAAAATTGAAGTCATATTTTAATAAAAATTAAATTATGCATAGTAGATTTTCGCGTCCCAAAAATTTTACAGTTTTATTTTAATGTAAAATTTCCAAGCTTTTCAATTAAGTTAAAAAAATAAAAATTTTAAATAGCATATTTAAAGGAAAATTCATTCAAAAAATGCAATTGCATTAAAATGTATATTTAAAAAACCTTTCTTATTTTTAAAATGTTCGTATTAAGGTCGACATATGCGAAATTTAAAGGCCGTTTAAATCGTTAAAATTCACAAAGCCTTCCCGGATATATTGCTATTCAAAGTTACATACTTTTTTTTTTTTTTGGATTTTGAGAAATTGAAAAGCGAAATAAAATGAAATAAAATAAAATAAAAAGTTTTCGCAATTTCACGAAACTGTTAACTCGAATTGACAAAAGGCACACTAGAGTTTGTGCATACAAATTTTTATAGAAAGTTAAAGCCATAAAGTAAAAAAAATTTCTTTTTTCGGTCGTACTTTCATGGAATTGTCGATATACAATTCAACTTTCTATACATATTTTGATCCTTAAATTGTCCGTAAGAATTTAACTCTCATAAAAATTAATAAAAACCAAAACGCTGAAAAAATAAAACCCATAAATTTAACATAATCTTTAAAAACTCCCCTGTGTCAAAATCACCAGTGAAGTGTAATAACAATTGTGAAACATAAATTGAACTTAATCCTGAAAATTTCTGAAAACACAACTAACAAGAGAGAAATTTAAAATTTAAAACATTTTCTTTTAAACAAAGCTTTATAAAAAATCAAAAGAAATCCCTTAAAAATTGTATGTTTTTTTGTTTCTTTTTTTATTTCTATATCCTTAAAACAGCAAAAAGATACATACACACACATGGAAACATACATAAATACAATACATGAAAATACTGCATTTCCATGTATATTTTTTAATTTATGTCTGCACACTGCTGTCATAGTGTCCTAGTAACACCGAAAAAAAAATGTTTGTTGCCATACATTCCAATTTCTATATACTGAAAATAGTATAACAAGTTGTATATAGAGACATATGTACATACAAACATATCATATGTATGTATTATAAAGACTAGTATATAACACTATATATATAAAATTGAAAAAAAATATAACCAAGCCAAGGTATCAATACATATAGTACATTCATACATACATACATACATACATACATACATACATACATACATACATACATACATACATACATACATACATACATACATACATACATACATACATACATACATACATACATACATACATACATACATACATACATACATACATACATACATACATACATACATACATACATACATACATACATACATACATACATACATACATACATACATACATACATACATACATACATACATACATACATACATACATACATACATACATACATACATACATACATACATACATACATACATACATACATACATACATACATACATACATACATACATACATACATACATACATACATATACATACACATTAACTAGTAAAGGCAATTGTACCTTTTTGTGTTGACCTACATTTATGCTAGTTTTGAAATCATTTCCATTTTCATTTTTTAATTTCAAACTTTTTTTGCCTACAACTGTAGGTAAGTTGATGCAATTTGTTATGTGTGAAAAAAGTTAGACTATATTTTTTTTTCGCCTAAAATTTTTGGAGGTAAATGAATGTGAATGAAGTTTTTTTATATTTTTTAACTAAACAAAATAATCTAAAAATAAAAAATAAAAAAATAGGAAATATAGGAAGTAATATATGTAACGCGACAATTTTATACAATTTTTAAAATTTTGTTTTAATAAATTCAATTTGCGTTTAGTTAGTTTGAAATTGTTTTACTAGAATTATATTAACCTTTTGAAAATATACCGAAAAAAATTAAACAAAATCAAACATTATTTATGAGCCGCAAGATACAACTGCAATACATAAAAAATCATTTATGTATAAAAATATACTTATATACTTTTTCCTATATACTCATATACATATGTATGTAAATAGTTATACACTGTGTATATGCAAATATAATATAAATACATTTTAAATAAAATAAAAAATATTGAAACAAATAAAATTCTGTCATAATAAAAACCATAATTTCCCCAAACGTAATATAAATCATAAAACATAAAAAACTCAAATAAAATGAATATTTTGCAGTGTTGCCAAAATCTAAGTGGGAAAAAGTGCTAGAAAGTGCTAAAAATTAAAAAAAAGGTGTTAGAAAAAAGTGCTAAAAACAAAAACTCTTTGTATTTATTTAAAAAAGAGATATATTAATTATTTTCAGAGTTAAAGCTAAAAGAACATTAAATAACATAATAAAAATAAATTCTAAAATTGATTTTTTAGAAATTAAACAAAATTTTTTTAGTGGATGTTTTTAAATTCCTAATTTTATCATAAGTTAACCAAATATGTGTTATCTGAATAATGTTTACCTAAAATTTGATTTTTAAAATTTAATTTGTTATTAAAAACCAAATACATTATAAACTCAAGAATCTGAATAATTATTGCAAACCTAAATCCGGATTGTCAAAATGCTTTTTTCTGGTCCACTTTTGTTAAAAAATTCTATCAAAATATATCTTTTATTTAATGTGTGAAACACTTAGGGTATTAAGTTAAAATTTATTTCAACTAACATTCCATATTTTAAGTTTTTTATCTAAAAAAATTATTTGTACAGAATCATCCATTTAAGCATTTTGTGTATTTATCCGCAAAAAAAATCAAGATTTTTTATATTTTACAGAAATTTGCACATTCCAAATCGTAAATAACTTAACAAATTTTAGGGAATTACTTCTAATAGAAATTATATATGAATATAATTATAAAATTTTTTGGAAATGCTTAATGAAAAAGGAATTATAGTTCAAAAATAACAAAAAATCACTTTAAAACAGTGGATTACTTTTCAAATGAAATGTGATACAAAGTTTTATGGGATTTTTTGTACGAATTTTCTTTTTGTCGTTTTGCGTTCTATATTTTGTTTATAAATGTATTCCATTTTTTTTAAATATAGAAAAATAACGATAACTAGAAAAAAAAAAAAAAAGCCTTAAAATTAAAATAAGAAATATTAGCTTTTTTCTGGCCTTATTTTTTAGGGCATTTGGCCTCTTTTAAAGCTCAATTTAGCTTCTTTTTTTTCTCAATTCCTGGAAACACTGACCAAGAGTTAAAGTATAAAATAAAATTACATTATTTTCACACAAACTAATAAATTTGTCTACAATTAAGCTTAAACTTTAGGTTAAAATTTGATCAATAAACGGTCCTAATGTTTTGTTATGATGTTTTAAATTGGGTAAATTGTTATTTAAATATGTAGGGTAGAAGGGGGAGCATTCGACATAGGGGCACATTCGTTTTTGCCAATTATCTTGAAAACGAAGTAAAATTTTTTCGGTTAATAATTTATTTTCTTTTCCTCTATCACAGATCTTTCATCTATTAAATTTTGATATTTTCAACGTACATTTATTCGAAGGTAGACGTGATTAACTGTTTTTGCAATACTTTTATAAATATTTAACTGTTTGTTATTTTCTATGATAACTTTCATATTTTTTGGAATTGATCAAAAATATTTTTCTATATTATAAATGTAGATTTTAAAAGCATTTTGTTGAATACTTTAAGTGTTTTGTGACATCTCCTTGTCACACTCTAACTTCCCTATTTTAAATTACAGTTAGGGACAAAACTATTTGTACACCCCATGCATTTCGTATATCTTCAATAATTTATAAAGAATAAAAATTTATTATATGTAGTTTTAATTCAGGTCCATTTTTATTGAATTATTTGATAAAAAAATAAATTAATATATAACACATTGTTAAAAAAAAAGTACAATTTAAGTAAAAATCTTTGGGACAAAAGTATTTGTACATCAGTACTTTGTACAATTATTTGTACGTTGGACTCTTGTATGATGATTTTTTTAAATACCGTTATATTCTCTTCGTTAATCGAGTTTTATTTTACAAAATAAGAAGTTGGTTTTAACGTTTTGAATAATAAGCACATCAAAAATGGGAAAGCGAAAAGAGTTGAGTTTGTATATTAAAAATTTAATTATTGATGAACATAAAAAAGGAGAATCTCTCCGGAATATAAGTAATTTAGTAAATTTGCAACATTCCACAGTACAATACATTGTAAACAAGTATAAAAACAGCGGATCTGTTGAAAATGTGCCAAGATCTGGACGGCCAAAAAAGGTTTCCAGACGGGAAGCGAACTTGGTGATAAAAGAAGAAATCCAAGAGTAACTCGGGCAAAATTAGCGGAACAAATCGCAAATACTACCGGAACAATTGTTCATCCAAAAACAGTAGGGAGGATCTTACATTCTGCGGGATATGCAAGTAGAATTCCCCGCAAGAAACCGCTGATTAGTAAAAAAAACAGCATTTGCGTTTAGAGTTTGCCAAACGATACATTGATAAGGACGAAGAATTTTGGAATAGGGTTTTGTTTACTGATGAAACCAAAGTCAATCTTTTCGGAAATGATAGCAGGGGAAAAGTGTGGCGCAAAAAAAATACAGCGTTAGATGTTAACAATTTGACCCCAACAGTGAAACATGGTGGGGGGAAGTGTTATGGTATGGGGGGCAATAGCAGCCAGTGGGGTAGGGCGAATGGTATTTATAGATGATGTAATGGACCAGCATCAATATAAACGTATATTGGAAGACAATTTGAAGGATTCCGTAGATGGTTTGGGTCTTGGCTAAAGTTGGATATTCCAACAGGACAATGACCCAAAACATACAGCGCGTTCAGTGAAGGAGTGGTTGCTTTACCATGCACCAAGACAACTTAATTCTCCTCCCCAATCACCTGACTTAAACTCCATCGAGCACTGTTGGGATATTTTGAAACGTAAAGTCGCTACAAAGCACGTCCGAAGCAGGGATGAACTTAAAATTGATTTGGAGGAAGCCTGGAAGGAAATATCTCCAGATGAAACGAGAAATTTGGTCCGATCGATGCCCAGAAGATTACAGGCCGTAATAGATGCAAAAGGAGGACCCACAAAATATTAAATTTTTCCAATATAAGTATTATAAGTAGGTGTAGATTATATGTACAAATACTTTTGTCCCAATGAATTTTCATTATTTTGTATTTTTTTAAATAATGTGTTGGATATTAATTTTGTTTTTATAACTTAATTAAATAAAAATATATTAAAAATAATACTGCATACTATCTGCAGATCGTTTACTGTGCATATAGACTCTCTAGTATTAATTGAATTCAAACAAAAATCATTTAGTGATTTTCTCATGCATAGATTTTTAGTCGCCATTTTTATATATTTAACATAAAATTCAGTTAAACATATTAATTTTTGTTTGCTTTTTCAAATGATGTATTAAAATAAAGTAAAAAACCATCATATATAGGAAAACGATTCTGCCCCCATCACTTGGCGAATCTAACCCATGGGATGGGGTAGTTTCAACGGTTTGGGTTACTTCACAAATTCATAATAAAGAAAAGAATATATAATCGGTCAAGCCCGACCATATGATACCCTACACCATTGTTTGCATCAAAATTCGGGGAGGGGTTTTTAACTGGACTTGGGGCCAATTGTGGACTGATACTCATATTACGAGTAAAATAAAACATACAAATACAGAATATTACGTCGAGTGGGCCTTATATGGAAGCTATGTCAAATTATGAACCAATCTTCGTAAAATATATCATTTACATTTATATAAAACTTATTATATTAACTTGATACTAAGATTTTAATGGGATTTATGCCCTTTAAAGTGATTTGTTGAAAAGGGGTTTATATGGGAGCTGTGGTCAATTATGAACCGATTTTCCTGATCTTCGCTACACAGATTTAGACTTATATAAAAATTACATGTGCCAAATTTCATTAAAATATTGCTATATTTAATGGATTTATGATCGTTAAACCCTTTTCCGTGAGGACATTTGTATGGGGGCTACGTGAAATAATGAACCGATCATAATCAGTTTCAACAGAGTTTGTCCTTGGCTAAATTTCATTGTCTTATCTTTAAAATTTCGACCTGTAGTTTGATTACAAGGTTTACATGGACAGACAGACGGTCAGACGGACGGACGGACATTGTTAAATCGACGAGTGATTCTGAATCGAATGGTACACTTTAAGGTGGTGGTCTGATGGTTTTTTCTTTGCTTTACAAACATCAGCACAAACGCATAATTTGTTGGTAAAGAATGTTTATTGATATCGCCAACCGTTTTGAAAATACAGCATTTTAAGCAGAAAAAGTGACGAATGCTCCCCAGTCTATCCTAAAAAAAAAATACTGAAAAATAGTAAAACTTTATGTATCAGACTATTTATTGTTTTAAGTTATAATAAACAAAGCATTTTTAAATACACTTTTGAAAAATTAAAATTTAATAAATTCGCAACTAACAAAAATGCATCTAAAAACTGCATTTATATTTTGAAAATATTATGGATCGAAGACGTGGTTTTTGAAATGGTGACTAAATTGCACAAAAAATATACAATGGCCTTTTAAATACTTTTTAAATTACAGAAATCCATCAATAACTTCAAGAGACATGAATATTTAAAATTGCATACCTTTTATATATTGTTAACTTTTATAAAAATTTTAAAAGAAAATTTCAAAAACAAGAAAAAATTTTAATTTTATATGAAAAATTTGAAACATGTTTTTATAAAAATTGGATTATGCATATAAGATTTTCGCGTCCCAAAAATTTGACATTTTTATTTTAATGTAAAGATTCCAAACTTTTCATTTATGTTAAAAAATTAACAAATTTTAATAGCATATTTAAAGAAAAATGCATTTGAAAAATGCAATTGCATTAAAATGCATTTTTAAAAAATCTTTTTTATTTTTAAAATGTTCGTTGTAAAGCCGCCATATGCGAAATTTTAAGGCCGTTTAATTTAATTTTAATTCACAAAGTCTTTCCAGAGATTTGCTATTCAAATTTACATACTTTTGAATTTTTTTTTGGTTTTTGAGAAAATTAAAAAGGCGAAATTGAAAGCCATCAAGTAAAAAAATATACTTTTTCGGGCGTTCTTTCCTGGAATGATCGATATATCAGCCAAGGGCAGAAAGAGGCACATAAAAATTTGAATGTGTTTGTGTATTTTAATTCAACAGACAACTTAACAAATCAGCATCTAAAAGTCGCCTACAAACACAATCAATTAGATCAAATTCTGCCTTTGGAGATGCTAGAGTCACAATTGCTCCAGAATTTGATGCCATAACACCAGCCCTTGCAGCTGTGGCATATGAAATGCCATTCAACTTCCAGTCATTGGCACAGTTGAAATCATCTGACCTGTTCCCTTCTCAATAATGTTGGTAAGAGAAACTCTGGTTTAGAGTGCTAAAACTAGTAAAAACTTTTTTCTAGTATTTTTTTTAATTCTAAGTATGTATCTTTAAAATTTGTTATTCTTCACATATAAAAATGTCGGAACATTATTTTGGCATTTTCTAAAAATTGTATTATTTAAGTATGTTATTTTTATAGATTTATGGATAAACATTTTAAAAGATAACAATTGTAAAAGCATTATAATTTTATTTGAAAATCCCTGACAAATACTTAAATAATAAAGTAATCTTAAAATAATTATTGATTTCTGAAAAACATTTGTTATTGACAGGTTTCTTTTGCTTCATAAAACAATAAGATGTAATTAATAGCTCATAAAATAATTTTCAAACAAAAATTCTTCGTCTTAAAAAATTTATAGTACATTAAAAAAACAAAGGACAATATAATTCTCTTAATTAAAGCTTTAAAATTCAAAAGAAATTTATTCTATTATTCCTTATAGTTATGATCCTTACAAAAAAAGAATTTATTATGCCTTATTAAACACTTAAAATTCTTAATATTTGTAATAAAATTGTTTTTGTTGCTTTGTATTTAGTTATGGGCCAAATTACAAATTGCCTAATTCTATTCATACAATCAATTAAGCAGCAATAATTAATTCAATTTTCTACAATTGACTCAATAACTACCAATACAGTGTATGTATGTGTGTAGGTTTGTGTTTATGTCTGTTCGTAAAAGCTTGTGGCGGTCTGTGTTTATTTGTATGTGTTTGTGTCTAGGCAGTACCACCACAATCACTTGTGCTGTCAGTTACATTACTCCCCCACAATATCAATGACTAGAAATTTATGTCTAAACCCAAAAAGTCTATCTACAGGAGCGACAACGTAAAAAACTCATTTATTAAGGTTTCAACGAATTCATATATAAAGTGTATTTCTTGAGAAAAACATTAGTTTTTTTAAGTATTTTTCATTTAAGCAATTTATTTCAAGGGAGCTGGGAAATTTATTTCGTGAGTAGATATTATTTAAACAGTCATATAAATTTCATTGTGAATTTTGTGGAAAGGGAAGATAAATTATTATAACATTTAATTTCATAATGTTAAAATTTGCATATTTCATTGCGAGCAAGCGAGTTAATTTAATGATCACGACCACTTTGGGAGGAATAATTGAAAATGTACATACATCAATAGATGAAATTTGTATGATTAAAATTTTGTGAAAAGCATAATGATTATCATAAATTGCTGTTCTCTTAATTGACACAGGTGATTTGGTAAAACTTAATTAAATTTTGTGGTATGGAATAAAATAAAGATGTTAGAAGGTTTAAAGGAATTAAAAATTAACTTTAAAAATTTACAAAAAGGTACGAAAGTTATAGTCGGTCAAGTCCGATAATATCCCTGCGGGAAATTTGTGGCAATTGCAGTAATGGACCGGTTCCTCAGTACCAGTTGAGTACCAATTTACACCTAACTCGTCACCAAAGTTCCAATTGAGAAACAGTTGACACAAACACACTCACTATTTATTAGTTGAGAATCAATTTATAATATGCTTGTTAAGTGTGCAATTAGCAACTCGCGCGCAATAACAATCAGTGGCTGAGTGGTTAGCATTGAAGACTATAAAACATAACACACGTTAGAAGAACATGGGTTCGATTTGGGGTGCCGCCATCGTCATTAACGAAAAACTATAAAATAAAGATAAACATAATTTAATACAAATAATAATAAAAAAATGTTTAAAAAGTAAAAAATTACCGATTGATGTATAAATCATTAATATTGGTGAGAAAAAATGTATTATTTGTTTAATGATCATCAATGTAAAAGGCTGTATAGCATCCTGTTCCAATCATCGTAGGAAGTTGAAATTTGACCAAGTTGTTCTTAATGACATTCCCTTTAATAAATATTGGCACTTTTAAATGTGGCTCGCAAAAAGGAAGTTTGGACCACCCTAATGTACATACTTCAAAAAGATTTTCGGAAAATAGTAGTTATAATATTTGTGACAAATTTCATTAAAATATTTTAAAAATTGGGACCCAAATTTTGCGCATAATTTTACATGGACTGCCAGCAAAAAGGATGAACATACATCATTAAGTTGACTTGGAAAGTGAATCTGAGTCGAATGTAGACTTAAAGGTCCGAAGATCACCTATAACATTTTAGGACAAGTAAGGCTAAACACTTTTTGAAAGACATCTCACTTGGGGATAGTAATTTTATCCCGCTTTGTTACCCAAATAATCCAACTGTATAACTGATGCATCTGTAAGGAAATAGATGAAGCTTGAAAATCGCAGATGAAAAACTGACTCTTACTCAGTGTCATCATTACAACTCCTACAAAAGACCCTACCTATACGCATGATATAGTGATCAGTAATTATTGTTACCAACAGTCTCACTTGCTTTCTGAAGAACCTATAAAGTAAGTTCGTCCTGTGCTCATTGAAAGTGGACCAGATAATTCTTTCAATCTAACAAGTGGGTTATTTTTCCTTCTTGTCTGAGCAGAAGGGTGGTCCAAAATTCCTTTTTGTGAGCTACATTTAAACGTACCTAAAATTATGAAATGAGATGTCATTTAAAAAAAACTTGGCCAAATTTTAACTTCCTACTATGATTGAAACAGGATGCTTCACGGCCTTTTAGGTCGATGACCCTAGAACAAATCTTAATTTTTTTTCTCACCAATATTAAGGATTTACGCATAATAAATAGCTAAAAAAGAACATATATACCCTTAGTTTTTTTTTTATTTTTCAAAAATAGCTAATAAGAAAGATAAAATCGTCATTTTAATAAAAATAACTCATTCTATAAAATTACGTAGAAATAAAGAGTAAAACTTTTAAACAAATTTATATATAAAATGTCCTTTTTTCTTTTATATTAACTTTTTTAGACAAATTTCAAAATATGGGTCAAATATTATTTTTATTAACTATCGTTTTATTTGTATATCGTTAATTTTGGTGAGAAATTTATTTTTAAAAATTGTTCTGGAATCATCAACTTAAATGGCCGTGTAGCATCATGTTCCAGTCATCGTAGGAAGTTACAATTTGGCAAATATGTTCTAAATGATGTCTCCTTTCATAATTTACGGTACGTTTAAAAATCCAACGCACTTTGGTTTTCTTCGTACAATATTGGACCACCCTATTGAGCAGTCTAATGATGTTACCTATGGAACTACGATTTAATTATATTGAGCAAGTGAAATACTAATTAAGTGATCGATAGACTTATCTTCAACTGTCGATCAATGTTTACCAATTACGTCGCTTTATGATTTGCAGCTGATTTTCCGTACCCAGTTACCCAATTTACCTAAACATTTGAAAGTCTCGCTATCACGAAATGATCGGCAGATTTTCATACCACATGATACTTCAACTAATTTACTCCACTTTGTATAGCGGATATTTCCGCCAGGTGAACACTACATGTTTCCAATAGCCAAAAAGAGAAGTAATCACCAAATTCCTCGGTGTACGCAACCCATTCTCTTCAAGCCATCGGTCTTATCGTCGGGGATATTAATAGAGAATTGCAAATCGAAAAATGGTTTCGGAATACAATAATCAATATGTTCCTGATTACCCGTAAAGTAACGTAAAGTATGAGTATGCCCATGGACCCTTCTAGTCCATGGACACCTTGTGTTAAGTCTTATTATTGATTTGGAAGCAACTTGTTTCAACATAAAAGTTAGAGTTGTACGTACCCATTATGAGAATGAACATCTACCTAAGGACTTTCTCATTTCTTCTCACCAAACTATAAAACCCTACAACAGAGATACAAGCTGATCGGCTTCGAGCCGGTTTTGCGCCGCCGCCGTGTAATTTACTACTTAATGCGCCGCCGCTGTTTTCATCGGCTCAAAATCAGCCGCCGAAATTTTTAAAATGTTATTCAAATTTAACAAAAAAAACATATTTTTTATCTAATTCGAAGAAGTGAATGTAGTGGCTCCATTTATTATTATAATTTTTCATACATATGAAAAATTTATTTGAATTAAGAATAATAGAACGTATAAAAGTGAATTAATAATTAATAAATGATGAAATCCTCACTTCTATTTCAATTACTTAAAGTTTTTGCAGATGGGGAGCATCCGGGCGGCACAATGTAATATTTACTAAATCCCAGCCGAAAATTTTGCCGCCGCCGAATTAGTTTAATTTGCGCCGCCGCCGAAAATTTTGCTTCGGCTTGTTTCTCTGCCCTACAATGCCTAAAAGATGTACTTCATACCTCCTGTGTTGTGTAGAGTATAAAAATAATCCTTTGCATTGACATTGATAAAAGAAAAATTAATATTTTTAAACTTATGGTCAATTGCTGATATCAAATGGCATTTAAAAGGGTAACAGTTAATGGTACTTTAAGAAGAAACCCTGAAATAATTTCATTGCTCTACTGATTTGTCAAACAAAAACCAAATATCTAATAGATGCTTTTGTATGGTTTAAAATCTCTTAGCACTTGAATGTGTAGTTGTGTATATCAATAGAATTGCGGCCAGTATTCATACCAACAACATCATATTCTATTATGTAACACTTAAATACTTTTGTGCTTTTCAATAAACATGATCAAAACCATACTTATGAACACATACGAAAACTTCTCTACGAGGCTAGATCAATCATTAATTACTAAGTCATAAAATTAATGTAATTTTTTTAAATTTTGTTTCCACTGATTTTTTTTTTTTTTTTTTTTTTTTTTTTTTGAATCATGAAATTCACTTCTCTTTATTTATTCGATTAATCCACAATCGACCCATGTTGAAATATTTTTTTTTTTAATTCTTCATATTTTCAAAAAATGTATCAGATTTCCCACATATTTATGTACATCTGTGTATAAATTTGTATTCGACTACGTGAGAATATTTAGTTTTTTCTGTTATTGGCTGCATCCCACAAAATTGCAGTTGCAGTTATGTAGTGGTGATGATGATAGAATGTTAAATGTAAAAAGAAAGCAACAACTACATTTTACAATAAAAGAGGAAAGAAAAAAAAAAAAAAAGAAAAATGCGAAATAACTAAACAACCCGCATGAATTACTATACACATGTCTACACAATTACAACTGTAGTATTGCATTATAAACATGAACGTATGATTGTTATTGTTTTACAGAAATTATAACATACAAGTTTAGAATGAACAAAAAAAAAAAACAGCAGCAACATCAAATTACAAATAGATAAAAACAAAAACAATTGTTAAACATGTGTCACTATATAAATTTGTACATGCAACATATAATATACACGAACACATATACAATTACATACATACATATGTATATTGTAGTCATATTTAAATGCATGTTAAATGTAAATGTTGTTGTTGGCGTTTTGAACAAATTTTATTTGCGCTTCTAATGTTTTTTATGTTGCTGCCTCTGCTGTTGCCATTGCACAATCATTTTGTTGGCTTAGTTGGTAGGCAGTGAAGCGGAAGCAAGCTTTTTGCCATTTCGCCCTCTTGTTATACTATTAGAGCGCACAATGACCTCTTTTATTTACTTTTTTTTCAGATTCTGTTTTCTATTTAGCATACACAACAAATACACTTTTAAAAATGTATCTCATTCATTCATTTATTCAGTTTAAACAAGTAGCTATGCAGTTGAAAAAGAGTATAAAGAACAAAGAAAATAAATATGTAGCAAATAATGGTTACAAATGCCAACAATAACACACCAATAAAATAGAGTATTAAATTAGAAAAATATTTCATTACTAATATGATCTCTAAAAATAAAAACAAGTGATTTTTTTTCCAGTTTTATGTAAATGTGTTACATACAGTTGTACTTACATAGATACAAAACCATAAACAATATTGTTTTTTAAGTTTCAAATGAAAGAATTTAAGAATTTGAGTCGAGTAGAGCTTTGAGGCTTTTAGATTTTTTTTATTTATGCATAAGTATGTGAATGTAGCTATTTGAACATTTTTTGGTATTTTTTAATATTATCAAAAAGGTTTGTGCGTTCACAAGTATTGGTTACACTTTGATTTAATACTATTTTTATCATGTTTTTTTTTTTTTTTTTTTTTTTTTTTTTTAATTCCCCATTAGCAAATAAAAATAAAAAAATAGTAAATATATAAACCTCATATGCCACATTATTCATGTCATTCGAAAATAGAATAACAAAATAATTTAACTTGAAAAGAAATAAAAAAAGGTGGTGGTATATTTGACTTTGTAGGTATAGAGATAAATCTGCAGTGGCTAAACTTAAGCACATATGAATAGGAGATATTTAAGGTTTAACTGGAATAACTTAAAGTACGATATTAAGAATTTATAGAGAGTATAGAAAGTCCGGGTTCACACACAGCAATTTTTCTTGCCACAATTCTGACTTCGTAAACGAGAGAAGCAAAGGGAATGTAAAAGTTTACTCTTCCCTTCTCCTCTCTCTTCTATAAACACAGAATTGCGGCAAGAAAAATTGCTGTGTGTAAACCAGGACAAAGTTTCCCATTAATATTAAAAATTATAATTTCTTCTGTTTTAAATTTTTCAGAGCAATTTCTTTCAAAATTTCAAATGAAAATTTTCTTTTTCATCAATTAATTTTATGTAACTTCGAAGCTACAATTTGAAGAAAATTTTAAGTAGCAACATTTTGTGTTGGACTATTCGTTCTCAAGTTACATTAATTTGACCGCCATATTATGGGGTTTATATTAGTCATGCTATAAAAAATATGTACTTATTAAGCATATTATATATATATCGAATGAAAAACTGAATTTCTTTTGTAAATCCATTCTTTGGAATTTTATTACGTACAGGCTAAAGTCAAAATTTTAATACAAAATAGATAAAATTTGGGAGGGTGTGTACTTGGCCTTATTCGATGATTGGTCTTATTTTAACCTTTAAAATTATCTCCGTTAAAATACATTTCAGAAAAGTATAAAATTATCCCAGCAAAAATAAATAGAAGTAATTTTTGAGTAAGTACTTTTTCATAACTTCCAAAGTATCAAATAGTGTATATTTTTTTCTTCTTAAAAAATTATTTAAATGTTATTAAAACGCGATTCAAATGAAGCTTACTGTTGCATTGATGAATGGTTTCTGTTATCGCAAATATTTACCTTGTTGACCATAAAAAAAAATTGTGTCTATTTTCAATAAAAATTACTTAAAAAAACATTTGTTTCTATTCGGAAATAACTCCATAAAAGCAATTTAAATTACATTCCTTGCACTGATTTAAAACAACACCATAAAAATACATTTTTCATGACATCGGGAACATGACTGTGAATAGGCGTCAAAAAAAAAAAAAAAAAAAAACATCTTCCAATGACAAGTCTATGTTAAATTCATTGGAAATGATATGAATCACAAATTCAGGATCTTATTGACTTATTTAGAATTTTTTTTTTTTTTTTGCTGGGTATTATATGTCCTTAAATGAAATTTTGTTTTAGAGAAAAAAAAAAAATCTCGAATTTGAACAAGATATCGACTTAAAGTTTTTTCTATTCGATAAATAATTTTGTTCTTTAATTAATTATAAAAATATAACAAAATCAGACGAAAATGTTATTCTATATATTAGAAAACTGCACAAACATTTTGCGATATTGATGTAGTTGAAATTTCGAATGTAAATGAAAATTATTATAAACCTTACCGAGAACTATAAGATTATGAAAAAATATTTGAAATCAGATAATAAAATAAAAAAAAAAAAAACACAAGCTGTTAACAATATTTTATGTCTGATGTATTCTTATTTGAGCAAAATGAGTGGTTTGTGGGGACCTCTGCTTCTAGGTCTAATGTACCCTTTTTGATCACCAATAGCTCCGCTCCTGAGGGATCAGTGGGGTCCTCCAAACTTAAAGCTGTACACCATTATGCTATGCTTACAGATATGAGATTCTGCCCCAAAATTGTGAAAAATATTACGATTATTAGTACAAAACTATACACATATTGTTAAAAATTAAAAAATTGCAGCGAATATGATAAAAAAATTACAAAAATTTCCATCATGATTTTTTTGACTTCATGGAGTAGTCTTTGTATTCTACGCCTAAACGTTGTCTATGTCTCCTAGTCAACTGATATTAGCAAAAAAGAACTGAAAAATAATGTTTTTAACACTGTGAAGTACTTAGTGCTCAAAATGAGCTTCTTTTAAACCATGGCTGCTTTTGATAAGATGTTCTTTTTTATGATTCTTGTTCATTGCTCTTGAAGTTCTTCTCTTAAAACTATTTATATATTTACAGAAAAAAAAGTCACCAATCAAAATTATTATTATGGCAGTTATAGTAATTACTAATAAAAAATTAATTAAATCATAAATCGATAAATAAATTAAATAAGAAATAAATTTTATTTTTGCTTGAATATTTAAATTAAATTTTGACGTAAGAGCCATTTACATTGGGGAACAGCGTTACAGTTGAGAATTTTTAAAAGGTATCCAAAAAAAGGGATTTTAAAAATAAAAGTCGACAAAACAAAGGGTTTTTTAGAAAAAGGGGCCAACTGCTTCAATATTTAAACAATCTGAAAATAATTAATTTATTTGTTGAAATTAATATATAATGGGTCGAAATATTTCAAACAACTTACTTTTTTGTCATTTAACACATATTCTTTAAGAGTCGCCATTTCAAAAGGGTCAAAGAAAGTGGTCAGGTGGTTGAAAAAGTTGCAATTGGCGACTAAAGTCTCCCAACGGTAATGCTGTTGGGGATTTAGCTGGAGAAAAGTCGCTGCAACTTTTATGTTTGTTGGCAAGACTTGTAGAGAAGGAAGAGGGGTAAGAAGATTTGCACGTCGTTCCAAAGCTAAAAATTTCAGGATTTTTTTTTTTTTTTTTAATTTATTTTTAATTTGCTGTTTTTTGTCAAATATTTTTAAAAAAGTTCACTATAGAAATTAATATATATAAGTGTAGAAGGGATTTCGAAGGTTCTTTAAAACAAAATATAAAAAATCTCTGCCATAATCCCCAATGTAAATGAGTTCTAAAACTAAACAACTGTGTTAATAGAAAAATATAAGGTAATAGTGTTTTTTTAAGATAATTTACATATATAATTTTTAATTGGTGAAATTGTAATTTTCTCAGAAATTATTAATCTATTTTCCTACTATAAAGACATTTATTTTCACTTTTTTAGAAGTAATTATTAATAACTCTAAAAAAGTCAAAAATATATACTTATAATACTTTCAAAGTAGTGAAAATGTTCTTCTTTTGGAAAAACTTGTTCGTTTTTTTTTTATGGTTACATGGAAATATAAATTGTTTTGAAATTATTGATTTTAATTAAACATTTTTTTTTTTAAATTTTTTTTTTTTTTTAAATATTAAAAAAATTCTGTATAAAACTTTTTTAATTTCCATTATATTTATTTTCCCATCTCTGAACTAAATGATTTTTATTATATTTATATTTTTTCTCATTTTCTGTTTATATTTCTTTAGTACATATTTCTCTTTTATTGCAATTTAATACGATTTACATACAGAAGTTTATAACTGGGTTTATGGGTCGATTGGTTGCACCAAATCATGTTTTATTATACATATATGTATGTATATAGACAATATAAAAAATTCGTAGCAATTGCCTAACAAATGATGGTTAAATGAAAAAAAGTAAATAAAAAAAAAAAAAATACATAAAATTTAAAGGAAAATGCAAAAAAATTAAAAACACATGATACAAAAATAAACATTGAGAAAATTAAACGAAAATTGTAAAACAGTTAAAAGAATTGAAATTAAAATTGTTATAGGAGAGCGAAAAAAGGAGGTGGTTGAAGACAATAAAGCAGACGGACAATAAACATTTAAATGAAACCAAGAATTTACATACAACTTTTTTTAATATTTTTTTTTTTTTTGAAAATTCTAGACGAAGTGTTGTTTTTATTTCGTTTTATTTGTACACACACTCTATTCCAGTTTTTTTGCCTTTGGAAATTTTGAAAATTTACAGGCTGCAAAAAAAAAAAAAATATGTACAAATATGTATATGTACATTTAAGAAAGAAGGGAGAAAACTGAAAAACATGTTAATTGCAAATACTGCAATTTGTGTAACAAATGCTGCTCACACAAATATCAATACACACACATTTTGGCAAAAAAAAAAAAAAAGTAATAGAATTTGCATGTATGCTTACATGAACATTGGTAACATAGATACAACACTCTGTGCATTGGAATATTTAAATTGGTTTCGTTAGTAGTGTTAAATGTTACAATTTTTTCTTTTGGTTTTTATTTTTTCGTAGTTTTTGGTAAAAAATTTTTTCGTTAACCTCATCCTGATGGGATGAATACTGTTAGGAAAGTTTTTTTTTTTTTTTTTTACAAAATACATCTATTTTGCTAACAAAATGATGATGTTGAATGGAGTAAGGAGGAAAAGAAAATCATTTGAAATACACAAATACGAAAAAATTTAATTTTGAGGTTTTTCTGTTGTAAAATATACCAGTCATTTGGATAAACGTATATATGCAGACTTCAACTACATGAAATATGAATGTAATTATTGCTTACGCAGACATATGTTAAATTTTTAGCTTACATATTCATGGAAATACCCAGTTGGAAATTAAAATAGAATAATTTGTCCAATTTCAGTTAGATGATCTAACTTACCTAGAATTTCTATCATATGTAGATAATAATTTTCTAATTACATTTGATACTTTCACAGAAAAAGTTAATTTAAATTTCTCTTAGATAATTTAAAAGTTCTCTTAGATAATTTATTTAAAGTTAACAATTTTATTAGATGTGTAATAGACTTGCGAATAGATTAAGCCATTTTGAGTTTTATATATTTAGTATGCATAATTTTATAAAAGGCTTTTTTGAAAAAAAAAAAAAAAAAAAAAAAAAAAACAATTACATATCGAGGGTTTATATTCAAATAGGCCATATATAAAACTGTTTATTTCACTAATTTTTCAACATTTTGCAATTCGGTCTTCCACGAGTTATTAATATTACGTCTACTAAACCCCACACTGAAAAATAAATATTTCAACCCATTATTAGCGAAGTTATGGTAGATAGCCCGTTTTGTTTATCGAAAATTAAAGGCGGACAAAATTTAACAATAGTTTAAATTTATGATATCATACAAATCAAGAGATAAAAAAAGCGAAATTTTGTGGTTGGCAGAACCATCTTTAAACGTTAGAACTGTCAAATAAAAACTAGCGCGACTGTTATATTCGACTCGGCCGAATCTATATACCCACCAACAACTTTTTCAAATTTTACCAAGGCCATTTTTTTCGAGTTTACATTGGCTCTTGAACTATTCGAACACAATTTCGCTGATGTTTCTCCTTATAAGGGAGGTGGGAGGTAAAGTGGGCGGACAACGCCCATTTCTGGTTTACAAATTTATATCAACCCTCAAACTATTTATACAGAATTTCGTTGTCGTACATGCTTTTGTTTAAGAGATATCAGCAGAAAAGTGAAACGGACACCCTGTGTTTCTACACACGGAGAAAAAACATGGTTACAGCATGATCACCACAACTATTCAATGATTTAAATATACTATGTTCACGTTAGCAACATTTATGATTCTGTTTAATCATTTAATAATTACCCACAATCAAAATTTTAATATGGTTCACTGAATTATAATATGTATTTAAATTTGTTTATATGAAATCATATTTATGAATAAATTCAATCATTTAGTCAATTCTACAACAATTTAGTTAATTACATAACCATTCATTTCATTTTAAAAATTTTGTTAATTCTACAACCATTAAGCCATTAACTTTTAATGCCTTTTGAATACACATTTTTGTGTATCAGCCCAGTAGTTATAATTCTCATTTAGTTTATATATGAACAAATATAAATTTAAGTTTTGTTTTTATTCAGTATGATGAATGTACCACATATTGTGGTACAAATGAATATAAATATGAAAATATGGGATCATATATATGATAAAATGGGATTAAATATATGATGAAATTAGTTCGTATATATGATAAAATGGAATTATATATATGATAACATGGGATTATATATATGATAAAATGGAATTATACTTATGATGGAATTAGTTCATATATATGATAGAATGGAATAATATATATGATAAAATGGATTTATATATATGATGAAATTATTTTATATATATATGATAAAAACATGATGAAATTGAAAGCAATACTTAAGAAAAGTTAATAAAATTTACTAAAAGTTATTAATAAGGTTATGAACCTTACTAATAAATTAAAAATTGGAATCATAATAATGATTACGTACAAATATACTTATTGTAACCTGGAATCATATATTACAATCATAGCATGTGTAGTTTAAAGCCCATAACTTTTTTATTTATTTATTAATTTTTCCCATTTTCAATACCAAATAAACCTTATATAAGATAAATATTTCTGACAAATTTCATTCCCTTACGGCGTCCTATTCGAGCCCTATCCTGCTTTCAACAGACAGACGGACGGACACAGCTCGATCGACTCCGAATCTAACCAGGACCCAGAAAATATATACTTTGTGGGGTCTAAAATGATTCCTTTGATGACAAAATCAATATACTCCCATCTTTTTGATGGTGGGTATAAAAATTGGAAAAAATAATATGCGAAAAAAATTGCAAACTATTTTTTTGCAAAACATTTCAAACCAATTAAAATTAAAACAGTGCACAGTGTGCGATTCGAAAAATTAAATGGAAATAATTAATGAATTTCGGAACGGCTACTCCGATTTCACATGGTGATAGTAAAGGTGTAGGCAAGTTCAAGTTTTGAACTTGGACCATATATACTAAAAAGGGGGAAAACCACAGGGTCCCAAAGTTAGACACCTCAGGTATAGAATTTATTAAAAACGATCCTGATTCCTTATATCTAAACCGATTTTTATATAGGAGGATTCTGCTTGTCAAGGTCTACAAAAAACATCCCAAATCATATCTTTTTTAGTTTAAGAGATATTAGGTTTTAAAGATTTTATTTCTTAATTTTATTAACAATAAATAGCAAAACTGTGTAAAAATAGAATTTTAAAAAAATATTTACGGAGTCAATAGTTAAAAGCAATTAAATTTAAGCTTAAACAAAGTTGATTTTTTCCCGTTTTTTTTTTTTTTTTTTTTTGTGGCAAAAAAGTGGTTACGTACTTTTTTTTGTTATATAAAAATTTTCTTAGGTAACATATATAATATTTATATTTTTCTGAAAGATAACTAAACACAAAATGCTTTAAAGAAAAAAAAACTTTAAAATTAATATTTACGAGAACTAGGGTTTCTTTAATTTGACCTATTTTTCCAACAAATTTCGAATTTTCGCCTTAATTTCTCGAATTGCAAAGCTGGAATCAAAAAAAGTTATATTTATAAAGTGTATTTAATTTTTTTGTAATAGAAATTTTTGCTCCCCGACATCGGTTGCAAAGATATAGAAAAAAAGGTAAAAAATCCCAATTTTGGAAATTTTTTAAAGTTTTTTGAGAATTACGGGATTTTCGTAAACAAATCTAAAAAAGTGAATAGCGCCTTATATTAAGCATCCAGGAAAAATATCATTTAAAACTATATTTAAAACTAATAACAGGAATTTTATTGCATAACTTAAAATGAAAAATATGCGACTTTAGTCGCCAATTGCCCCTTTTTCAACCACCTGGCCACTTTTTTTGGCCCCTATGTGCTAAATGACGAGAAACTTAGTTGTTTGAAATATTTCATTTTGAAATTGTTTCACGGTGTTGGGGCTCAAAATAGTGTACCTTTGACATAAAAACAATTTAATAGCTTGCCTAATTATTTTTTCTTATTCGATTTTAAATATTATGACGTCTTCTTAAAGTTCTCGGTAAAGTAATTTGCTTTCGAAATTTCAACTATCTCAATTTTAAATAATTTGGGTCAGTTTTTTCGACACATTTATATATCAATATTTTTGTCAGATTTTGTAATTTTTTTTTTTTTTACCAAATTGGTTAAAGAACAAAATTATCTACTGAATAACAAAAAAAAAAGTAAACAATTTTGAAATTGAAGATTTAAAAAAATATGATTTTTTGCCGAAAATGTGTACACTCTTTTCTAATGAAAATAAAATTTTATTAAATAACATATAACAACTTAACACTTTTTTAAAGGCATTTTCACAGAGATAACTTTAAAATTAAAAAGAAGCCCTTACATCCAACAGGACTATGTACAGTTCCTCCAAAATTTGACATTTTTTTAACCTTTTAGTACGCAATGATATATGTATGAATCGACTATTTTTTTCTGTTATAATATTTTGATCGCATAATAGTGGTATCAAATATTAACAGATTCTAAAAAAATGAAGTCAGAATGAGACAGGTTATTGTTTCGTTTATGAAGAAATATTTTCTTCTCTGGTTCATATAAGGATCATGAAATTATTTTTAGACAATTATTTTATTCATTATTTGAAAATTAAAAAAAAAATCCATAAAATATTTTCTAAAAGCGTATATTAAATTCTATTTCTTTGAAAAAAGGTCAAGGTGTGTTAGGAGATCAATTGAAATACTACAAATATACACATATTAATAAATATTCACACAGAGACCCCGACATGACATTGACATGTTACATATGATTTTTATAAGAAATTTCCTACCGGATATATAAAAACAACAAACAAAAAATTCATTAAGCTTTTTTGTTTTGCTATTTTTATTAATGAAATTTATTTTAATTAAATCTTTAGCTTGTATACGAAATTGAAATTTTTTTGCAGTTACTTTATTGCTACTGTGGTTGTAGTTGTTGTATAGTTTTGTGGTTTGGCATACTGTTGGCAGCATAGATTTCAATTAAAATTAATTGTTTAATTGGTAAAAATATATAATAATGATAATATATGTGTTATATTTTGGTAATTTATAGAAATTTATACAAAATATTTTAAATTTAAATAAATAATTTTTCGGAATTTTAATATATGACTAAAACAATTACAAACAATTAGTTTTTTTTTTTTTTTTTTTAATATAGTAAAACAATTTAGTAATTTTGCTAAATATTTTGAAAATTTAATTAATTTTAAATTATTTATAAAATTTCCTTTTGTTTTTTTTTATATCCTTGACTTTTAATCCTGTTGACTTTGATTTCTTGTGTATTTTTTTCTTTCACTTTTTAATCTCAGATAATACTGCGGTAATAGACAGTTAAAGTTTTTTTATATTTATTTCAAATGTCATAAGCCAACTAATTAACAAATGACTTTCACAATGTGTTCATATACTTATAAACATATAAACATACATTTATATATAAGTTTATCTACATTTATAATTTTCAAGGACATTGTTTAATTCCGTTGTTTATGTTTGTATGCAATGTTTGCTTTTAATTATGATTTTTAAAATGTGACAGTTTAATAATTACTTACAGTTGAAACATGTAATCAAAACTGCAGGATATCAACTGTAAATGTTGACAATGTAAATGAAAAGTTTTTCAATATGAGGGAGAAATTTGATTTTATATAAATTGTTGTAACAAATGAGTGATTCCATATCAAAGCGGACAAAAAACAGATATTTTCGGATTTGTTATTTCCGATTTCAATGAAATTTGCTACGGATATTTTATATTGCAAATGTTGCTCAAATCACAAACTTTCTGAGTAAAGACTCTTCCCGGTCCGAAAATATGACGTTTCAAAAATGAAAAAGCAGTTGAATTTTTTTGATTACTTATATTACTTAAACCTTATTGCTCATAACTTCTAAAATATACATTGTACAATTTTTATTTTTATTTTTATTTCATTTAAAACATTTATATATTTTGAAAGGTCAAAAATGTAACCCTACTCTATATTTGTACCAAATTCCAATTTGGATCATCTTTTGGCTTAGGAGTTATGAAGCAAAATACGATAAAAAGAAAATTTTTTATATGTAAAATTTAAAATACTTAAAAAAAATATTTTAAAATTATTAGATATATGTATATAGAGTCATTCCATTTAAAACCAACCAGCTGATTTTCTCACCTCTTACGAATTTGATAATATTTGGCATATTTGGCATTTCAGACAATTTCATCAAGTGGTTCGCGAAATATCGCGATTTAAAAATGCAAAATGGTTCAAATACAAAGCTGTACACACAAAATTACAAATATAATGTATAACATGACATTTTTTTCAACATCAAAATGGTCCATTTCTCGCAATTTTTAGTTCGCGGGTAAATATCTCAAAAAATGAGTCCCATCACGATACTTACAGAGAACATTCAAAATGGCTCCATCCTCTACATACATATTTTTCATGAATTTTAAAATACCATTTTTGGAGATACGCGACCGCGAAATTTAATCGCGAATTATCCACCAATAAAATTCAACATAAAAACTTGTTTCACGTATAATTTTAAAGGTAATTTCATTACCTTTAAATATTCGCCACAATGGACGTTGTAACGTTGTAACGTTGTAATTATTTTGAAAGATATTCGTATTTTCAAAAAGAAAAATTATCTTATTTCTGAGATACTATAAATCGCGAACCCTTGCGCAATTCAAACTAAAACTCGGTATTTATATAATCAGCGTCAATGTTAATATTCTTGCCAAATTTCTTTACATTCGGATGATTTTTGTATCCATTTGGCCATTTTTCTGTTTTATTATAAACAAAATAATACAAATTGAAATAAATATTTCGTATTTATTATGACGTTTGTTGTCATAATTTGTAAAATATTGCGAGTGCCAGAATGCCACTTTCCACGGTTATGGAAAACATTTTCACCCTTAACATATATTTTTTTTAAATTTTTAAAAATACCGTTTTTTGAGATATTTTTTCGCGAACTAAAAATCGCGAGATATGGACCATTTTGATGTTGAGATAAAAGTCATGTTATACGTCATATTAAAGGTAATTTTGATACCCTTAATATGACATCTCAATAAATCTTATATCATAAATACTTTGAAAGATATTTGTAATTTTTCTTGTTGGTTTTAAATGGAATGACTCCATATTTAAAAAAAATAATTTTTATATACAAAATTTGACTTCAATTTATATTTTGTTACATAACTTCTAAACTAAAGGAGTGTATTAATATTATGTAATTTTTTTAGCATTTTAAAGATGTAGTTTTCCGAGATATAATAGTTTATTTTTTGTAAGTCTTATTTTGACCTTTGAACTTTCGATCTAAAGTAACCCAATATATATTATTTTAAAGGTAATGTCTTTGTATTTAAAATTACACTAAAATTAACATTTTATTTTCTATAGCATAGGAGTTATTAATAATTGGATTATATTTTTGTCCATAATGTCTTAACTAAATAAGGCTCCAACTTAAAATTTTATATCCATATGGAGAAAAGTTATGTCAATAATATATAATTTTTTATGAATTTTAAATATACCGGTTTTTGAGATATAATAGTTTGAATTTTTTTATGTCTAACTTTGACCTTTGAACTTTTGATGTAAAAAACATTGCAAATATCGTTATGAAGATAATATCTTTGTCTTTAATATGCAGCAACAGCTAGAGATCTACCATGTATAGTTAAGAAATTACTATACATAAGTTAAATAAGTATTCATTTGTAAAGTTTTTGAAATTTTTTCGTATTTTAAACCGTTATATTTCCGGACCGAAATGAAACATGGGTCTGAAATTTCATGTTTTTGGAAACACTTTAAATGGTCAATGCTTGTAGTGCATTTCATTGAAATTGGAAACGTCAAATCCGATTGCTGTTCGTTTTGACATTGAATCACTCAGATATAAAATTTAAAAATATGGAACTATAGAATTAACAGCCCGTTTTATTTGAAGATAATTCATTCTTAATACAATTCTTGCAATAAATAAAATAAAAATAATTAGTTTCCAAATATCGAATAATAAAGTTGTAATAATAGATTTTATGACCAAAGATAAACTATTATATTTATATAGAAAAATAAATAAAAAAATATATTTGTATATATTTTTCATAGAATTTTAACATTTGCATGCATCAAGAAGAAAAAGACAAATGAAACAAAACTTGCAGCTATAAGGAAGTTTATACTATCGTTATAACAGATAAATTTCATTACAACAAAGAAAAAGTACCTTACACAGAAAAAGGGAAATTTCCCCTTTTACAGTCAACCACTTTAATATAGGTCCATCACTGTCGTATTACCAGATTGTGGCAATCATATTACATTTTTCTTTTATTAGTTTTGTTTATTAAACCATGTATATTTCGTGAGTATGAAATACATGATGAGTGAGAATTCAGACAATTCAATTGCGTTTTATATATAAAGAAAAAGCTTTTACATTCGAAGAAAAGAAATCAGATAAATAATATAAGTAAACTCGTTTTAACTAGGTTCATTTGCCACTCAAATTAAAAATTGCGTTCTTTTTCTAAAAGTTAAGGAAACGATTCACATCAGAATCGGTAAGAATAAAGTATTTTTATAAAACGTGTCTTAAATAAAGGAACATCTACTTAAGTGATGAATATTAATGTTCTATTAATTTAAAATTAATTTAAAATTTTTTCAATTGGAGATTTCTTCCCAACAATTTTTAATAAAAAATTATATTTCCGAGAAAATTGTGAAACAAAAATTTAAGCGACAAATTTATACCAGGTAAAATAGATGCATTAGGTATTCGAAAGTGAGTCTCTAATTTAATATTTTTTCTTTGGGTTAGGAAAGTGTAAAGATTTATCGCTACTCCCATATCTTTGCCGTAATATAAAAATTGAGTCGACAATCTTTGTATTTTTTAATCATTTCAAAACCTTTGTCCATCATCAAGTGTAAAAGTAAATACAAACTCCACGTGCCCAAAGGCTTTACTTAATTCCATTACTTTCACCATTTTGCGGAAACTACGAAAATTAAATATCAACTACAATTAAATAGCGTCGTGTCCACCAGTTCATTTTTTCCCCTACGGTCAGGGGATCATACCAACTTTTCAATTAATCATTTTTTTTTTATTAACCAACTATTAAAGTAATTTTAAAACCAACTAATTAATAATAGTTATTCCCTAAATTTAACACGTTAGTCAGATTATTATTAAAAAACCAATATTAATACCACTAATTTTCATTATTAAAATACTTATATCTTTATATCTAAACAAACTGAAAAACCTACCCCGAAAAACTATTAACTAAAATATTAAAACCTCTTAAGCTTAAACTTAAAAAAAAAAAAAAAAAAAACTCCTAAAACTACTATATCAAAATACCCTAATAATACCCTTAAGTATTAACTATATTTTTTTTTTATAAAAAAAATCAAATTATAAACTAAAGTCAGTTAATAGTAATACAATAACACCTAAATAAGATTTCCCCTATATTTAATATAATAACATAAGCTTATTTTTCTATCTAACATTATGTTATAATTTCCTAAAATCAAAAGTAATACTTTTATAATTTAAACTCCTCTAACAATTTGCCTGAAGAGAAAAAAAATTAAAAGGTATAACACTAAACACTAAAAAAAAAAAAAAAAAAACAGAATAATAATTGATTTATAAAAAAAAAAAACAAAAAAAAAACTGGAGATCGACGTTGTACTCATCGTTATGCTGGAGGCCTTCATGCAGAAGTGGAGTCGAAAGAGATCGTAAGTGACATTGTTTTTTTTTTTTTTACTCCCATATCATTTATTTTGTTATACATTTTTTTTCTTTTCTCTTAATAATTTATTTTTGCTTACAAAATTACAAAGATTTCTTATATGTAGCATGATCGAATTTTTTTTTTGTAATTTTTATTATTACACTCAGTGAGATGAATTACATATAAGATCTCTTTGTGATAACATTTATATACATATTTATACATTTATTTTTTATATTTTTTTTTTCTCGATTATTATTATATTTCTTGCCTACTGCTTTGATTTTTTTTTTTATTACCTCAATATATTTAAATAAGATTAACCCTCTAATAACCATGTAGAACCTTCTAATATATATTTTTTTTATTGTTTAATTAAAATTATATTGTTTATAAGTGATGATTGAACTTTGTTAAAATAAATTAGAAATGAATTTAAAAATGAACTAATTTGTAATTTTTAAGTAAAACTTCGAGGTCTTAAGAAAAAAAGGTATCGTGTATTTGGGGTTTTCCACCAAATATTTATTTTAGGCCCCCAGGAAAACCAAAGGTTGGGTGGGTTATGAGGTCTGGAACACCAACATCTAGTTCTTGTATTTTTTTTTAGGTCTAAGCAAGGAAAATTTGGTTTTATTTTATTTTTATTTTTAGGGCATATTTATTAGGGCACACGTGAATTTTTTTCTGATTATTGTAAGGCTTAAGGTCATCAAGGAAACAAGATCCCCGCCCATTCCCCGAACTAGCTAGTTAGCAAGCACGTGTGCTAGGTTTCTGAGATCGATCATTGGCATTTTTTTTTTTGTTGAAGAGTAATAATCAAAAATAATAAGAATAATGTTGAAATGACATTCTTTTAAGACGATCTATATACATTTTGTAAGAATCCTACTCTCTGTCCTGTGAATTAATTCATAACATCCCTTAGTTCACAACCCAAAAGCCACAAAGCGACATTACAAAGTCTAGTTTTTAAAGATAAAACAAATTCTGAAAAAAAAGAACACACACAAATTATATAAACACCCACAAGCAAATAGAAAAAAAGTCTAAATTTTATTTTTTTTTTATATAAAAGTTCTTGGTCGTGTTCTTGTAAAAATGGCCAATGGATATATCTTTTATTGTGTCTGTTGTTTCAGTTTTTGTTTCTTTATCTTTATCTGTTTAAAAGAAATGAGATGATAGTTATAAACTATTTTTAAATGTACACCCAGACGGTAAATGCAAGCTAGTTTCAAAATAGTGTAAATAAGTAAAACCAAATGTAATACTTAAAAACATAGTTTTTCTACCACCTACATTGCCTCTATACTTTTTTTACTGCTTTTGTTTTTTAAGCCATTAACATGTTTTTCGTGCATACTATTGCAATTTGTACTTATTGCAAAAGTGTAACATAATTTTAGGGGTAATGGTGATAGAGGCAAGGAAAATTTATAGTAAAGTATAAAAAAAGTGTATAAAAAAAAAAAATATTTCACAACCACTAGTGGCAAGAAGGGCGTAGAGCTGTCTAAAAGGATTGAAGAACAAGCCAAGACGAAAAATAAAAACAATAATGGTTTCTGTCTACTGAGTTGTAAATAAAATATGAAGTGCATATAGCCATGTATCGCTATGTATGAGTATTTGAAAATGCTAACACTAACCTAAAGACATGCAAACGCAAAGCTTTAACCTACCAGAGTTCTTTTTTTAAAGAAAATAAAATAAAACACTTACATATATACATTTATAGGAAAATGTCTGCCTAAGTGTAAAATGTCTGAATATTTTTATAGAAAAAATAAAAAAAAATAGTGGTATAAATATACTACTAACATACAATATTTTATTTTTTTATTTCTTGTTTGTTTACGTCTCAGAAAAAGTACTTATTTTATATTCTTAAGATTTGTATGTATTTTAGTCGATGTTGCTTCTGTTGTTGTATTTAGTTGCCAGCAGCTGATGGCTTTTTAAAAAAGGACAACGAACGCAAAAGATGTTGATGTTGATGAGTATTAAAAGTTTAAATCCACATAAACAACTAACGTTTACACATAAATTCACTTAAACAAAACCCAGAAAAGTTTTAGAGAAACAAGCCACAAATAACTTATTTATTTATAATTCTCACTGACATAGGAGTGAAGAAAAAGGAATCGTAATAAAAAAATATTGTAAATATGACTATAATTTGCTTAAAGGTCAATTTTTAATGCTTAAATCAAAACGAATTTCATTATAGATATACCAACATAAAAATATTTCAAGCTGAAGATCACCCAGAACTTTTTAAATCAATTCACGTAAATGAGATAAAACAAATTTAACAATTTAAATTCACCATACAGTTTTTTGGTTCATAAAAAATATAAAGAGTTCAAAATAATACATCTCTGGAAAGAAAGATTCATCAGATTGATCTCTATTTATGATAAAAGTTAAAAAAGCTGGCCTGAAGAACAACAAAGTTAGAAAAGCTTTAAGTATGAAGGCTGCAAAAAAAATTCTGCTAATTCATTTGTACGTGCGGGAAAAAGACGATTGGCTCCTTTAAAAAATAAATATACGTCATTAGAAAACATAAAGTATCGTAATTTTTTTACAGCAAACAAAGGTAGTGTCAATTTAATTTTATTGCCAGGTACCAAAAGAGGCCACAAAACTGTCTAAAACTTTTCCTATTTGAAAGGTATTGGGTTAACTTTGAAACGCTGTAGATTATCTCGCGTTATCACAGGATGATTACCAGATGATTTTTCTGAAAGAATATATGCTCCTCTACAATTATTTCATACGTTTCAATATGATCCGACCAGTAGGAGATTATGATTTATTACCAAACAATTTGCTTTTGGCCCCACTGTGGGCCGGTATTCTAGAAAATATTAAATATTTTCTTAAAATATTGTTTTAAGTTTCAAGCTTTTATATAAAAATCATAAATTTCAAAGAGATTCATCCATTAGTTTAATTTTTACAGCAGATTTTCATGGGCTATAGTCTATGAGGTCGATCAGTCAAACCATGATTTTTTATACAACACAGCTATAGAAAAATTTAAAATATTCTATGCTAGGATTAAATATAAAATTATATTTTTCAGTTTTTCAATAAATATTGAGTGGATAATAAATAATTATAAGACAACTTGACAGTAACTTTAGTCGCTACATATTGGTGTTTAATTTATCTAAATTGCGCAAACCGTTCTTGAGTTATACTAGTGTGAACGTCTAATAAGGGGGTCATATCTGTTATACCTAACGTGACCAGAGGATTTTTGTCAAAAAGCGGAACCCGAACGACTAAAAAGCGGGATTCTGAACAAAATTGCATGGAAAAAGCGGGATTTTGAAAAAAATTTAAAAAAAGGAGGGAATTTCTTCCCATATCTCAATTATAAATCCAAATTAGCTAGTAAGCTCTTGGTTCATGACCAACTTGAAATTTCAAGTTTGAATTCAAATACGGATTGATAAAGAAGTGATACCTTTTTAAATTTACCAAAAAGAGTTTTTCTTTAATAATTCTTAGGCCCGTTAACAATAAAAAAAAAATAACTACAAGTTAAACACTAACTTTCAGTTAAAACAAAAAGTTAAAATAAAATAAATGAGTTTTTATATCTAAACATTTCTCTGGAAGAACAAAATTTCTTCCTCCAAAAATTTATTAATTTTTTTTTTTTATTCTAATATTCTTAAAATAATGAGTGTTAAGTCTGTTTCTGGAAAAAAAATGCGAAAATTTTTTGGTAAAAATATATCGGACTTGAAGTTTTTTAATCAGTGACATTTATGTTAAAAAATTTTAAATATTTTGTACGTATTCAGCTTAACAATACTCATCGTTTGGGAAGTCTTCTTACATCGAAGTCATCAAAAAATAAAAGTACATTTATGATCAGTCGGTTTGTAAAAAGTTATCAACTTTCCAATGGAAAAAAAATAATTATTCTTAGTTGCACTTAAATATTGGTAAGAACATTATAGAAAACGTAAGTAAGGAATTCGAATAAGTGATTTTTAGAGTTAAAAAAGCGGGATTTTTTTATGAAAGGCGGGAAAATATTTTAGGCGGGATTGAAGTTTAAAAAGCCAAAAGCGGGGCGCCTGGTCACGTTAGTTATACCAATAAAGAAATCAATACATGAAATAGAAAAATTGAAGGCAGATTCTTGTTTAGCATAATAAATTTCATCTAGTGCCCTTATTCTTTTTTAAAGGAGGATTATAAAATCTTTATATTTCCTTTCTAAAATTTTGTGTAATTTTTAAATTGTCACAAAAATTATATGCTTTAAAAAATTATAATAGGAATAGGTAAAGGTTTAAAAGGAATATAAAATTTACTTTTCAATCACTAATTTTTGTGATCTTAACCAGCTTAGTTAGAAGGCTATTATGCGTATGAATAAATCTAACGATGTCCTTCCTTCCGTCTGTAAATATTTATAATATGAAGCATGGACCTGTATAAGGTGATATAAATCTTGTAGAAAATATTACAAGAGACGATAAAAACTTCATAAAATCATAAAATTTAATCGTTTTCCTACCTATACCTAATAATTATTCCAATTATTGTTAATTTCATGCTGTCCACACGATGTGCCTTAGCGAAATGTGTTTTGACAAAAGTGTCCCATTTTCAATTATCAAAGAAATTTGATTTAAATTTATGGTCCCGATCAATTATATTTATCGCCGTTCTTTTATCTATATATCCAATATTTGTTTAAATAGCAAATTTTGTATATAAAAATACAAAAACAAAAAGTGCAATTTTTGCATAAATTTCAAAAAGTCCATAAAATGCTTGTATTAAATTTATTTTTAATGCTCCTAATATTTTGTTATGTAAAATAATAAAAAACTAAGTTCACGCAGTAATCCAAGTCATTGTATATGAAACTGTGAATGTGCCCCACTAAAAACTGACTTTTTGAAAAAGTTTCGCTCTTGTTTTCCAAATTTTGAGACTATCTACTCGAGCACATCAACGGGATATAGCGCAAAATAAGCAGAATTACAAAAAATATCAATCCCTATCCCAAATTACTGGAAAATTTAAAAAACCTAAAATATGTTATCATCAAAACTCGACTACCCTGTATTTACTTGTTGAAAGAATGCACAACAACAAAAATGGTGCAGAATTTATCTGCAAAGTCCAATTTATTTTTGATAAAATGAGAAGAATGAGATAAACTTAAGTAATTTTTAGCCGTTTTTCTATGTTCTTGAACTTTGAACAACAATCATGATTATAAAAAGAAACCTATGGTGCGAAAACTGTACACTCTATTAGTTGCAAGTCTTTCGAGTTTAGATCTGTAACCAATTTGCTTAAAATATCATTGCCAACAACTTATTAAGGATTTAAGTTAATATCAGCTTTAATAACGGCCCATACACATAATTTTATTTTATTGAAAGAACTTTAAACATATACAAATAGATTTAAGCACCATTATTTCTTGTTTCGTTTTCTTTCTTTAGTTTTCTTTTTTTTTTTTTGTCTTTTTTTTATGTAGTACACATAGACTTTTTACATATCAAGGGCATGTACCAAACGCGGGTACACCCATCAACATTTTGTCATGCTAAGTGGGAGCATTTTACTTTAGATTTAAAGACAGGAATGAAAAAATTGAAATAAAATTCGTGATTATAAGCAAAATCTTTTGATATCTAAGATATGATACCAAACGATTTATTTTTCAATGTGAGGTTTAGTAGACGTAATATTAATAACTCGTAGAAGAACGGATTGCAAAATGTTGAAAAATGAGTGAAATAAATAGTTTTTATGTTCTCCTGAACAATTGGTGTTTGCATGTAGCCCGTTTTGAATAAAATCCCTAGATATGTTTCATGTAAAAATGGTGAAAACAAAACTACAGAAAACGTTTAAAATTATTTCGCTTTACAGTCGCTTTTGCTAAAAATTATATTCTTACATACACGCGTAGTTTGTATTGTATTTTTCCTATGCAAATATGATTTTTTATTTATATTTTTGTTACACATACAAGAAGTTTGGGTAAATAGTTATGTTATTCCAAATATCGTAAGCATAAATGCAGAATACTAAAGTTTATTATTGTCAGAAATACATATAAATAAAATTGTTACTTATATACGTTTATTAAGCCCTATCACTTGCTATCAGAGAAAAAAGTGTTTTTCCAATATGTTTCCCCTAGTAATGATAGTAGTAATGATATATGAATACAGAATATTACGTCGATACTAACATTTATATGAATTTATTCACTTTTGGGTGATTCCCGAAAGAGGACCTTATATGGGAGCTATGGTAAAATATGGACCGATCTTCGAAATATTTAGCACAAACAGTTATATTTATATAAAACTTATTTGAGTCGAATATTAACTTGATACTAACATTTGTGGTAATTATGCTCGTTAAAGTGATTTTCTGCAAATGGGTTTATATGGGAGCTACGGTCAATTATGAACCGATCTTCTTGAAATTAGGCACACAGATTTAGACTTACTTAAAACTTATATGTGCCAAATTTCACTAAAATATTGCTTTATTTAAGGAATTTATGATCGTTAAACCCTTTTCCGGGAGGCCATTTGTATGGAGGATAGGTGAAATAATGGATCGATCATAACAAATTTCAATAGGCTACGTCCCTGGATTAAAAGAAACCTGTGTGCCAAATTTCACTAATTTTTATTTGAAATTGCGACCTGTTGTTTGATTACAAGGTTTACATGGACGGACAGGCGGAGAATTATTCTAACTTGATTGGTATAAATTAAGGTGGGTCTTAGTCCTATATTTTTGGGTGTTACAAACATCAGCACAAACGCATAATACCCTCCTCACCTATGGTGGTGTAGGGTATAAATATCAAAAACTAATGAGAAAAAAACAAGCGCGAATGTTATATTCGGCTCGACCGAATCTAAATACCCACCATCAACTTTTTAAAATTTTAAGTTATATGGGAGGTGGGCGGTAAAGTGTGCGGACCACGCCAATTTTTTGTTTCCGAGTTTACATTGGTCCTTGAACTATTTGAACACAATTTCGTTGCAGTTTCACCTTATATGGGATGTGGGCGGTGAAACCCATTTTTGGTTTCCAAGTTTATATCGATCCTCAAACTATTTATACAAAATTTCGTTATCGTACATGCTTTTGTTTAAGAAATATCAGCAGAAAAGTGTGAAATGGACATCCTTTGTTTCTAGTTTTAAGCCTATAACGAACAAACCTTATATAAGTTAAATATTTGCGCCAAATTTCGTCCCCCTACTTTGTTCCGTTCGACAGACGGTCGAACATAGCTAGATCGACTCAGAATCTAACCAGGAGCCAGAAAATATATACCTTGTGGGGTCCTAAATGACTCTTTCGACATGTTACACACGGAATGACAAAATTAATATACCCCCATCATTTTGATGGTGGGTGTAAAAATGTTTTTATATAAAAAAAAGAGATAATTTTTTTGGCTTTATTTTTGAGGGCATTTAGCCTATTTTAAAGTGCGATTTAGCCTCTTTTTTCTCACCTCCTGGCGACACTGAATCCAAATTCATTAATATATATATATATATTAATGAATATATATATATATATATATATATATATATATATATATATATATATATATATATATATATATATATATATATATATATATATATATATATATATATATATATATATATATATATATATATAAAATCTATGTGTTAAGCGTTTTTCATTCTAGCTGACGATATTTTACAACAATGACAATGTTGGCAAAACTTTGTATAAATTTATACATATACACATGTACTTTTTACATGTAAGTGTATCAGAATAAACAATTCAAGCTTTTAAGGAAGTATTTTTGCAACATATTTTATGCAACACAAATACTCTGTGTTATTTAGTGTGTCATATTGTGTCGAGAGTAGTAATCTACATACGTAAATCCAAAGTAGCCAAAGTACTTTTAAGTTCGTTCTTTCTTCTTTTTTTTAGTTTTCTCTATAATTTTTGTTTACTATTTTTGTTGTTGTTGTTCTGCTGAAAACTACATATGAAGACAATTTTTTTCTTTGTTGCAACTTTTTGTAGAATTTTCATTATTTTTTTTTACATACTTATTTTCATGTATGTTTTTATAATGTTAGTTTTTTTTTCTTTTTATACCCTACACTACCATAGGTGGTTGGGATATTATGCGTTTGTGCTAATGTTTGTAACGCCCAGAAAAATTCATCATCATAGGTATCAATCCTTGTGCTAAATTTCATGAATATCGGTACATAATTGACCATAGCTTTCATATAAATCTCTCTTCTTAAATCACTTTATCGTGCATAAATTTCATAGAAATGTTAGTATCAAGTTAATATTCGATACAAATAAGTTTTATATGTGTAAGTAGAAATAACATTACCAAATATAAAAGGAACTGTTTCATATACATTTTATTAGCATCGATCCATAATTTACCATAGCTTCAATATAAACCGGTCTTGACCGACTATTTCTTTCTTTCTCTTTTTTTTTTAACAAAGTCTACCGAAACGAGATAAACTTTAAATTAAAAAGTTTACTTTTCATAGTTTGTTATAGTTTCTTTATAATTTGTTGTTAAATGCTTGCAAAGAAATTATGAAATTAATTTAAGAATTAAATACTAGTTTGTGAGATGACACTAGAAATATAAAAAGGAACTGTTTCATATACATATTTAGTTACGGCAGGACTTTTGATGTAAAATTTTTTTTTTTACGAATTGTGTTTGTAATCTTCTAATTACTTTTGTGAATGATCTGAATGTATTATTTTTGCTAGACTTTAAAATAAAAATAGATATTGCAATAGATTCAAGTTCTTCGAAAGCTAATATAATTTTATAGGAATTATGTACTTAAATTTAAATTAATTAAAATTGTACAATAGCTCAAAAATCTTACATGTAATTTCCATAAATAAAATGTGTTGTCCAGTGTATTATTTAGCACATACCTGCAATTAAATAAAAATAAAGATTTTTATTAATATCTAAAGTTTCAATTATATATTCATCAATTTTATAAGAATTGCTACTATTATTCCTGGGCTAGGAAAAAAATTTTAGAGATAGATAAACAAAATTATATTTGTGATATTACTGAAGTATGATAAATATTATTTAAATATGTGCAAGCTCGATTTTCTCGAATAATTAAAAACCAGACCTGTCGCAAAAACTGAATTTTCGCGATAACAGAACCCAAAATTTTATTAAAATAAATTCTAGTATTAAAAATTACATAAAATTTTAGATTCTGTTATCGCGAAAATTCAGTTTTCGCGACTGGTCTGGTTTTTAATAAATCGCAAAAATCGAACTTGCACTGTACTATTTAAAGAAATGAAACCTAAAAAAAAAAGTATTTATTTTCTTTTTATCTGATGATTCATTTGTGTTGATTATTCCTGAAAAATACCTGCTTCAAAATTATCCAACATTTTTAGAATTTTTCTATTAAATATTTATTATTGTTTTTAAACTGATTCCACTTAAGAATTTTAATAATTTATATTGCTTTATATCTTCTCTATTTATTTATATATTTTTATACTCATATTTTTATTGCTATCTGCTAAACTGTTTTTCATAGCTAACTATTTACTAGGGTGATCGATTATTCGACTTTTTGGAGAAACCGGTTTAGTTCGAAAAGTTGGAATAGTTCGAAAAGTTGGTGTTTTGAAAAAACCGGTTGCACTTTTTTAAATTCAGAAAAAACCGGTTAACCGTTTTTTTGCAGAAGTTAATATTTCTACCAAAAGACTATATTTCTTAAAGAAAAATCAATAAATATTATGATGTTCAAGTTAAAATATATTACACATAATTATTTTTGGAAATAACTATTAATCCAATAAGAACGAGAAAGAAATAGTCGGTCAAGCCCGACAATACCCTACTCAATTATGTGCACCAAATACGGGGAAGTGTCTTCTTTTCTAAGCCTGTGGAATTATGGGCCAATACTATGTTAAATTTTGGACCGATCTTCATGAAATTCGGAACACAGATTTTAACTTATATGGAACTTACATGTGTAAAAAAATTCTAACTATATTTAAGGGATTTATGATCGTTAAACCCCTTTTCCGGGAGGATATTTGCATGGCGCTAGTTTAAATAATGGAACGATCATAACCAATTTCAACACGCTTCGTTCTTAGACTATAAGAAACCTGTGTGCCAAATTTCAAATTTAATACAAAATTGTGACCTGTATTTTAATTTTTTATTTTATTTTATTTTATTAGAATTATATAATACAATAAATGATATTATATAAATAGAGAAAAGAGAGTACGAGCGACAATGGCCTTAGGCTCTGAAATTTTAATTAATTAATTACTTATTTTTGTATGAACAGACAGACGGACGAACATCATCAAATCGACTTAAAGACGATTGGTACAAATTAAGGTGGGTCTTAAACCAATATTTTTGGATGTTACAAAGCATATAAACGAACGAATAATATAATATAAAAACTTTAAGAAAATAAACATCAAAACAAACAAAACAGAAACCATGGGTTAATATGATAAGAGCCAGAATAAATTTTACTGAAACTATTTTGTAGGATAAACCTTTTTAAAACAAAATATTTGAAAAATGAAGAAAATATTGAATAAAAAAAAAGTTTAAAACATTCAAATTAAATGTAAAAATATTACAGGCGTTACAATTGAAGTAATTATTACTAATTTATTTATTTAATATTACAATATTTAATTTCGTTTTAACCTTAAACTATATTTTTAAAACATTACAAATAATACTCTAAAAAATATTCATAAATTTGATTCAAATATCAGTATTTAGTACATGTTTTTTGAAATAAAAAGTTATTTTTAAAACCGGTTTTTTGTGTTTAAAAAACCCGGTCTATTCGACATTCGAAAAATTAACATTTTGAAAAAACCGACAGCACATTGACAGAAAAAACCAGTTTAAAAACCGGTTGGAAAACCGTATCGATCACCCTACTATTTACGCAACACTTCTTTATTTTTATACAAATTATTTACTCACTAACGCATTCAAATGCTTGAAGTTTTGTCACTGAACTCTGCAGTACTGATGTTGCCGTCTATAAACATATCTCATTAAATATTAAGAAAATAAAAAAAAACTTGTCGCTGTTTCTTTTCATAAAATTTAATATTTATTTACTTTTATATATTTATTTTGTTGCAAATTGAAATATATCTCTTTGAGTTATAATAATATGTGTATAACTTTCTTAAGACTATTGACTTTTTGTGAAATTATTTTGAAGTCATATCATAATACTACACATATTTAAACTTCTTTTGAAGGTGTTATTTGAGTAGACTTTGGAGTAATTTATAATTTTCTTGAGACACTTTGTTGTTAAGTTTGCTGACCCTTTAATATCTATAAGTTGTTTGAAAAGATTTTTCAAATGAACTTGTTGAGAGTTGAATATTTGTTTAAATTTTTATTTTGTCGGCATTGTACGTTTGTTAGAATATTGAACTGGAATAGTGAGATTTTTTATTATAACAAGCTAGAATGCTATATTCGGCCATGCCGAATCTTATACACCCTCCACCACTGAGATAGTGTTTTCATCAGATTTTATATAGGAAAAATTCTTTGGAAAGTGATGTTTTTCTAATTTACTTATTAATGTTTGGCGTCCATAATAGTGTAGTAGTATGAACTTGTTCTAATAAAGATTTTGTATTGTATATAATATATTTTAACGAACTATTATGCAAATGATGTGTAAAAAGTAAAAAATAAATAAAATCTATGATGTTTTATTTTTCTTACAAAAAGTCGTTTATCTTGGTAAAAAAAAAGAATATTTCATTTTAAATAAAGGTATATTTTTCATTTAGTGAAAAAATAGAAATTGAAGAAATCTATGGGCTAGGAGAAAGGAAAATATGTGATTTCTTGCATATTTCGCAAATATTTTACCGAAAATGAATTACAAAATTGGAGTTCTTATCAAAAAACCCGATTTTTTTACAGATTTTTTGTAGTTTGATTTGTATAAATTATTTTGTTAGTTTTTTTTAATACCTTGTATGTATTTGTAAAGAGTCTGTATTTTTAGTTTTGTTACAATTACAATTTAAATATAGAAAATGTATATTTAACCTATTTCCGACCACTAACCGATTCCGTTAAGATAACTACGAAATTTAGTATGAAGTTTTTTTTTTTTTTTTTTGTGTCTGTTATAACAAATTAAAAAGATTTGGACACCTACATATTTTTGATTCTGAAATATAATGCTTTGAGAATTTCAGAAATCGTACCATTTTTAGCTCGAATTTAAAGCTAAACCTTTGGAATACACCCATAACATAAAAACATATTTTCGAAAAGCAGATCTGAAAATATCATGTTTTCGCTACACCAACCATTTATCTGATACGCCTGTTTAACACTCAATTTTGGACAGAGTATTTATACAAAAATTGATTTTTTCTCTTATCTTTAAGACAACATATTATCTTATAATAGCTGTGAAAAAATTCATCATCGACAGCATAATTAAATAATTAGGCGATGTTAAAGCTACTGATGCGAAAACGCAACAGCAGTCGTAAATTGGTTAAGCACACTCGAATAATAAAAACATGACTTTCTTTATTTTTATGCAACTTTTCACCAATTTTTTTATATTTCTGTGCAAAGTCGATTTAAAGAACGAAAAACTGAAATTTTATATTGCGTTAAAATTGAAGCTCGATTGGCAAAAACAGGTTTATACACCAAATAGGCCTATTGTGCTTCACTATACAATATTATTCGGAAACATTTTAATATTACCGAATTTAAAACTAATTCTTTTAATCAATATAATAAAATTGATCAATTATTTCTGTAAATCTTCGCTTACCTCAAATTTATATTTAACGATTCGATTAGAGAGCCGTTTCTCTGATGATGTTGGAAAAACTTAATAAGTAAACTAAAGCAAAGTATAATCTAACTATAAGAGTTTCCCTCTTCGTAATTTGCATTTATATAATTCACCCTAACCGGTCATGAATTAAGCATTTACTGTTGAATTATATTATTTCTGCCCAATGGTGCTCTCAAAATTTTTGAAAAATTATATTTGAAAACTTTTATAAATACTAATCTTTAAGAAAATTATAAAAATTAGCAATGCTTTTTAAAGATAGTAATTTAAATAAATTAAAAAGAAATAAACAAAATTCTCACATAACTAAGTATATTACAGTTTAATTTTTACAATGAAAATTAAAAAAAATATCATCACATTTACATGATATTAATTATAAAAGCACAAAAAAGTATAATGAATTAGAAATTATAAAGTAACATAAATATGTATCAATACTTTTTCTTCAATGTGCTAAATAAAAATCCAAACATTTTCAAAACAATTTCATATTTATGCAATTTATTCCATCAACATTATATTTATTTATATCTTCATGTTAGCAGACAAACTTTTAATAAAACATTTACATATCCTTCTCTACCGATGTGTACAGCTTGAAACCAGAGGGCGAAGCCGATCGGCTAAAAGCCGACTAATAGTCGCCGCCGACTTATTTCTTAAGCCTTTAGCCGCCGCCGAAGAGCGCGACTAATTTCGACTAAAAAATTTTAGCCGACTGTATCGGTTTAGCCGATTTTTTAATGTATTTTCATTCATACAGTTATATTTACTCCACATACTTTCTTTATTTTGAAATACCTCAGTTAAAAATAATAATTTTTCAATTTAACAAAGAATGAATAAAATTTTTCTTCAGACTCGGACGAATCTGACTCTGAAAATTATATCATGGTAAGGTAAATTTAAAATTTTCAGCGAAAAGAAATTCAAAAAAATTCTTTCTATTACTTATTGCACCATGATTTTATATTATAAAAATGTAGGTAAACAAAAGGAGAAATAATTTTGAAAAATTGGTTACAGTGAATGTAAATTTTGAATTCTAGATCTTATATGTATATAACAAACAAAATGATTTTTTACGAATTCATTTGAATTGTATTACTTTGAGTCTACATTAGACAAATTTTTATCAAGACAAACGTCAAAATTTTATCAAGATAAAGATTTGTCTAATGTAGACTGAATTTATCAGTGTTGTTGCAGCGTTAAAAGAAAATTGTCAGCGCTCGAGCTCTGACAACTTTGTCTTGATAATGCTTAGTAAAAGACGCCATCTTGATTGTTGTTAGTACCTTTTGCATGGCTTATTATGACATACGTTTTCCCCTATAATTGACAGAGATAAAAAAATTATCTGCAACTCAAACAAAAATTTGACGTTTGTCTTGATAGAAATTTCTCTAATATAGACTCGACGTTATGCGCTAGTCAATTGATTTTTCGTTTAGCCGCCGACTAAATTTACTCAACTCTAGTCGACTTTAAGCCGCCGCCGATAATTTTATTGTCCAGCCGCCGCCGGTTGCAATACAACATCGGCTTCGTCCTCTGCTTGAAACACACCGAACTACTAACTAGTTTAATAAACTTATCAACATATGTTGCTAAAAAGTAGCGAACATACCATGTCGTGGTGTGTTCGATGGTGACCATGATCAAACATCAAACTCAACATAGTTGTATGCCATATACAAATTATAACATGATGTTTAAGAAACACTTATGGTGTTGAAATCATAGAAACTGTTCATATTTTTGTCTATAACTTTTCTCCTACTGAACCGATTTAGCCGTAATTTTGGCAGTAATCTAAAGTGAACATAGATACACATTTTGGCTAAATTTTATTTAAATCCGTTTATTACTTGTGGAAATATTAACAGTTCAAGTTTGGTTTAGGGTTTCTTTCAGATTTTGTTATATAACTTTTTTTCTACAGAACCGATTTGGCTGGTTTGCAATCCCAAACTTTTTAGAGAAACAGCAAATAACCTGAGTGATTTTCATTGGAATAGCTCAATTAGTTTGGACGTGAGAATGCTTTCAACAGACGGACAGACGGACATTGCTTAATCGACTCAGAATTTTATATGGTACAAGAATATATATACTTTATGGGGTCTTAAACGATTCTTTCTAGGTGTTACACACGGAACGACAAACTTAGTATACCCTCTTTCAGCACTAGTGGTGGTGGAGAGTATAAAAATAAATTTATTGTTTTATCTCTACTGTCGAATTTATAACAAGTTCCTTATCATATATAGGAGTTAAGTATAAGTACTTTATATTAAAAATACACTTTGTTTCACTTATGTGTATGAAAATACTTACTAAAATATATTAAGTTCAGCAGAGAAATAAAATATAACATCCTATTCATAAAAACTTTCATTCAGCGAAGCCAGTGTCTAAATAATACCAGAGTTGAAATTATTTTCAACCTGGGGAAGTCTGATTATGTCCACAAGTGTTTTATTAATTTTCACCATTCAAAAGTTTAATAATGTTCTTGGATTTTGTAATACTCAAAAAAAATTTGTATTATGACATGTACCTCTTAAAAACACGTACTGGCATCTGGCTGTAAGGTTTCTTGTCTCTTTTCTCGATAAATTTCAGGAGGAAAAATAAATAAAAAGTTTGTTAATTTTCATATTTCTTAGAGCTAAAATAATGCACTAAAAATACAAAATTTTAAAATTTTAAGTCGAAATAATATCATTTTCAGGTCTTTTGATCATACTTTTAATAATAATTTACTCTTATCGCCGTATTGGTACAATTTATAGCTTCAATAAAAAATTTACTTTTAAAGTTATTTTATCGAAAGTCCACAGATATGATTGTAAGCGAGCATTAGTAAAAAAAATAATATATATAGAAAATTAATTTTTAATTTATATTTTTGTCAATCGTTCATTCCACGGGAAATTTATAAAAATTACTTTTTTGATAGAGAGTTTTCATATTTTGTTCATATTTGGTACACATGTAAACTATTGTCTTTCTCGTTATTATTTTTTTCAATTTCAAAAAAAAAAATCGCGAATTTATTCACGATTTTAATTTATAAAATTAAAAAAATCCGACAACGAACGGAACTTTTAATATCAATTTATGTGGATGGATTTAAATGATTCAAAGCTGTAATAAAGGCCAATTGAGAACTTTTTAACGCAGTTATTCAAAGGTAAATTGCTTATTTAAAAATAAACACTAAATGCAATTGCACTTTTACAACTGTGGTTCTAATTTAAAAGTCTTTAACTATATGCCTGATTTAAGTGATTTAGAATCGAAAGTTTTTGGAAATAAATTTGTAACTTTTAGCCTTTTGCACATTGGTCTACGAACCCAGTTTTTTTGTTCCTAATTATAAAATTAAAAATTGGTAATATAAAAATATAATTTTTTGAGTTCTAGACACTGCGGATTACGAATCTGAAATAAAAATTTAAAGATTCAAAATGACGGATCCAATATGGCCACCACTTTTCAAAACGTAATATCTTTTCAAAAAATAAGATCAAAAAAATAAATTATTTTCGAATTTGAGCTTCTGTGGAAGGAGCTTCGTTAGCGTCTAATTTAAGTATTTATCTAAGCATAACCTATTTATATTTAAGTTAAGCTTTCGTAAAGTAAACTGTCTTCGTACTATTTTTTTTTTTTTAACAACGAAAGTCTTCGAGTTTCATTTCAAAGATCTTACACAAGATGAGTTATGTATCGGAGTTATGGAAAAAACTGAATCAGTTTTTGGTATGAAAACTTAAAAAATATATAACGGGATAATTAAATAATTTTGTAAATAAATCTTCTAATTTAAAAAGGTTTATTGTCTGCAGAACTAATGTTGATATTTTTATGTAAAAACCGTGAAAAAATCATTAACTATTCTTAACTGTTTTAGTAATATTTTGAATGATAAATGTAGTTTTAATTATTTTCACTTACATGGTTGGCAAAAGTATGAATTATTTTATATAAAAACCACTAACAATTTAGTATCCAATTGGAAAAACTTTAAAACAAAAATCAATTTTATTTTTAAACATAAAATCGATGATTACCAATTTTCTTTAAAATTCTTTTGCCAAGGGAAATTGTAAAAAAAAAAAATATATTATAAAATCTATTAAAAACCATTATATAATATTTTATATACTTTACTAAATGCAGTTTACTCCTTCTTGTCAGAATTTTAGTTCCTTTTTTTAAAGAACTCTACTGAAACATTACACAAGCTTAACTGCGATTACTAAAGATTGTGTTTTTTTTAATATGTATGTAGGTATCTAACTATATGTGTGTCTGTGAAAAACTATCTGTTTTATATGCTTGGCTATGTACATATGTATGTGTTTTGTCTGCTATTTAATGTATTAAAAATGTTAGTTCATCACTAAACATTATTTTGTTTGATTATTTTCTTCTTATTTTTCACAAATATTGTCGAATTATTCATCATCATCATCATCGTAGCAAGTTTTTAGAAAAACATATAGATTTTCTTACATGCTCTGCTCTTATGTAATACATTAAATAAATTTTGAGCTATCACAAAATTCCCAAATATATAAGAAAATACTTTCATTGTTTTTTTTTTTTTTTTTTTTACAATTTTTTAGTTTTATTTTTGCAAATAAACGATTTTGTTCTTTTAGCACGTTTTTACTGCATTCAGTTAAATTGTGTAACATGTAATGGTTACAAAAGTGCTAATGGATGGCATTTTATAGTTTAACTAATGTGAAACTATAACAGAAATCCTTAAAGCAATGACTTGAGATGGAATTTTTAGCAGATGAGCAAAAAATAAAATAAATTTCATTGCAAATTCATGTCTCCTAGGAAATGTTATTTAAAAAAATATATTGCGTTTTTTATAGTTAATATGTTTTGCAAAGCTAAAAGTTTTAGTTTAACAACATGTCAATTACTTTTCTGGAAGAATTTCATAATTGATTTTATGGAAAATTAAATAGAATTTTTTTTCGATTTATCGTAATATTAGCTCAATTCACAATCACTGTTGTATCGTTAAACTTTCAAAAATTTAGTTTGAACATTTTTTACGATAGGTACATACCGTTTAACGATACATCGGAGGTTATGAATTCGGCAATTAAGTATATCAATAACACTGGTCGACAAAAAAATCCTAAACCATAGACGAATAGTTGAACTTGTTGTATTTTGATATGCTAAATACTAGGGTATCCAATCGATTAACCGTCGTTCGGTTATCCGGTTAATTTTTGTCGATTAACTGTCCGAATAAATTAAAACTGTCTAATTTCGAATAACGAATAAACCGAATAACTTGATTCGAATAACCGGTTAACCGAAATGTAGTTTTCTTGAGTTATAAATTATAATTTTTTTTATTTTTATGACAAATTTATGTAAATTACATAAACTGTTACATTCCAGTAAAAATAAATAAAAATAATTTTTACTGATAATAGATATATAGAAAGATTTAAATGAATTATTTCGGTATAAGACGTACACAAAAATATTAATTTGGACACTTTTAACAAAATATCATTCTTATACGGAAAATACGTTTACATGAAAAATGTATTAAATATAGCGGAATTAATAGAATATTTTGTAGTATTAACTTAAAAATTAAAATTTTTCATACAAATAGGAGAAAATAATTACGAAATGATCCTCATAAAATCTTATTTTATGTTTCTAAGTCACTATTTCAATAGATTAAATTCTATAATTTGTGTAATTTATATGTTTTACATGTATAACTATGGTTATTCGGTTAATCGAATAATTTGTCAATAATCGGTTATTAAACGATCAACTTTTAACCTCGAATAATTATTTGTCGAATAAACCGATTAATATGAACACCCGAATAATTGGATACCCTACTAAATACGAATCTGCCTTCAGTTTTTTTTCATCAGATCTGGATATATATTTTTTTTTTTTTTTGGGCATGTCCAATATTTCGGTCATTACTCTAGTAAATTTCCTTTGAACTCAAGTACGATTGACATAAGTGATACACCAAAAGATGTGTATTATAAAAACCTTCAAATCTCCCAAACCTCACTTTTTTATGTGCTCAATAGTTTCGAAGTTATTTTGAAATAAGTGTCCAAAAAAAAAAATAAATAAAAGAAATTTTCAATAATCAAAAATGTTTCAGTTTATCATTTTTATCTTAATGCTGGTAATACTGCAAATAAAATAAGGCATGTATCTTGAAAATTGATGAATAAATCTTGATTTTCTTCACAGTTAAGTAAAAATAGCCATGTTACATACAACTGAATAGAAATATAGTGGTTGAAAAAAAAAAAACAAAAAAAAAAAAAAATTTTTTTTCTTTTTTTTTTTTCTTAAAACAAAAATAGGTGGACTGGGTGGATTTTAATGAGTTAAACAAGAATCTGCTTTCGATTCTTTTTCTATCACGTACTGATTTTTTTTTTATGGGCGTGACTAATATCATCACCTTATTCACCATTCACACTATAAAATTCGAGAATGGTTTGTCAAATTTTGACTATAACTCAAGAACCCTTTACACGATTTTGATAAATGATGCACCAAAAGATGCATTCAAGGTTTGTCAACAATATTTTTTATTCGCTCAAGAATTTCAGAGTTATGGATCAAAATTTTCACCATTTTTCAAAAAATAATAATAAAAATAAAATAAATAAAATTTAATTTTTTCTAATTACCGAATAACTACGGAAATATTAGCCTAACAAAAAATTATGTAAATTCCATTAAAAGACAGTTTAAGTCGTTATATATTGGAGTTTAATTTAATTTAATAGGACAAACCGTTCTCGAGTTTTACAAGTGTGACTGCCTAAAAGCGGGGTCTAGTAGTCATGCCCATAAAAAAAAATTCGATACGTGATAGAAAAAAAAAGTAAAAGCTGATTCTTATTTAGCACATTAAATTACATCTAATCCACCTATTTTTTTATTTAAGACAAAAAAAATATTTTTTTTTTTTTGTTTGCCAACTAGTGTATCTCCAGTTTACTGTAGTTATGCATGGGTATCCTAACTTAACTGTGAATGCAATCATGATTTGTGCATCAATCTTTACTGTACGTGGCTTTGTTTACTCGTAGTTTTACCAGCTTTGAGATAAAGATAATAAACTGAAACATTTTTGATGTTTTCACTTTTAAAAAGAAGTTTTAGTAAAAAAAGAATTCTTGAATTTAGCATGAACAAATTTTTTCGGACATTTATTTCAAAATATCTCCAAAACTATTGAGCGGATAAAAATTTGTTAGTGGAACGACTTAAAGCCAATTTCATTCCAAATATTTTGGTGTATTATTTATATAAATCGTGCATACCGTTCTCGAGTTATACTGAAATATACTCGAGTAATCGGCTTATTTTGGACGCAATATTAGACAAGACCATAAAAACAATCTCGACCTGATGGGAAAAAAACTGAAAGCAGATTCGAGTTAAGCATGCAGAATTCTATCTAGTCCACATATTTTGTTTTCAAAACTATATTATTAAATAATCAGAAATTTAATAAGTTTTAAATTATTGTTGAGTTTTTCAAAAAAAAAAAAAAAAATATTTTTTTATTATGTATCCTTCAGCTACATATTTTGTGGCATATAAATATAATATACGTCTTATTGTTTATAATTCATACTCGTAACTAAATATTTAGCGAATACAATAGACTTAAGAAATTATAACAATTTCGTATATAATATTTAAAAAAACACAGCCATAGATTTAAAAACATAAGAGTTTGAATATGAAATGCAACTAATAACTACAACAGCGAACGAATTCTGTATTACAATAACGAGTAGTCGTATTATAATCGTAACTAATACTTCAGCTATCAACTTCTGACAATGATACTCGTATTTGCCGTATACACTTTTCTACACCCAATGAAATAGAGTATTAGTAGTCATACAATATGTTTCTATTACACTGTAAATTACGTATAAGTGTAAGCAAGTTAGTACTCCATAGTATGTGTATGTAATTTAAAAGATGACGGGCAAAGACATTGTACATTCATACATCCATCCATCTATCCAAACATTCATTCATCCGTAGCTGACATATAAGCATGAGTGCAGAATGTAAGATGAAGTTTAATCCAAGAAAACGAAGTTGGAGGGCAAGCAAACTTCACGTTTAATGTAAAATGAGAGTTCATTAGTAAAAGTGTAGTGTTCATAACAGCAGGAAGTAGCATTTAGTAGAAGGAAAAAGCAAAAAAAAAAAAAATAAAATAAAAAATAATGGGGAAAAAGAAAAAGAAATTAAAAAAAGGCGTTGTAGAAAGGCATTTAAAATGCAATTTCATAAAATGAAGATGAGTACAATACTTAATTTTAGCTGATTTCTTTTCTGTTTCTTTTTTCTGTGAGTGTGTTAGTTTTATACCGTACGTTTGTTTATTTCGTGACGATGTTGTTTTTCTTAATGGCTTTAAATGTGTTTTATTTTTCATCATTTGCAAATTCTTATTTTTTTTCTTTTTCTTTTGCTTCTTAAACTAATGAGTTTAAATATTAAATTGTATGAATTTTGTTTGCTTGTGTATTTGTTTTTTAATTGCCAAATCAAAATTGTTGAGAAATTTTGAAAAGATGATTGCTATTAAGCCAAGATAAAAAATGCAAAACAAAAAATTTAGTTTGCTCTTTAAAGGAAATATATATTTTTTTAATTAGAAAGGAATTTAAAAAGAATATTTTGAATTTTATAAGTATAACAAAATAGACACCTGCTCAAAATAATAGCTACACCTTATGGGATGATATTTAAGTGGCGATAACTTTAGAAAATTCGTCGGAAATACTTAGAGCTTTTTTTTTTTGTAACCAATTTAATCTGAGAATGCCAATTTAATACAAAGTATGGCAAGTATATGCAAAAAAATTTATTTACACATACGTTTGCGATTTAAATACCAAACATTTTTGCTCATAATAAATACAGTTAATTTTTTGTAATTTTTTATATTAAGTCGAGTTCTATTATACTTTTTTTTTTTATTGTTTTTACATAACAGAATAAGGACCGTTGCATTTAGATTAAAAATATTATAAAAAATAGCATTTTAATATAGAAAATAGGTTTAAACAAACATTGTATCAAATAGGGGAGAAACATTTTTAAAATGGAGAAAAATGAAAAGTCGTTGTTGGAAATTGCAGGTAAGGGTTTAGGAAATATGTAAATTTTCCACAAAATCAAACGATTGAAACTTATTATAGACCTCATAAAATGAGCTCAAAATCAGATAGAAGGATTATTTAATAGGCAAAAAAGACTATTTTAGCTGAAATTTTTGATGGAATAGGTCCGCAAAGAATTCGTCTTCGTTTTGTGCAAGACAAATTTCCGGAAAGTATTGTCAGAAAATTTCCAGCAATGTGTGCACAAATTTTGAAGATTCGATAATTTGTTAAAAAAAAAAACATTTAGTTTATACCAAATGTGAAGGCAAAAAAGGGAGAGACATACAACGGGTGTCATAAATAATTAAACAAAGTAGTATTTTGAACTTAATTGGTTGTTTTTCAAGTTGTAGATTGAAGATATCAAAAGTAACATATAATTATAATTATAATTATATAATGAAAAATAGCAAAAGATTAAATTCAACACATTACTACTTAGTGAATATGGTTCTTTTTAAAAATGTGAAAAAAATCAATGTTCCATAAATAAGTAAACAAGATTTTTAATAGCCCCGGCGACCGCCCATATTTTGATACATTAGTGCCAAACGTGTTGGTATAGTGACTACATAGATTTTGCATATCCCTGGATAAAATTAAGAGGTTTTAGTGATAATTAAGTCCATCAGATTGGTCAATTATTGGAACTCTTTTTTGTATTAAATTTCATGCAATTTCTATTGATGACATATCTGGACTTTGAGTAGGTCACTCTGAAATATTAATTATTTCCTCAGCTATATATTTTGAATCAAATTCACCTCAACTTATAAGTGAATTTTCTTATTATAGGATAAAATCCACAAAAATTAAACATAAAATTGTTAGAACTTTATACCTTTTTACAGATTAGAGTTAATTTGGGAATTTATTTTACCTATGTGTATCACTTTTTTCCTATTTTATAAATAGATATGTATTTCCAAAAAATTAAGCCCTTTCCGCCGGACTTAAGTATTGGTTTTCTATACTTAAAGGTTAAAGTTTAAACATTTTAGAGCTAAACGTACATATAGCCTACAATGTATTTCATGCGAATCAGAGGTTATTCAATCCAGAGACTTATTTTCTAAATTGTTCATATTTTTAGACACAATCTGCATAGAAGGTCATCAAATTTTGGAGATTTTTATACTCATGTATAAAATTTTCCGTACAGCTAGACCATGTTTTCCGTCTTCATATATTTTTCTGTGAGTTGTAAATTCAGACCATAGTTTTCGAACTTCCGGAATAAGTTTTGATATGAATTTTGAAGCAGAAAGCATAGGATATAAAAGCTTAGTTGTTATCTATTTTGTCTGTAGTGATTTTTAGGCGTTTACGAGAGTAATTTCGTTGAGAATTAAGTGGTCGTTTTATTAAAGATTTTTTATATATTTATATATATTCCACCTCTTTCGTAATGTATGATAGTTGTTCTTAGTTCTCCTACACTTAATTGTGCACTATTTGCCATCCTTTAGGTCAAAATTATGGTTAAATTAAAATTTTCTGATTTTACCAAATTTTCTAATATAATCGAAAAAGCGATTTTTTATTTCTCTCATAATGTAACAAAAAATTATCTCTGATGTGCTAAATTCATTTTGCAACCATAAACTTCATTTACTTTTAACAAAAAATTAAAGAAATTAAACCAAAAGTTGCTTGTTTACTTATTTTTGACTCGCCCGATAACGACTTCTTTTCAACTTTCTATAGAAAGAAACTTAAAATGGAATAATATTTGAAAAATTTGACATCAATGTAAAAGAAAACAAATTGACTTCATCAAAAACATGTAAATTTTTAAAAATGGACCGTTACATTTATCGCTTTTTAAAGCGAAGCAGAAATGATAAGTTTGTTTACTTATTTATGACACCCGCTGTATTATTTTCCGGTGTAATGAAAACTAATTTGCTTAGAAACGACTTCCAAAGAAATGTCTTCCACCTTGTAGGGATAAAATTCGGTAAAGTAATGCCATTTACCTTGATCATTCAAGCAAGATAGTGGCCCCAAATAAAGTTCCAGGTTAGTTAAGAATAGGTTCTCTCAGAATAACGGATATAAATCCTATTGATAACTTGTTATATGATTCGAAAAAAGCTTGTCGAAAAAAATTTTCAAAACCAAAGATAAATAAAAAACGAGAGAAAAAGATATAGTCAGTCAGGCCCGATCATTTAGTTACATAACTCCTAAACTAAATGATTCTCGAACTTGAAACTTTACATGCGTAGTAAGAAGAGTTAAGTCAACATTATATATTTGTATATGATGAGTCGTAGAACTAAACGTACTTTTTTCATTATTTGAATTTTCTGGAAAATTGAGAATTAATTTTTTCGTTACCTTACAAAGAAGTTTGAATCTGGAAATGGTAAGAAGTGTTCTTCTCTCAATAAAATGCATCGAACGACATCAATTCACTACACCAAACCCTAAGGATATGTGAGATCAAAGGACTTTTAAATGTAAAAAAGTTCGTTTTGTTAACAAAATTTTGGAAATATGTATAATATCTTTGTGTTTTAAAGGAAATTTTTTTCATGAATAACACTGGTCCACAAAAAAATTTTTTTTTGAGCTCCTTCAAAAAAAAAAAAAAAAAAAAAAAAATATGTAGACATGATAGAATTCCGCATGCTAAACTCGAATCTGCTTTCAGTTTTTTTTTCATCAGATCGGGATTTTTTTTATGGGCGTGTCTAATATTGCGCCCTAAATAAGCCGATTACTCGAGTATATTTCACTATAACTCGAGAACGGTATGTACGATTTATATAAATAATACACCAAAATATGTGGAAAAACATTAGCTTTAAGCCGCTTTACCATCAAATTTTTATCCGCCCAATAGTTTAGGAGATATTTCAAAAAAAGTGTCGGAAAAAATTTTTGTTATGCAAAACTCAAGATTTCTTTTTTTTTTACTAAAACTTCTTTTTAAAAGTAAAAACATCAAAAATATTTAAGTTTATCACCTTTATCTTAAAGCTGGCAAAACCACGAGTAAATAAAGCCAATTATCATACAAATTGATGACAAATATTGATTGGATTCACAGTTAAGTTTGGCTACCCATGCATACCTTATCTATAGTGGAAATACACTAGTGGGCAAAAAAAAAAAAATTTTTTTTTTTCGTCTTAAATAAAAATAGGTGGATTGGATGTAATTTGACGTGCTAAATAAGAATCAGCTTTTACTTTTTTTCTATGTGGTGAAAATTTTGACCCATAATTCTGAAATTCTTGAGCGAATAAAAAATATTATGAACGTAACTTGAAGACAATTTTCATAAGAATCTTTTGATGTATCACTTATCAAAATCGTGTAAAGAGTTCTTGAGTTATAGCCTAAGTTTGACAAACCATTCTCCAATTTTATAGTGTGACCGTTGAATAAGGTGATGATATTAGCCATGCACATAGAAAAAATCAGTACCCTATAAAAAAAGTGAATGCAGATTCTTGTTTAACTCGTCGGTATCCACCTAGTCTATCTATTTTTGTTTCAAGAAAGAAAAAAATCTTTTTTTTTTGGCCACCACTGTATTTCTACTCAATTGTATGTAACATGTGTATTTTTACTTAACTGTGAATAAAATTTAGATTTCTGCATCAATTTTGAAGATACATACCTTATTTTTTTCGCAGCATTACTAGCTTTAAGACTAAGATGATGTACCATTTTAGATGTTTCCATTTATTAAACGAAATTTTAGTAACAAAAAAATATAAAATTTTGCATGAAAATTATTTTTTTCGGACACTTATTTCAAAATAACTCCGAAACTATTGAGCCGTTCTTGAGTTATGAGGAAATATACTAGAGTGCGAAATATTTGACACGCCCATAAAAAAATCCAGACCTGATGGGAAAAAACTGAAAGCAGATTCGTGTTTAGCACATCAAAATACATCAAGTCGAACTATTCGTCTATGGGGGAGGATTTTTTTGTTGACCAGTGTAATCTAAAAATACTGTTCGCAAAAAATTGTTAACAAAACAACTAACAAAAAATTTAGCTCTTAAGAAAAATATACTTCCTAAAATCAAAAATATTTATGAAAAAAGTACGATTTTTTCTGCAAAACTTTTTGCACAAAAGAATAAAAAAATCATCCTAACAAAGTTTTTTCTAGTAGAGTTCAACCCAATGAATACAAAAATAACAAAAATGCAATTTCTTAAAAAATGCAAAAAAGTACGCTTTGTACTGCAACTCCTCATATGTAAAAAAACTATATAAATATCGCTAAAAAGATACTATTTTGTTATTAAATATGAAACTAAAACTATATGTAGGTATGTAGCATGTATAGTTTTGAAGAAGTTATTAGCAATTAAACAAGTACACCTTTGTAAAGTTTTTTTTTTTTTTTTAAACCAACATATATTTTGACAGGAAAAGGACATAAGTCCTTTGTGAATTCCATAGACATAGGAGATGTTAAGTCCGATTGTTGTCCGTTTTGACATGGAATCACTCTTCACACATTTCGAATCTTATCTCAAAATGAGTATCAAGATATTGGTAATTTAGATCCTGTTTTAATAAAAATTATTTTATAAAATTTTTTCAATTAATGTCTATCATAAATTAATTTCAAAAATTTTTTTTCATTAAAAGGCAATAAAAAGTATTTAAACAATTAAGTTATTGTGTTTTCATCAGGTTTTATAATTCCTTAATTTTTATTTTTTATTTTTATTATTATTATTTTTTTTTTTTTTATAAAAACTCAACTTAAATAAACTTTTAGCATAACTTTATTTAAAAGCATACAATAAACAACTAACTCTTTACATAAATATTTTGCTATTATAATAAATTTTCTATAGAAAATATACATATATTTGCAAACCTTTGTATTTAAAAACTATTGTCTACTTTCGGAGCAGACAAAGTGTTGTTGCTGCTGTACTTTATTATAAAACTTTATTAATTTCAACAACTTTTTTCAACTTAACTAAATAGAATTAAAAAAAAAAAAAAAAAAATTTCAAACTCCTACTTCATTAATGTAATTTTCAGAGTCTGCGTGAACTTTAAACTTGTAACTCAGAATTTATTATCGATTAAATTGCAAACTCAATAAACAAACCTTGCAGAAAAAAGGGAATAAACTTTAGTGTTAAAAAATATATATATTTATTATTTTTTTCTCTTTTTTGCTTTACCACTCTGCGGCTGCTGTTCAAAGATCATTAGAGTTTCAACAAAAGCGTTAATGTGGCAGAAAAACGTTTTCAAATAATGATTTTAATCTATTGTAATAAACGTATAAATAGTAAGTATTTTGGTTTTTCTCATACCAAAATAGTCTTTGTAAAATATTTTCCTTTGAATAATCTTGAATACCAAGAATTTCATGTATCTGGTATTTATCTGTAAAACGGGAGTGTGGGTGTCCCTTTGTAAATATGCCGTGTACTGTGTTAGATTGGCATAAAATGAAGACTTTATCTTAATTGCCATCAATATGGAGCAGTTTGTTATGTAAATACAACGAAGACGATACATTTGAAAATCGAAGGAATAACAAATAAACAGTTAACTTTTGCTCTTCCATAGGCATATACACGTACCTATTCACACACGCACAATATTAAATAGAGATAGAGAGAGGGATCTTTAAAAATTAAAAATTTAAGAATTTAAGCAATTTTGTTTTTTTTTAGTTGTATTTTTCTATTGTTTGTGTTATTACATATATAAAATTCGGATTATAAAGGTTTTTTTCTAACGTTTCGTCATAATATATATTTTTCCTGAATAGACTTATTTTATAATTTAAAAATGCCCATGTTATTTATTGTATATTTTTAAAAATTTCGGAATCTTCTTAATTTTAGTAGTTTTATTAAAAATAATAGAACAATTATTTTGTTGAAAATGAAAAAAATAAAATAAAGGATTTTATTCAATAATTTTTAATTTCTTTTTTAACTTATAGAGCGCCCTACGTGTTTTCTATATTTACATTTTTTTATAACATTGTAATGTAAATTTCAATAAAATTATTTTAATTAAATTTATTAGTAAGAAAAAAAATTTATGGACTTTATTAACGGAAAACGGAAACATAATTAAAGGAAAATAAAATATAAATATTATTAAATACAGTTTTTAATAAATATTTAATAATATGTCACAAGTAATTGTAACAAAGAAATAAAAATTTGTATTTTTTATTGTAACACAAGTATTTTTTTCATTGAGACCTAAAACATATCGAGGTCTTATATTCAAAACAGGCCTCATGCAAAGCACCAATTGTTCAGGAGAACATAAAAACTGTTTATTTCCCTCATTTTTCAACATTTTGCAATCCGTTCTTCAACGAGTTATTAATATTACGTCTACTAAACCTCACACTGAAAAATAAATCTTTTAACTCCATTATTCGCGAAGTTATGGTAGATAGCCCGTTTCGTCTTAATTATTTTTAATGTATGTTATAAAGTGTTCATATAGCCCGTTTTGTTTATCGGAAATTAAAGAAGTAAAAAATTATATTTTTGGAAAAAAATTACAATACGTTAAATTTATGATATCATGCCAATCAGGAGATAAAAAAATCGAAATTTTGTGGTTGGCAGGACCATTTTTAATCGTTAGAAATTTAAAATAACAGGTGTGTTTACTAAAAAAGCGGTAATGTGTTCAAAATTAAAATTATAAATTAAATTTTAGAAAAAAATTTGCAAAAAAAAAAAAAAAAAGAATAATAAAACATTTAAAATTTTATAAAATTGGATATCAACAACTCAAATGTGATAAAAACATTTGGTGTTTATTGCACTTTTTATTTAATTATAATTTATTTCAGAAACTGCTTTTAGTAAATAACCCAGTGACTAATATTCCGAGTAATTAGAATTGTAAGCCAAAGTGTAACATAGAGTATGCTTTCGCTTACTTCATATTGTAAAATGTACATAATACAGTATTACAGGAAGAGATAAAGTGAGCAGAATGTAGTATAGAGTTGAGTGTAACACACTTTAAAATTTTAAACTCAGACATTTAAAAGTATTGAATGAGCAAAACCGAAATGGTAGGTTCTCATTTTTCTCTATATTTTTCGTATTTGCTTTATTTAATTATTATTGCTCTTTCTTATAGAAGAAGTGTATTTTAAAAATGTATTTCAGTTTCATCTTTCGTCTTTTACCTTTGCATAGAAGCAGTTAAAAATGATGGCTACATGCATACCGAATATATCAAGAACATTCGTGAATCTATCAAGACGCTCAAAAACAGGATTAACAAAAGGAAATATGATGAAAATAAGAAAAATGAGAAAAAGTGCAAGGCAGAAATGGCTCCGTCCACTTAAACCTCATATTCACAATTTTTTAAGAATTATCTAAACATTTTAAGGTAATAACTGAAAATTTGTTATGCAAATGTTACACTAAGATTGATTAATTCCAAAATTAATTCCAAGTTTTAAGTTTTGTATTAATCTATAATGAATTATTATTAAATTTTATTTACTATAAATAAACAATAAAATACAAAAAAAATATTTTAAACTTAATTTTTCAAAAATTTTCGGTAGGGTGCATTTATTACACACTTCCATATACTTTGTATATGAACAAGTACTTTATGTTAATTACAGCACCGTATACTAAGTATATGAGAAAATACATTATTTTGATTACAGAACTATTATACAAAGTTTATAGAATTGTATGAAAGAAGGATACGTTCTCGTAAGCAATGAAAAAGCGGCCATGGTCTATATAAATATAAGCCTAAAACGTATATAGAATTCCGAGTACTCCATACACCCAAAGTAAGCCACACGTATTTCAGTACGTGTAACACACGTTCGTCACTGGGAAGATTTTGCTTATAATCACGAATTTTATTAAAATTGTTTCATTCCTGTTTTTAAATCTAGGGTATAGTGCTCTCACTTAGCTTCATAAAATGTTGATGGGTGTACCCGCGTATGATCTATAAGAATCTAAAAAAGGTAAAAAATCTAACTTCAATGGCTTTTATCTTCAGACTGCATTGAGTTAAAAATTTTTTTATGAGATATATTAAGATTCTAATTCAAAATGTTTAAAAAAGTTCAAATCGGAAAGAAAATTATCATTATTTATCAATTTTTATTTTAAAATTACTTTGAAAATCAAACAAAAACTTGCAGATAGCCCGTTTTTCCTTAAAAAAAAAAATATATATTGTTTGTAGATAGCCCAAAAACGAAAAGTAAATAACATAGTGTTAGAATTAATTTTTGGCTCCAAAATTAACAGCATATATAAAAACAAAAGTGTCTGACGCAAAAAAAAAAAATAAATAAATAAAAAATTTTTAAATCTGCATGAGGCCCATTTTGAATATAAGCCCTGGATATAGAATATATATATCCTTGAAAGAAATACTCCAATATTTTTTTAAAAATAAGTTTCTTTGCTTTTTTGAAAACTTATTTTGTAATTTATTACATTTTTTAATAACGGTGGTAAAAAAAATCGAAGTATTATAAAAGGGCGAAAATAGGTGTCTTAATTTAATAATATTCATTATTTTCTATTCCTTGTATTTAGCAAATATGTTGAGAAATTTTCTTAGTATCGTTATTAAAGTTTAAAAATTTATTTTTATTTTCCTATGTTCGAGAGCATATTCTCAACATATTCTACTACAAGAATTCTTTAAAAATTTGTTCTTTTCCCGTGACCTTTAGACAGTTTTTCATTTTATACTACTTATTATAATTGATAAGGATTTAAAACAATTGCTGGATTGTCATAGAAGTTTAGATTAGTAATGAGAAACATTTTATTTAAATTTCAAAACTGTGCTAACAATTCAGTAAACATACACCTAATCATGCGAATCGTTGTTCTATTCTATTCGGTTCAGTTATATAGAGTTCTATGAAAAATGCGCCACGCAAATTTTGTGGCTGAAAGACGGAAGTATTGCACCTATAGTTATTATTAAAAAACTTGACTCCTTTGGAAATTGGTGAGGTTGCTGGAGATTTTGAAAATGCTCAAAAGAATTTTCAGACAAACATACAAAAATACAGAATTGGGTCATCATAGAGTCTCATGAAAGCTCACATTCTATTTGTTTGATCTCATCTGCGTTAATAGACATTTTCTTATAACTGTTTTTATTTTTATTTAAACGAAATTCTATCTAACCACTATGTCTTATAAATAATTATACTTCTGATAATTCAATAATTTTTCTCGATATAGGTCTCGTAAGCTTTATCATAATTAGCCCTACGGTACATACCCGGGTACCCGAGTACAATTTTTAACTTTAAAGCGCTCGCATTCCTTTATTGATAAATATATAGCCACGAAACTTAAGATCGTGGTGATTAAGGTGTTTATACAGTACAAAAACTGAAAAAAATTTAATTTTATTTACATGTTCTGTATGTAAAATGACTTCAAAATTGATACCAATTGGAGTCATAACCCATGGTACCCAGGTACCCCAATATAATTTCTGTATTTTTCACTACAATTAACTTTTTTTGCACTATTTGTTATTGAAAATCTTATTTTTATTGTCCTTTGATTCATATAAAGTTAACATTTTACTAATTTTTCCCTAAACTAGTGAATAAGCATGTCCATAACAGGCAAATTTGCCAAATTATAAGTAATGACTCTGTTGGGATTTGAAGGAAAACTAGTTTCAGAAATAAGCTTTTTTTTAATTTCTAGGTTATCTAGGAAATTCAGAAAAAGAAATAAGGTTTAATATTTAAATTTAATGTTCGAATTTAATAGGGGTTCTAACGTCCATAAAACTTTTATATGTACAAAATACTAATAAAATGTATGGGCGTCAAACCCCTATTCTAGGAGAAAAATTTTATGGGGATTTGGTTGTCATGGGTAACCTTTATCAACCAATTTTAACAGAGCTCATGTCTGCATCATATAAAGTCGAAATTCTTACAACTATTTCAAAAATTGTGATTTGTAGCTTCATTAAAAGTTTAGTATGGACTGCCAGACAGACGGGCGGACATCGCTAAAATACTCAAAAATCGTTATCTTCATGTATTTACCGATTTACTTTAAGATATATGACCATTTAAATGGTTATAATAAATAATTTGTATAAGATTTTATTATTAGTATTATTATTTTTTTTAATAAAATCAGTCAAAATTACACTATGGTACCCGAGTACCACGGGTGTTCACTAAAATTTATTTTTTTGGGTATATACCATAGGGTTAGTTTAATTTGTCAGCATTTGAGCTGATTAAAAACCAAAAAAAATCAGAAAACTTTTTTTTCATTCAAGTAATACTTATGATCAAGCTGATTTAAACTTAAAAAAAATTAAATAGTAATTTTGTTAATTTTCAAATTTCATAAGGAGCCTGGTCAAGCAAAATATGGATTGATACTTATGTCTGTTTTTTTATATTTTTTTATATTATTTTTCACAGCACGAATCTAGAGGGAAAAATTCTCAACATTAAAGAAAACCCTTCACAATTATTATACATTTTTTCACAAATTTCAACAAATTTGCCTCAATTTCAAAATGCTTCATTTACTTTATGAGCCAGACAAAAAGTAAAAGCAAACAATATTGAAAAAAATTATATAAACTAAAAAAATAAATCTTAAAAAGATATATTTTTTCTTTTATTTTATTTAAAAATCAACAAAAGAAATTTATATAGCAGGAATAAAAAAAAAATCAAAGAAACACTAAAATATAAGGGAGAAATTTAAAAAATGAATCCAATAGATAAATAAATCCAAGAAAAATAAAATATAAAAAACATTGATAATTGAATAAGGAACTTAAGAAAGCATGACCAGAAAGAAGTAAATATACTTTGATTAAACTTTATTTTATTTATTTCCATTTTTATTTTTTTACTTTTTTGCTTCGTGTTTATTTCATCATATAATAAAAACAAAAGGAAAAAAATACACATAAATCAAACAAAATTATACAAATATATGCAAAATTGCTCTTCTTCCTTTTTGTTCTCTCAATTTGTTTGCAAATAAAATAGAAAAACAAATGAATAAAACAAAAAAGTATAAAAGGATAGATTAAATAATACAAAATAAATTGCTTGGAAACTTTTAAAATCTAAAATAAAAAATAAATAAAAAAAAAAGAAAACAAATAAAAGTAATAAAAACTAAATGTAAAAATTAAACAAATAAAATCTATATAAATAAATAATGCGCATAGAAATTTATTTAAATAAAGTAGTAAATTAAAATAAATTTGCCAAAATATATTAATAGAAATTTATTTAAATAAAACACAAGTTCAAGGTATATTGTTATTTAAAGAAACTAAATTAAAATATGAATAAATTAAAATATGTAAGACCTCAAATATTTTAAAGCTTTAAAAAACTGCATTGTAAAAAGCAAAATCTTTAGTGTTAGGAACCTTTAACTCCTCTAAAAGTCATATAATTTAAAATTTTTATTCACATGGTGCGATTAGTTAGTCATGCTGATACCTCTCCATTCGGTGCATAACTTACAAGAAGTCTAAGCATATAAAGTTTTGTTAAATATATAATTATCTACTTATTTAAAGTTAAACATACCCAACAAAAGAGAATATTTTAATTCATTCCAAAAATTTCAAGTCAACTCACCTGTAAAAAAAGGAAGAACATATATTGCATTAAAAATTTATTTAACATTTAATTCATATATATTTTTGATATATATTTTTTAATTCTATTTATAGTAACAAAAATAAGAAAACCTCATAAACGTAATATGCAGTTAGCAGACAAATAAAGTTTTGTGTTAATTGCGGTTTACCGCTCAATTGTAAGTGTTTCCTTACACTTAATTTTAGATTACAACAACCAAATGATTATACATACAGACTCGACACATGAGCTCGCATACTAGTATTTACACAAACAAACTTGGAAGTTAAAAACAACTAGGAAAAAAATAATCACTTTGTGAAATAGTAGCCAAAATGGCTAGTCGATGCTATAACTTACAAAAGAGACGAAAAGAAAAAAGTCAGACTCAATGAACATGCATCTTTTACAAGCAGGCAACATTACATAAATTTATTTGGTCATTCACACAAACCAACACTTAAATAAATACTTTTATATATACATATACTTTCATAAGACTGTAGACACAAACACTAAAAGAAAAAAGTATATAAAAAGGGTTTTATATAATTCAGATACATAGAAACCTACATGTGTATAGACAGACCAGAGAGCATTATACTCAATGGTAATTTATTTTTACAGACAAAAAGAAAAAGTTTTTTTTTTTTTTTTTTTTTTTTTGGAAATTTTAAAGCAAAAAAAATAAATGAATCGACAGACCAAATAAACCACACAAAAGTAAGTATCACAACACGAAAAAAAGAAGGGGAAAAAACAAAGTTGAGATTTTGGTATATTAAAATTGTAAAAAATATAAAAAAAAGAAATATCTGAATGAACAGGAGCATACGAGTTTAAGGATGTACTTTGTAAAACGATAGCCAATATTATCTAACACGACATTTTGGTAATCGCCCACACAAATACAAGTTTATTTATATGTATAAATACAAACTAACAAATAAAGTTTTACACACTTAGTTAAGAACAAAAACGTTTGTATGTTTTCAAAGTGCAACAAAATGGCCACAGGGAATTAAATAATGTGACCAACGTTGCAAGTATTTATATTGAGGTTACTACTATATCAACTATAAATACTTAATTGATTCAAAATACCTATGTACATGCAAATTTTGTCACAGTGAGATGGCAATTTAAGAAAATTAGACGTAGGATACAAAAACTGGAGAAACGTTGGACTAAGTGTATTGAGGAGATTATTTTGAAAAATAAATTTTTGTTTCTCAAAAAACACTGTGTTTCATTCAAAAAGTCACGGACTTATTGATCCGCCCTCGTATTAAGGACCGCGCACAAAAAATGAGTGCATCCAAAATTACCCTGAAAAACGAGAAAAAAAGGATTCACAGATTGTAGGATCGTAGACAAAATAAAAACAATTTATGGATGGAATGTGGAAGACCAATTTTCAAATTTCTCTATATCTTTTATCATAAAAATTCGAAAAGGTTGATTAAAAGAATGTGGAGGAAAAGAGTGAACAAAAATTATTGAGATAAATTTTTCAAGAATATAAATGCTGCCTAAAGAGCAAAATTCCATATCACAGATGTAATGGGAAACATATCGCATAAATATTGCAAAAAAATCCGGAAAAATGTTTTATCTGGCAAGCCATTTGTACGTGTGGAATAAAAAGAACTTCTGTTTCTTTGAAATGCTATGTATGTGAACCTGGTTCAATTGAAAATACATAAATTCTCTTAGCCTAAAAAAAATAAGAAATTCGATTTATAAATAACGTAGGACAAAAGAATTAAAGTAAAACAAATTGAATTAGAATTTGTTTAATGAAAGATCGGGTAATGATCTATCTAATCAGTATGTTCGGATACAGAAAACACATAGACAACTAGGCTGTATTTCTTAGACCTTTGGGTATAAGGTATAAAGCTTTTCGAACACTTTCTACAAAATTCTAAAAACAAACTTTTATATATAATAACACATGAAAAATTAGGTCCAGTGACTTATAAGCCCAACGCAAATGCACGGAAACAAAAGTAAATAAAATTGTTCTGCCCTGATCTGGCTTCTCTTTATTACAATAAAAAGGTAAATGAGTAGTAACAATCATATGAAGCTGTTGCTTACTAAAGGAAGTCATTGTAGATCTCAGAATCTCTAAATTTTAATTTTTCCAGTATATTTAAATTAATTTTTCTTTTAAACTTAAAGGTTCCGTTCCTCTACCGTTAATGTAAATGTAGCGAATCAGCTGACACGTTTTGCTTATGAGTGTAATGTGTGTATGTGTACTCAAAAACGTAAATGTAATGTAGTAACTATTAAAATTAGGTCGCTCTACGTTTTTACGTGACAGCTGTAAGAACAGTGTTGACAGCTTTTTATTTCAATATACTAAATCTGCGTTAAAATCGATTTAAAAGGTTTATCAATTTAACAATTTGTTTGCTGTTTTCTTTATTAACTAATTATTAAAATAATTTATGCTTTTTTTTTTGTCATAAAAGCACAAATTTCGTTTTGTGTATAAATCGCTAAAACACAAACCAATAAATCTAGAGATTTTCAAACTGAATTTGATTTTCTGGAAATATGTATAACTGATATTACAGATGTTGATGTGTACAAAACGACTACAAAAAACTGGCTACATTTACGTTTTTTTTTAGTAAACATTTACTTACGTTCCGTTTACATTTACGTTTTTACATTTACGGCAACATTATTTCGTATCATCTACTTGATCAAAATCACTCGAAGCTCTCAAGGAAATTGTAAGAAATTCAACCTTAAGGCGATGTAATCACAAAAATCTTTTTGTTCTCAATAACACCGTGTAAAACTTGTCGAACGAATGTATTTTTTTAGCAGCTAAAAATTTCACTATAAAATACTGCCCACTATTTGTGCCCACTATTTGGTCACGTCACGGAATTAAATTGAAATGCTTTAGTCTATTGCTAGCCAAAGCAAAAAAAAATAAATAAATAAATCTATAGTGCAAGAATACTATACTTTTTGCTATTTAAAGATAAAGTGTAAATATTGTTACAAAAATAAAGTAAGAAATCTAAAAAAGGGCTAGAAAATAAAATTTAGACAGCATTGCAAAGTTAAGATTTATTTTGCCTAATGCTTTATAATCTAAAGCCCTTGAAGATGAAAAAGAAGACGACAGTAAAAAAAAAACATTAAAAAAACTGAAATAAAACTTAAATATCAAAGTAGAAAAAAAAGACGAAGACAAAATACCCCAAGACAAGACCCACACATATTTACAGCACAAAAAAATATATTTATAAAAAAATTAAAACGGCAAAGATAAACTGTCTGTGGAAATAAGTGGAAATTCATTTGTTAAAAAGTGACAACAGTTTAAAGAACGTAGTTTTTATTCATTTTTTTGTATCTAGCTTTAGACATTACATTTTTTTCCAATGGCCTGCTGTTTAATGGAAGGAAACTACAAAAAAAGTAAACATTTGAAATAAACACACTTAAACTTTGCACTCTTGTTTAAAACAAGCGTTAATTGCGTTGAGTTGGATGAATGTTGTCTGTTTAATTCTGTGCACTGGCCTTTTTTTCCACAATTTTAATTTTTCAAGTCGCCTCTGCCCCATAGATAAAAAGATACGAACAACAACAACTATACTAGCAAGTAACACGATTATACTGAATGTTTTAAGTGGCAGAGGTTTGTTGTAAGTTTTTAACGTGTTTATCGCCAAAAAGGAGGAAGGGGACACTAGAAGTGAGTGTTAAAAGGGCAATTTATGTTATTTAACGCACGTGACTTTTATTTATTAAAAACTTTTATATACATTTTAAAAAAATTTCATTTTTTTATTTTAACTTTTTAACATTCTGCCAACATTTTTCCATCAATTTTACAGACAAAGCAGATAGACAGACAGACAAATTTATCTTTTGCCATAAAATGTGCCTCGAACAGCTAATTAAGATTTTAATTATTTAAATTAATGCGACTATGAATATAAAATTAAGCCAACATTTTTATTACGAATATTTTAATTATTTATTTAAATTAAAAAATTACATGCAGATAAATATGAAAAGTAGAATTTGTATGATTGTAAAGAAAAACAAATATTGTAACAGTGATGCGTTTTGTGAAGGTTTTTGTATGGTCTTTTGTGAGAAAGTTGGCCATTATTGGCCATTATGTGGGCGTCTGGGCTTAATAATTTTTAATAAAATATTTTAAAGGTCATAATTTTAAATTAATTCTTAAGGCGGGAGCTAATGGAAAATATATTTGGTAGGTAAGAAAATAATAAAATATTTGTTATCATACAAAAACGCTAAAAATATACAGAGATGATATTTGTGGAAAAGAAAATATTAAAAGAAACTTCATGTTTAATAAGAATTAAATTCCATAACTTTTAATTGAATATGATAATATTTTTATAATAAAAAAATAAATAAATTCAGTTTAATTAATAGTTGTTAAACATGTTAGAATAATTTAGCTTTATTAAACTATTTAAGTTATTACAAAATTAACAACCTTTTCTTTATATGTTGTAGTATCTAAAAAAAAACTTTAATTAAATTGTTGTCATAACAAAAAACTTTTTCTTTTGTAGTCACTTTCCTTTAAATGTATTAAAATTTTATTATCATATTTCCTTTATGTTTCAGTGTTTTGTTCCAATAACATAGTTTTTCTATTAAGTTACCCTAAAAACAAAATTTTAAATTAATTTTTCAAAGACATCAAAAACTTAAAATGATAATGAATAATTATCATTATATAAAAGTATAAAAAGAAAAAAGTATGGAGTCTTTGTATTTTGCCTTTTATAAAGAACTAATTTACCTCATTTTTATTTACCCTCTTAGCAAAACTAAATTCGTGATTTTACATAGTAAAATTTTTCTTGTTTGTTTTATGAAAAACTTTTATTATATGAAATATTTCTTTTCATTAATGTTTTTAATAAAAAAAAAAAATAGTTCTGAAATATTTGGTAAAAACTTGAAAGTAGAAAAATTAACCCAGTTAACTGAACTTAAGTTTAGCCAAGAATTCAAAGCAAATGTCACACGTGATAAAACATAGGGTTAATGAAAATACTAGATATGTCAGTAGAACAGGATAGTGTGTTAAGTATTGTCAACAATGTTAGAAATCATAAAATTTTTTCATGATTTCTGGCTATAAAATTCAAAAAGTACAGCGCACGAAAAATCAGTACATATTGGGATTATAAAAATTAAACTAATTTCTTAATATTTCTGAAATTTTATTTCGTTAAAGACTATTATATTATAGTTTAAAACGGGAGCGGATCCTATATTAGGCTGAGCCGAATATTCTATCCCCTTCACCACTTTACCGACAAATAATAAAGTATGCTTTCATATTTTTACATTTATACTTAACATAAACAACAACATACATATTTATATATTATTGTATATATACAAGTAAATTGACAGCATATATACAAAACAACAATAAAACTGTTAATCACTATAATACTCTAGGCTGCACCAAAATTTACCAACTTTCGAATTTTGACCGTAACTTTCCCTAGAATTGTTCTTTGGGTTGTACTGTGTGAAATATTAGTGAATGGATAATCCAAACACCTATCCGTGCTCTGTTAAAAATTGTTTAAATTTTTAAGACCGTTTAAAAATTCCATTTTCAATCTTTAAAAAGGTTTGTTAAACAAATTTTAAAAAAGTTAAAAAAAAAATTGCAGGTTTATAAACAACACTAAAGAAAATAAAACTAAAAAAGAATTAGGTCAATACCTTGTATGATTATATGTATGCGATTTGAATTCTGAGGATTTCGGCAAAAAGCCATTTTTTGCAGTTTTTGAACTGATGCTCAAATTAAAGAAAATTATTATGAAATAAGGTAAAATATATGTCGAGAAATACATTCAGAAGTTTTAAAAAAAAAATTGGACTAGGATAACCTTTAAAGTACAGAGGTCAAAACCTGAAGAAATTACAATTTTTAAGGAAAACGTAACAAAAGTTATTATATTTTTTTTTGCACGGATTTCAAATTTAATGGAAATATAACTGAAGGTTATATAACATAAAAAATGCAAATTTAACCCTCAACTGAGCCAGGAGTCTGCTTTTTTTTTAAAGTACAGAGGTCAAAACCAGAAGAAATTACAATTTTTAAGGAAAACGTAACAAAAGTTATTATATTTTTTTTTTTTGCACGGATTTCAAATTTAATGGAAATATAACTGAAGGTTATATAACATAAAAAATGCAAATTTAACCCTCAACTGAGCCAGGAGTCTGCTTTTTTTGAACGCCCTTATTCATAAACATATTAAAAGAAAATTTTATTGATTAATATCTTGAACATATAAAGTGATAATTACCTCATTCTTTCAAGCAAATCCATAACAAACTATCAGAATTAAACATAAAAATCATAACATCAAAATCCATAACCCAATAAATGATTTTCCTAATGTTTTCCTTACAAATTTAAATTTTTTCGAATTTTGAATTTTGACCTTCGTATTTTTAAATGTTATCCTAGTCGAATTTTTTTTTTTTAAATTTCAGAATGCATTTCTCGACATAAGTTTAATTTTAACATCATTTCAAACAAAGTTGACTTTGTATCATAAAAGCTGCAAAAAATTAATTTTTGCCGCTTTTATGATACAATTCCATTAAAATGGAGAAATGGAAAAATAGTGAGCCAACTGCTTTAAAACCTAAAAAACTCCTTAAAATTTTTTTTATTTGATAACAACAAAAACAAAAAATTTGTATTTTAAGAAAAGCTACAAAATTCAATTTTATTAATAACAAAGCAATTATTTTAGAACAATTTTTATTACTGAAAAATTCACAAAACTTTATTCACAAAAATAGTTGACACACTCTTAGTTAAAATTCTATACTTTTGTACGAGTTCTTCACTCGCAATCCAGTGTTTTAAATCCCCGTTGGACAAATTTAAGATGGAACGCATGGATCCACAAGTAATGACTTAAGTCTGTTAGACAAACTATTTTTTATTATTGATAATTTAGTTTAAAAAAAAAAAGTTTTTCCGAGGGATTGCTATGAGGAATGTAAAAATATAAATTAAAAATAAGTATTCATCAAACTTTTGTTTTTTATTTTTTTAATCCAGTCCTAAAAGATTCGGCATATGACGATATAAATAGCTGTTCATAAACTTTTTATTATTTTTAGTTACTAGTTAGGCGGTTGTTTATATCACTATACTGTGAAACAATCTCAAAAAGATTAATTTATTTGTTGAAAATAATATATAATGCGTCGATGTATTTCCAAAAATTTAGTTTTTCGTCATTTAACACATAGGGGAGACTGGGGCAGTTTCAGCACCTTTTTTTAAAGATCTGAATCTAAGAATGTATTCGACAGATTTAAAAATATTATAGCTTCTTGTTATCCTTGGATACTGAACAATAATATATTGGTACAAAATTTTATGAATACTTAGTATTGGTTACTTATTTTTGGGAATTAGTAGGAAAAGTCATTTTTGCTGAATGTGCCCCACTCCGGGGTAGCTTCGGCATTTAACGGAGCACATTCGTCTATCATGTTTTTACAATCAATTGGATATTAAAAATTCATTTAAAGATAGAATTAGGTATTGGTTATAAGCCATCTAAGTATTCATTTATTAGCTGGATAAAAATAATGAAAAATAAACATATTTCTTTTAATTCTTAAAACGAAACATAATAAAATTGCTCATTAAATAGCTATCTCGTTTTTTTAAGTGTAATTAAATTATTTGGCGTTTAATATTGTAATTTCTACCAGCGGACGTTAAAGTCTTAACACCACGCAAAACATCATACATTCAATCTACAATCTACCGTATCTACCCCGAAAGCACTACCTACACTCTTATCGTTTTTTTTTCTTTAAATCTCCAACAAAGATTTGGCTTTCATTTATTTTTTTTTTAGGAAAATAGCATAATTCTTAATGTTACTTTGTAAACTCCGTTTTAAATATTTAAAATGTTCAAATAAAAAAGACTTAAAAATTAGGGTCGAAATATTACAAAAACACTTGCAAAAATATTAAAACACCTGCTTCTAAGTCAGTTGGCAAGCTAGAGATTACAAACTTCGTGTGAGTTATTTATTAAGCTTTTTGACATATTTAAATAAATAGTTAGTGATGAAAAATGGTTGCTTCATATCGAAAACGTCATTGCCGAAGCTAGCCCAAAGCCGAAGCTGCCCCAGTCTCCCCTAGTTTTAAAAAGTCACCATTTAAAAAAGGGGCCAAAAAAGTGGCCAGATGGTTAAAAAAAGGGGCAATTGGTGACTAAAGTCGCCAAACGGTAACACTGTTTGGGTCAAATATTTGACTTGTCTGAACATACCTTTGCTCATGTTTTTTATGTATATTAAAAGTTATAAACCTTGAAACGTGCATGGATTTTTTCGTGCGCAGTCCTTATTTAATGCTTTTGTTTTAAATTTATATAAATTAAATATTTTAAAACATTCTATAAACTCAACAAAAAAATTCAGCATAAAAAAATTACTTTACAATATACATACATTCGCCAACACTTCCATTTACATACAAATTTAAATATAATTTACTCAAACGTATGAGTAACACCACATTACTCATACTCTTCCTAAAAAGAAAACTGTATAAAAATCATTTTACCACTTTAGAATGTTTTTTAGCTCAACAGCAACTGTATAATTTATAATTAATTAGCAAATAATAAATTATAATTTTATTTGAAAAACAAAATACTAAGGAGAGTATAAAATGTCATACAGAAAATAACACATTTTTCATACAAAAAAAGAAATAATAAAACCAAAAGCGGTAGCAGTTACAACAACTTGTCATACATATTTAACATTTAAAATTACAGTAAACATAACACTTCCGTATTACCGTCATCATCATCAACAACATAAAAACAAAATAACAACAAAATGAAACTTAACAAAAAAATTACCACAAAGTGTCACATTGTATTAATTACATTTTCTTTTTTTCTTTCTCTCTTGTTCTCTCCCCAAAGTGTAAACAGTAAAGTAAACAAATCTAAAAAAAAGCTAAAACAAAACAATGAAATGCAGCAGCAACAAAACAAAATAAAAGAGTTAAATAAAAAGGGAGTAGGAGTATGTAGAGGCAAAAAAGTACAATATATTTAGAGAAAAAAAAAGGAGTTTGGTATAATACTGTTGTTTTTTCTCCAACTGTACTCTAAAACAAACAAGTATTTCTTGAGTAGCAAACAAATAACAATTATATACATACATATAAACCTACGAGTATATGTATAGCCAGAGGGAGCAACAACAACTACTTGCTTCTCGTGTTTTTTTATATTTTTATTAGAAACAATAATGTATGTATGAATGCATTCATTATTCATGTTTGCTTTATTATTAGCTAATATTATTCTAAATAACAAAGAAGAAGAGACGAAATAAGTATAAAAAAAAACAAATGTTTTAAGAAAATAAATTCAAAAAGTTAAAAGTGGGATATTTTTATCTCTTAAAGGCTAAGTGATGATAGAATCACAGTTATTTTACAATTACATACTTGAGGAATTAAACCTGCAGACAAAATTTTCGATTTTCTTTGAAAGAAAAGAAGCACAGGTGCTTCGAAAAGTTGAAAAGACCAAATGTTGTTATTGAAAACAACAACTACAAAAGATATTAAATAAATAACACAGTGCAAAAATAAATAATTGCTTCAATAATTCCAATGCAAAATGAAAGCGTAACAGTAGTCTAGCAAAACCCCCAAAGAGTCTTTCGCAGTTAGTTACGGTTTTATGGCCTCTTGAGTCCTTGTTTAAATGTGGAGTGATTTCATGTCAAAACGGACAGTAAACGGAAAGATGGCAAGTCCATCTCCGATTTCAATGAAATTCACTCAGAAATTGGCAATTGGAAGCATATCTCAAATCATACAATTTTAGACTCATGTCGCTTTCCGGTCCAAAAATATGACGGTTTGAAAAACGAAAAAAAGACTAAAAAATTCACAAAGGTACATTTTTGCTAGTAAATTCAAAACTATACATGGTAGATATCTAGTATTTGATTCATATTGAAGGCAAAGATATAACCTTTATAACGATATTTGTAAAGTTTTGTTACATCTATAGTTCAAAGGTTAGGCATATACAAATCAAATCATTACATCTCAAAAAAAGGTATTTTAAAAATTCTGAAAAAATATATAATGTTGACGTAGCTCTTCTTTCTAAGCACGTAAAATTTCAGGTTAGAGTCTCATTTAGTTTAGAATTTATGAACCAAAATAAAATCTAATTACTTATAACTTCTGAACTATACACAATAAAATTTTGGTATTAGTATCATTTTAAATATAAAGATATTGTATTCAAAATTATATGGAGTAAGTTAATTTAGTTCGAGAGTTCAAAGGTCAAAATTAGAAATATAAAAACTAAACCTTTATATCTCCAAAAACGATATTTTTTAAATTCTTAAAAAATTATGTAGTGTTGACGCAGCTCTTGTCCATATCCGTACAAAATTTCGTATTGAACACTTCTTTAGTTTCGAAATATAATATAGATTCAAATTTTGTATATAAAGTTTATTTATTTTTTTTTTAATATGAGCTCATAAAAAATACTTTAAATAAATTTTTATAAATATTTAAAATTTTTACATAAAAAAATAGCTTTTTATTATATTTTTTTTTCATAAATCTTAAACCAAAATATACTGCAGCTTGAATTTTGGCTCGAGCATAGAATAGAATTATGTTATCAATATATATTTTTTTAAGAATTTTAAAATACCGTTTTTTGAAATATTCAGCTTTGAGTTACATATTATTGAATATGACCTTTGAACTTTCGTAGTAATTAATTTTTATACACGTAATTTTAAAATCAGTATATTTTTTTATTAAATTACATAAAAACTAGAATTTTACAGTGTATAGTGATAGTTAGTTATGAGCAGTAAAATATGTATTCTTTTGGAAAAAATTTATAGTTTTTTTCATTTTTAAAACGTCATATTTTTGGACCGGAAAGGGTCTTCAGTCTGAAAGTTTGTAATTTGAGCAATACTTGCAATAGGTAATAACTGTATCGATTTTTATTGAAATCGGAGATATCAAAACCGAAAATGCCTGTTTTATGTCCGTCTTGATATGGAATTACTCTGTAATAGAAAATAAAAATCATTTAAATTATTGAATTTGCACTTTATTATGTATTGTTGTTGTTTTATAGACTACTAACATTATTTCACAAAATTTTTGCTGGATGCTACTCCCATTTTTGTCATAACTTTTATTTAACTTGACCTTATGTCTAAGCTACTGAACGGACGAAAATGAAACATGGCCTATAATTATATCCTCGAATGAAGTACTGACTAGATGCCACGCCCAATTTTGTTAAAGACAGAATTGCCTTGCTACGTGGTTAGCAAATTTAAAATTTTATAAGCATTTTGATAACGGTGGTAAAAATATTACAGTAAAATAAAAGTGGTCAAAAAAGAGGCATGGCACCCATAAATTTGATTTTTACTGAAAGTGAACTAAGAACTGGGCGGGGCATTGAATTTAGTTTTATCCTGTAGTTTTCTTCAAAAAATTCTTGATACAAGTTCTAAATTTAATTTGAAAATTTAAGAAGACAACTGTTTAAAATAGCGGTCATGAAATTTTGATTGATATTATATCATATATTATCTTTCAATGGATGCTCAATATATATACGTCCTAAATATCTGTTAAATCAGTTCAGTAATGCAAATACTCATATATTACATAATATTCAAAAGAAAAACTGTACTCTATTAAGCAATAAAAACCCATAATAAAAATTCGAACTAACTGCGGAAATTTTTCTAGTATTTCAGAATAGCTTTTTTTTATCTATAAAGCCCTATCATTTTTAAACAGACGGACGGTCGGATATATATATGTATTAAGCTAGATCTTACACACGGAATTACAAACCTAATAAACCCCTCATCATTTTATATTTTTATTATACTTTAATAAATAATTTTTAATTTATTCTTATCCATTATTTTTTGCAAATAATGTTACAAATGAAACTCTTGATTCACACTAATCGTTAAGACTCGGTTTCATTTGTTGTCTATACATTCGTACAGTCATCATTCAGACTGATCAATGTTAAAAAATTAACGATGAACGAACTGAATCATTTTACAATTTTTAACGATGTAAACGAAACAGAAAATTGAACGATTATGCCCAACTCTAGTTCATATGGAAGCTATGGTCAATTATGGTCATTGTGTTATCATTAGAACAAAGTACTTAACCCAAATTGACCGGGAACGTTTTTTGTTTCAGATAATGATGAAATTTTCAAATTAAGGTCTATGGGGCCTAAGAAAATTTACCTATTATATAACATTTTGTTTCGGTCCCTAGTCACGCCAGGCACTATATAGATATTTTTTTTTTTTGTAAGAAGAAAATCAGTAAATTTTTCAAAAAATGTTTTTTATTGGCAAATTTCTTAAGAAGATGCATGAGATGATATGAGTTCTAGTATGGTATAATTTACATATCAAGCATTCAGCATTTAGTTGGAGCATTCACCTTATTGTAGCTGTTGGTACTAAAAAATTAGTTTTATCACGATCATACAAACTTATTGTGTTAGGAATACACCTTTGAATATTGGAGGACATTCACTAAATATAATTTACAGAATATCAAATGACTTTTGGAGTCCTACACTATAATTATTTAAGACTTCCTTACTATTTTCCCTGATGCTGACAAAAAAATTTCAACACAAATGCCATTATATACGTGAAAATTCAGCTTTTCGATATTCCTGTTTTATACTCATTATGATAAACAATCACATTTTGGTTTAAATGAATGTATCAAGGACTTAATGTGAAATACTACTACTGGAAACGATACCAGCATCGCACAGTGGGGTCAAACGCAAATTTTTGCAGGAAAAAAAGATCGATATGTATTTTATATACTACATAAGAAATAATGGCGAAAATATTATGCTAATATGCTTTTATATGCAATTAAAAAAGTAATTTAAAAAATTAAATTTTTTCATGAAATCTGCTCTCCTGCATTCGCTTTTGGCCGGGCGGGAAGCAGTTTAGTGTCAAATCGTTCTAAATATATTTTTTTATGAAATATCGTCAAAAAATTTAAAAAAGCTCGCGTGACATATTTTTTTATCGATAAAAAATTTAACTTTTTCCAAAATTCACCTTTTTCGACCAATGCCTGATGTAGGGTGCAGGCCTAAATCAGTTCAAAATTTCTATATTAGCCATTTGTGAAACCTTGTCTTTTGATATATATAGAAAAAAAAATTTTTCTTAAACGGAACTTTAAGTAAAAGAATTGTACTATATTTTTGTAAAAAATAGCAATTTTTCATATCAATTTCAGAGTGCTGATTTTAAATATTTTTCACGTCTAGGCGCATTAAGATAATCCAAAAATTCTTCCAGTATGTTATTTTGAAATATATAGCAAATGACAGAATATTTTTAAAAAATGTTTACTTCATATACCTCAGGACTTATTCCCGAAAAACGAAAGAAAGTCGAGCCAAAAAATCAAAAATTCAAAATTTAAGTGCAAATATATTTTTATCTGTAAGAGATAACTTGGGTGAGTAAGCTTTTTTTTCTTTATCTTGCCAAGCACTTTACAGAAATATAAAAACCTTTAATCTTTAAAATATAAAAATCTTTAAAATTTCATTTGTATAAGTTACGATTTTTTTAAACTTTTACATACTCGAGGTAGTCAATTTTGACACCCTGTAGATTTTCTTGTGTTATCACAGGGTGACCACAGGATGATATTTCTCAAAGCATAGGTCCTTTTATGAAACTCCTTCATACATTTCAATTTAATCCAATCAGTAGTTTAGGAGATACAGATTTATTACCAAAAAATTTGCGTTTGACCCCACTGTGCATCGTCTTCGTCACTAATATCACCGTAATTTTTAGGACGTTCGATGAAAATCCTTCAGACATATTCATCATTGTCACTTTCAACCTCTTCAAAGCTCCATTGATGGATAATTTTCGGGAAAAACAAGTTTTCTACCAAAAAAAAAAAAAAAATACATTTCTTGACAAAATTTTCAAAGAAAAGTACTACAAAAAAAATTCCATGTTGTGCTTGGCGCACCTGGTAACCCAGATATATAGTCCATAAAAAACCGGATAAAAACATTTTATATATTTTACTGATTTATACCAATATAATATAGTATATTTATATAAAATCGTAAAAGATTTTTCTGAAAGTTAACACAGTGTCAAAAAATTTATGAATTACTTTTTCATGTCGTTAATTTTTTACATTTTTAACAATAATAATTTTAAGGGTTTACAAAAGGATAACTTGCTTCCAAACATATAATATTAATGACCTTATATTATGCTAATATTATTAACAATATTTCATATGATGAAATGTAATTCAAATTTATTCAACATTTTTAGTATCTTCTACCCTATAGAAGATACCTATTTGGGTTAATAGCATTACTAAAAAATAATGAAAATGCTTTACAATTTAAACAATTTTTGTTTTCTTAGAATTTTTTAATCTTTAATCACCTATGGTTGTTATCTCTTACATAGGACCTTTCAGTTCTTATTGGTAACCTTTTTCTTTAAATTGCATGGAACTTATTTGTGAATGTTTCCAATTTATTAAAATAAAATAATAATATACGAATACATAAGTGTTCAATAAAATGTGTTATAAAACGGTGATAAATTTCTGATATTAAAAGTTTTTACCTACACTGTAATATAATGGATATGTATAAACTATATACTTACATTATTTCAACTTCAGCAAAGAGAAACTTCAAAATATACAACTCTTTTACTAAATGAAACATAAACTTTGTTGCATTCTGCTTATTTTCCATTTTTTATTTTTTTGCTTTATTTTTGGCGTTGTGCTCCACGGATGAATGAGTATATAATGGTGGTAAAATATGAAAAAAAAAAAAAGAATAATAATATATACATATTTTAAATCAGTTGTAAACTGACTTAGTTTCACTTGCCTTAACAATTATTATTATTTTTTTTTTTATTTTCTGTAAAAACACATATAGTACTTAAATGTACATATGTACATACACATTTATGAGTATGTGTATATATACAATTTATATAGGTATAAGTACAACTTTAGTTGTCTATTCATATGTTTATGTTAATGTATTGTGGTACACAGTTGTAAACCACACAGTAGCATAACATTACAATACCATCTATGCAGCAATTTTTCCTTCTTTTAGTTTTTATAATTTAAAAAAAAACTAGTAGACACATGACCAGACCACAAAACAGTACGAATTTTTTTGCGGGAAAAAAAACAGTAGCAAAAACGAAAATATTAAATCACTCACAATAAAACATATATGTACGTACAATTTTGTATATAGATGTAAGTATATATAAAAATAATGTCTGTGTTAGTAGTGTTAGTTTTGTTGTAGCAGTGTATAGCAGCAACAAAAAAAAAAAAAAATATATTAGAAAATGTTAACAACATACAGCTTTTGAAAAGTTGCTAAAAGCAATGACGCTTCGTAAAGAATAACAAATGCAACAAAAATCAACAGCAAAAATAAATGAACAAAAAAAAAAAAAAAAAAAAACGGTACTCATCTTAAAGTTTGTTAGATGGTTTTGATACTTTAAAAACCATGGCCGTAAAGTACTTTTGGTTCAGCTGTAAACAATTTAAAAAACCTCTTGAAAAGCCCTAGACAAACTGTTCCTTACCTTAGAGCGGTTTAATAATTAATTATTGTTTTAAATAATTCTGATTTTAAGGCAAAATATTACTAAAGGACAAATTTTATAAATTTAAGAGAAAAAATGTTGTGACTTCAGTTAAAAAGGGTCAGTGACTTAATTTATTAAAAATTAAAAAAGAATTATATATTAATTAGCCAGATGTGCAGCCAGTATAAAACTATTAGTAGGCAGAAACATTTTTTTTAAGTTTTTTTTTTAACATTTCCATTATAATTGCTTTTGCTGCTTCTTAAAGTTTTACTGCAATAATCATATTTTTTTATTTTACTTTTTCTTTATTTTCTAGCAATTTGCAAAAATATGATGTCATTTTTTTATAATATTTGATTTCCCAATTGTAAATATAAGACTATTTGATTGTCTGGCTGTCTGTCAAGGGAGTAGTAAATGAGAGTTAGTATTTTTTTTTTTTTTTTTTCTAGAATTTTATTTTACTCCTTTACCTTAGAGTACAAACTGCACTTTTTCAGGAAACTTAAATGTAAAATAAACAACAAACTGGTGAACAACACGATTAATGTGTCTTTAAAATTAACAACTACATTAACAAAAACCCCAGCAACAACTAAACCAAAAGTAGACTATAAAATAACTCAACTCAAAAAATTTTCCTTATGAAATATTACTTGTCGAGTAGTTTTTACTCACAGGATATTTAATAATTATTAGATGGGGCTTGGAAAAAATTAACCACTAGGGAAGAAAAAATTTACAAACAAACAATAAAACATATTTTTTATGTAGTTTTTCTTTTGGAAATAAAGCTGCAATACAGCAAGATACATTTGTATTTATTTCTACAAATAAATATCTTATATTTATTTTATAGTGTACATACAAAACTTGAGTTTCTTAATAAAAAAGATAAATATATACCACATATATTTACAAAACATACACTTACACTTTTACACCCACTTTTGTATATTTGTTTGATATAGAACTGATGCTACTTCGTCTTCGAGTTTTATACCATTTCCGGTTTCTTCACTTCACTTGACAATAAAAATAGTAAAACAAAACTGAATACAACAAAGCTGTTTACAATAAATAAAAAATCAACATGGCAGTCGTTTATTTTTATTTCTATATATTTTTTTGTTACTCTCTCATCTTTTTAACTCACGGCTCATACCATCTACTTCTATATACTACCTGTAAGAATCCTTTGACTTCGAAAAAAAAAAAAATATATGTCAACATATTTAAACAATACGAGGGTAAGGTAAGAAATCTAAAAGTTTATGGTACTCCCAACTTTGATGAGAAAGAAAGGTTTTTAGTATTTCCTTCCACTAACACAACTTCAATACAGTTGATATGGCAGCTCTATCTCTTTCGAGATATATTAGCAATTTTTTATGTAAAAACGAAACGAGAAACTAACAGAAAACCTTAATATTATTGCCATTGGTCTCTTTGTGTAAAAATCAAAGACAAGAGAATTATCAAACTCCTCAACACAAACAAGTTTTTTTTTAAAAGACATGAGGCATCGTTAAGTTTCACTACTACTGACGACTACCTTAAAAAGCTCGTAAATGAATGATGGGTTTGGATTTGCCATGGCGATCAAACCAATTCACAGTGGGCAGAATCTAAAATTTTTAGAAATAAATCTGTAACTTCTGATCGGACGTAGCAGAGAAGTGTACAACAGACCCCTAAGGGGTCTGTTGTACACTAAGGGGGCTCAAAATAGGGTACCTCTGACAGCAAAAATTTTTAATCGCTTTTTCTGATTTTTTAAATTAAAGTAAAATATTAGTGATAAATTGTTTTTTTTTTTTTTTTGTAAGAAACTATAAATATTTTATTTGTAATAAAATTTGTTAGTAAAGATATCTTAACGAAATTTTCGGTGAATGTAGACTTTATTATATAAAATGAGAAAATGAAAAAAAACTTTAAGATTTTTGCAAAATTAATCCCACAAAAAAAAAATCCCAAAAGTGGGTTTTTTCACATTTTTGACTATAAAATCCACATTTTTCCGAAGTAGGTTTTGATTGAAAACTTTTAACAACATATGGTATGTACCTTAACCACTTGAGTTATTTCAAAAAAAAAAAAAAAAAAAAATCGTAATTTTGCAATTTACAAATTCAAAATCATTTATGTTTTTATTCGGTAAAGATATTGACTTAATTTTTTTTAGTTTTTATTTAATAGATAATTTTGTTTTTGACTAGTTGAAAAAACTAATAAAATCGTTCAGAAATATATAAAAATATTTGGAGAAGCGATTAAAAATATTTTATGTCAGAGGTACCTTGCTTAGAGCCCCCTAAACTCCACCCCTGAGGAGTCTTTGGGTTGCCCTTATAAACTTAACATTGTACACTCTTTTGCTACGCCTATACCAAATTTTAACAACCGATCAGAAGTTACAGATTTATTTCGAACAATTTTCTATTCTGCATCACTGTGCAATTCATTTAGCTTATCTGATTTTATATATAGTTTCTTAAACCAAATTTGTAAATGCAAATGTAACGGATGCTTACATACAATTTGCAGAATCCAGTAAATATAAACTTTAGCTGGTTTCAAATAAACATACAACAACAAGCAAAATTTTTAGAGTTTTTATCGAGTACTTTACTGGATTCGCAAACAAAGCAGAATTTAGAAAAAAAAAAATATTTTTTTATGGCTTTCAGTGTTGCCAGTTTAGCCTTTTTAAGGCTAGATCTAGCCTTTTTATTTTGATTTTAGCCTCAAAATTTTCATTTTAGCTTCTAGCTTTTTTGTTAGCCTTTTTTATTTTTAACATAGCCTTAAAAAGGCTTAAAATTTACTCGTTTTATTTTTACAAAATCATCAATTTAATCATTTGTGTATATTAATTCTTACAAAAATATCGCAATTATTTATATTTAATGAAAATTTTCGCCTGCGGCGCTTCATTCTACAAAAATATTAAAATTATTTTTTGACAAACTTTATTACCCATATAAACTAATTACTTTGTATTTACAAATTCACTAAAATATATTTAACAAATACCAAAATCTAATGAGAACAAAAAAATTAATGCTTTTTTAAATAAAAAAATATGTTAGCTTTTTTCTGGCTTTATTTTTTGGGGCATTTAGCCTTTTCTGACTTTTTTTTAAGTCCAATTTAGCTTCTTTTTTTCTCAAGTCCTGGCAACGCTGATGGCTTTACTTATGCAGTTGATTAGACTTACATTTCCCTAAGTTGAAAGTATCCGGAAAAAATTTTTTATATAGAATAACAAATTTTTTACAGTACGGCTTAAGAGATAATTTAGTGTAGTGTGATAAATTGACCAATAGACAAGAAATCAATGTATATCTCTGAAATAAACGTGTGTTGTGTGGAGAACGTATTTAAAACAAGCTTTCTAATCTCACCTAAACACATTACATTGATAATACAGTAATATATAGACTACATTTTCACGATGCTACAGTAAATTGATAGAGTTGGATACCCTACATTTACCTAAATTCCTTCGCCCTTTCCTTTACTCAGTTGAGAATGTCCCCATAAACTCTAATGCACCGGACCATACACGATAGTTGTATTTCATAAATAGTATTATATAGTTGTATTTTCATAAATAGTAAGAGAATCCAATGGATTGAATTATATCTTGCACCGTGTTAAATATCCGAAGTACTTGAAAAAAAAAAACACTTGAAAATGTGTTCAATCTCGCGGACATTGCACTAGATTCTCTTGCCCAAAAAATAAAGAGCTTCTGATTCCTTCTGCTTCCTTATACCAATTTTGAATACAGATGAGGCAAAATGATCTGATCCGTCACAGAAACGTGTATGTTAACATACAACATTTAATTTTACGAGCAAAAAGGTAGACTCTAATTACTCGACTCATTTCAAAAATTATTACGAGATTACCGTTAGCCGTATCATTAATGTATTGCCTTATGGCCCGTTCGCTCACAACATGTCGAACTCATTCGTTGAGAAAAGTAAATACCGATACCAAAAGTAATAAGTATAGAGTACATAATATTGGGATGCGGATACCTCGAATTCTTGCGCAGCGCATCAGTAACTGGATTTTTGTTAAATTCGGTGGCCAGATTCTGAATGCTTCCTTTCTGGATTTGATTGCATATACATATATTAAGATTTATATCTTGTTTCAAGGAATAAAAAAATTTTATCCCCAGCACTTATATATTTTCTCACAGTGAGAAAGCTTTTATAAAAATTGTTGTCTAAAAAACAAAGTTTTCAGTTAAAATAACGAAAACATGAAGAATTAAGTTCAATAATCCCTACCGAAGCAATTAAAAAGTGCAGTGGACAAAATTGCCGACTTCACACTTGTCTGGAGAAGGTCAAGTGTGTGATGCCCTACAATGTAGAAAATATACGTTGGTTCATTCACTAGTTGCGAAAAAGTTCAACATATTGCCCTTCTGAAATTGTATGGTTCAAAGGTGGAGCCAAGAAGAGTTATGAACATTGAAATCAGCAGCAACAACGATTTTACTGTTTAGAGAACTTTTAACTCCCTTTTTTGCGTATTTTAGACAAACGAGCGAAAATGTAGTAAAAATACAGTTGTTATATTGAATAATACTTCACTTCATAGTCTGAGAATTATAACTTTGCTTCCATTTCCGACCAAGCATACCCTCGTATGTAAATAGTAAATCTTAAAGTGACAAAACTAAAAACATCTGTATCTGCTTTTGTTAGCTGGTTTATATTTGTATTCATGTGACACGTATATATGTATGTGAAAGAAAAAAGTCCTATATTAAAAAAAAAAAAAAAAAAAAAAATTAACTGCTGTGTATGTGTCACAAAGAGGAACTAACAAAAAAACTCAAATCAACACACCAGAGAAAACGTCATGAAATGCGTAACATATGAGTTTTCAATCCCATGGTCCCAATTCATCATCTCATCCTGATTTGTTTCATTAGACTAAAGAAGGTAAATGTGCAAGTAGTTTTCTAACATTGTTTTGTGTGTTTACTTTTCTTGCTTACATTTTTTTATAGTTTTAAAAAAGTAGATCAGGAAGTCAAAAGGATTTTTTCCGGATGAAATTTTAATGTAATGACAAATATCAAGTGATGTTTTTTTTCTTTCTTTCATTCTCCATATGATACGGTTAAAACTGTCAGAATATTTAAATAAAAAATACGAACATCAAGCAGATGACAATGTAGTTCTGTGTATGTTTGGTGAGAGTTAATTCTATAATGGAAATCAGATATGGAACAGTTGTTGAGATACATTCATTTTAAAAATGTGAATTTAAACAATTTAGTTATAAAAAATTTATTTATCTTTAAATTGTAATAAGACTACCAATTTAAACCAAATTGAGTTCCTCACATTTTTGCGGTTTATATATATCTATATATATCTATATATATATATATATATATATATATATATATATATATATATATATATATATATATATATATATATATATATATATATATATATATATATATATATATATATATATATATATATATATATAAAATAATATTCATTTATTCCAGTAAAATAAAATCCCATTTAAACCACAAATTTCATTAATTGTCTCCGTTTTGTTTTGTGCAAAATACATTCATATTTATAATCCCTTGTTGCTATTTTGAGATTGACAACGTATTGTTTCAACACAAGATTAATTTTGCAATTTTTATATTTTTTTCCTGTTTGCCACGAGATAGTTTTCATACTGACAAACTGTCTAAATGACTTGGCAAGTTTGTAGATTAATGAACTTTATGTCTTCCTTAATTCTAGTTGGTTCTTAGTGTGTTTTTTTTTTTTTTTTTTTTTTTTTTTTTTTGGATTTCAGCATTAAACACTAAAATCTATCAAAAAATTAAAAAAAGGAAGCGAAAACCAGATTGAACAGTATACCACAATCCCAATAAAATAAAAAAAACATAATACAAAATAATAAAATATCAATCACTTAGTTAAATTTACTTACGTACAAGTACATTGTACATATGTATATAAAATTATAGTTGCAGTTTTATATGATGTACAAATTTGTGAAATCGATTTTAGAAATACAAAAAAAAAAAAAAAATCTAGAAATAAAATTTAATATATAACTAAAAGATTAAAATCAAAAAAAAAAAAAAATAGGCAAATCTTTTCTCAGAAATATAAAAAAAAAAAAAAAATATTTTAAATTATTTTTAAATAAAATTATTAACTAACTTCATATGGGAATTTAATTATATTGTTTATTAATATAATTAATTTTCTAATTGGTTTACATTTTTTTTTAATTGACAGCTCTTAGACAGAAAAAATTATTACGGTCTTTTTTTCAATTAACGTAGTTGTTTCATTTCAAATTTCAAGTTTTCAAATTATTAAATTTATTCAAGCAAAAATGAAATAAAAATAAAATTTTACTATACTTTTATATCTTATATACATTTTTAATTCATCCAATCAACTACTTGATTGATTTAATTAATTTATTAATTGGGAATTTTTTTCTGTTTTGTATTTTTTACAGTTTTTATATAATCATAATCATTTTGGTGAGAGGTGCAAATTTAAATAAGTCTTTAATTGAATGAATTATTTTCATACATGTTTGTTAATTAATGACTTTTTTCTGTGTAATATATAATAAAGAAAAAATAAAATTTGTCTATAAAAATATTGAAATAAAATAAATTTAAGTCAATTTCCAAAAATTGTTAGTTTATTATATCTATTTAAGAAAAGGCAGTAATAATAAAATCAATTATTCAAGTTATTAATATTATCATTTTGATGATTGGAGCTAAATCAATTTAAAATTAAGTAATACAAGCAATTTCGTAATTGGAGTCCATTTTTACTTTTTTCATTGTATTTTTTAATAATTATAACATTATTTATGAAATCGAGTAAAATCGAGACACAGGTCGACTATATGCAAAATTTTGTCTGTGCCACGGTTAATTTGAATAAACTTTATCGTGAACTTCTAAACCTAAAAATCATTATTTTTGAATTGGTTCAAGTTTCCGGGATAAACAGTTATATACATAGATAAATGATAAAGTTGTACCATATTATCATACCTCGAGAAATATTTGATTTGGTTCAATCTAATGACAAACATTTATAACTCGAATTTTCTGCAAATCACATCAATGTAATATAATATCTTTTAAAATTTAAAAACATTTATTTTTCATTTCATAATTTCCAAATAATTTGCATCAGCATCTAACTAAATTTATATACTAAAAGCTAGACTAGTGTTAATTAAAAAAGAGTTATTAATAGTCTCAGATCTCTAAGGTAACCTGTATCTGTTTATTCTAAATATAAATTAATGCTTTAAAATTTAAATTTTTGCAAAAATTTAAAATTTGTGCCATGCTAATATTTCAATTTCATGCTAAAATTTAAACTTTAAGCTACAATTTTATGCTATAATTTCAGTTTTATGTTAAAATTTCAATTTTATGTTAAAATTTCAATTTTATGTTTAAATTTCAATTTTATGTTAAAATTTCAATTTTATGATAAAATTTCAGTTTTATGCAAAAATTCCAATTTGATGCTAAAATTTTAATTTTATGCCAATATTTTAATTTTATGCTAAAATATCATTTTTATGCTAAAATTTCAATTTTATGCTAAAATTCCAATTTTGTGAAATTTCAATTTAAGTATAACATTTCAACTCTACACTAAAACTTCAATTTTATTCAAAAATTCTAATTTCACACTAAACTTTAAATTTTATACACAAATTTTAATTTATTACTAAAATTTTAATTTTACACTAATATTGTAATTTTACACTAAGATTTTAATTTCATACTAAAATTTTAATTTTACACTAATATTTTAATTTTACACTAAGATTTTAATTTCATACTAAAATTTAAATTTTATACTAAAATTTTAATTTTATACTAAAATTTTAATTTTATACTAAAATTTTAATTTTATACTAAAATTTTAATTTTATACTAAAATTTTAATTTTATACTAAAATTTTAATTTTATACTAAAATTTTAATTTTATACTAAAATTTTAATTTTATACTAAAATTTTAATTTTATACTAAAATTTTAATTTTATACTAAAATTTTAATTTTATACTAAAATTTTAATTTTATACTAAAATTTTAATTTTATACTAAAATTTTAATTTTATACTAAAATTTTAATTTTATACTAAAATTTTAATTTTATACTAAAATTTTAATATTATACTTAAATAAGTATTTTATTCTTATACTAAAATTTAAATTTTATAATAAAATTTAAATTTTATGCTTAAAATTTAATGTTAAACTAAAATTTTAATATTACCCATGTTTTTTATTTTATATTAAAAATTTCATTAATTGTCTCCGTTTTGTTTTGTGCAAAATACATTCATATTTATAATCCCTTGTTGCTATTTTGAGATTGACAACGTATTGTTTCAACACAAGATTAATTTTGCAATTTTTATATTTTTTTCCTGTTTGCCACGAGATAGTTTTCATACTGACAAACTGTCTAAATGACTTGGCAAGTTTGTAGATTAATGAACTTTATGTCTTCCTTAATTCTAGTTGGTTCTTAGTGTGTTTTTTTTTTTTTTTTTTTTTTTTTTTAATTTTATACTAAAATTTTAATTTTATACTAAAATTTTAATTTTATACTAAAATTTTAATTTTATACTAAAATTTTAATTTTATACTAAAATTTTAATTTTATACTAAAATTTTAATTTTATACTAAAATTTTAATTTTATACTAAAATTTTAATTTTATACTAAAATTTTAATTTTATAATAAAATTTAAATTTTATGCTTAAAATTTAATGTTAAACTAAAATTTTAATATTACCCATGTTTTTTATTTTATATTAAAAATTTACTTTATATTTAATTTTATACTCAAATTTTAATTTTGTACCAAAATCTCAATTTACTAAATTTCAATTTAAGTGTAACATTTCAACTCTACACTAAAACTTCAATTTTATTGAAAAATTCTAATTTCACACTAAACTTTAAATTTTATACAAAAATTTTAATTTATTACTAAAATTTTAATTTTACACTAAAATTTTAATTTTACACCAATTTTTTAATTTTACACTAAAATTTTAATTTTATACTAAAATTTTAATTTTATACTAAAATTTTAATTTTATAATAAAATTTTAATTTTTATAATAACATTTTAATTTTATACTTAAATAAGTACTTTATTCTTGTACTAAAATTTAAATTTTATAATAAAATTTAAATTTTATGCTTAAACTTTAATGTTAAACAAAAATTTTAATATTACCCTTGTTTTTTATTTTATATTAAAAATTTACTTTATATTTAATTTTATACTCAAATTTTAATTTTGTACCAAAATCTCAATTTACTAAAATTTCAAATTCATACTAAAACTTAAATTTTATACTAAAACTTATACTAATTTTAAAATTTAAAATGAAATTTTGAATTTAATCCTTATTCTAAAATTGCAAGAGTTATTTATAATACTTACAATTTATACTTACTACAATTTTTAATAAAAATATCACTTTTTTGCTGAAAATAAAATGTAATTATGAAATAAAAGTTTGAGATTTTACCACAAACTTTTATTTCATAATAAAATTATATTTTTTTCACAACAAACAAATTAAATATAAATTAGATTTCATTGGTCCTTGAAATATTTTTAAAACATTTTGTTAATGTACAAACTTTTTTTAAGACATTGGCCGAAAAGTCCAAATACTAAATACTGTTTGTGTTTGAACCGATTTCGCTTATTTTTAATAAAAAGCAATCCTTATATAAGATAAATATTTGAGCCAAATTTTGAACCGACAGACAGACAGGCAAACATTGTTAGATTTTCACTTAAAGCGACCCAGAATATACAAATATACTTTTTGATGGTGAGTATAAAAATTGGTATTTTTTGAATCATTGAAAATAATTTATTTTAATATTAAACCGAATGTTTTATGTAATAACTTAATTCCTCAAAAGATCAGCATCCTTGCTTTAAATACTTTAATTAATAAAAATCATTGTACAGCTCAAAAGTAAAGCAAAAAACAACTCAAAAAATATTTTATGGTTGTAGGCAAAGAACGAACAAAATACAAAACAAATTATGACAGTAACTGTCACAGTAAATAAACCCAATAAATTTAAACATAATTAAGTAAGGAGTATATTACGTTAAAAAGCACATATGTACACTAGAGTGTCCCATAGACAAAAATTTTGTAGGAACACCCCTCAAACGATGCGTAAAAATTAGCTGAATATGGAAAAAATATTATTTTTTTTTTTTAAATTGATCTTCAGTTCCCTACCAGCGATTGAATGTCACGGGTCTAGAACATTTTGCCCGAAAAATAGTATTGAGTTTTGTCTTGAAATGGGTATAAAAAAATTCGCAATTTTAAGCCAATTATAAAAAAAAATATATTTAAAAAAATGTTCGCAAATATTTTGGTCCATAAACCGTCATTTTAGTACATCATGCAAAAAAAATTTTTGATATTTTTCTTAAAAAAATAGATAAGAATTTTATAATTTTGTTCCTTTTAAGGCTAAAACTTTAAAAAATTGCATTGTAGTAAGAACTGTTGATAATATATAATTTTCCATATTTTTTAAAAAATTGTTCATCAAAATATCTTAAAAAGTCTTCTAGCGAACGAAAATACCATTGGAAAAATTTTTAAAATATTTTTTCCATAACCAGCATAAAATTACGAATTTTTTGATACCCATTTCGAATAAAAAATCGAAACTTTTTTTTTACCAAAATGTATGGGACCCATGATTTTAAAATGGCTGAAGACGAATTTTTTTAATATTTTTACCATATTCAGCTAATTTTTACGTATTGAGGAGTGTTCCTACATCGAAATCTCGATAACGCTATTCTCGGGGCACTTTAATGTACACACGCATTTAAATAACAAGTGTATTTTATATAACAGACATAAACATTCATATTCACTGGATGCGTGTGTGTGTGAAAATTGAGATTTATAAACACCCTCCAAATAACATGTTGTTAATGTTGTCTTATTAACCCACAAAATGACACATATATTAATTTCCTAACAAACACGATTACACTACACACAAACATAGAAATCATCCTTAACATATTTAAGCTTATATGAGCGGGGATGTGTTTTTTTTATGTGAAATTCTTTCATATTAAATTATAATAAAATAGCGCAGTTATACACTTATACATTTTCATTTAATGCATGTATTATAGTAGTTCTTTTTGTCTCAATAAATGAGAATGTATAAAAATTGAATTCAATTGAATATGTATGTGAGGGTACATGTATGTGATTTTATATATCGTATAAACTCATAAATAAGTGACATTAAATACAAACGTTAAGACTAAATTGTTAGAGATTTCGGTAATAAACATCAAAGTATACTTAAAGTGTTATTATTGAGAATTCCATTTAAAATATTGGAAATTTTGTACAAAAGATTAAAGTTATATAGAATGGACCTGGTTACTAATTTACTTTGTTTTCAAATTGTAGTTACATATTGCACTGAACGATAGTTCTTGAAAAAATTAATCCTAATGAAGTTTTAGAAAATAGAAAAGGTAATATTTTTTGAATTCTTCGAGTGTTTAAACAAATAAATTATATTAATTAATTGTACCCTACACCACCATAGGTGGTTGGGGTATTATGCGTTTGTGCTGATGTTTGTAAGGCATAGAAAAAACCATCAGACCACCAAACCACCACCTAAAGTATACCGTTCGACTCAGAATCACTTCCTGAGTCGATTTAACGATGTTCGTCCGTCCGTCTGACCGTCTGTCTGTCCATGTAAACTTTGTAATCAAAGTACAGGTCGCAATTTTGAAGATAATTTGATGAAATTTAGTACACGATCTTCTATTAGGACAAGGATTGAAACTGGTTATGATCGGTCCATTATTTCACCTAGCCTCCATATAAATGTCCTCCCGGAAAAGGGTTTAGTGATCATCAATCCTTTAAATATAGCAATATTTTAATGAAATTTGGCGCATATAATTTCCATATAAGTTTAAATATGTGTGCCGAATTTCAGGAAGATCGGTTCAGAATTTACCATAGCTCCCGTTTAAACCCCTCTTCCGAAAATCACTTTAAAGGCTTAAAATACTAAAATGTTAGTATCAAGTTAATATTCGACAAAAATAAATTTTATATAAATGTAAATGATAGTGCCAAATTTTACGAAGATCGGTCCATAATTTACCATAGCTCCCATATAAGGCCTTTTTCGGGATTCACCCAAAAATTAATAAATTCATATAAATGTTAGCATCGACGTTATATTCTGTATTCTAATGTTTTATTTTACACTTAATAAAAATATCGGTCCAAAATTGACCCCAAGTCTAATAAAAGATTCCTGCCCTAACTTTAATGTAAACAATGGTCGGGCTTGACCGACTATATCTTCCTCTCTCGTTTTTGTTTGATTTTACTTCAATCATTAAATGATAATATTAATAACTATAATAATTGATTTTATTATTTCTTAAATAGATATATAGAGCTAAACATTTTTGGAAATATATTTTTATAGACGAATTTTTAATTTTTCTTTATATTTCAGTAGGAGCTGTCAATTTATTTAAAATTAATTTGTAAACCAATTAGAAAATTAAATATATTATTAAAAAATTTTATTAACAAGTAATTTGAAATATTTTTTTCTGCGAAACTTTCCGTTCTGACCTCGTATGAGTGTGTGTTTACATGCATTTGAGTATTAAACTGTTATACGTAAAAAGTGTATTAAATAAATAAACAATAACAACAACAACAAAAAAGTAAAGACTGCTATAAAAGAAATAATTTCGTAAATGATATGAGTACCAAACACACACACACAATAACGATATATGAAAAAATCCCTCACAAACAACAAAATATAACTTTCAGAATGAACAAAAATGTCAACAATCTATTAACATGGAATGTATGCCAGGAGAAGAGCAACTACTAAAACAAAGACAACTACTACAATCATGTACCTCTGTAAGTTTGATTGTTTGCATGTATGTGGGAGTGAATCGGTATGAGTGCAAATATGTGTAAAAATATAGGATGTTAACCATCATGAACATCACCATCATCATTTTGCTAGTTGACGTCGTTGTCGAGTTTTTAACGTCTATTTATGTATGGCTGATTGTATGTGACTGTATAAATTGTAACAATTGTTAGTACTCTAGCAAATATTAAGCACTTCTTCACATCGTAACATACATATTAGCAAACAACAACAATAGCAACTATTATATAAGACAAAAATATGACAGGGGATAAAATAATTCATATATATGTACGTAGAGTTAAGCAAAGTGGTTAAAACGAATCAAAAAAATTTACTTTAAATAATTACTCTTGGATCCACCGGAGATTTAGATTTAAAAATATTTACTTCTAATATATTGTACAGTAATTTTGCTGACTTTAGGTAAGTCTTAAATTAAAATTTTTATAAAACTAATATAAAATTTCACAAAAAATCGAAAAATCAAAACATGCATTTTTAAAATCCAGTTAATTTTTTATTTTTTAAATCTTTAGTAACATACCTTTTGACAAACTACATTTTTCTATTATCCTAAATGTAGATTTAAAGACGTGAAAACCCCTTATGCTAAAGATTTTGTGTAGAAAAACAAGTGTGAGTAGTAAGAAGAATGTTAAAAAAACAAGACAAATATATAATGAAATTGATGCCATTAAATAGCTTAGACATTTATATACACAAAGACATAGACGCAAACAATATAAAAAGAAAAAAAAAAAAAGAACACAAATATACTCTTAACAACTGACACAAATAATTTTGCAACACTTTAGCTTGCTACAACACAGACTTTAGTAATTTTTCTTACAAAAATGACAATAACAAGCAAATAAGGATGTAAGAAAAACAAGTGTGTAGCGTGGCGTGTAAAAGGACATAACAACTGAATTAAAAAAGTAATATTACTTTTATCACGAAAATAATGTAGTTATGTATGTAGAAATATATAGATATACCGAGATCTTTTCAGAATTCAAAGTACATTTTTTGAGGTGAATAAAAATTTTTTGGTTCAGAATTTTTGATTCATGATACAGTGATTCAATTCATATATCAAACTAAAAATCATAATTGATTATTTTTGAAAGCTAAAAACTTGTACTTAAAAAAATAGTAAAGAAATCTAAAATTCACATAAATAAAATTGTGGTCAACAAAAAATTAATTTTGGTTTTTTTATTATTTTTTAATATAAGTTAATTAATTTACAATTTCCAATTCAGCAATAAATTGAAATATTTTATTGACCCTAGGTTTATTAAAAAAAATAATAGTTTTATCTAAATTTAGAACAGACTGAACTAAATGAGAAAATTAAAGGAAATGCTTTCAAAATCCTCGAAAGACACTATTTAATTAAACACACTTTAACATAAAAACAACTAATAAATGTTTCCTATTATAACCCATTCAAAGTATTTGTTTGAACAGTATTATTTAGAATTTGTCTCTAAATGATTTCTATATTGGATTTTCCAACCAGGGTTAATTTAGCAGAACGTAACGTCTTCACGCTCATGTCGTTTAGTTTTAACAAAAGAAGTTAGTTGTCTTTGACAAGTTACAATACATGCTATTAAAAGAAAATCAGAAAAAAAAAACAATAACTTCTTGTGGATGCATTGTCACATGATAAACCTTGTGTAAGCATCGAACATGGAGTAAAATGTGTCAATAATGGCGCCTAATTCAGTGAAAGTTTATATCGGTATTTTGATGTTTATGTATTTTGATGAACTTTTCTAATTTTAAACTGTTTATACCCTACACCACTATTGCACAGTGGGGCAGAATCGAAATTTTTTGGAAATAAATCTGTAACTTCTGATCAGCTGTATGCATTTGCATAAAATTTGGTATAAGCATAGCATAGGAGTGTACAATGTTAAGTTTGGAAGGGGGGGACCGACCAGACCCTCAGGGGCGGAGCTAAAGGGGCTCAAAGTTGGGTAAAATTCAAATGCAAATAAATCAAAAACTATAAGAGATAAATAAAATATGCAAACATGTTTTTTGTAGGCCTTATCAGTGCCTACAATAACGTATAAAAATATTTGAAAGTAGACGAGAAACAAAAATTTGCATGTCAGAGGTACCCATTTTTGAGCCCCTTTAGCTCCGCCCCTGAGGGGTCCAGTTGGTCCTTTAACATTATACACTCCTATGCTATAAATGTACCAAATTTCGTGCAAATGCATCCAGCCGATCAAAAGTTACAGATTTATTTCCAAAAAATTTCGATTCTGCCCCACTGTGTATTGGTGGTTGGGGTATAGTGTGCTTTGCAAATATTGTAACGCAGAGAAACAATCTTCCGACCCCCATATACGATCGACTTTGTAATTTAACCATATGTAATATGCAAGCTTATGAACTTTGGTATAAATGCAAAATTATGCTCTTAAATATTAAATTTGCAAAACTATACTATTTAAATTGCTAAAGTTTACTCCAAAATAATAATATTCAGTAAAAATGTAACCAAAGATTATTTTAAGCCCGAAATGTAGAAAATATATGCAATAAGGGTTAAAATAGGCTCCAATTATTGTCAAAATTCTTAAAATTGTCTAAAAGGAATAAAAGACTTACTGTTTGGATCATTTGAAACACTGAAAAAAATTATAATGCATATTTTTGGTCGCTTTTTTAACAATTGTATCAAAAAGTTGCAACATTTCTATCAATTTAAAAGGTGAAAAAAATTCACTAGGTAAAAATGTAAAAAATTCGATTAAATGCAAATTAGACAAATTTGCAAAAATATGCTACTTAAACTAATAAAATATGCTTTAAATAAGGATTTGCAAAAAAAAAAAAAAGGACAAAATATGATACTAAACTAACAAAAATATATTTTGCTGAAATATTTCGATACCAAAAGTATTAAAATTATCTAAAATCTAAAAGTTTGGTTAATTTTAAGCCAAGGAAAAAATATTTGTAGCTCCGATTACACAGGTCAACGGCAAAAAAGGCTTGAATAACTACTATATAGATTTGATGTATTATGGTTCTAGTAGTCTAAATATGGTCCAAATTTTAAATTTTATGGAGAGGTTTTTTAAAAAAAAATTTATGTAAAATTATAAATTTGTTTAGACGTTTTTCCATATAATTAATGATAACTCAAAAAGTGTAAGTCCGATATTATTGAAATAAACATAGACAAATTTTTATTTACATAATCTTTAAACCCTTTATATATTGCGTTTCAATCGGCTCAGTAGTTTCGGAGTTATAATAAAAAAAAAAAATTAAATAAAAAATATATCGTCCATTCCATGAAAGAACGCCCAAAAATATACCAAGTGTCCTCCGATTTTTATAAAATTTTATTCGTATAAGGTCTATGGGTGTCTATAAATATTTCCGTTTTCAGATTCGCTAAATTCAGAAAATTCGCGATTTTATTTCGCTTTTTCACTTTTGAAAAATTTTAAAAATTTCAAAAGTATACAACTTTAAATACAAATATTTCTGGGAAGGCTTTGCAGAAATTTGTGATTTAAACGGCCTTTGAATTGTAATTATGCTAGCTTAAACATGAATATTTTATAAATAAAAAATATTTTTTAAAAATGCATTTTAATGCAATTGCATTTTTTAAATGCATTTTTCTTTAAATATGCTATTAAAATTTTTTAATTTTTTAACATAAATGAAAAGTTTTGAATCTTTACACTAAAATAAAAATCTAAAATTTTTGGGACGCACACATGTACTGTGGATAATTTCCCCTCTTCTTCAACTAGTTTAAATTTTTTCATATAAAAATTATATTTTTCTGGTATTATGAGTATCTTTACGTATTTTGTTAAAAAAAAAATTATTGTGTTATTTTTTAAAAAATCTTGAAAAATAGTAAAACTTTATGTATCAAACTATTTATTGTTTTAAGTTATAATAAACAAAGCATTTTTAAATACACTTTTGAAAAATTAAAATTTAATAAATTCGCAACTAACAAAAATGCATCTATAAACTGCATTTATATTTTTAAAATATTATGGATCGAAGGCGTGGTTTTTGAAATGCTGACTAAATTACACAAAAAATATACAATGACAATTTAAATACTTTTTAAATTACAGAAATCCATAAATAACTTCAAGAGATATGAATATTTAAAATTGCATACTTTTTATATTTTGTTAACTTTTATACAAATTTTTAAGAAAATTTCAAAAACAAGAAAAAAATTTAATTTTATATGAAAAATTTTAAACATGTTTTTATAAAAATTGGATTATGCATATAAGATTTTCGCGTCCCAAAAATTTGACACTTTTATTTTAATGCAAAGATTCCAAACTTTTCATTTATGTTAAATTATTAAAAAATTTGAATAGCATATTTAAAGAAAAATGCATTTGAAAAATGCAATTGCATTAAAATGCATTTTTAAAAAAATCTTTCTTATTTTTAGAATGTTCGTCGTAAAGCCGCCATATGCGAAATTTTAAGGCCGTTTAAATCATTGAAATTCACAAAGTCTTTCCAGAGATATTGCTATTCAAAGTTACATACTTTTGAAATTTTTTTTGTTTTTGAGAAAATTAAAAAGCGACATTAAATCGCGAGTTTTTGCAATTTCACGAAACTGAAAATAGAAATTGATAAAAGGCTTAATGGAGTTTATGTATACAAATTTTTATCGAAATTAAAAGCCATCAAGTAAAAAAATATACTCTTTCGGGCGTTCTTTCCTGGAATGGTCGATATATATATATATTTTTTTTTTTTTGCGTGAAAATAGAAAGTTTTTTTGTTTTAAAAAAAATCATTAAAAATCGAAACGGAATTTATTCGCAATTAAGTGAATTTGCTCATTTTCACAAAATTTTAGTTTTTTTGAGACATTTCTCCACTTATGTTGTCATAACTCAAAAACAACTTGTCCGACTTTGTTAAACTAAATTTATATGTTGGCTTACAATATCTAAAATGATGTATACAACTGTTTTTGATGCGATCAATAGTTTCAAAGTTATGAAAAAAATTGTTAGGCAAAAAATATAAAGTTAGTAAAAAAAATAAAAAATACAAGCGAGAATGTTATATTCGGAATCTATATACCCACCATAAACTTTTCAAAATTTTACATTATATAGGAGGTGGGCGGTAAGGGGGCAACCACGCCCGTTTTTTGATTCCGAGTTTACATTGATTCTTGAACTATTTGTACAAAATTTCGTTGACATTTCACATTATATGGGAGGTGGGCGATAAAGTGGGCGGACCACGCCCATTTTTGGGTTCCAAGTTTATATCGACCCTCAAACTATTTATAAAAAATTTCGTTGTCGTACATGCTTTTGTTTCAGAAATATTAGCAGAAAAGTATGAAACGGACACCCTGTGTTTCTAGTTTTTAGCCCATTACATTCAATATACCCCCCATTTTTTGATTCACATGATATGTAACTTCACTACACATAAAAAATTAATACTCTTTGCGCTTTCGATTTTTCCATATATATATATATATATATATATATATATATGTAAATTATACAGCCTAAAAATGAAAATTTGAAATTTCAACTCTTTTAAAATTTTAAAAATAAAAAAACATCCGTTAAGTCCTTTTTCACTAAAACTCCTAACATAAATTTAATTCATTTATATGGCCTCATTTAACCCTAGTCATTTTTCTAACTCACCCTGTTCATATTTTCAGCTTTATTCTTATTATTTAAAAAAAAAAAAAAAACTTGTGTAAATAAGTATGTCGTTCTTCTAGAGCTTTATGGCACACACAGATACTAAATATAATTTGTAGCTTATAATACATTGATATTTTATTATTTATGTCTTTATTTGTGTTTGATTCAAAAAGGATACAACTAAAAGGCAACTTTTACACGCATACATATATAAGAAAATAAATAAAGACATTTTATGGTTTTTATTTTCTTGAAAAAATAAATATTAAGAAAATAATATTGATTATGAAAATAACACAAATAAACCTAATGAATATTGCATGATATCTAATATAAATTAAAGATATTAAAACTAAAGAAAAAGTACTAAATTCTTAATCGTTCGTATTTATTTGTTTTAATTTTATTTTGCTCTAGGCGTATGATATATATATAAATATTTATGCACCAGACATGGGTTTGTTATTTCATTTGTATATTATTTATTTTGTTTTTAAATATAACTTTAGTTGTATGTATTTAATTTTTAATGTATTGTTGTATGTATTTAATATTTAATTAAACTGTCACCAAAAGAGTGTGTTAACAACATGCACCCTTTCTTCATCAATATCAAACATACACAAACATTTTTTGAATAAAAAAAAAAAAAAAAAAAAACGCTGTCGATGTGTGTTAAAACAAGTTGAACCTGTCTGATTTTAATGTTGACACGTTTGTTTGTATTTTTTCGTTTTCGCATTTCGTGTTTCAGTGCTTTCGTTTTAAGTCTTTTGTCATGTCAGGAGAAGTGTTTGCGTTTGTCAATAATGTATTTGTATTGCCTGTTCATCACTTTCATTCAACAACAACAATATCGAACACCCACATCTTGAAAGTTTACAAAGATTTTTCGTTGTTGTCGTTTTGGTTTATTTTTTATGTTTGTCTGCTTGTTTATACTTCTTCTTTTCGTATATATATACTTTCGTATATATATACTTTTTTTTTGTACTTGTTAACAGCTCACTTCAAGTGAATACACATAATGACGGTACTTCGTCAATATTGTCACTTAACATAAACGTCTACTGCGATATCGAATATGGATGATGGCATAATTGAAATCAACGAATCTTTAAAAAACCACCAACAATGAGAAATACATAAACAATTATTAGCTTGGGTTTTTTTTTTTTTTTTTTTTTTGTGAAGACGTTGTAGTGAAATTGGCACGTGGTATAAATTACATAGCAGACGTCCATCGGATATTTTATGGTATTTATTTAAACTTTCAGCGTTATTGAAAGTTATACTAATGAAATAATTTACCATAAATGAATGGATGAACGAAAATTTTAGACAGATATTTCTTAATGGAACATAAGGTTTATTTTTAATTTATCTTATTTTTCACAATGAAGCATAGACGAAAGTATTTGAAAATAAATGTGTAATTTATCGGCTTGTTTGATTTACATGAAATTTCACACAGACGTAGTACAGTCGGTCCAATCGCAATTTTTTATAATAAATCCTTATCTCTTAAACTACTGCTACTGCTACGGATAGATTTGAATGTATTTTAAAGTTATAGAAAAAGACCAGGGTTAAGTTATAAGGGTCGCACGATATTGCGAGTGCACTCGGAGAACCTTAGGCCCATTGTAATATCCTATATGGGAAGAAGGCTCCTCTCCCCTCCTATAAACAAAACTAACATTCCATTGATCTACCTTGAAACCAATCCGTACTCCTAACAAACCTAATCAGGTCAGACAGTTGCATGACATTGAGACAATCCAGATAATGGAAGAGTTGTCTACCGATTTCACCCTGCACCCTTTCAGCACTGGACATTCGCATAACAATTGTTGTACGGATTCTTACTCTTTCTCATCTAAGCAATTTCTACAAAAGTTATTTCCTGGCTACGCATATGTTGCGACATACGCCCGATTATATAGAACCTAAGATAATACCTACAAGAAGCCTTATCGATGATCTAGTTCTACTCCATGAAAGGAGTGTCCTGAGAGTCCTTGATAGTCAAGACATCTCGATTTTATAATGGGACAGTTCAGAGCATTGATTACAGCAAGACTTTCCACATATATATATATCAATGCTCGAATCGCAGAATTGAAATTCCTCAATTCGCTTCCCGGCCATGTTGATAGCCTGGAAGACTGTACACGAATCTACTGTGTAAAAATGGAATTTGCTGCCCACTCTTCTCTCGATGGGATTCTTCTATCAAAAGTTCTATCAAAATTCATTATCAGTATTAAATAATCGGTCCCCTGTATAAGAGTTGATCTGCCTATTACATTCATTACAGTGTCATGACCAACGCGGTTGTGCCTGAGCGAACTTGACGGAAATATTTCTAATGAAAATATCAAGGGGAGGAATGTCAAGCATATTTTCCAAACTGGCATTTGGAGTGCAACTCATCGCACCAGAAGAGCATTTACTAGTCACACTGTAATTATATGAGATAAGAACCAGGGTGTTAAATTTGACCACCTTGAGTATGCGAAAATTTAAAAAAACTTAACTTCTACAAATCAAGTAAAGGTATGTTCAGACTAGTCAAATATTTGACCAAAATGACGTAACCAAAAACATTTGCAAGATCAAACAACGTCTAACAATTATTTTGTTAACTAGTGGTCACGCAAATTTGATCAAATATTTGACAAATGTGAACATAGCTTAAGATTATTTATAAATATTTCTGTAAAGTGTTTTGTAGGTAAGTTATCTTTTACAGTTGAAAGGTATATTTAGGTTTGAATTTCTGAATTTTTTGTCTCGACTTTATTTCATTTATCGGAAATAAGTCCTAAGGTATATGAGAAAAACTTTTTAATATTCTTTAATATGCTGAAAGAAATTTTTTATTATTATTTTCAGTCAGCATGAATGAAAAAAAAATTAATTGATTAAGACTTGCACAGGAAAAATATCCGGTTTATCGATTGATGAAAAATGCCACTTTGTTTAATTACATAATATTATTAGATCGATTCGAAATTAAATTGCTTCGAGTTGGTCAAAATCGAATATTGGAATGCAGATTTTATGAAAAAGGCAAATCCAAAACAGTTTTTTGAAATTGTACAAAACACATATTAGTACCATATTTTCACTATTATTTTTCATGTACTATTTTAAATAAATATCAGTCTTTCACTTACACTATGCAACAAATTGATGATCATCACCTGGGGGCGAAATCATTCCGATTGCAATTCATAGCTCATGATATGTGTAATAAACCCTCTAAAGAGTTTTTCGCTGGTAGGCAAAATTTTTGTTTTATTACCACTTAAACTTTTCTGTTCTTGCACCAAAGTAGTTTCAGATAAATAGAAAAAAAAATAATATAAATATAGTTCGAAACTAAAATATTTAAACATAAAAGTTTAGAACATTTAAATGCCAATATTTCATTAGAACCTTGTATATCTATGTATGTCTGACTTTATGGGGTCATTTCTAGTCCGTTTAAACAAAATTAAACAAAAGTCCAGTAATGGGTTAAAATATTCTACAGAAATTTTCTACGTCGAGTTTCACTAGGGGTCACCGAAGGTACAAAGTTCATACGGTGAAGCGTTTATCCAAAGAAATGAAATTGATGAAATTATTATTAATTTTGTTTACGATTTGTACAAAACTTTTAATTTTATGTTATATTTCATTGCCTAGTTTAAGGAGTTTATATAAGAAATGTGGGAAATTTTCATAATTTTCTTTTTTAACAACATATGATAAGTCGGATGAATTTTTTATCTTTAGAAACACCTAGTAAAATTAAAAGAAGAAAATATCTGTAGAAAATTTTAACCCATTAAACTCAAGTTTAAATCGACTTTCATGACATTTCCTTAAAACGGACTAGGTAAGATAAATGAATTTAAAGTTATAACTAAGTATTCCCCGTTAATGCTCTAAACATTTATGGAAAATTATTTTTGCTTCGAACTATATTGATATTATTTTTTTCGATTTATCTGTCACTACCTTGGTACAAAAACAGAAAAGTTTAAGTGGTCATAAAACAAAAATTTTGCCTACCATGCGAAAAATTCTTTGGAGGGTTTATTACACATATCAAGAGCTATCAATTGCGATCGGAATGGTTCCGCCCCCAAAATACTGTTGCATAGTGTTATCAAAAAAGGTTCAAATAACTTCAACAATTTCCAATTATAAAGCATTAAAAGCATATAAAATTTACTTATTTACCAATATATATTGGCCTAAAAACTGACTCAATAAATAAATCAATAAATTCATTATTTTATAATATGTTATAGTGACATATTATCTCTGTGAAGTTTTATGTAAATCCAACCACCCGATTAGAAAATTTATGTTCAAGAATTATTGATTCTGCCACCTGCGTTTTAGTAGAAATAGAATAAGTCTAATTGATTTCATTATAACATTGAAAACAAATTAATATTTCACTTACGTATTTCAACTTATTTTAAATCAGGGATTTTTCTTACCTGAAAAGAAAAGAAAATTATTTTTAATTATTTTAAAATTATAAAACTTGTAGGAAGTTATCTAATACCATAAAAGAATTCACAACTTAATTTAAATTTATAAATGAGAAATATTTCCATTAACTTTTGTGGCATTCTGGTTAAATATCTAAAATTTTCATTATATTTTTTATTTATTATTTTTTACCGGCCATTTTATTCTTAACACAACCCCTTTTTACTTTTATAAAAATAAGCAACATAAATTTTTCTTTAAATTAATTTATTTTCTATAAAACATTTCCTGTATTAAACGCACACACTACACACTTTCTTTTAAGCACTCTTGCTATAAGAAAAAGTTTATTTTTATGTCTTAAACATGTTTCTAGACAATTTATTTAAATATTTTCCATTTTAAACTTTTCAAAGCACGTGACAGACTTGAAGAAAATAAAAATTTGCCGGTTAAGTAAAAATATATACATACATATGTACGTACATAAAAAAACATAAAGTTTTTTTTTCTTATACTTTTACACAAGAGTATATTTGTAGGTTTTTGTTCAACAAACAATAGAATAAAAGTAAACAACATGAAATACTTTTTATATGTAATATTTTTTTTTTTTTAAGAATAGCAACGACAACAACATTATAAATATGAAAGAAAAAAAATGGTAGGAAAAATATAAATAAAAAGTTATACTAACTTAGACTTACACTAACAAATCACCTACTAACCCTCCTACAATCCATAATCAAACCAACATTATTATTAACGTTGTCAACAGCAAAATCGTGCTACTGGTGTTTACCTTTAGAAAACGTGTAATGTACTCTAAACATATGTATATACACATACATAAATATTTTTATGTAGGTGGTTTTATATACATATATATGTGTGTGAGTAAATGCCTAAGGCATTTTATAATGTCAAACACCTTTAACATACTGCACCATCAACCACTCAACATGAGAAGCCAACCATCCAGTCAAATAACCAGCCAGCCAGGCATTCAACTATACCTTTATACTACACACATACATACATACATATATGTATATTTTTGTACACAAATATATAAACAAGTCAGTCATCAGCCATCCAGTCGGCTAGTCAGGTACATGTTATGTATTTATGTGTATTTATGTACATACTAACCAAAATAGTTACTCTAACATACATTTTGATAGTATTACACTAACACAGAAGATGTACTTACATCTGAAACTTATATTCTCACACACATATGTATACAATATAAATACTTGCTCACGCTTACGCTTATACACATGAATGACTCTTTCTTCTTCATCATCATTATCGCACATATGCTACAATACTTATACCAGGTTAATCTAAAAAGTCTCTTAAAAATTATTAGCTCGATTTGCTTAAGAACATAACTCAATTAATTAAAATCGATCTGTTAATACCCGCTTGACCTGAGACAAGAAATTAGTGAATGTTCACAAAAACGAGGAATGTTCGAAACAAATATATTCGAGAAATTATCAAAAATTAAATAAAAAGTGAATGTTCTTGGCATCGAAACTTACTCGGTATTTTCTAGATAGTTAAGGTTCGAGAATTTCTCGAGAATTATTAAAATATCGGATTATCACAATATTAAATTTTTTCGATAAAATCTCGAAAGTGGATGTTTCGAGAAATTATCTATTCTTCTCAATTTTTCGATATTTTGTTACTTTAAAAAATACGTATTTTCTTGTTTGTGCATGTCATTCTTTAGTCAAAGTTCATATTGATTGGTTGTAAATTATACTTAAGTTTATGGTGTAACTTAAACTTGATAAATATGGTAAGTACATTGCAACATGTCAAGACATTCGTAAAATAATATCCAAATGATACATTTTTTTCTTGCAGATTTATTCAGATAACTTTGACCTAAAAAAATGAGGATTGGTGCAGCAGAAAAACAAATATTATTGAGACTTCCTTAGGAACCATCAACATCTAGCACTAAGTTCTTATTGTATTAGAAAGTTGAAATTTTTAAATGTTACCAATCTTATGTTTTATGTTTTTATTTATACATTATTGTTAATTAATTTTAAAATATAACTTAAGTCTATTTTTTTAACATTTGGTGTATTGGTTATGTTTAAAATAAAAAAAAATTGCTTTTAAAACTAAATCAGCTTTTAATTTTAAATGGCAAACAAAATGAAAATGAAACAGAACAAAACTATTGCCAACGATTCATTAGTAATATCAATATCGAACAATTTTCTATATCGAAAACTGATCTCTAACGAACATTTTCTCGTCTTGCTAACGATAGCACTTATTATTCGATGTAGATATCATAAGCGAACCTTCGATATCGATCGATTTGCTGCCACAAACTGAACGACAGGTGAACTCTACGAGTTCAATCTCGAAACGCCTTCGATAGTCGTTCTTCGATATCTTTATCGAAGTTTGTGGTCAAGCGGGTATCGCAGATATATTTTTAATCTAAAAAATTCAACTAAACATTTTTTTATTTACAGCACTATTTAAAAATATTTTATAAATAATTTTATTTACAAAATATTATTTAAAATTTTATAAACAATATAACTTTTTCAACGCCAGTTTAAATATAATCTTATAAATAATCTTATTTACAAAATAATAATAATTTGATGATTCATATATAATATAAATGCATACATACATATATACCTAAAACTACATAAAGTAATTTACTTACATTTTTTTTTTAATTTACCAAATACTTTTCATTCTAACCTCCTATTTTAAAGGCTTGTTTGTAAATTTGTTCCTATTCGAGTATAAAATTTTAACATTTTTATAAAACTTAAAAGTGTAAATGCGTATTTGTGTATACGTGTGTGTGTTTATATAAAAGTCTGAGTAAATGTTTAGGTGTATATGTGTGGGTACATTATAATGTTCAATGTGTAGGTTTGTGAAAATTATAAGGTGGGCGTTTAAAATAAAGAAAGAGTTTTTCATCTTATTTCAGACAATTTTTTTTTCGTATTTTTCTACTTTGAAAGAAGAAAAAATAATATAAAAAATATTGTAACATATTCAGGTGTTTATAGTCGTAGTTATTGCATGTTTAAATGTTGAGGTTGGGTGACCCAATACAAGGACATTATTCTAAACAAAAAATAACAAATAAAATCAACAACAATAAAAATAAGAAATAACATTTATGGTAAATGTATTAGAATGATGTATGTAAACTTTTTCTATATATTTTAACGTGTACGTGTTGTATGCCACTCTGAGTAGGGCACTCTTGCACTGGGTAAACATTTTCTATTGTTTATTAAAAAATATTTAAGGTGAACAAATTAGAATTTTATTGAAATTTTTATGATATTAGTACAAATTGTAATTAATTTTAAATCATTATAATTAAATGAGGTAACAAAATATACAGGGTTCTGATTTATTTGTATTAAAGCAGCAAACAAATTTGACTTTAGCTTATCGAAAGTTTTCTGTTTATAGAAGTATCTCTATAAATTTGCAATAAAATTTGCGAAAATTTGTAAATACTCGTAGTATCGAGGATTTTGGGACCTGAGCATGGTGTGTTGCCTTTTACAGTTAGACTTTAGTGCATGAAACAACTACCAAACAATACAAAAGGTCAGTTCGTCCGCTCTTCCATTACGATGTATCACTTTTTATTGTAGTATATTCCAAGCCGAAATTTACGCGATAGTCATGGCAGCAAGACAAGTATCAATGTTACGAATATCCAACTGTAATATAGCTTTTATTCAAGCTGCTATAAAGGCATTAAAGACAGGTAATATTAGGTCTAAGGTAGTCAGCAGCTGTCACAAAGAGCTTCTAGCTCTTCGGGAACAGCATAACATTAATCTTTGCTGGGTGCCAGGCCAGAAGAATATTCTAAGCATTGAGAAAGCAAAAAAGAGGAGCGCACCTACCACAGGAGAATACAGTAAGAGAAGTTTTCCACCCCTATCCACCGTCATTCAAAAAACTAAGCAAAAAAAATCAAGAAATTAATGGTCAAGTCAATTGCATGAATCTGACAGCTATATAAGGAGTGCGATCGAAAAAATCTTAACACACGTTTTGCCGTATAAGTTTTTTCGGAAGCAATATTTAATTTCTTATTATTATTTTTTTTTTTTTTTTTTTTTGATCTAGTTATCATTGAAAAAAATGCCAGTTATTATTTTTAATGACAAACGAAAACGAAAAAGATGCACGTGTTACAAATTTTTAAAACATTTCAAAAAAATCTTAATAGCTACTACAAATAATTGGCCAAATAATTAAATTTCTACCGTTAAACTGTTTCCATTATTATTGAACAATATCAGGAGAATTTGACCATTGATAGGAAACCTGTTTCGGAAAGATAAAAAGGTTCACATGATATTGGGAAGGCCAGAAAATTGAAAGAATATTGAAAAGAACTCCAAACACATCTGGTAGAAAAGCAGCCCGGTTAACTCAGTGCTTGTTGAAAACATATAAAGTCCAAAAAGTTCCAAACAGGAATGCTGCAAAAAATTTAGAAGTCAAGAATAGGACACGGAAATTAAAATCAAATTTCATACAAAAATAATCATGTTGTATAATTGACGAAGAAACGTATGTGCTGGCAGAATTTTCGTCGCTTCTGTGTCAAATCTTTTATGTTGCTGATGCTCGAGGATATGATGAAGATAATTTTAGGACCGAAAAGTTGACGAAATTTCCTAAAGTATTCCTGGTATGGCAAGATTTATGCAGTTGCGGCAAAAGAAGCAAGTCATTTGTTAAATACCAAAAAATACACCAAAGAATGTTTGCTAAAAATCTTCTTCCTTTCATAAGAGAGCACAATGTGTCCACATATTTTAGGGGTAGTGTGATTTAGCTACATTACGCAAGGTGGCACACTGAAAATATGGAAATTTTGAGGTAATATAGTATGTTAAAATTATGCAAAATAATTAAGAAAAACTTTATAGATGAACGAATATAGAATTTTTTGAATTACGACTTCATGTGCAATGGAATTTTTTAACTCTAGCCTTATAAAACTTATATTCTTCATTATTTATGACTTATGTACTAAAAAATAATCAATTGTCATTGAGAACAAATGTAAAAAAAAGAATTTCCAAATGATCAATGCTACCTGAATATGAAGTGTATTTTGTGAATGATGCTATTATATTGAATATGATCACAAAAATTGAAGGAGTTACCTGAAAAATGTCAAAAACTGACGAATGAAACCAATAAAATTATATAATTTATTGCTTAATTTTTTCAATTGTCTTAAAAAGGGATATTAAATTTTCTTCAAAAGTCATAAAATTTGCTAAAGAAAAAATAATATTTGCAATTTTTATGATTACACATTATTATTGTTTATTCAAAGTATTAAAATATTTTAAAAAACAATGTGAATATGCAAAATTTCATAATTTTCGAAACAGCCTTTTTCTATAAAAGACTATGCTCTCTACTCAAAGAGATAGTTCATTATTCAAGGTATAATAAAAGAAAAATCTGTGAATATATATGCACGGATAAATGAAAGCAAACAAATTTTTTTCTTAGTCATTTGAAGATTGGTACATTACCCAAATTTTCAAATTCTGTTTCAATTGGAATACATCATATTATGAGCCACTGCATTTGGTATAATATTATGATTTACGATTCTACAAATTAGGGAATATTCTACAAGAATAACAGAATCGATTTAGGTAACATTTTTGTTTGAAGCACAACGTGGTTAGCCAGCCTGTACGAAGGACCAAATGCTTTCCTGACCACCGTATTTAAATCCTAATCTAAATGATGCGCAAACTGATAATCGAATGCAATATACATTACATTCCAAATGCTTTAACGTGTAACATATTTTATTTAATATATAATCTATTTTATACATTATATGAAATTATTTTGTCTTACACCGTAAGTTATTTAACGTTTTTTAAATAAAAAAAACCTTGTTTTTTATGGATCCCGTATATGTTCGACTAATAAATTGTTTTTTTTTTTTTTTAGTTTATAAACTTCCTTATTTTGTCAACTAGATCTTCTAATTCCTATAAAACCGTGTATAAACTTAAAAAAATCATAAATTAATATAAAATGAATAAAATGCTATTCCATGTATAACAAAAAAAAAAAACATAAAATTATCATAACCAAGCAATAAAACAGTGTAAAATTAAAGCAAATTAGAATTTCAAATCAATATCTTTTTTTATAGAAATGAATTTCAGATAAACAGCTAATGTTTTCTAAAAGAGCTTACATCATTTTGACCATTTTTGGACTTAAAGTAAAACGGTAGGAGAATGTTTAATGGTTATGTCCTTAAAGACATTTAAGGGTTAAAGTTTTGGAAGTATTAATATGTAACCATATTTATTTCGTACGTATAATTTAATAACTGTGTGTAAATTTTATTTATTTTTTTAGGACTGGAATTCTAAAAAAAGTTTATCTAAATATTTTATGAGTAAATACAAAAATATTATTTCCCCCTTATTGCTTTTTAAAAAATTTTGATTTTCTAATCGAATTTTACAAGATAAAAATTATACAAACATTTTTATTTAAAATAATGATGTTTTTAAATATAATCTGTAAATCTGCTTAGTGAAATATTAAATTTCAAAAACACAGTTAAGTGCATGAATTTCTATTGAAAATCACAACTAACATTGTGAACTATAATAACATTTTTAATTGAGTATAATCTATAAAGAAGAAATTCGATTATTTTAGAGTAGAGTAAATTTATGCAATACATTGTTATCCAAATATATTTATCTATGTATAGGTATTTCATAATATACATACATATGTATATTATTGTATTCAAAGGAAGATGTTTTTAAAACTTTTTAATGGCCTTAAACACATGGTGTTGGTTATGCAAGTTATGGCATTTAAAAAAATATATGTGTATATGTAAGTATTGCTTTTAGCAATCTACGTATGTAAAAGTAAAATAAATATAAAAACTTTAAAAGGAAGAGATACTTATATATAAGTTTACAACATATTTGTTTGATTTTTTTACAATTTTCTTCTTTGTTGTCGTTGTACCTTTTTTTCTTATTTCCTTTTCCAAATTATTATAATTTTTTTTTTATTTTTTGTTAACATCAGCTGTAGAATGTATTTTTTTTTTGTTATTGAAAAAGTATTACTTTGATTTGTTATTTCATGCTAAAGTACTGTTCAATTTGAATATTTTTTTCTACAAACTGCTATTAGGCTTGTTTGTTCTTCTCTTGTTTAAACAGTTGAATTGTTACCGGTATTTTTTTTTTTTTCTAAGTACAAAATTTTCTACATATGTTCTTGCAAAAGACAGGATTGTCTTTCTACTTCCTTGTTCCTTACTATTCCCCATACGCCTTAAAAATCTAGTCATGTGTATCCTTTATTACAATTTTGTTTTTAACGAAATTTTCATTGTCTTCTAGCAATTTTTGTTGCCGATGTCATCGTATGTAGTTCATTAGCTTAATTTATACATGATCATGTAGTATGTGTTCGCAAAGGAAATCTGATTATATGACTTTTTTTTTTTTTTTTCATTGCTTGCGTCTTCCTTCATTTCATTTGCAGGATATACAGGAAATGTCTACAATTTTTGGTTGTTGATATTGTAAGATAACAATACATTAAGGTATTTGTAATTTTTTGCTTTTTATTTTTTTTACCAAATTATTCATGGAGTTTGTGTCAGGAAATAAATAATGAAACTTTTGTGAAAGTAATTAAAAGTTATTGAGGCAAAAGAAATAAAAAATAGACATCTTTTCGATTAATTTCATGCTATTGAATTTAAATTTAGTTAGTTTTGAATATATGACTTGACAAATTTAATAAATGTGGAGAAAATAATTGCATTAAGTTGATAAAGTTATATTATGAATTAAAGAAAAGTTGTTAAAATGGATAAGACAACACGAATGCTGATAAAGTGTGTAGCGGTACAGAAAATACATATTAATTTTTGATAGTGTCTAATTATTGTCCACAAACTCTGCTTTGGTACCGCCAAACAGAGACAAGGCAACTTACGATTGTAAGCTTATTTAAAGGTATAGTAACAGAATAAATATAAGAAATAAAATTTGAATAGCTAGAATTTTAATATAAATTATGTTTTAATTTTTTAAACCTCAATTTCCTTTTTTCCTTTTCCGGAAAATTAGTTAAATAATTAAATCTCCCCAAAAACTCTGGTTCAAGTCTCTATATTCAAAAAACACATAAAGAAATAGTCGTATATAACTAATTCAAGCTCAAAAAAGAAATGACAAAAACATACATTTGGCTTTAGTTTTGGAAAAAACCCTGCTGGCTTTTTTATTTTTATTTTATTTTTCATAAGCATTTGATGGTGCGGTTATTAAGGCGTGGTTTATGAGCTCAACAAATTAAGCTGCAACATGCCGCAGTTATGGTTAATCTGCTGGAACATTATCAAAAATAAAAGGAAGAAAACAGAAAGAAAAAAACGCTGCAATGATGCAACCCAAAACTTTAAAAAGCACAAATTGAAGTTGAAAAAAATAAATACAAAACAACTAAACAAAGTTTTGGCTCTTAAAAAAGAAAAGAAAAATTAAAAAAAGAAAATAACATAATTCTGATTTAAACATTAGTCTATATGGATTTCAAAGTTGGCTCTTTTTTTAAACTAGTAAATAATGCCAGAAAAACCAAAGAAACAGCATCAAAATAAAAAGCTTGACTGGTTAAGGCACTAATGTTAAATGGGTTCATTGTATTGAATATTGCCAAATTACAAAAAATAAAAATTAAAATACACCAGGGAAGAAAAATCTGAGAAAATATAAAAATAGTGAGTTTCAACATCTAGAAATTCAAATAAGAAATTGTTTTACAATGAGAGTAAAAAAAGGCATACAGCGTAAAACATCCTGCAGCAACATGTAATGGGCTCATAAAATTGTTGTTATAAATGTTGTTTTATGTTGTTGTTGCTGCTGCTGATTTTATACTCCCTTGTCTTGTAAACAAAAGCATATTTTTATGCATAAAACGTATAAATAAAACATTAAGAAATAAAACGAAATATCAGCAGTTTCTTCATTTTTTTTTATTTTTCACAACGTCTTCTCTACTGTTTGCCTCTTTGAATAACAACATTCTTTTGTAATAATGTCTTTTTTGCTGGTTCATTGAAAATGAAATCTAAAATTCATTACATGTGCTATGTAACGAAATAAAGGAAAACCCTACACACGAACGCACAACTATTAAGCACGCACGTACGTAAAACAGGAAATACTCATCTATATATATATACATACATACATACATACATACATACATATAAACACTATAAAATATAATACAAAGAAAAACCTACATCTTTATAATACATATGTGTGTCTTGAGTACTTTTTCACTATACTTACACATATCAACGTGTGTGTATTTGTATGCGAAACATAAGGAACTGCCTACTTTCGTTCATATTTACTTTTACACCCAAGTAACCGTATGGCATTTATGATCTCTTGGGATACCAACAACCAGAATGAACCCAGATAGCAGAAAAAGGTTTTTCTTTATTTTATTCTTTTAATTCTCCTTTAATACTTAACCAGACTGTGAACTAAATGAAAATAAGAAAAGTAGATCGAATCAAAAAAATTTAACATATACATATATATATAAAAATTACATACACATAGCTCTGCTCGGAGAGTTGAGGATGTGAATACAAAATAAAAAGAAGAAAATATTAGTTTGATTTTTTATTTTTGTTAACCAATGGGAATAAGATGAATTGCAATCAATTTCTAAAAACCAAATATCACTTACACTCACTTACTTATTCGTTACATACAAATCAACACATTAAATCTTTGATTGTTGTTTGTTTGTTTTTTTTTTTTTTTTTTTTTTTGTTTACTCGTATTTTTCTTTTTATATAATAAATCTAAGAAATAAGTCATATAATTTGTGTTTGCCTTTAAATCAGCAAATGATTGATTTTTTTTTTTTTTTTTTTTTTTTTTTAGCAAAAATAAAAAGTATTTAGCTTTAACATATTTTAGTATAATTCCTGCCATTTAACAATTCCTTGTTAGTATTATGAGATTGGTCAAGTATAGTTTTTATTCATAAGTATTGGTATGAATAATATTGGTGTTGATAATTTTGGTATTATCCTTACTTCTAACTAGAAACGAAATAATATCAAACTGCAGTCACAAAACAGTCAATTGGTATAACAAGATAACTTGATATCCGGGTTCTAAAGCAATATACATATTTGTTTTATAGGCTATAAGACATGGTACGCCAAAATTATCTTAAAATCTTATATCATCAACATTTCACTTTCATAATTTGTAATTATCGGAGATACTTTTTTTTAATATATTTAAGAATTAATTGTTGAAAATAAAAAAATTTTTTAAATTTCAAAACATCAAAAAAATTAAATAAAAATATATTTAAACTAAAGTTTTTATTCATATGATATCAAATTTAAAGAAATAAATAAAAAATATTGTAATATTGTTACATCCAATTTAATTTTATTTTTGGTCCAATATTTCCTTTATTTTTTAAAGGTGTTGTGTTAAAAAGTTTCACCTGCAGAATCGTTTTAATTGAGGCAGGCTTTCATATTAAGCCATGGTTTCTGTTTATGCTAAATAAAATTTAGTCCAATTTTTGATGATTTTGTTTCTACAATTTCGAAACATAATTAATAATTATCTTTTAGTCATCTAGATATATAATTCGCTTAGCATTTTTTCTCTTTCCAGAGCTTTCTGAAGCTCCAAGAATATGTAGAAAATTAAAATTTGGCTTAATTATAAAACTTTTCGTCCAACAAATCCTAACGGAGCCATATTTTGAAATTTTTATCAGGGAGCGGATATAAGAGGATTTATGTATCTTTTACTAAAAAGTTTTTGTCTTTCCAAAGCTTTCTAAAGCTCCCAGAAGACGTAGAAAATTAAATTTCGGCTTACTTATAACCCTATTTGTCTTACAAATCCTAACGGAGCCAGATTTTTAAATCTCTAAATACGTGTATTTATATATATGGATTTATATATATCTTTCATTGCTTTCTCTCCAGAGCTATCTGAAGCTCCAAAACGACGTAAGCAACTAAAAATCGGCTTACTTATAAAACTATTCATTCTACAAATTCCAACTGAGCCAGATATTTCTATCAGGGACCGAAAAGTCTGTTTTGGTATTAAGAACTTTTGAGTTGCTATACTTATTGTTTACTCTCCAAATCCTATCAAAAACTGATTCTGTATTCAGCCTGTGAGAGCATTTATGACGATTTTTTATTTTGAACGGTTTACGAATTTAAAACATTAATTAATATTATCCTAATATATTCTAACGGCTTGAAATAATTGACTTCGATTAAGGAAAAAAAGGTGTCCATATGTTGTTCATATTTTTTTTTTTTTTTTTTCTTTTAATTAAATTTTCGCATTTGTTTGTGCAAATTTTCATTATTATATTATTTTTCCTGGCATTATCAGGCTTGTATTTAATAAATTTTAACTTGAATATTATAAGAATTATTGATTTGTTCAAAGAAATGTAGTCTTTTGATATAATTATTAACCTCTGCTAAAAACCGGTTAACCGGTTTTTTCTGAATTTCAAAATAGCAACTATTCGAACTATTCGAAAATCGGTTTCTCAAAAAAGTCGAATAATCGATCACCCTAGTATGCATAGATTTCGATGAAATATGATTTGTTTGATTTATAACGACTTTATCTCTTTGATTAAAGAAAAAATATTTATGAATTTTTGTAAATTTTTGAAATTTAATTTTTTTTTTTTTTTTTTAAATTTTTTAGGAAATTTAAATTTTTTTTTCAGAAAAAAGGCTTAATATCTGAAGAACTGTTGAGCGTTTTAAAAACTAATGTAAATATGATGTGAAGACAATTTTAATGAACATATTTTGATATATATTTTTCTTTTAATCAAATCAGCAAGTCATTTTCGAGATATGCTTTAATACAGGGGTTCTCACAAGACCTCGCTTCGCGACCCCCTTTTGATATTGCAATGGAAATGCGACCCACTACAACTTTGACTAATTTAAAAATTAGAAAAAATGTAAAGATAAAGTAATTTTAAAAAATAATATTAATAATTTCGACATTGTTTTCTTTGAATATTAAGAATTTTAAGAATATTAAGATCGAATCTCTGTTTTGAGGGACAAAAGAGTAAAAAAGATATTTTTACATAAAAATGTATGTTGAAGAAAATTTGTTTAATATTTTTAGGGCTTCGGAGCCAACAAGCGGATATACTTTGCTATATTTCAACTATTTAAGATGCTTTTAAATCTGTTGATCCAAAATTAAATTCAAACGAATTTCAACTCTTTTTTTAAAATGAAACTGGTACTTTCTTAATACTAACATTGATAGTACTTTCTGTTTTTAAATTATAAAGTTGCTTAAGCAAATTTTCTTTATATAGCCGGGAAACTTAGCGATAAAATAAAATGTTTGTGTACTGAAAAAAATTTTATAAAAAGATAAAATAAAAGTAGAATTTCATGTGAAAAAACTATAGTTTCATCAAATTTAAGTGAACTACATATTTATCTTTTTAATTAATTGTTTAATTAATTGTTTAATTAATTTTTAATTAATTTTAATTAAAACTTTGTAAAGTTTTCTTTATACTGTGTCATTGGACAGAAGTGTCCGGTAGACAAAAATTTTGTAGGAAGATCCTCAAACCATGCGTAAAAATTTACTTAATATGGGAGAAATATTAAAAAAAAAAAATCAAAATTGATCTTCAGTTCCCTACCATCGATTGAAAGTCATGGGTCTAGAAAATTTCGTCTAAAAAATAGTATTAAGTTTGGTCTTGAAATGGGTATCATTTGCCAATTATAACAAAAATATTTTAACAAATTTTGTTTTTCTTATAAAATTTATAATAATTTTATAATTTTGTTCCCTTTATGGCTAAAATATTAAAAATTAGCATTGTAGTAATAAGTACTATTGATAATATATGATTTTCCAAATTTGTTCAAAAAAATGTTCATCAAACGTCTTCTAGCGAAACAAAATCCCACGGAAAAAATATTTAAAACAAATATTTTTTCCATAACCAGCATAAAATTACGAATTTTTTGATCCTAGTTCGATTAAAAAATCTAAATTTTTTTTATTAAAATGTATGGGACCCATTACCCAAGCAAATTTTTACGCATCATTCGAGGGGTGTTCCTATATCGACACTCTATTGGACAGCATTACTTTCTTCGTTTGATTATAGTTGTCTTTTTGAAGCATAATATTTTCAATTAAAGGTTTCTTCATTAGTAGTTTCTAAAAAGAACTCATTTTACGCTTGTCTTTAATTTGGATATATTTTGTAAAAATATGTATTTCTTTTTTTAAATAGTTTCATGTTTTTAGTGGAATTTTCATTTGAACTTGTAAATAATATTTATATTAAAAAAATTTATGTTTAAGAATATGTTTCAGGAACTCTTCGCGACCCCCCACTAATGTACTTACGGACCCCTTTTGGGTAGCGGACCCCCATTTGAGAACCGTTGCTTTAATATATGGTGCATTGGCTGAAATATCCCGTACCGCAAAATCAGAGTTTTCCTGTTTTATTTATTCCACATTTATTATCCTTTAATTTATCAAAATATCTATATTTATTATTAAATAAATATTTTCTGAATGTTATCGTAAAAATAAAAATACTTTTTAAGACCAAGTACTTTATTTGATGTTTGATTTGGTGCATAATTTTTTGGGCAAAATGAGATATATGTATAAAGTTTAAGAAAGTGATTCTAGATAAAATTAAATATGTTCTAAAGCTTTTGTGCAGTTATAAAAAGCTCAATATTATTATGTTTATAACAAAATAAGTTTAAAAATGTTTGTTTTTTATAGAAAAATAATAATATAAAATAAATTACATTTTATTCCAAAAATTACGGAAAAATTATATTTTTCTAAATGGTGTGAAAAAAATTGTTTTAATGCTTGACCAAAACTCTAAAAGAATAAAAATTTTAGTGATTAATTTATAAAGGTATCTACTCAAAAACATGTTTTAAACAAAACTCAAAATTTTGAGAGTATAATAAAATTTTTAAAACAGATATGTGAAATTAATTAAGTTTCATTAATACAATTTGTATAGGAAATTTGCATTTATAATTTTCCTATTTGTCTATTTAAAAATTCAGAAACTTTATTATAAATTTTGGCATGATATATGCGACTTACATTAGGATTAAGTAACTAATGATTGAAAATATCTTAAACCAGAGATCATTTAATTTTCTGCTTATGAATATTTTTTTTTTTTTTTAACTTTCTTTAAATTTATTTATATACCAATTTAACTTGAAAGAAACAGCTTTTAAACTAATATTCAAAATATCTATAAATAAATTAAGTTGAACATTTCTTATTGACTTAAGTTTGGTTTTGCAAATGTTCAATGTTTACATTTCTAACCATAATTAAATTTTATAAAAAAACTACTTCTGTATATAAACGCTTTTCTTTGTTAAGAAAAAAACTATTTATGTATCTTACGCACACACATCTACATCCACACATACATACTTATACAAATATTTACTTTTGGTCTTGAAATGTGTGATAAGCATTTTTCTTTAGGGAATTATATATTTTTTCTTTTTATTTATAATATATTTTTATCATTATACAACTACATACATTAACCACATACACATAAAACATATATATTTTGTTTGTAGTGAACTGCTAGTTTTTTTATATTTTCTCAAGTTTCTACTCTTTTCTTAGTTTCCTGTTAAAGGTATGAAATATGTTTTTGATTTTGAAAAAAAAAAAAAAAAAAAAAAAAAAATCATAAAATATCCAAGTAATTTCTTGTATAAAATGTTAAGAAAACATATTATTTCTTCTTATACTAATTTTATTTTTTGGTCTCTTAGTTCAGTTAGTTTTTTTTTTCGTTTAACACAAATGTTTGTTACAAACTGATAACAGATAAATGATTGTGTTAGTTTAGGCCATAAAAAAATTTCAACATACATTTATATACACAAATGTATGTACATTAGAGTGTTCCGAAGAAAGGCTTTTTTGAGATTTCGAAGTAGGAAGACCCCTCAAACGATTCTTAAAATAAAAAATAATTCTTAAAATTTATCTTTAGTGTCTTGAAAAATCATGGCTTCCATACATCTTAGCAAAAAAAAAAAAAAAAAAAGGTTTTTGATGTCAACAAATCGCAATTTTGAGCTTTTTATGAGAAAAATATTTAAAAAATTTCCCCCTGAATTTTTTGTTTTGTTAGAAGACTTTTTACGGCATTTTGATGAAAAAAATTTTGAAAATTATCTATTATCAGGAATATTTACTTCATTATTTTGGCATGATATACTAAAATGACGGCTTATGAACCAAAATTTTTGGAAAACATTTTAAAGATATTTTGTTCATAACTGGATAAAAATTACGATTTTTTAACCCATTTCAACACAAAACTTAATGATTTATTTCGACGAAATGTTCTAGACTTGTGACTTTCAATCGCTGCACGTTGGGGTAAAATGTGTCAAAAGTGACACTTAACTGAATTTTAAAATCTGAATTTTTGTACTAAAGTTGGGTACCGAATAAAAAAAGATAAAAATGTGTATCAACATCTATTAAAATCTTTAAGCTAGGTTATGTTGTTTTGTTATAAGGAGCTGTCAAAGTAAAACATTTTTTTACATTTTTGAAAAATAGTAAATAATTAAATTTTCATCAGCTTTCAGTGCATTTACTTAAAATAAAATTTTAAAATGAAATCGTCAATTTCAGATATCTAAGTGTACTTTTCTTCAAATATTTGTAAATTATATTTTGTACTAATATTTTTGTTATTTTTTTGAAAATTTTCCTAAAATACACTAATTTTCAAATTTCATGGAATGCAACTTAAAATGTTGTTTGTTTGTTCTGAAAATTTTCTAAAAAATAGTATATATTGTCCACTTTAATATTATAAAAAAAAAAAAAATCGTGCGCATATATAGCCCGATTTGAGAAAATCATTTTTTTCAAGAAAACTCCAGTAGATTTCCTACAAAAGACAGCTTAAGTATCAGACATTTTCTTTGCTTTATCAAACATTAAACAGTGGGGAAGAATCGAAATAAATATGTAACTTCTAATCGGCTGGTTGGATTTACATAAAATTTCACATACACATGCGTAGCAGAGTACAGTAGCAATTTGAAGCAGGATCCCATATACGCTTCAGGAGCGGAACTATGGGGGTTCAAAATAGAGTACTTGTGTCATGGAAAATGTTTAACCACTAGAGAATTTTTGTTCCTTACACGATTTCCAAGATTTTTATATCACCTTAAAGTCCTTGATAAATTCTTAAGAAAACATGCTTGTACTACATATCTTATATATATTTCGAGTTATATATATTTGAATTTTCAAAAATCTCAATTTTACAAAATCTTGGTTAAGATTTTTCCATATATAGCCAAATATTTTTAAACGATTTTATTATACTTTACGCAGTTAATTAAAAAACAAAATTATCTATCGAACAAAGAAAATTTTGAGTCGTTATCATTATTGAGTCAAAAGTTAAATGATTTGGAATCGGAAAGTTTGCAAAAATTAACCAACAGACGGACAGATGGACGGACATTAGAATTCTCTCAAGAGAACCTGAAAATTCAAAAAGTATTTCTTTTTTTACATCTCGATTAACATGAAAACCAAATGTAAGTATTAAAATTTTTTATCACCTTTCTCTGAATTAAGTGCCATTTTCGACCCATTTAACCCAAATGTATAGACAGGCGGACGGACATTGCCATGCTGCCAAAAAATATTTTAGAATTCTAAAAGTGCATTTTTTACTTACTTATAGATAGAAAACTTAAACGTGATCATAAAAATGTTGATACCACCCTTATCTGAATTATGCATAATTTTCAAAAAATTTAACTCTAATGTATAGAAGGACGGACAGACATTACCGTTCTGCTAAAAAAATCTTAAAATTCTAAAACTGAATAGCAATAAAAAAAAACAGAAATCAGTAAAAAAATAAATAAATCGTGATCATTAAAATATTGATATCACCTTTCCCTGAATTACTCGCCATTTTCCAACCCTTTTATCCCAATGTGCGCTGGCAGGGCTAATTTTTACGCATCGTTTGAGGGGTCTTCCTACAAAATTTTTGTCTACGAGACTCTCTAATGTACATATCTATATGTATGTGTTAGTTTATGTATATATGATAACAAGCTATAACTCTTGGAATTTGTCTTAAGAAAAGGAAAATTATATTTTGAGAAAAATGTCTGTGATTTTAAAAGGATATTTTCTTAATGGAGTTAGTTTTTTTCTTGTGTCATAAGAGTAATTATTTTTAAGTATAAAATATTGAAAATAAATTCCAGGGTAATTTAAAAGCATTAATAGTTTAAAAGTGAATATTTAATTTTAAAATTTTAGATATCTTTAAAATACATAAATATTAAACAGAATTATTTTTCTATCATTATTTTTTGTAGTAATTCCTTAGAAATATTTTAATTCTGGTAACTGTAATTAAAGCTCTTCATTGAGGAACTTAACATAAAAGTTTTTTATTTTTTTTTTTGCTACTATTCCTTTTATAGCCCCACCGACAAAGAACTACTTAACAAATTGATAGAGCAGAGCAAAAAAAAAAAAGGAAACTAAAAAGCCAAAAAAAAAAAAACATTAGTGCTCGTATTCCGTATTTCAAATAATACTTTCGTATATAAAATTCTTTTACCACCTTTTTCCAAGTAGATACTTTAAATAATTTATCACTATATCTGCCTTTATATTTCCAATTCCCTTGATCCAACCGCCCGCTCGTTGTCAAATTGTTGAAATGTAGCTAGTATTCGTTTATCTGCACAAATACTTAAAAATGTCAAAATAAAATGAATGATATTAAAATAATTTTTCATACAAGTCTTTGCAATTTTACTGCAGTTTTTTTTTTTTTTAACTTGAATTGAAAAATTAGAGAAAAAATGTGAAAAAAAATTATAAAAAATTCAAGAAAAATAGTGGAGAATAAAAAATAAAAGAAATATACGTAAAACTAATATCAAACTGTCTGTAAATATAATTTTTCTTTCCAAATAGCAGGCAGGCAGCCAGCCACCAAACCAAACATCTCTCTTTATACCTCTAGCTAGGCAGCAAAACCTTCCATTAAAATTGAATAACAACATGAATGATGAAAAAAATAATAGAATAAAAGAAAAAAACTATAGCACTTACATAAGAGTTCCATAACCTTTAAAAATGAGTATATGCATTGATAGAAATGAAGAAAGTATGAATGAATGAAAGAAAAAAAATACTACAAACGCCCAGCTTTGAACAAATAGAACAAATTTTTCTGAATAAAAAAAAAGAACATTTTATATAAAACTATTTTGGAAAATATAAAGGGAACCAAACCATCAGCAGCAGCAACAAAAACAACACTTTTATAACAACATCTATAATAGCCATTTATTCTGCAAGGCATGTTGCAAAGATGAAACAAATAGAAAACAAAGAGAGGACATAGTAGGTATGTTTCTTTTGCAATTCTTGACCAAAGTAGGCCTTAGAACCACTAGACGGCCGCAGGAATCAACAACCTCAAAAATCTTTATTTATTTTTAAAAAAGCTGATGCGAATGATGTAGCTTATTGTGTACCAGTATAGACGTTATCAGACCATGTTATATCCAAAGGCATATTTGTCTATTTATATTCCAATAATGGCGGCGTATTTTCTAGTTTCCGTTTCCGCGAGCTGTTACAACGATAAAAGTCAAGTTTGTGCCTGACATTCATAGGCCATAATTAAATGAGTTATTTTTATAAAATTTTCTAAAGTATTAAGAAAAAAAGGAAACAAACAAAAGTTTTCATGTGGTAAGTTTGTAAATACGTTAGTTCAAATAGCCATGATTAATTTCTTTATTTAGGAATTGTAAATAACTCCCAACAGCCATACTTTAACTCCTAGTTAAAGCCTAACAATTAACCTGAAATTATTTTGAGGTAATTTATTATAATACTTTTAATACGCCTTCCAAATCCCTACTCTAGCATTCCCAATCGACCCTCTCTCTCTCAATTGAAGTGTAAACATTTTCTATTTAATTTTATTAAAACAAATATTAAAAACAAAATGGAGGCAAAACAACACAAGTCTTTTTCTTTTTTTTTTGTGCACAACTTATTTTGGCCAAATGAAAAAGTACCAACAAAACCTTATATATCTCTAAAAGAATTATAAAAAACAAAAACCATTGCCAATTGATGTAGAGATTGTAATTTTATTTTTTGGCAGAGTACAATGTACTCGTGTAGATGAAATCATATGTTATGCATAAATTATGCAACAATATGATGCACTTGGATGTACAAATTAGAATTTGTTGTCTAAAGGATGTAAATATAATTTTGAATTTTAATATGTTGGTAATATTTCCAACTAAGTAATGGAATTATGTGGTAAATATTTTTGTATCTTTATAAGCTTGTAAATACTGTTTAGAATTATAGTATACATATGTGGATTTTTTTTACTTAAATGATTATGTTGAGAAAACAGGAGTTAAAAATTTATTGGAAATAAGGAGTGAGATCGAGAAAATTCTAACACACAGCTAAGAGGCAAAATCTTAACTTTTTAATGATAACTATGTTGATTTGTTGTAAGTTTGATTAAAATGAGTGACAAAAACGAAGTACATGCTAAAATTATTAAAAATTAAAAAAAAAAAAAAATCCAAATTGTTCCTACAAATAATTGGCAAAAGAATTAAAGGTATGCCTGCAATCAAACTCTTTCCAATGTTAGTATCGGGAGAATTAATAGGATTGATAAGAAACCTGGTTGGGAAGAAAAAAATTTAATGCCAAGAATAGAGCACGGAAATTAAAATCAAATTTCATACAAAAAATATCAATCTATATAAAGAACGATGAAACATATGTACTGGCAGATTTTTTCGCAGCTTCCGGGTCAAAATTTTTATGTTGCTGATACTCGAGGAAATGTTGAAGATAAGTTTAGAACCTAAAAGTATACAAAATTTCCTAAAAAATTCCTGGTATGCGGCAAAAGAAGCAAGTCATTTGTTACAATGGGCTCTATAAATACCAAAATATACATCAACTTTTCATAAGAGAGCACAATATATCCGCATATTCTTGGACGGATTTGGCATCATGTCATTACGGTAAGAAAGTTCTGGAGTGGTTCCAAAACATAGTATAGAGAGATCAATCATCCGAGATGTGGAGAGATATTGGAATCTTGTGAAAGGAGAATTGAACAGCACAAAAAAGTGTCCCAAAATATCGAAGATTTTAAAAGGAGATGATTAAACTGTTCCAAGAAAGTGACTGAAACAACCATCAAATCTGTAATGGTAGGGTTACCAAAAAAGGTAGTGATTAGAACTATAAAAGTACTAACCACTATTAAGATCAACCTTTTAGAAATTATTTTATATATGTTCCGATTTTTTCGATCTCACCCCTTAGATGTACCCTAGAGTGTCCGTCGAAAAGCTGTTTTGTGACTTCGATGTAGAAAGATCCCTCCAACGCACATTGGGGTAAAAGGGTTTGAAAAAGGCTATTAATTCAGGAAAAGGCGGTATCAATATTTTAATGATCACGTTTTTTTTTATTGATTATTAGTTAAAAAAATTAAGTTTTAGAATTTTAAGAATTTTTAGTTTTTTTAGTTAAAAAACTTCAGTTTTAGAATTTTAAGATTTTTTTTAGCAGAACGGTAATATCTGTCCGTACGTCTATACATTAGAGTTAAATGCACAATTCAGAGAAGGGTGGTATCAACACTTTAATGATGACGTTTAATTTTCCTATTTATTATAAAGTAAAACAATGCATTCAAATGCAAGTTTTTTGGCTGAATGGAAATGTCTGTCCTTCTATACATTTGGGTTAAATGGGTCGAAAATGCCACTTAATTCAGGGAAAGGTGATATCAAAATTTTAATACTTTTATTTGGTTTTTATATTAATCAAGAAGTAGAAAAAAATATTTCTCGAATTTTAAGATTTTCTTGATGGAATTCTAATGTCCGTCCATCTGACCGTCTGTTTGTTCATTTTTTCAAACTTTCCAATTCAAAATCGTTTAACTTTTAACTTAATAAAGATAACGACTCAGAATTTTCTACGCTCGATAGATGATTTTGCTTTTTAACCAACCGCATAAAATATGTTATAAAATAGGTTGAAAATATTTGGGTATATATATAAAAAGCTTAATCAAGATCTTGTAAAATTGAGATTTTTGAAATTTCAAATGTATATAACTCGAAAAATATATAAGATAAGTAGTATATGCAAGCATGTTTTCTAAAGGATTTATCAAGAACTTTAATGTAATATAAAAATCTTAGAAATCGGGTAAGGAACAAAATTTCGCTAGTGGTTAAACATTTTCCATGACACTAGTACCCTATTTTAAACCTCTATAGTAGAAATTTCATGCAAATCCAACCGATTAGAAGTTAAAGATTTATTTCGATTCTTCCCCACTTTGTATACCCACCATCAAATGATTTTGATTCCGTGTGTAACATGTCGAAGGAATCATCTAAGACCCCACAATATATATATTCTGGGTCCTGGTTAGATTCTGAGTCGATCTAGCTATGTCCGTCAGTTGAAAGCAGGATAGAGCTCGAACGGGACAACGTAGGGAAGCGAAATTTAGCACAAATATTTGTCTTATATAAGGTTTGTTAGGGATTAAAAATGAGCAAAAAATCGGTTAATAAACAAAAAAGTTATGGGCTAAAAACTAGAAACACAGGGTGTCCGTTTTATACTTTTCTGATGATATTTCTTCAACAAAAACATGTACAATAACGAAATTTTGTACGTATAGTTCGGGGATCGATATAAGCTCGGAAACCTAAAATGGGCGTGGTTCGCCCACTTTACCGCCCACCTCCCATATAAGGTGAAAATCAACGAAATTGTGTTTCAATAGTTCAAGGACCAATGTAAACTCGAAAACAAAAATGGGCGTGGTCCGCCCACTTTACTGCCCATTTTATCGTCCCTCCCATATAACATAAAATTTTAAAAAGTTGATGGTGGATATATAGATTCGGCCGGGCCGAATATAACATTCGCGCTTGTTAATATTTGATAAAGCACAGAAAGTGTCTGCACTTAAGCTGTTTTTTGTACGAAATTTACTGGAGTTTTTTTTGGAAAAAAAATTATTTTCTCAAATTGGGCTGTATATGCAGCACTATTTTTTTCATAATATTAAAGTGGACAACATATACTATTTTTCAGAAAATTTTCAGAACAAACATCTTGTAACAAATTTAAGATGCATTCCATGAAATTTGAAAATTAGTGTATTTTAGGACAATTTTCAAAAAAAAAAAAAATAACAAAAATATTAGGACAAAATATTATTTACAAATACTTGAAGAAAAGTACACTTAAATATCTGAAGTTGATAGTTTCATTTTAAATTTGTACCTTAAAAAACTTTTTATTTAAAATAAATACAATGAAAGCTGTTGAAAATTTAATTTTTTACTATTTTTCAAAAATGTAAAAAAATTCCTAACTTTTCCTTATAACAAAACAACATAACCAAGCTTAAAGATTTTAATTGATATATGTGTCAATATTTTGTCTATTTTCATTCGGTACCCAACTTTATTACAAAACTTTAAATTTTAAAATTCAACTAAGCGCCAATTTTGACACATTTTACCCCAACGTGCAACGATGCGTATTAATGAAAAATATTAAAACAATTTTTAAATTTCATATTTAGTTCACTACTAACGATTGAAAATCTAAAGTCTGCTAAATTTTTTTTTATTAACCAAATAGCTCTAAAATATTTGTTAGCCATTTTTTGACACGAATTTAGCCATTTTTGGTCACCAAGAATTAGCAACATTACTCAGAAGAGATATCGACTAAAGTTCTTTTATTCGGTTAATTAATTTTGTTATTTAATCAATTGGATAACATTTTACAAAATTTAATAAAATAATGGGATATGTATTGAGAAAACTGGACCAAGATTTTGAAAAATTTACATACTTAGTTGAAATCTTAAAAAATGTTTACATTTTTCAATGTGCATATTTCATTATTTACTGGGGAAATCAGAAAAATATATATTTTTACAAAACTACATACTCCAGAGAATATAAATCTGTTTGTTGTTTTTCTTTAAAGTTATCAGTAACAAAAAAACGCATTTTTTAAAAACTTTGTTAACATTTAAAACTTTATTACAGTTTATTAAATTTTGTTACACTATTTCAACAATAGATGTAAATTTTTTTAACTGGTTTCAATCTTTATCAATTATTTATGACACACATATTCTGTTTGTTTTACAGTTTTTAACCTGCACCTTTTTTCCAACCCACTTTTCGTTGCCGAATCTATTTTAAATATCGATCTGTTCGTTATTTAGTATTTTAATTGATAGATTATGAAATTGCTTTTATTTGATATTTCATTCGCCGAATTTCTTATAGCTTAACTATATTTTTTTCGACTTATAATTGGGTGATGGAGTTTTCAAAAAATTTTGACCAAAATTAATTTGATAATATATTCCATTTATCAAGTTTTTAATTAAATGGTTTGGAGAATAAAACATCTTCAGACAAGTATCCGATATGATTACAGGAATTAAAATATTAGTTTTAAAATGTAAAAAAAAATAATAATTTAATTTTTTTTTTTTTTTAAAGAACTTAAAAAAAGAAAAAAAATTTTGGTGTTTTACAATTTATAAGTATTTCTTACTGATCTCTCAAAACTAAAAATATATATGCATATATATTCCTAAGGCTTTACAGAATCATAAACTTTTAACTATTTCCGATACTATATACATTAAATTAAATAATTGCAATTTAAAGTGTAAACAATTTTTTCTTTACATGCTTTAATTTCCTTGCATGATATCGTGAATATGACTTCCTGATCAGTGAATAGATATCAAAAAGTCATCTAATGATAAGCCCATGTTAAATTCATTGAAAATAATTCAGATTTATTTGGATGTGAATAAATCGCGTAGCGTTCTCATGATTGTCGGTTGCTTTTAACAATATGTATAAAATGCCAAAACTGAATTATATATGACTATAGAATTTCAAATGGCTAATAATATTCAAATATATTTAATGGAAATACAGAAAAGATCTAATGCCTTTAACCAGTGTTTAGATTGCGAGTTAACTCTGTAATTTGTTAATAGTTTATATTTAATTTTCTTTTTATATTCTCTTAATTGCATTAAATAATTCACACATTAAACTACTTAAATATCTACACATTAAATCTTTCAAAAATTGTACACTGATAACATTTTTAATCTGTAAATTGACTGTTAGAGGGTTAAACTTTTTGTAAATTCTTATTTTTTATAATTTACCTGCAATATTTGTGAAAAATTTTAATTCTTAAGCATCATCTTACCTAAAAAATAAAAAAGAAATATAATTGAGTATTAATATAAATATTTATAGTTATCGAATAAAATATTTATTTTATTTTTATCACTTCTAATTTAATTGTTTTTATTTTATCCTTAATTTTTAATACATTTAAATAAAAGAATTTATATGATTATTAAATTTTAACATCAACAAAAAAATATAAGATTTTTACCTAAATCCAAAACTATTGATTTTCAATCCATAGTCTTAGCTCATTTTTACCAAATAATATATGACCAAAAAAAAAAAAAAAACCCCTTATTTTATCAGAGCAAATAAATCTTTAACATATTTATGTTAAAACTGACTGTATAACAATACCATAGTAGATTATATAATATACTTAGTAACCTATTTACAAATGTTTTTGAAATGATTTTCTACTACTTTATCATTTTCTTTACTCCTTATTACTTTAATCTTCTAATCTAATATAGTAAAAATGTTAAAATGCTATAGTCTAACTATTTATTTTACATGTAAGAATGACTTGTCTGTATTGTATCGATGTATATATGTTTTCAAATGTATTGTATGCCAATACAAAAATAATTTATCTTTTGCAAGTAATTTTTCACCTAAACAATACAATAATACATTCAATGTTATATACACATATTTAAAGGGCATTTGGCTAAACTTAACTGAAAATAAATACGATAAATTATTTGTGTTTATTTCTTGAAAGTAAAAATACTCGGTTGGTTGTATTTATTGTTTAAGGCAAAACAATGAAAAAGAAAATCCTTAAAAAAAAAGAAAACTAAAGAAACTAAAGAAAAATCCTTTAAAGAAAATTAAATAAAAATTCAAGAAAACTAAGACAAGTGAATTGCGTCAACAACTTTTACTACATTGTAATATTATACAGTGGAACCTATTGGAAATGGTAGAAATTATACACTTAGGTTATCGCTATAAAACTGTCAAATATATTGAGTTTTTCCAAGAGCTGAAATATGATAATAAAGTTATCCAGCAAAAGCTTAGTAATAATATAATGATAACAACATACCGTCTGCATTATATGAAAAGATATTAGTCTACCTACTTTTAACCCGATATGTAATCAATTACTTGAGATCATATTTTTGGATATGTTACTTTTTTTTCCATTAAATTATAAAAACTATATATTTTAAAAGTGGGTAAAACATGAAAATAATTACTTATTTTTCCAAGTCGACCGAAAATTTCATTTCGACAATTCATGTTTTAAATAAATAAATTAAGATGAGCTTACTTACTTACTTACTTCAGAGCTTACTTGTAACCGATAATGTAACTAGTTACTATTTATTTTGCTAATAATGACTTCTGTAATACCCCAGCAAAAACTTAGCTTCTATTTTTAAAATCAACAGCTTCCTGTATGCATTACATTGTAGCCTTATTCGCCACTCGCAGCATTACTTAATACTACTTCAATAACTGGTATTTAGTAAATATGAAAGTAATTTGATTTTTAAGTGGATCAGTTGTCTAGAGCGCCTAACTAAAAAAACGTGTTTTTAAAATTAAAGTGAGTTCAACTCCCACTCAAGGTAAACGCATTTTTTTATAAATTGTGTTTATTTATTTCCCTATATAAAAACTACTTTTTAGCACACAAAAATATAAAGCGATTGTGGTGTAGTGAGTAAGACTGCAGACTAACAAACACAACCAGTATGTTGATGCATGGGTTCAAATCTCAACCGAGCCAAATGTTTTTTTTTTTTTTTTTTTTTTTTTGTGCGGAAAAAAACTGCATCAAAAACCGCTCTTTTGGAACCCAAAAAAAAAAAAAAACTTATTTAATTTTGGACATCTCGAACAAAATTCATCAGTTATAGCACCAAAAATGGAAGTAGTTTTTCATACCGACTTCGCTTACAAATCACGTTATTTGGTAAGCGAAGTTTTTGCTGGGTCTTTGAAATTAATGAGTTATTATATAGCTTCAAAGTAATCAGTTCTTTTAATGACATCTAAGTAATGGCTTTCGGAAATGCCTACCAGTAATAATATATAGTAAGTAGTTGCCTCTAATGACATCAAGGTGTTAACATAATGAGTTATTCATCTAATATGTAAGTAGTGAGGAGCCACTATATTAACTTCTTAGCTCATTACATGGCAAGCAAAGTTTTTGCTAGGTAGATACTACAAATCTAAAATTCTTCTAAAAATTATATTGAAACTGGACCTTTTTTGTACCCACCATCAACATTATGGGAGTTATATTGAGTTTGTCATTCAGCATATAAATTGTCAAAAAATTATTTTTATATTTTTTGTCCTAGTTATATATTGAGTCAACCTAACTATGTCCGTCTGTCTGTCTGTTGAAAGCAGGATAAGGCTCGGAGGGGACCATCTAGGGGAACGAAATTTGGCTCAAATATTCATCTTATATAAAGTATGTTTGGTATTGAAAAATGTGAAAAATCGGGTAATAAATAAAAAAAGTTATGAACCAAAATCTACACGCAGAGAAAAAACATGCTTACAGCACGATCACAACTATTCAATGTTTATATAGCCGTTTTTCATTAATTTGAATGATACTGTGTTCATGATAGCAACGTTTATGATTCTGTTTAATCATTTAATGATTACCCACAATCAAAATTTTAACTTGGTTGACTGAATTATAATATGTATTTAAATATTTTTATATGAAACCATATTTATGAAAAATACAAACATTTCGTCAATTATACAACTATTCAGTTAATTCTACAACCATTCAGTTAATTTTACAAATTTGGTTAGTTCTACAACCATTAAGCTAATATTATTATTTGCTTTTAATGACTTTTGAATACACATTTTTGTGTATCAGTACAGCAGCGTTACCGTTGAGAATTTTTAAAAAGTGTTCAAAAAGGGGATTTAAAAATAAAAAGTCGCCAAAAAAGGGGATTTTTTGAAAAAAAAAGGGGCCAACTGCTTTAAAACCTAAAAAAACTCTTTAAAATTTGAATATTTGATAATATCAAAACAAAAAAATTTAAGAAAAACTACAAAATTCAGTTTTATTAATAACAAAATAATTTATAATTATTTTACAACAATTTTTATTATTGTAAAAATAAAGATTTATTCACAAAAATAGTTAACATACAGTCCTCTTTTAATTAATTAAACTTCTGTAATTTTGTACGAGTTCTTCACTCATACTCCAGTCTTTCAAATCCCCTTCGGAAAAATTTAGGACGGATCTCATGGATTTACAAGTATTGGCTTAAGTCTGTAAGACAAACAACTTTTTATTATTGATAATTTAGTAAAAAATACGTTCCCTGAAGGAGGTAGAAATACAAATTAGGAATCATCAAATCTTTTTTTTTTATTTTTTTAATCCAGTGCAAAAAGATTCGGCATATGATGATATAATTAGCTGTTCATAAATTTTATTATTATTTTTAGTTACTAACAATTTCAGTTCATTTATAAATACTCCGCGGTTTTTATATTTCTATACTGTGAAACAATATCAAAATGATTAATTTATTTGTTGAAATTAATATATAATTGTTGGATAAATTTCAAACAACTTAGTTTCTAGTCATTTAGCATATAGTCTTAAAAAGTCGCCTTTCAGTCGCTATTTAAAAAAGGGGCCAATAAAGTGGCCAGGTGGTTGAAAAAGGGGCAAATGGCGACTAAAGTCGCCAAACGGTAACACTGCAGTCCAGTAGTTTGTTAGTATATTAATTCCCATTCAGTTTATATATGAACAAATATAAGTTGACAAGGTTTGTTTTTATTCAGTATGATGAATGTACCACATATCGTGGTACAAATAAATATAAATGTGAAAAAATGGAGTTATATATATGATTAAATGGGATTATATTATGATAAAATTAGTTCATATATATGATAAATTGGAATTATATATATGATAAAATGGGATTATATATATGATGAAATTATTTTATATATATCATTAAATGGGATATATATATATAATGAAATGTGTTTATATATATGATAACATGGGATTATTAAATGATAAAAATATGATGAAATTGAAAACAATGTTTTAGAAAAGTTTATAAACCTTACTAATAAATCATATAATGATTACGTACAATTATACTTATTGTTACCTGTAATCATATTTTACAATGATAGTATGCTGCTCTTAGTTTATGGTCACTAGAACCATACTTTTTCTTTGCGTGTAGAAACACAGGTTGTCCGTTGGAATATCAGTTCATACTTTTCTGCTTATTTCTCTTAAACAAAAGCATGTGCGACAACGAAATTTTGTACAGATGGTTCAAGGATTAATATAATCGGAGTATTCCGCCCACTTTACCCACCTCCCATAAAAGGTAAAATTTTAAAATATAGCAGATGGTGGGTATATAGATTCGGTCAAGCCGAATATAGCATTTTGACTTTTTCTTTATTTGTTTTTACTTAAACTGTCCCACTGTTCCTCACTACAACTAATACGAATACAAATGCTGAAACTTTCTAATGCGTCTTAAAGTATTTGGGTATTGTAATACAAATACTACTACAACTACATATAATAATAAATGTTTCTTTCGTTAGTTTAGTGAACCACACAATTATTGTATATGAAACATTTGACAACTGATTATAGCAGCAGAAGGGGAGTAAAAATAAAAGAATTTAGATAGAAGAAAGACTAAATGTCTAGAGTATTAGGAGTACTTACTAGTTGGCTGGCTCATTGAATGACTGGCTAGCTTGTATATTATTTTACAAACACTTATGTAGTACATTATCCAGATATCACTTACACATGTACGAATAAATATTTTTTCAAAGAAATACTGTATGTTAGTACCATTTGTAAGTACATATTTGCGGAGGATTGGCATAAAATTTTCGACCATTTTAATAAGAAAATCTCTTCAGAAATATTTTGGATGAGACACAATAAAATTTGAGTTTGTTTTGATAAAAACACTTTAAACCAGTTTGCTTTACTTTGGTTAAGTTATTCTAAGCTATTTTCTACTGCTACTGACTGATTGTTTGTTTTTAATAGTTTATTTTTCTCAACAGTTATCAAAAATAATAGAAATAATACTTGTAATAATAATAAAATTGTATGGTGAAATGGACAAGAAAGTTAGAATTTTCTTGGTTAAACTGGATAAAAAGAAAACAGATAGAAGACGAAGAAAAGAAATGGTTATTTATTATTTTGTACTTACGATTTCAAATAATCACAATAAAAACTTAAGAAGAAAAGCAAATGACATGGTTGAAACATAACGAATTATAATCTGACTTAAAGCAAAGTAAAATATTTATTTAATATCTAAATGTAACATGCTTTAAAATTTCTATTCTATGCATTTAGTTTTTAGCTCCCACTAAAATTTTGCCTGCAGTCGGCAAATTCCAAAAAATCTCTTTCATCTTTCCATGTATAAAAAATACTTATTGCCACAAAGACTTCTGAGAGGAAACGCATAATGTGGTATTCCAAAATAAAACTAATAAAATATAATGTAGCGTACAATATCTACTTATGTATAACTATTCTTACTTCAAAAGACTTTGTTTCATTTCATTTCCTTATTTCTTTATAGGGAAATTTAAATTTTTTTTTAGCAGACATTTGTTTCTTTTCTTGTGCATTTATACATTAAGCATGTTTTGTGTATTTATCTTTTCAATTTAAGATATTTAAGAACATTAGATATTTTAAGGATTCTCGTTTAGTTATATGTTATTTTTTTTAACAAAATCATCATGATTGTTAAGAAAACACAAACTCTATATATTTATATGTGGAACAAAAATGAAAAATATGCAGGAAATGGTAATAAAATACCAGACTAAAGCTATAGTATTCAAAGAATGAAGGAACGAACAGAAAACTAACAATTGGTATATTGTTGCAAATAGCTGAGGGGGGAAGAAAAGGAAGAAATTCATAGTTGTTTTTAGTTTTATTTTTTTAACATATAAAATAAATACTTATAAATACACATTTGTACAATAGGAAATTTTTAAAAATAAAATGTTATTTTATAAAAAAAGAACACATACAGGAATAACAAAACTGGAATACAGTGAAACAAATTCTTAAAAAAAATATATATATATTTAAGAACACAAAAAGTGTACATGTACAAAATCCAAAACTAAAGCATCTAAAACTGTACTTCTTATCCATCATTTAATATAAGATAATAAATTGGTACACATACCTTTGGACCAAGCCTATTGAATTCGCTTATGATCAGTCTATTATTTCACCTAACCTGCATGTAAATGTTCTCAAGTAGTAGGGTTCAGCGAGTATAAATCCATTAAATATATTCATATAAGTATGTGCGACAAATTTCATCAAAATGTTTTTAAAATGAAACCTTTACTATGCACATAAGGGTAACTATATGGAAACCTTAGGCAATAAATCAAAAGTATAAAATGCGTTTTATGATAAAAATTCTAATTAACTTTAAAGAGGACATTTGTCTACACAATGTTTGTTCACAACATTTGGTCGTGACTAGGGTTTGGTGTCCGGGAATTCCCGGGCGGGAAATCCGGGAAAACGGGAAATTTAATATTCATGTAGATTTATAATCCTATAGCAAAAAGTGTTACTGTTTATATCACCTCATTGAAAATTTTACATTAATGTAAACATACTACTTATTAAAAGCATTTTTAGATGTTAATAAAATTAATATAAAATTCGATTAAAGTTATATATTATATTATTTAAAAACATTTCATCGGTGCGCTGATAAAGTCATATTTAACTACTTTTCACTAGGAAAAAAAACGTTTTATTTTTGTCAATTCACTTTACGAATACACGAGTTTTTAACTAAGTTTTTAAGCTGTGCAAATAATTTTGAAATATGTACAAAAATTAAATATGTAAACATTTTTATATAAAAATGGATAAGAACTTTTCTTTTAACATCAGAAATAAATGCCGCTACTTTTTCAAAAATTATTAAATTCTACTTTTAAAATGTGTAAATATATTTGACTACGATTGTATTTTTCAAAAGTATTCGTCTTGAATTGATTAACAATGTTTTTCAAATGTTAAATGAAAAATAATTTTTATCAGATTTCCGAACACTATATCATTGGACCTCAAAATATTGTTGGGAACCAATTTTAAAAGTGTTTCAGATTTGTATTTTAAAACGAATCAATACTATAAGAAAGACCATTTATACTAAGGAGTGAGATCGAAAAATTCTTACATAATATTCAATAACTTGGAAACGGTTGATCTAAGAGTTTTCATTACTTTTTTAATCATTTGATAATTTAGCACAGAAATATATAACTTTTATGGTTCTAACCACTAATTATAAAATTGAGAAAAATTTTTTAAAACCCTTTCTTTGGAGATTTGATAGTTGCTTCAGTCACTTTTTTGGAACAGTGTGCACATCTTCTATTAAAATCTTCGGTATTTTAGGACACCTTTTTTATGCTCTTGAATTCACTTTTCACAAGAGCTCAATATCTCTCCACTGGTCTAAGCTATGGACAATTTTGAAAATTGACCTCTCTTGGTACTAAAACTATGTTATTGATTTGGTACCACTCCAAAGCTTTCTTACCGTAGTGACATGATACCAAACGGGTCCAAAAATATGTGGACACGTTGTGCTTTCTTAAGAAAAGAAGAAGTCTTTTTTACAAATATTCCTTTATGCATATTTTGGTATTTATAGATCCGAATGTATCAAATGACTTTCCTGTTTTGTCGCAACTGTAAAAAGCTTGTCATACCATGAATTTTGTAAGAAATTTTTGCTGCTTTTGGATCTTGAACTTATCTCCAACATTGCTTCGAGCATCAACAATAAAAATTTTTGAGACACAAGCTGCGAAGATTCTGCCAGCACCTACGTTTCTTCGTCAATTATACAGCTTGAGTATTTTTGTATGAAATTTGGTTTTATACAGCTTGAGTATTTTTGTATGAAATTTGGTTTTAAATTCCGAGTCCTATTTTTGGCTTGTAATTTTTTTGCAGAATTCCAGTTTGGAATTTTTTGAAATTTATATTATATTAACTTTCCCATTAGCTTTAAATTTTCGCACCAAATAGTCGAAGCTCTGAGAAAACTTAGCTGATTTTCTACCAGATGTGTTTGGAGTTCCTTTCAATATGCCTTCAATTTTCTGGCCTTCCCAATATCATGTGGTCCTTTTTTTCTTACCGAACTGGGTTTCACATCAATAGTCAAATTATCTTGATACTGTTTAATAACATTAGAAACGGTTTTACGGACGACATTTAATTCTGTGGCCAAATATTTGTAAGACCTATTTGTATTTTTTGAAATTTTTTAATAACTTGTAGGACGAAAATCTTTTTCGTCACTTATTTTGATGAAAATAAGGACAACTTAACATGTGATGGATAATAACCAAATAAAAAACACTTCTTAATATTTTCCATTTAATTATTATAGTTCTTTATTTCATAAAAAGAGTGGACTGTATTATTGTTTTATGAGTTCTGTTTCGTGTGGTGCATAAAGGAAGACTAAAACTTAAACATATTGCGCATAATAATAAGGGTTGAATTCAATAACATAAAATGAGCAAATGAGAGTAAGCTTTAATAAAATAAAAATAATACATTTCATTGTGTGTGTGTAGAGTGTGAAATACCAGTAAATAAACCAAAATAAATGTCACTTAGAAATATGGGAATGGTTCCTCAACATCCCGGGCGGCCCTGAAACAGCGTTTCAGCATATGGGAAGTTTAACAATCTTGGAAATTGGTCTGGTCATCGTTCCGTGGGGGGTCTTCAATTTCACAACTCTTGTCAAGCCATCATTACCAGGAAAGGTTTCAATAACACGACCTGTGACCCAAGTAGCGGGGGGAGTGTTTTCCTCTTTCACTAGAACAATGTCTTCCTTCGTGATGTTTGGTTGAACCTTTGTCCATTTTGGGCGTTGTTGAAGTGATGTCAAATATTCTTTGCTCCATCTTCGCCAAAACCCTTGATACATGCATTGTATATGTTGCCAATAGCCAAGCCGATTTGGATTCAATTCAAGTAAGTTACCCTCAGGTACCATAGTAGTCGGCCTGCCTATTAAAAAATGAGAAGGAGAAAGGTAATTAGTATCGGTGTCGGGGGCAGACCCCAATGGTCTAGAGTTGATGACAGCTTCCACTTGTGCGAGGAGCGTATGCATCTGTTCAAACGTTAGTATAGTTGAGCCAATAACGCGATGTAAATGTAGTTTAACTGAGCGTACACCTGACTCCCATATACCACCCCAGTGTGGTGAGTATGGCGGGATAAATGTCCATTTGATACCTTCTTTGGCTAAAGCTTCGGTTATGATTCGGTTGTGATCATCAGCCTGTAGTTGTTGGTACATCTCGTTGAGTTTACGTTTCGCTCCGACAAAATTCTTACCATTGTCACTATATATGATAGTGCATTTACCGCGTCGTGCCATAAAGCGTCGTAGAGCTCCTAGAAAGCATTCCGTACTTAAATCAGTCGCCAGTTCCAAATGTATGGCCGATGTCACCATGCATACGAATAAACATATATAACCTTTAGAGGTCTTTGAATTACGTCCGTTATGTACCCTCAACGTAAACGGACCTGCATAATCACATCCAGTGTTCTGAAATGGAAATGCCTGTCTAACGCGTACTGCGGGTAGATCAGCCATTCGTTGTTGTGTTGCATGTTGAGCTTGTCTAAAGCATTTCAAACATTGATGAGTGAGTTGACGAATTAAGTTCCTGGCACCAAAAATCCAATAATGTTGTCTAACGATTACAAAAAGTGCTGATACGCCAGGATGCAAATTCTTAACATGTTCTTCTTTGAGGATTAATCTTGTAATTTTGTGTTCCTTGGGTAAAATTATAGGGTGCTGAATTTCTGTTGAAAGTTCGGAGTTAGAAATACGACCGCCAACTCTAATTAATCCATCATCATCAAGAAATGGTGAAAGGGGTAGAAGCTTGGAATTGTTCTCTATGTTCCGATTACGCAGCAAGCATATTTTCTCCACTTGGAAACTAGTTTGAGCCATTCTCAGGCAAATGATTCTTCCTTCCTTGATTTCTTCGTATGTCAAATATTCAGCCGGAATTTTCATCTTGTGTACTCGCAGGTTGATGAATCGTTTTACATAAGCAGCGATTCGAATAAGTCTATACCAATGTGATACCCTTTGTAATACTTCTTCCAAAGGGTGAGTGTTGTTCCTTCCACAGTTATCCGAAGTAGCAAGATTTGTTGAGATAGTCATACCAGTAGTCTTGATTTCCGCAGTTACATCATCGTCATCGAGTGCAGGTTGCATATATCCAGATGAAATATTTTGTTTCTTAGTTTTCAAAAACGAGGGACCTGTCCACCACAAGTCATGTTCCAATAGTTGATCTACCATTAATCCACGAGAAGCACAGTCCGCCGGATTTTCTTTTGTTTTGACGTGTCTCCATACATTTCGAGGTAGGGTTTCTAAAATCTCGGACGTGCGATTTCCTACGAAAGTTTTGAGTTTTGTCGGTTGCATAGATAACCATGATAATACAACAGTGGAGTCGCACCATGCATTCATTTCTATTTGTGTTTGAGGTAACGATAAAATAATTGACTTCATTAGACGAGTAAGCAGCAATGCTCCACATAACTCCAACCTGGGCAATGAAATTTGTTTCAACGGAGCTACACGAGTCTTCGACGCTATTAAATTAATATGGATTGTTCCATTTTCATCCTCCATCCTGCAGTAGACAACCGCCGAATATGCCTTAATTGAGGCGTCACTAAAACCATGTAATTGAATCTTTGATCTTGAGTTAGGTAAGTATCGAGGTAACTTCAATTTTTTGAGATTCTGCAGATCGTTTCTATATTTAATCCACAGCGTTGCTAAGTTCTCAGGCAGAGACTCATCCCATCCTAGGTTAAGTAGCCATAATTCTTGGAATAATATTTTGAATTTCACGACGATAGGAGATATTAAGCCAAGTGGGTCGAAAATTCGTGCGACGTCAGATATAACTTTCCTTTTTGTTGCGATTTGTGAGTCATCTAAATTGATTCTATAGCCAATACTGTCTTCTTTTGAGTTCCAATATATGCCAAGTACCTTTGTTGAGTCATTCTCATCTTTTCGTAGAAAATTGCTTTCATCTTCTGTAGCTGGAGCAATAGTTTTGCAGTTTGATACCCACTTACTTAATTCCAGTCCAGCCTGAGCCAGTAAATCGATTAATTCTTTACGTATGTCCATAAGTTCTTCTTCAGTTGAAGCGCCAGTCAACACATCGTCGACGTAAAAGTCTTCCAGTAAAATCTTTGAAGCACGAGGGTGAGATTCTCGATAATCTTCTGCAATTTGTTGTAATACCCTAACAGAAAGGTAAGGTGCCGGTGATGTTCCATATGTGACTGTGCACAATTGAAAGTGTTTAAGCGTTTCCTTGGGATCTTCTCTCCATAGAATGCGTTGAAAGTTTCGATGATTTTCTGCTATCCAAATTTGACGAAACATCTTAATGATATCCGCAGAGAATACAAATTTGTGTAAACGAAAACGAAAGCAAACAGCAAATAAATTCCGTTGAATCGATGGGCCAATATGTAATTGATCATTAAGAGAAACATCTTCAGCATCTTGAAATGAGCCATCAAATACGACGCGTAGTTTTGGGCCAACAATTGGATGATGTGGCAAGTAAAAATATCGACCTTCTTCGACATCTACTTCTTCCGGTGAGAGTTCACGCATATGCCCCAAACTATGGTATTCCTTCATAAATCTAATGTATTGTTCCTTCAAAGTTGGGTTTCTTGAGAGTCTACGTTCGGTGGCATAAAACCTTTTGAGGGCGCCTTGGTATGTATCTGCAAATTTTATATCTTGCTCTTTAAAGGGGAGTTCCACAATGTAACGTCCATCGGTATGTCTTCTATGAGTTTCTTGAAAGTGTTGTTCAACCACCGCATTTTCGTCGTGCTTTCTTCCTAGCGGTTCTGCTTCCTCAATTTCCCAAAAAGATTTAATAGATTTATCGATATCCACCAATGTCAATAATGACGAAGACGAGTGTTGTTGAGCCGTTGAAAATACCGATGTAACTACCCAACCAAAAATTGTAGAAATAGCGATTGTTCTTCCTTTATCATCTAGTAATTTCTCTTGTGTGATTACTTCCCAAACGTAGTCTGCTCCGAGTAAAATGTCAATGGGATTTGAATGGTAAAAAGATGGGTCTGCAAGACGAACCGCATCTAGCCTTCTTCTATCATAATTTGTGATATTGCTTCTTGGAAGCGACGAAGTAATCCGACCTAAAATGTGTACCTGTACACCAATTGTGCATGGCGAATTTCTGGACCTTACGTGTAGAAAACTATGACCACGAGTTGATTCTGCTTTGGCTGATGAGATTCCAGAAAGTGCAATTTTCGAGCCGATTCGAGGCAATCCTAAACGTTTTATGCAATCTTCCGTGATATACGACAATTCTGATGCCGTATCTAGCAATAAACGACAGGTGACAAAATTACCTTTATGATTACGAACATCCACCAATGCTGTAGGTAAAATATGTGTGATTTCCTTCCTCATAAGTGACGAACTACCAATAACAGTATTCAGGGATACAGGATGAGAATCTTCAGGTTGCGATGTACCCGCATTAACGATAGGGGATTCCGATGAGACAGCAACATTTGCTTGATGCGCTGGATCAACTTGAGCAAAATGTAAAAGAGTGTGGTGATTCCGTTGACATGTACGACATTTACCTTGAGACTTGCAATTATAGGCAGAGTGCCCTTTACGAATACAATTGAAACAAAGATTCCTTTCTTTAACTAACATACGGCGTTGGTCAACTGACAACGATAAGAAATGTGGACACCTATACGTTTGATGATCATCCGAACCACAATCTTCACAATTTCGTTGATTATTTGTAGAAACTAAAGTAGAAGAGTTCCGCTTATAACCTGTAGATTTAGTAGTATTATTCTTTCCTAGTTCTAATTCTTCGCAGCATTCATCTAAAAACGTTAAAAATTTGTCTATTGTTGGCTTAGGGTCATCACGAGATTTTTCAATCCATTTCCTACGAGATTCCGAATCAATCTTATTTTGCAGTATGTAAATTAACCAATGATCACGTTCGTTGTATTTAATTGCATCTAAACCTCTAACAACCTCATTTGAAATATCTGAAATTCTGCGTAAACTAATTGCATTTTCTTCCTTCATTGGGGAAAGACCCATAAATGTTTCTATGTACGAGTTGACAATATGACGAGGACGGTCAAAACGTTCCTTGAGCCGAGCCCATGCTGTGCTATACGATGATTCCGAAATTTGCATATGTTTAATAAGATTCGCTGCATCATCTTTCAATAAGGATTTCAAATAGTGGAATTTCTGAACGTTCGAAATGTTGGGTTTAGAATCTATTGCGCTTGTAAATAAGTCTCTGAATGCTGGCCAGTCCTTGTAACTGCCACTAAAGGGTTCTATTCTAAGCTTGGGTAAATCTTCATTGCCATTACGCGTTACGATGGGAGAATCAAGTCTTTGTAATAATGTAGAATGCTGTTCAGCCAGTCTAGAAAACATCTCATTGTTGGGTTCAGGGGTTGATTCAAGGGGACTAGCATTTCTTAACATACGTTTAAGTAAACCGCTACTTTGAATATACTTTTCTTCGTATTCTAAAATTTCCTGTTCAGGATCAACAAAGCCTACTTCATCTTCATAATTGTATAATTCCTTTGTAAGTTGCGATAATTCTTTCCATGCTGCTTCTAATCTTACGATACGAGTCTCGATTTGTTCAGCCAAATATTCCTCAGGGGGATTTTGTGTAAATGTGTATGCGCGAGTGATTGCGCCCTTTTCCATTCGACGTTTGGATTGAATATTCTTGATTGTCGCAGACATCTTGACCAAATAATAATAATAAAAAATGTGTACTTACAGTAAATTCGATTGTATTTCCTCCAGTGTTGATGAATTTGTATCAATTGTCCATAAAAAAATATCCAATAATCTTCAGAAGTTGCAATAATCACGAACACTTGTTTTGTCGCGTGCAGTTTATCGCGTGTAGTAATGTTTATGTTTACGACCGAGCGAATTGTTCATAAAAAGTAACCGAAATTTCCATGTAAACAAACAATTTTTTTTTTTTTTTTACGTATAAATGTATGTATATACTACTGATCTTAGCAACCGAATTGTGTTTTTTGTCCTTATGTGTTATTTTTTTTCTTCACTTAGTTTTTTCTTCCACTAATGTATGTATTTGTTTTTTCTTCACTTTGTATTTTTACTACTTATATATGTATATGTTGTTCTCTTCACTTTGTATTTGATCCACTTATGTATTTGCTCTTCTTCTTTTTCTTTTTCTTTTTTGTTATGTTGCACAAAACCCAAACGAATGTTATTCTCTTAGTATGTACATATATAAAATACTATGTAAAGTCAACGCGCAGCTGACGAAGTAACATACACTTGCCCAACCGACTTAACTACACCATTGTTCACTGTCTATGTTACACATATACGAATTTAACATACGAGAGCCCAGTAACCAAACAAAACGTCAACAGCCGTTACTTTTTTTTTTTTTATAACGAACAAAATAGAACTTGACCACTTGTATGTATATCACACGTATTTATGTACGTTACACTTTTTTTGTTTATATTTTTTGTTGCTGTTGCGTCTGAATATTCTTGTTTCTCACTTACTTTTGTTTTGTTTGTTTTTTTTTTCACGTTGTGTATAATCTCTGTTCAATTTGTTTTTTGCTATGTTACTATATGACTTTTTTGTATTCACTTGTTTTTGTTTTTACTTTTGATTTTTGCACTAAGAGAATATTGTTGCTACACTACTTGTTGTTTCTTTATTGTTGTATGTTGTTTCACTATTAGATTTGTTTTTCCACAAGAATTTAGTTATTATACCACTTGTCTTTCTTTTTTCCTTGTTACTATTTTTGTCACTGTACTTTTGCTTTTGATTACTTTTCCAATTTGTTATAGTTTTCACTCTAAATGTTTTTTGTTTCCACTAATTGTTTCTTGTTGTTGCTTTTGTTTCCACTAATTGTTTCTTGTTGTTTAACCACTTAAGTTTTGTTCACTACCATACGTTTTGTGTTTTTTCCCGGACCGAAATGAATGTTCTTACCGTGTCGACAGGAGCACGCGAAAGCCACGAACCGATTGTATATTCCGGGAACCGAATGTTTGTTGTAAATAGTGTCCACTGGAGCTACGTATTGTCCAGGGCGCGACTAATTTACCCTTTACCATTAAACTGCGAGAATTGTCTTTACGAATACATTTGTTATGTATTGCTTTCCAACCTATGAGTCGTTCCTTTATAACACTGTTCCATTAAGCACTACCTATTGTCACTAAGTTCCAGATTCGGGGAGAAGGACCAAAATATGATGGATAATAACCAAATAAAAAACACTTCTTAATATTTTCCATTTAATTATTATAGTTCTTTATTTCATAAAAAGAGTGGACTGTATTATTGTTTTATGAGTTCTGTTTCGTGTGGTGCATAAAGGAAGACTAAAACTTAAACATATTGCGCATAATAATAAGGGTTGAATTCAATAACATAAAATGAGCAAATGAGAGTAAGCTTTAATAAAATAAAAATAATACATTTCATTGTGTGTGTGTAGAGTGTGAAATACCAGTAAATAAACCAAAATAAATGTCACTTAGAAATATGGGAATGGTTCCTCAACAACATGGTTGTTATTAAAAATAATAACTGAAGTATTTTTCCATGATAACTAGATCAAAAAAAATTTTGAATATTGATTCCGAAAAAAGTTATGAGGCAAAATGTGTGTTAAGATTTTTTCGATCTCACTCCTTAATATTTATACCATAGATTAGGGTTTATTTCCTTTTAAATTTTTAGCATGAAAAAGTATTTAACCTAAAAATCTGAAGTATACAGTTTTTAATTAAATATTAGAGATACTAATTTTTCATTCCATAACACCATTCACAAGAGCATACATCTACTGAATCAATTTATAAAGAAGTCATTGAATTTTTTTTTAATTAAAATTTTCTGCAAATTGAATGGAAATATTCATATTTTTTTTTTTAATATTTCATATGTATTTTTTCTTTCATTGAATTCATTATATTTTATTTTTTAATAAGTTTGTTCCCGTACTTTTTGGGTAAAATTAGAAAAGCCTTATGTTATTCAAAAATGTACAAAAAACAATTTGTTTAGCCATAAAGAAAACTCTTTATTAAAATTTTGGAAAAAAAAAATATTTGGAAATTCATCAGTGAATGTTATTTTATTTTTTTAGACCGTTCTTAATTTTTTTATATGAAACTTTCTTCTTAGTAACAAGAACAAAATATGTTTTATTTATTTTCATTCAAAGTTTTTATTTATATATTTTTATTTTTTGTTTATTTGACAATTTACTAAGTCTATTCAAAGAAAAGGTCTGGGCGTTTCATGCAAGAAGTTGAACGTTATTCTCTCAGAATCACTCTCATTTCCTAATTTTCGAGTACGGGAACACTTTTAGTTAAAATAGGGTCCTGCATGCTCCCAATTTAGAGCACAGGAACAAAGGTAATATTTTACTAAATGAATAAAAAAATATTTTCTAAAGCTAATTCGTAATAGATTTGAATAGAAGAAAATTTGAATGATTCAAAATATTTTTTAAGCTTGAATTGTATAATTCTTTAAGCAATTAATTCTTGTGAAGTCAAAGAATTTAAGTATATGAATTAAATTGTTATGAATGCTTTAAAGAAATAACTGGGAAAGTAAATTTAATTCGATTTTGAAAAGTGAATTAAAGAATTAAACCTTTGGAACCTCTTCTTACAATAGGCACTTATTTTATTTGAAATGTTTAAAATTGTTTAAATTTTTAATTAGGAGTCATACTTCAATATTATTTTTATGTTAAATGGGGTTTTACACAATAATACTTTGTATTAATACAAATATTATTTTAAATGTCTTAAAGCAAATTTCGGCACATTATTTTATTTTTAGTTCTATTTGTGGTCAATTCTGTTCAATTTTTTGTTTTTAATTTTTTAAAAAATATTTTAATAAAGAAAATGAAAAATGTGACATTTAATAATACATTTTTTGATATGTATTATAGAAAATGAAACTCTGGTATTAATACAAAGTATTAAGTATAAAACTACCTGAACTAATCGTAAATTTGATTTATAATGTTGTTTTAAAGTACTGAATAGAAAAAATAACATTTTTCATATGAAATCATTGCTTTTTTCTTATAATTAAAATTTCCCGGAATTCCCGGGAATTCCCGGGAAATCGAATTTTTTATTCCCGTTTCCCGGGAAACAAAATATCACGGGAAACCCCAAACCCTAGTCGTGACTGAAGTCCAAAGCGAAAGAAAAATTTTATACTTTTAATTTCATAGCACATACATTAGAGTAAAAAAAAAAAATCGGACATTAAATAGAAATAAAGAGTTTTTACTATTGGGTAATTCCAAAAATGTTCGACCCAGCTCGGATTTTAACTATCCGATTTAAATGAAATTAAATACACATAACCTACTCTTCTATGCGATCTAAATGGCGTATAACCTAGCGCCATATCGCTAACGGTTCATATATAATGGACCTCTAAAGTGGGACACATCGAGTTTTTTTTTCAACAATTGACAAAGTTCAATGTTTAATAACTATTAAGTGCATTATCCGATTTTACCAAAAATGGTGTCAATGGAATGGACTAATATTGCTCATTATTATAAAATCATAAAAGTTACACATCTTCCTGGCGCAAGGACCTCTAAAATGAAAAAATATCCTTTATCCTTGAATATCCTGAAAAGGTCTTTTTATTTTCTTTGTTTTTTTCACACAATGTTTACAATTATATTGTCGTTAAAGTATAAATTTTAAAATGGGATCTAAATAAATTTAAAAATGGGATCTCAATGGAATCAAAAGTTATTGCAGTTTGTCTAATAGTAAGTACAATTTTACTATCAAATTAATATCATTTTGAAGTGTTATGATCATTTTATTTTACCTTTTTGTTATTATTGAATAATAATATGTTACAGAAAAATTTAATTTTCGCCAAAGAACAAATAAAAAAAAAAACTTGAATGGAAATTTTCATTACTTTTTTCATTAATGATGAACATCAATATTTTGCTACTAACAATAAGGCAATATTTAAGTATATCGTCGTCTTTGGTATATGAAAACATAGTTTGAAGTAAACTATTTTTGTTTCTTAAGTGTCTTTTAAGTATATCAAATAAACGAATAAAGCGCTGGCTTAATAAAAATTAAATTCGAAATATTTTTTTCCATAAATTCTAAAAAAATAAATAATAATGAAATAAATCTAATCATAACTATAATTTTGCAAATATATTAAATTATCCAATTTCAGTGTATACGTACTCAAAGTAGTCAAAATTTTATTTACAATAGTAATGTCTCAGAAAAGCTTTATACATATAAATTTATAAATTTTTAAAGAACTTATATTAAATGTTATTTTCTATTTAATTCTGCAGCTTTATTTACTACGACATCTGTGTTTGTGAATTTCAATCATCAGTGCACAGTTGTAACATGAAATTGTGGTAAATTCCCATTAGAATGCACATTTTTATGTTAAGAAAATAAGGCCATTGCAAAAACTTACAAAGAATAAGAAATAAAAGCATTATATTTATCCCTGTTTGCCAAGAAATGTTGCTTGCATTTTGTAACAAATCGTATTTGAAAAAAAAAAAAAGAAGGAAAGAAAGAAAACAGGACACAAATAAAAACTAATACTCATAGCAAAAAGTAATAATAATATTTAAGTTCTTATACGTGTATGGTCAACATAATGTTTATATTTTTAGTTAAGAAGGGATTATAAAAGAAATTAGTTGAAGAAATAAAGTAAAATTATTATTAAAATAAAAAATTTCAAGACAATTTAATACTGGGGATAAATATTTTGATTTAATGAGATTATATCATAAGAATAGGAAGAATAATTTTTATAATTGATATTGTGTCACTTTAAAATTTATTTTTAGTTCTAAGACCAGTTTTTAAGTTTATAGAACTAAAATTAAAGCTTTAAAGACTTTGAAATATTTGAAGTATATTTTAAGGCTGAAAGAAAATAAAATGTATTTGCTTCCTTTATATTCCCATAAATATACCCACTTATCAGACTAATTTCAGCTATTCATTAAAAACCTACTCTCTTTTTCAATAAAGCAAAAATTCTGCTATAAAATATGTAAAGAAATATAAATAAGAAAAAGTAATTTTAAATAAAAGTGCAATTTATCTTAATTGCTTTTTGCGCAAACCTCTTAACAAAAATTTTATTTAATGGCTGCTTATTTAACCCCGTTTAGTGGTAAAATGCATTAGTTGTCTTCTTTCACTTTTAAGGCAACAAACAAAATGAAAAAAACTAAATAGAAGCAGAAAACATTAACACACTTACAAACATATACGCAAAATTTATTAAAAACTATACCATTAAGAATACTCGTACCATTTCATATTTACGCTCTGATTTCATTTTAAGATCTTGAGTATTAAAATTAAGTCGTAAATACGAAAAATTTCACAAGAAAACTAAACTTTCATGCCAAATGCTAGTTTTACGAAGCAAAAGTTTTACTTTTCTCAGTTTTTTTTTTGGGAAATCTTATTTATAATTGCTTTAGTTTGTTTTATATGCAGAAAAAAATAAAGGACTGCTCGAAAAATGGTTACAAGAACAAGAGAAAAAGAAGTAAATACTGTGGAAAGAAAGAAAAAAGGAAGAAATGGCATAGAATGTAAAATATTTCTAATAGGAGTTGTTGTTTTACATGTTAAGTAAGTATATAATTTCGGTATTAAAAAAAAATCTACATGTGTTTATATATAGCCACATGTAAACGCATTCAAGTGTAGGTAAAAAAAAAAAAATAAGCTACAAACGTATCATTGTCATCAGCATCACTATCAACATCATCATCATCCTCATAATCTTAGACACATGTGGCGAAATAAAAAAATTTAAAAACTTAAATGACAAAATTGCAAAAAAATATATAAAAGAAGAAAAAATCTTTTCCTGTTGGCTGCTGTAAACTAACCTACCATTACCTGCATCAGTGAGTTCGTCGTAAGAATTGTAAGAAAAAAATTAAAAAAAAGATAGGAATGAAACCATAAAAAACAACTTCGTTTTGCTATACTCTTTACTACTCCTGGATCCAGTCAGGCATTATATTTGTACAACGATACAGATATATAGAATAAATGTAAGTTTTTAAGTACAAACTCTTTTGCTTTTGGATTATGATTGAGGTATGTTTTTAATTTTTGTCTTTTTTATTTTCTAAGAAATTTTCTACAACATATCGTCCCTGCGCTGACTGAATTACTTATGTAATTTTCAATAACTTTTCAGGAAAGCTAAAAAACTGTTTAATTTCGTTGTTTTTTGTTACTTCGCTAAATTTTTAAAACAAATTTCCGTTTATGAATAGACTTAGTAACACAATCAATATGTATTATGAAAAAGAATGACATTTTGGACGTATCTTGGAGAAAATCAACGAAATCATTACAATTAATTTTGTGGTGCAATTTTTATTAAGATACGTTTTTGCTTATCTCTGTGTAAGTTCTTAAATAAAGTTTAAACTATGGAAGGAGATATTATCTTGATCAAATTTAAACATCCTAAGATAATTGGAACATGCTATTAAGCGGTAATTTGTTGATAACCCCAGAAAAATCTTAAAAAAAAAAAAAAAACAAATCACCAATATTAATGTTACATGCATAGAGTAACATATAGAGACGAAATTCTCGATTGACAATTGAAAAAAATTGTTGCTTTGTAAACAAAACTGTGTTTTTATTTTCTTCTAGCAACAACAAAATGTATTTGATTACATGTATTTTGTTGTTGCATGAGTTAGGTTTTTGACAACCGACAATTAAATAAGATAAAATGAACGATTTACTAAAAATTCCTGAACTCAACAATGTGCGTCAATTTATGCGAAGACAAAAAATGATGCAAGTGTACACAGAAAAAATGATTGCCTAAAAATTTTCAACTAACATAGTCAATTAAATTTCTTTCAAAAATTAATTAAAAAATTAATTGATTCAACCAATTGTTAATTGGTTATAAATATTTTCAAAACAAAAAATGATAACATTAAATAAATAAACATGTTTGACGTTTGTTTAAAAAATTAAATGTAAGCACATTTTTCTAATTTAATAAAATTTATTTTGTTGGCGGTCTCTTCTTTAATGGAAACCAACTTGAGCGAAGTGTTTCTGTGAATTCCTGGAAAGAATCCAAAGAAGGTTCGTGGCAGCGGAAAACGAAGTAGAGGCTTAGAAAATGGTAATTATGTATTCTGTTTGGTTTTATTATCTAAAACGCTCAATTAATAATTTTAATGCTGGCATACATAAGTGTTTGAGGGACCCTTAATGGCAATCAAATCGTGTCCAAACCACCGTCCGAATAATTTTAATGCGGTTAAGAGGTGGAGAGAAAGAGCAATGGCGTTTGGCAGATAACTTATATACAAGATATGTATATATATTGTTGGATATAGTACAAAATTGCAAATTCTCTGCTGCATTAGAAACTAAGGCTGTCCGGTGAGAATATAATATTATATCTTACTATTAATAGGTTCATATTATAATATATACCTTTCACATCCAAAAGAACAGTTCAATATATTGCTGCTTGTGAGCTTACTGAAAAAAAAAACATGGTTTCTTCTGGAAATCACAATAATAATACCCATTGAGGAATTCCTTAAGGAAGCCACTAATTCCATTCATTCAAACAGTATGGTAACCGGTACCAAAGAAGTTGAAGCAAGGGACAAAGTTAGATGAAGGCGAAAACAAAAGAAAAAAAATAAAACAGTTTAAAAAAATTACAAAAAGAAATATTATTCTTTAAATTAAATTCAAAAAAAATAAAAAAATATGTCAATAAAGAAAAGCAAATTTCAAATCATATATAAATATACAATGCAAAAGAAATACAGTTACCAGAATGTGATCCTGCATATGACACTGATTCGGATAAAGAAATGGATGCAGATGCACTTGAAGCCTCAATGAACACATATATGGGAAGAGATAGCATTTTCTAGAGAAGGAAAACGTTGTATGTGATAACTTCTTCATAGGCTACAATTTGGCCTCTAATTTGATGCTGGACTATAATTTGTCAATTTTGGGCACCGTCAACAAAAGGGTGTGACTACCTTTGCTACAAATATTATAAATATTATATTGGAAAATAATCCAAAATTAAAAACTCCAACAAATCGTAGAAGATAATTCCTGCTGCATCTAAGCGAATAACTAACTATAGAGGAAATTTAAAAAAATGTGCAAATTATGCTACATTTTTACTCTAGAAGTGGAATCGAAAGCATGTTGGAAGGCGCAGTAAAATTAAGAGATGAATATTTTTTTTTATACGAAGCCAAGAAGTTCGAGATATTAGTGGAAGAATGAAGAATAAAGTAAATTGTTTTATCTGGAAGAAGACCAACGCGAAAGGCATGTAGATAATGCCATAAACCAGTATGTGCTGAACATTCAGAAGAATTATGGAATGAAAGGATTGCGCAGCCTTAAATACATTTTTTTCATTTATTATAAGCTAATGTATCTCTTAGTTATAAAAATTTAAACATAATAAATATTTTACTTGTATTCGATAAAATATTTCCAAAATTGCTCTGTACATACCGACATACCGTCACAAAAACGCTTATAATTTGGCTACAAAAACTTTTTTTTAACCTTCAGAATATCATAGCAAACAATATTGTTGACAAACATCTAAATTTTCAATTTAATATGACAACCAAAACTCCAAATATTTTAATTTAAAAATGAAAAACATACCCGGGTATGCGGTTGTCAACATAAGGGTTAATGTTTACTCAAATGAGTAATGTGACGCGTATGATTAATATTTATTTCATATAAATTATAATATAACACTCATACGCCTGGCAATTTACGGGGAAAAATTTTTCACAAATATTCAAAATAATTTTATAATAATTTTCAAAACTAAAAACTTAATTTGATTTAATTTAATAATCCATCGTTTTTAGTCATCTTTAATATTTGCGAAAAATCTATTTTGGCTTGTTTGTAAGCTCACATAAACACATAAAACCATTGTCAATGTGACAGGATTTAACAAAGATTTAGCAGGAAAAAAAATACCAGCTCAACAATACATCACATGACTAACGACTGTCATTTGTTTAGATTTAGAGTTTTTCTGTATTTCATTCCTTTACCGTGAACAATATGCAAGCAATGACATAATAAAAGTGACCAGATCAATAAATTTGACTTTTTGACGAATTCAGTAATAGTAGGAAATTGAACATTAATGATATTAAAACATATGCCAAAAAATATTTTAAAATTACATATATACATATATATAAATATTCACATATTGAGATTTCGTTGGTCAAAAATATCAAAATTCTGAGCTTTAAATAAGCAATTATATTAAACATTTCATTTGCTTTAATAATAGCTTTGAATAAATAGGTGAGAATTAGATTAAGCAGCCACTCTGGTCACCTTTCTGTTATACCAAAATTGTGCAAGTTTTAGCATAAAATATTTTCCGTTTAGTTTTTCATTCATTTCGTTGTTTTTCTATTCATTTTCGCTAAATTGTGTTTAGATTTGAGTTCACGCTAATTACACGGTCATTAATTGAGCCAATTATTTTTCATTATCTTTTGGATGGAAAATACTAAGCAAATTTAAAATAAGGAAGAAATGAATGAACTCAGATGATAGTGTGCATAGTCAAATTACAAAACAGATTTAAAAGTTGTCGTTTAAAGAACAAAATAAATTTGTAATACTATAAAACAGATTTTACTTTAATATATCTTAAGGAACAATATGTTGGTTTCATTCTTCTGTCTGTATAATTATAATTTCTCTTATTTCTTATTTTTTATTTTTTTTATTTTTATTTTACCATAACAGTTATAGGGAAAATGATGATAAATACAGTGAAAAAAAAAAAAACTTTTTAATATAAGACTCCATGTCAAAATAAATTAAAATAAGTTATTTTGGGGTAATAACCATAAAAACTAAATTGAATTTCCTAGGAAAACTTTTAGAACACATTCTGGAATCATTAGTTGTAGAACTGGTAGAACCACTTCAGACTCTTTAAACTAGTGATTTCATAACCAATTCTGTAACTCATTTAGTAGAACTTTTATATGACTATAAATTGGTTTTAAGGAATGTTTTTGAGAAATAGTACTTAAGAACTAATTCTCTAGGACTTCCACATATCTTCCGTGAACAAATGACTTCAAGTTTTAAAAACTTATACACAGAAAAAGGATTGGTTACAAAATGGTTGAAGTTATAAATATTTAATAGAACAAACTAAATTTTAATTGTTATTAAAGAATTTTATTTAATTTCATTGGTATTTTATATTATTATCTGTAAATTCGTGATTATATCAGAATTGAATTTCTCACAATTATTAAGTTGGTTCACTCAACTATTTTGCACAAAAGAAAAATAATGAAAATAGATTCGATAATGGCAACTGCGAAAATTTCATAATTTTATTCTCATTATTAGTGGTTATAATCAACAATCAATTGAAAATTTAACGATTATACATACAATTGATTTTTCAGTTGCTGCAATCAATAATTTATTGTACAAATGTGAAAAATTCGGTTATAATATGAAAACTTAAATTCGATGTTCTCAACTGACAAATATTGTACTCGTATGTACGTTGATCAAAAAATGATTATTATTTTCTGTGACATTTTTAAATAAATTAAAATAATATTTAGAAATAAAATTAAGATATAAAAAATATAAAAATGAAGGAATATAATCAATATCGCTAAAAACTATAATCACGAACATATTAAGGGTAAGTTAATACGTATTTTATAAAATGTATCTACGAAAATGCAACGTTATTTCAATATCTTTATCTAGTAGTACAAAATTATCTTTGGCCGAACAATTGGAGGAGCATTTGGAAAGTTGACACCATATGAGTTGTGCAGATGAAGCGTATTTCTATGAGTAAATCTCTATCGTTTCATTACTTATCGTTGTTTTTGTGATATGATTATTTTAAGCTTCTGTCGTGTCCATATGAAATTATGTGTTACGTTTTTATACAAAATAAAGATTTGCCTCAATATAATCAATTATCCCGTAAAATCGTAAGAACTTTTATATTTAATTAATCTTGAGTGTTCCTATATTTTTATTGAAAAATAAAAGAAAATAAGAAATAAACAAAATATTTCTAAGTAATTCTGTAAATATTTTTAAAGGAATTGAAAAAATCGGTACCAATAACCGATTTATGTGATACAAATTTGTTCTGCTGTAACGATTTTTTTAAATATAGTACAAAGGAATTAAAAATAGAGAACTTTTTAATTTTCTAACTCTAACTTCATTCGTGAATTAAAAAAATTTTCCTACTAAAAATCCAAACATATTTCATTATGAAAACATTTTTTTCACTAACCCATAATCATATCTCAACAACTTTTTCATCATTCAAAATGAAATTAACGTTGGTAAAGATAAAAACAAACAGTAAGTGAAATAATAAAGAAATAAAACATAACGACAATGATGAAGTTAGATGTTGTGCAATTAAAAACTTCTCAAAATCTCGAGAAAAAAAGTGAAGAAATTAAAACGAAGAAATATTAAAGTAAAATAAGATTTTTAGCCGTGAGTCTCTTTCTAAATAAAATGGGACTTTCTAATATAAAATGTCATTATTGTATACAACAACATTGGTAATGTTAATATTGTTGCTGCTCTTGTTGTTATTTTTGCTGTTGTTATCATCTTTTGTATGTACAGCAAGAAAACAAACACATTTAGACAAAAAATGCTGAATAAAGATAAAATCTGCAGCATCAGCAGAAAACAGGCCTGGAATGTAAGAAAAGAACAGATGGAACAAAAACAAGAAGAAAAGAGGTACAAAAAAATATTCACACACACACACACATGTACATATATACAGAATTAAGAGAAGATGAGAATGATGATGACGAATAAAATTGAAACCAGCCTCTTGTGTACAATGCAGTTATGCGCTGATTTGTGGAGCGTAAATAAAGACGCATTTAGATTGTAACATTTCGTGTAACACAACAAACTTTACTAGTTTACACCATTCATCTAACTATCCATCCATCCAGCCATCCATCTATCCAGGACTCTTGTTTTGCTAGTGACCGACATTTCAAGTGGAAATGAGTAGAAAAATACTTTAATATTCCCTTGCATTTTTTGTTTAGCAAAAATTTTTTTTTCTTTTTTAGCTTTTACTAGGTTGCTACAAATAAACGAGCAAATGCGAGAAAACAGCCATAAGAAATAAATAAAATACAAATAGAAAAATTATACGACAGAAGGAAAGCAACAGAAATTAAAAAAATAGTTCAACAGAAAAAATCAAGCATACAAGCTGCTTTAACTACATTGTTGCGAGTTTGAATGTGAATGTTGATAAATGGAAAAAAAAGAAACATGTTGTACCCTAGTGTTATTCTATTTTATATTTCCTTATTGCAAAAAAGGCTTCAACTGATGGTTGCTTGCTCGACAGTAATAGCAGCAGCAATAAGAAAAATAAGAACTTTGACTGAAACACAACAGAGTACTAGCAATTTGATGAATGCTTAAGGATAGTTTGTCATTAATTGAAAGCATAACATTACATACAATTACAACCAGTCATATTCTTTTTCTATTTCATTCTGATGATGATGTTGCTGATGCTGTTACCTCTGTCGTTCCGTGTTGACTTTCTTTTATATGTTGCCCTATAATACAAGCATTACTTAAGTTTTCTTTTTAATTTTTTTAACTTTTGGCCCCTTTTTTTTCTTCCCTTTTTATAATTTTTTATTACATCGTCATTATCAAACACATCTGAATCGTCAGTAGCAGTATCAGTTACAAATTGATGCATTTCACTTTTTTTCTAATTTCTTAACTGGAAGTTGTTTTGCTTGTTTCGTTCACATGGATTTTCTCATTAATTCTTGGCCTCATAAAATGTTTTTACATGTAATTGTGTAAATTTGCTGGTGTTGGTATCATAGTAAGAGATTGAAAATGAAATAGGCAATCCAGAAATTAAGAGGCTGGTTGTAATAAATTTAAGCTGTTAATTTTCAAGATGAAGAGTTGGCTTTATTCGTTGATAATGTATTTGGTGGCCACTTATGGTTTCTAAGTTTGTATTTTTTTGTTTTTTGGGAATAATTGACACGCAATGTAAATAAGTGAAAATATAAGAACAAACTATTATAATTGACTTTTAGCATTTTAAGTGGATTCTAAAGAAAAGATTTTATAAACCAACTTATCTTTCTTTGATTTATTTATAAATTTGTTTAAAGTAAAGCAATAACTGGGTCAAGACAAAATTTATTGCAAATATTATTAATATAGAAAAATTATTATAAATAGAGAACTTTAAAAATGTACTATGAAGAGAGAGTCTACCGAAAATTGACTACAAATAGTAGAAATTTATAGTATTTTTATAGAAGATACTCTATAAATCATATAGCTAATTTTCAATAAATTAAATTTTGGATTTGGTTTAGGCATAGCTATTATTTGAAAATTTCTTAGTCTTATAACTCTAAAGCGAAAAGTCGTAAATTAATTATATTTGCGCCATTTTTTAAAGCAAATAGTATATTTTCACTGTATTTAAAAAAAATATATATTTTTTAAACTTTTTTGAAAAAAGTCAAATTTTCGGACACCCTAATTTAAACACGATGCTTTTTAAGCGGGTTGAATAGTGCTCATTCTTACTAAAATTTTTTTTTGCGGAATTGATGTATAAAATATTTTTTTTATAAATCAATTGAATTCGTCTCTGTGCAAAATGGCTAATACTAAATACGTCATTATTTTTACTGCGGCAAAAACCTTCTAAAAAGGTATGATATCCAAATATCAAAAGAATTTTTTCTTTTCAAAACAAACCCTAATACATATATATATATATACATTTTTTTATATGATATATTCGACAAATTTATTTAGTTTTTTTTACAGAAAATTTGCAATAAATTTAATTTTGAAGAATTATCTTTTGATAGGAAATTTCCAAGGAATTTGAAATTAAAATTTTTTGCAGATATAATCAATTTTAAATAAATTTGTTAAAAAAAAAAAAAAAATAATTTATTTATTTGATAATTTGCCATAAATTTACTACATATTGTAAAACTTTAATTTAAAATCTCATTTAAAAAATTAACATTTAAACGTAAATATACTTATCAATATTAAAGTGCCTCACGAAAAAAAGTTGCAAATGTACCCTCTGGAAATGAAGATTAGTATGTTCTCATGTGATTTCCAAAATATTACATTTCAATGTTAAAATTTACGTGAGCTGCACCATTTTTAAAACACCTCTGAAATTACGTATTTATTTCAATATTATTATCAAAATTTTAGATATAAGAAAATTAACTTCAAATTATAATAGATGCATATTACCACCTTGAATATTCATTAAAATAATTATTATGTCTCTTTTCAGTCACGGAATATTAAGATTTTACTACAATTTTTTATCATATTTCTTTTTTCAAACTTGTAATTTTATATATTTCGGACATTTTTCAAAATATATTAAGTTCTAATGTACCATAGAAATGGTATATCCTGTTACTATTGAAGATAACACGTAATTAACCCATTATGAGCCAGAGGGTCAATTTTATGCATTTAGTTCCGCAATTTTTGCAAATAAATCGCATAGAAGTACTTATTACACTTAAATTTTTATAAATTTATGCAATAAGTTCATTTAAAACCGCGACCATAATTGAATAAAAAGGAGTTTTTTTTTAAATTTAACCGCCATTTTAAGCCAAATCGCCGCTTCTTTAATAAATTATGCTTTTGGGGACATGTATGTCCTTATATAACCATTTATTTGGTATAAAAATTAACCAATTATGGACCGAAAATCCCAAAATATTATTGGTGCAACTAAAGGGTTAAATGAATACACATATCAATAATACTTAATGAGAGCTTTTCAATGATGCGCTAAAATATAATTTACGACGAAAAATGTCCAAAATAATCAAACTTTAATAAAATACTATTTACTAAAATTTTAATTTCGCGAGAATGAAAGCAAATTCTAAATTATTTTTTGCTCAATATGTATTAGGCGTCGTTTTTCTATCATATGTTGTATTTTTTTTTTTTTTGACAAAGAGTTAAAAACCATTTTAAAAATGGTCCAGCTCACGTAAATTAAATAATTGAACCAAAATATTTTGGGAATTAGTTTAAAATATATCAAACTTTAATTTTTTTGCAACTTTTTTTATCCCCATACAAATCAAGGCACTGTAATAAATATAATATTATGACACACTTCGATATGGGATTACTTCCCATAACACATAATTTTCACAATTTCTAAACCTTTAACAATAATTTCTGCAATATTGAATGATTTTTTAACAATCGCTTTTTAAATAATGTTCTAAATTTATAAATGATTATTATTTTTTATTTTAGCAAATCGTTTATTATAACTTTTTTTCTTTTTCCTTAATTTTCAATACTTCATATTAAACTGATACAATTGTTATTTAAATGCTGCACATGATTAAGAGATGAAGTAGTCATATACATTAAAAAGTACTCGATAGATCTATCATAAATTATAATTGAGCATTTTTTTATTAAAAAATTCATTTTAGTTTTATTTTAATTTTTTAGTTTTTATGTTGCAATATTCAGTGTTTATTTCCCAGCAGATTTTCATATTTTTTACACGATAATTTGCCATTCTGTAAAGTTTTGTATTATGCTCACACCCTGAAGCAGAATTGACTTGGTGAACTGTTAAATGTATAGAATATACAATTTAATACATTTGGAAAACAAGGAAATTTATGATATAACACTCTCATATTTATGCATGTTTTCTATAACACAAAATATGTTCACAAATCAATTGCATTGTTACTATATATCGAATAAAAAATGTTTAAGTTATTTTACATATATATAAGGGACTTTCCATGCGAGAAAAAATATAAAAATTTATTTATAGAGCTGCAACTAACAAAAAATGTTAAAAATTTATTTTAACGAGAAAGAAATATATAGTCGATCAAGCCCGTCCATATGATACCCAACACCGATCTTATATAAAACTTATTTGTGTCAAATATTAACTTGATACTAACATTTTAATGGGATTTATGCCCACTAAAGTGATTTTCGTGATTATACATGGACGGACATACGGTCAGGCGGACAAACGGACATCGTTAAATCGACTCAAAAAGTTATTCTAAGCCGATTGGTATAAATTAAGGTGGGTCTTCGACCAATATTTGTGGGTCTTACAAACATCAGTACAAATGCATAATACCCTCCACACCTATGGTTGTAGAGAGTATAAAAATTGAATGAGGTAATTTTATAAGTTTTAAAGCCAGAAATAATTCTCTTTAAATCAGTTTTTTATATAGTATGACCCCTATATCATATATATAAATATTTTTTTTTCATATACATGTGTGTTGAAATTTTGGCACGTTTTATCATTATTTAGCAACCAGCAGCAGCATTAAGAAATGTTAGAGCAACATTATTGCTTATTTAAAAATTTGATTAATGAATTTTTATGGTTATTATCCCCTGGGTATGTTTTTTTTTTTTTTTTTTTTATTTCCCAAATGTGGTTTGATTGCAGTTCTCTTTAGTGTTGGTTACAAGTATTTTCATTTGCTTTAAATTTTTTCCATTCCACAATTAGAAAATAAAATGGGAATATATTTTTACTATGTTTAATCAAAAATATTTGATACTTGTTTTTTTATTGGAAATTGTAACTGGTTTTGTTTGTTTGTTGTAATTACATACATTTTTTGATATATGATGTAGTGAGTGTGCTGTCAAATATTTCCAATAAATAACTACAAAACTTAAATAAAAAAATAAATTGAATATTTGTATGGAAAAAAATATAGCTAAAAAGGAAAAAGTAATCAATTTGCCCTTTTCAACTTTTCGTTTTTTGTTAAATTTTGTTTGTTTTTTTTTTTCTTTTTGGTTTTTTGTTTTAAAGAAGATTAAAAATCACAATTAAATTATGAAAATACTCTTTTGTAAAAAAAGAAAGTTCAAACATATGGAAAACAATGCAAGTTTTTTTGAATATTAATTTTCAAAAAATTAAAATAAAAAATAAAAAAAAAAAACAAGCGAGAATGTTATATACGGCTCGGCCAAATCTATATACCCACCATCAACTTTTTAAAATTTTGCGGTTTATGGAAGGTGGGCGGTAAAGAGGGCGGACCACGCCCATTTTTTGTTTCGGAGTTTACATTGGTCCTTGAACTATTTGAATACAATTTCGATGAAGTTTCACCTTATATGAGAAGTGAGCGGTAAAGTAGGCGGACCGCGCCCATTTTTGGTTTCCAAGTTTATATCGATCCTCGAAATTTCTGAACAAAATTCGTTGTCATACATGCTTTTGTTTAAGATATATCAGCAGAAAAGTATGAAATGAAGCTGCAACGGACACCCTGTGTTTCTAGTTTTTAGCCCATAACTTTTTTGTTTATTAACCGATTTTGCCCATTTTTAATACTAAACAAACATTATTAAGATAAATATTTGTGCCAAATTTCATCGCCATTCAACAAACGGACGGACATAGTTAAATCGACTCAGAATCTAACCAGGAGCCAGAAAATATATACTTTGTGGGGTCTTAAATGATTCCTTAGATATGTTACATATGGAATGACAAAATCGATATACCCCCATCTTTTTGATGGTGGGTATAAAAATAATAATTTGCTACGAACTCTATAAATCAGTGTTGCCAGAAAAACATTGTCTTAAAACTAAACCTAGATAGAGCCAAACAAAATTTCAACAAATATGAATCCCAAAATATTTTAATAATAATCTAAATACGTCCGGAATTTTTAGTATATTAAAAATTTCTTGTAAATTCTGAATAAAACATTTATCAATAATTCTCTAAGAACAAATTTATCAAAAATTTTACATTAAAACAAAAAATTCTTAAAAATGTTCGATGGGAAATAATTTAATAAAAAAATTTACTATAAAATCCATAGCCCTCAAGAACAAAGAACCATTCAACATTTTCATATGCAAGACACGAACAAAAATAAATCTCACAGACCGTAACAATTCACAAGTAATGAAATTTAACACCAAAGAACTAACAAGCGAAAATATTATATTCGGCTTGGCCGAATCTAGGTACCATGAAATAACTTCCAATGAAATTAGTCCCAACAAAAATGAAGAAACTCCTAATAAAGAAAAAAATCTAAGGGGATATATGAAATAATTCCCAACAATTGGAACTTTTATCACAACAAAGGAAATAAGAGCCACATTTAGTGATATAACTCCCAATGAAATAAGTCTCAAAATAAATGAAATAAGTCCCCATACAAATGAAATAATTCCCAATTAAAAAATATCGAATAAAATAATTAATAAGTTTTAGTTTCGGCCAGAAAGCCATTTTGTTAAGTAAAGTTTTTCTGCTTTGCGGGCCTTTGGCCGAGCGAAAGGACTTTCTCCTATGTGGTATTTCAAACAACGGCTTCGCTAAGTTTAGTTTTTCTGTATAGGACTTTACCCGTTTCGCTAAGTTAAGTTCCCTGCATAGGTGGGCTTTGGCCGGGTCTCTATGGTATTTAAAACACCGACTTCGCTAAGCAAATCGGCTATGCAGAAAATCTTTACTTTCATTATGATATAACTTCCAATAATATAAAATGAAATAAGTTCCAACTCAACGGGTGTTATTTCATAATGAAATAAAACCCAATTTGTATGGAAAAAAATTGGGAATTGTTTCATTTTTTTACTGGGAGTTATTTCATTTGGGAGTTATTTGACAGTACCTCGAATCTACACATGGAATGAGACAGAAACAAATAAAAATGGACTTCATTTACGAAATTGCTTATATTAATTAATTTTTAATTGATTTTGCTCCAATCATCAAAATGATAATATTAATAACTAGAATAATTGGTTTTATTATTACTGCTTTTTTTTAAATAGATATAATGAGCTGAAAATTGTTGGAAATTGGCTTAAATTTATTTTATTTCTGTATTTTTGTAAACAAATCTTTAATTTTTGGTTATATTTTATTAATATCTGTCAATTTATTTAAAAACCAAAAAAAAAAAAATTTTGAAATATTTTTTCTAAAAGACACATTAAAATGTGTTGGTGTGTCTATTAAAGGTTAAAATTTTTACTTATTATCTTTTAAATAAAACAGGAACTTACATGAAAGTGAACAATATGAAGAATTTAATGTTAGAATGTGTTGAAAAAGAGCTGCAGAAGCAATTATTTTAACCATGGTTGTCATTGGAATTTTATGATTTCTATCTTTTGCTTCTGAAGTTGCGCTTTTAAAGTAATTATTATGTTATTTTTAGGACATGAAGTTTATTAAAATAATGCAAATTTAGTTTATGTTTGTAAAACTCAGTGGGCAGAATTGAACATTTTATTAAATAAATCTATAACTGTTTGCTACTTGGATTTACATAAATTTAAAAATTCATCTTTACTTTTGTAGAATTCATTTTAAACTAAAAAGTGACAAATATTTCCTATGTTCTATTTTTGCAGTAGTAAAAATGTTATTACTTTAAAAGTAATTCTTTATTTCTCATCTGGGTTACCGTGAGATTTCTAATTTATTTATTTTTTACTTTTAAGCGCTTTTTTGTTATATTTGTGAAAATGCAGAACGGCTGAGGATTATTAGTGACGTTTTGTGATTTAGCTCATTTTTAGTAGTCCCTTTCCTTATTTCAGAAATGAAAAATTAAATGTGCTTAACGTTAATTTTGCTAAATTTGAACTTTTATTTGACATTTTTGTACTATGTTTTCAATAAGTTTGTCAAAAGACTGGTACCAATTTTTTCAGAAAAAATACGTAAAGAAACTTTATTACAAAAAAAAAAAAAATGTATGTATATATATATATATATATATATATATATATATATATATATATATATATATATATATATATATATATATATATATATATATATATATATATATATATATATATATATCTTCAAAAATTAAAACTGTTTGGGTGGAAAAGTGTTGAAAGAACTTAAAAATTTTTGGATCGAGGTTCATAGTAATATGATTTATCCAGTTTTCTATTCATATTTTTTAGATGTAGGTTTCAATGTTGTAAAAATGTTGCTTATGTGATTGTTTTTAATTTTAAAAATAAATTTAATTTTAGCTCCTTTTAATTTTAGCTCCTTATGCTTGGTTGTAATACAAAACTGTTGTCTTTTTCTTTTCTCAAACATTTCTAATCGTTTATGTTGGTAATAGTTGCCATTACTGGATATAACGTGGATTGAACTAGTACTACTTGAATATTAATTAATCAACAATAAACTTGTATATTCACCAAACATTAGAAGAAGAGTTAAGATAACCAAGAAGTGGAAAACATTTTTGTAAAACAACATTTTGCTTTTAACAAACGGACAGATGGACAGACGGACGGACATAGCTAGATAGACTCAGAATCTAACTAGGACCCAGAAAATATATACTATGCCCCCATATTTTTGATGGTGAGTTTAAAAATGCTAAATTAAAATTTTTACTCAAATCCCAAAATCGTTTATAACAACTTCAAAATAACACAAATATAATTTTAACAAAAATCTCCTTTCTTTAATAATAATTAAAAATATTTTATCATATTTTTAAAATTATTCTTCCTTTAAATCCTCACAAGACATTGACAAATATTTCTTCAAAATTTGCTCAGATACTTTCTTTTTTTGTCCAAATAGTATTTGTTTTTTTTATCTTAAACCTCATTACTTATAAAATTTATACTCTTTATAAGTTGAACAAAGAATTTTAGTTTTACAAGTTTAAAAAAACTACATTTTATCTAACAAAGTTTTACTTTACTTAAATGATTTGCTATTGTATTGTTTGAGCAATTTCCAAAAAAAAAAAAAAAAAATACATAAACACACACAAAATATCAAAATGTATTTGAAAAAAAAAAAAAACTAAAGTAGAAAATAGAGAAAAGTACAAATAAATAACTAAATACTTGAACAAATGTTATAAAAACTTTCTGTTTTTTTTTCTTTCAAATTCAACAAAAAGTATTTAATTTTTTTTAAATGTATTGGATTGCAACATGTATGTTGCCATACATTAGTATGTGTATAAGCGTATGTGTTTTAAGGCTTTTTGGGAAAATGTCTCCAGTTCATAATATGTATGTAGTAATATAATTTAACAACAATGTTATCTCATTTGTTCTTTTTTGTTGTGCATTCAACTTGATGAAACTTTAGTTTTTGGAAAATGTTATACATTTATTTATTATTATAATTTTTTTAAGAAAAAACCGATTATTTGGAACTTTTCTACAATACAAAATTATGTAGTAAAAATAGCTAAAAAAACATTTCAAAGATTTCTATGTCTTGTGTTTATTTTTAAATTTAATAATATTCTACAAACATATTTTCAAGATTTAAAGTCTTATATGCAAAAATAAAAATACAAATAATATAATTTAATAAAAATCATGTCGTTTAGATTTTATTGTTTTTCTCCAAAAAATAGTGACATTGATATCAATAAACACAAAAGTCTCAGGTGACCCAAACTGTTAACAATAAAAACAATCAAATATAAAAGAAAAAGTAATAATAAGTTTCGAAAGACATTTTAACACACACTCACGTTTAAGGTTATATACAAAAACAAAAAAAAAAAAAACTATCAAATAATCCTTAATTTAAAAGAAACACATTCTTGCCATTGGTTCGTTTTGTTATAAACGTAAAGGACTACTGCTGTTCTACTATGACTACGTACTACAACAAATGGTCTGTCACGTTTTCCTAAATAAACAATTATTTGAATGTTTAAGGAAAATAACAATTTGTCTAATTTTAACAGGATTAAAATTATACAAACATACACATCACTATCACAAAGATATGCTTAGTAAACACTCACTCACTAACACCACACAACTGTGACACCGACAAAAAAAAGAAAAACAACAACAATATTGAGCAGAAAAAAAAAAACAACAAACACTTTAATTTTCATGGGATATAAACACGCACTTTGTGAGTGTGTTAAGATGGTAGTGGTGTTAGTAAAGTTAGTAGTATTGATAGTGAATATTGTGGTAGTAGTGGTAGTATTAGTTGTAGTATCAGTATCACTAGTAAAAACAATAAACCACAATACTAAGAGACATACTATATACACAAAACCCTTAAGTAATTTCATTTTAGTTTTTGGTTACAACAATCACATGCCACACAGTTGTTGTATGTAGTAGCAAAAAACATATTTACCAGCAAATACTACAAGAAAACTTAAGTTTTCAAGAAAAAGTTTAGTTTTTATGTTAGAATATTTCTTCTTGGATATATTCAAGTAAGTATTTATTTGTTGTTACTACTACATACACACTATCACTGCTCATAAAAAAGAAAAGTTATATTTAACAAGTTAAAAATTCATTGTCCCAACATGTCGTGAATTTAAGTGATACTATGCCAGCCTGTTAAATCAGTAAACGTATAGAAAAAGATATTCAAATGGAAATAGAACAAGTTTGACATACATTTATTCATTTAAAACTATGCACCAGTAAAAACGACATTGTTAGTGTTAGTCTCATATGGAAAAAGGTATAAAATATATGTACACGTACTTATATTCTACAGGCATATAATGATCACATACCCCTATTTTCCATTTCCCAGTCTCATCATCGCTATCATTATAGACCTCTCATCATCATCCTCTCCAGTCCGTCTCATATTGTAATACTATTTATAAGACAAATGTGACGCATTCAATTTATTATTTTTCAACCAGGAAAATGGAAAGAGTTTTGAAAAGACTAATAGTTTGCTAAACAAAAAAAGAAAGCTAAACTAAACATACATACAAACAATCAGCTGCCAAATGAATGGCAACATTATCGTTTGTCTATTTGCCACTACAACTTTTGCCAACACAGCTACTTTGCCTCTGGAGAAGTATGTTGGTTGGCTGTTGACTCGCAACGTTTTGAATAAATAAGTATCAAATGTAAGTGACTCGAAACGTTTTCTTTTTTTGTTTTCTTTATACGAAAAAAAAGAGAAAAATGTAAAATGTCATCGTATGATGGGAATCAATCTAAAGTCATTCTATAACCCGTAAAGTCATAAATCTAACTTTAATACTAAATACGTGACTGCGTCAAGAGACGACAACGATGAGGAACAAACAATGTATGAAGAATAGCATAGATACTAGCAAATAAAACTAACACACTGTTTTTGGGGTCTAATACTAAAACAAAGACAAGGAATGGACGAAAGAAAAAAAGGGACAATAAAAAATTATCTTCTGTAAAATAGGAATAATAAGTAAAGGATAGATATTTTTTAGGATTAACATGGCTAAATGTTAAAAATTATGTTAAAAAGTTAGAAGGAAAACAAATTCTTTTTAACAAAATAGGTTTGTTAATTTTAAAAAAGTTTATATTTAATTGTGAGCATTAAATAAAAATTAAATTTTGAATTCTTGAAAAAAATTTTAAAAAGTACCACAAATTATATATTTTAGAAAGAAATATTTTAGAATTTTTAGAAATTGTTAAAAAAGTACTTTATTTCTCAAAAAAAAAAAAAAATAAATAATAATAATAATAATAATAATAATAATAATAATAATAATAATAATAATAATAATAATAATAATAATAATGAAGGTATTTTTAGAATATAACTATAAATTGATATTTTTTATAAAATGTAAAAAAAAGTAATAGTCAAAAAATTACCTAAATAAATTACCTAAAAAAACACCATAAAAATATACAAAAGTTATAGTTAAAAAGAGAAGACATATTTAAAAAAAAAAAAAAAAAAAAAAACAATAGTTCTAACTAAGAAAAGTACCATTTGAAATCAGCACAAAAAAGAATACGAAACTTAAAAAAAAATATATATATTTATAATACTAACTCTGGTCGACAAAAAAAATTTGTTCGTGCTTCTTCAAAAAAAAATATGTGGACTGTATGGAATTCCTCATGCTAAACTCGAATCTGCTTTCAGTTTTTTCCCATCAGGTCAAGATTTTTGTATGGGCATGTCTAATATTGCGTGTTAAATAAGCCGATTACTCGAGTATATTTCACTACAACGGTATTCACGATTTATATAAATAATACACCAAAATATGTGGAATAAAATTGGCTTTAAGTTGTTCTACTAACAAATTTTTATCCGTTCAATATTTTAGGAGATATTTCGAAATAAGAACATTTTTTTTTTACTGAAATTTATTTTTAGGAGTGATAATATCAAAAATATTTCAGTTTGTCACCATTTTTGAATTATTAGAAAATATACTAGAGTAATGGCTTTATTATGGGCCAAAATAATAGACACGCCCATAAAAAAATCCAGACCTGGTGAAAAAAACTGAAAGATTCGTGTTTAGCACATCAAAATGCATCAAGTTCAACTATTCGTCTTTGGGGAAGGATTTTTTTTTTGTCAACCAGTGTATTAAAAAAATAAATTAATAAAAACGAAAAAACCCGATCAAATGATACCTTACACCATTGTACATTAGAGTGTCCCGTAGACAAAAATTTTGTAGGAACATCCCTCAAACGATGCGTAAAAATTAGCTGAATATGGGAAAAATATTAAAAAAAAATTAAATTGATCTTCAGTTCACTACCAGCGATTGAATGTCACAGGTCTAGAACATTTCGTCCAAAAAATAGTATTGAGTTTTGTCTTGAAATGGGTATCAAAAAATTCGTAATTTTAAGCCAATTATAGAAAAAAATATTTTAAAAAATGTTCGCAAAAATTTTGGTCCATAAACCGTCATTTTAGTACATCATTAAAAAAAAAAAAAAAATTTCGATATTTTTCTTAAAAAAATAGATAAGAATTCTATAATTTTGTTTCTTTTAACGCTAAAATTTTAAAAAATTGCATTGTAGTAAGAACTGTTGATAATATGTAATATTCCAGATTTTTAAAAAAAAATTTTCATCAAAATACCTTAAAAAGTCTTCTATCGATCGAAAATCCCATTGGAAAAATTTTTAAAATATTTTTTCAATAACCAACATAAAATTACAAATTTTTTGATACCCATTTCGATTAAAAAACCGAAACTTTTTTTTGACCAAAATATATTGGACCAATTTAAAAAAAATCTTTTTTTTATATTTTTCCCATATTCAGCTAATTTTTACGCATCGAAATCTCGAAAAACGCTATTCTCGAGACACTCTAATGTACAATGTACACACTAACATTTATGTGAGATTTTTACACGTTTGAGATTTTTGTGGGCCATGCGACACTGATAGACAGACTGACGTCCTTAAATCGGATTAGAAAGTTCTTATAAGATGGATCCTAGACCTATACTTTTAGCATAATCTTTAGTCCATGGCAATATTTTTTTCAAACAATATTAATCCTTTTAACAACTTTACTTATTAGTAACAAAAAATCCTAAAAATTATTTAATGCAAAAATAAAAATAATAACAAAAATAATTTTTAAAATTTAATTCCTTAATTTCTCTTTTATAAGTACCTCTGGCAAATTAAATTGAAAATAAATTCCTTTACTTTTTCCAACCACTATAGTTATTTTAAGTTATTTATCTACTTCACTTTTATTATACTTATAAATCCTTTAAACTTTACTTTTATATTTCTGTTTAAATAGATCTCTGGTTATTCCACAAAAATGTATTTATGTATATACATTTCCATATATAGACTAGAAAATTTGTTAGTTAGAGTTTTGACCAATGACAGTTGCAATTTTGTAAAATTTGTATAATGAAATTAATTAAAGCCAATTGAAAGAGAGTTGAGTTTAAGGAAGTAACTAACAATAAAAGAATTTTAATGTAATTGTGTATTTTGTTTTATATACATACATAAAATGTATATGTATGAGTATATATGTATGTGTGTATTTATGTATGGTTTGTGAACAAGTTTATAATGAAATTATTTGACTACCAAATAAAATAAATGCCATTAAGGATTTTGGATAGAAAACGGAAATATTGTTTACTTACGTATGTATGTAGATGGTTAAATTTATATATCGTCACCGAAAATGCAAAACAACGTAACATCACTTTTCATAACTTTACACGAGGCACAAAAAACTTTCTAAAATCTAAACGAATTGTCCTACAAACAAGATTTTTGGGTTATTACATCCTTAAATACTGCCTAATATATTGTTGATGAATATTTTTATTTTTATTAAATATTTTTTAAGTTATGTGGTTTACGTTTTTAAAGATTTAAATTTTCTGAAGCCAAAACAACGTAACATCAATACAAATTTTAGAAAAATTGTAATTAAAACGATTTCTGATAACTTTTACTCAAAATTTTAATAGCTATTATATTTGTAAGAATCTGCAATCTAAATTCGTAAAAAAAAAAAGATACATTTTTTTAACAAATGTGATGTTCTTATTTTGACTTAAGAAAATTATTACTTTCGTTAATATAATCGTCATTTTTTGAGATACAAGTCTGAAAATTGTTGATCACACGTATTTTGGAATAATAAACTATATTTCATCAAAAACACAAATTTGAAAATTTGCATTTTCGGCGACGATATGTAAATAGCTTGAAGATTTTGAATACAGTAAGCAAAATCAATGTTGAAATGCTGTTTAATCAAGTTTAACCCAAAAATATTAACGTTAGTCAATACCCGTGGTACCCGGGTACCATAGTGTAATTTTCATTAATTTTATTTAAAAAATATATAATTTTATAAAAATTATTTATTACGACCATTTAAATGGCCCCAGATCTTAAAGTAAATTGAACAAAATATGTAGAAAAACATGTTTGAGTATTTCAGCGATGTCCGTCCGTCTGTCTGGCAGTTTTTGAGATAATTGGATGAATTTTGGCTTTATATGATCTTTGTTAAAATTAGTTAATAATAGTTACCTATTATGACCATGTCCCCATAGAATTTTTCTCCAATAATTGGATTTTGACGCTCATATATATTTTTTTTAGTATTGCATAACATTGTACATATAAAACTTTTATGAACGTTATAAACCTTATTTAATTTTATAAAATAATTTTTATAAACGTAAAAAACAATCTATTATATTTTTTATTAGGTTCGAACTTTAAAAACCTATAGCTCTCATATATGATCCATTTCTGAAAATCATCCTAGTGCATAAATTAGTGTTGGTAGACATTACGTGTTTTGTGTAAAAAGGATTGTAAAAAGTATAAAATGTAATTTTAAACTTTACAACAAAACTTAATCTATAATAAAACACACGTTCCATACAAACTCTCTGAGAAAATCCGTCAATACAGACTATAACGTTCTTACAGTCCTAAAGAATGTTAGCACTGACTTCATCCGCAATTAAGCATAGGAGCCATAAAATATCCTCACCGAAAATTGGTATCGTCCGAAAATAAATTTTTTTACACTATGGAATGTTGTCAGTGTTGGTATAGCGGCCTATCAAGTTTGAAGCTACAATATCGAAAGTTTATGTTCCTTAGCACAAACAATATGAAAAAATTTCAATATCAGCGTGATATTTTGGAGTAGAAGTGATGGACATTATTACATGATATTGGAAAAATTAAATTAAGTCAAAAAAACCAAAGTCAATGCGGTAAAGGATGTAAAAACGGCGAAAAAGTGCGCTATCATTGTCTTATTCATAAATAATGGCTCAAAACAGTGATAACTCGAAAAGTTTTCAACTAGTAACATATAATCCTTTATTACTCTATCTGAAGTTTCTAAATAAACTCGAAATTTAAAAAAGCTTACTTCTGCAGCTAGTTTTCCTTCAAAACCCAACGGAGCTATTTTTTATAATTTGGCAACTTCGGTTACCATGGACATGCTTACTCCCTAGTTTAAGCAAAATAAATTAGTTCAATTTTAACTTTATATGAATCAAAGGACAATAAAAATTTGATTTTCAATAGTAAATAGTGCAATTGTAGTGCAAAATACAAAAATTATATGGGGGTACCCGGGTACCATGGGTATTGACTCCCGTAGGTATCAACTTTAAAGCCATTTTACATATAGACTAAGTTAACAAAATTTAGGTTTTTTAGTTTTTATAATGTATAAACACCTTAACCACGACGATCTGAAGTTTCGTGGCTATATATTTATTAATAAAGAAATGCGTGCACTTTAAAGTTAAAAATGGTACCCGAGTACCCGGGTATGTACCGTAGGGTTAAATTTATCGATTATATTAACTCAAATTTTTAAATAATGTTTAAACTTTAAGATAAGGTGGACATTTATATATATATATATATTTTTTCAATATATTTATTTATTTTTCAATAATAAGAAATTTCTTAGAAAACGCTATAATTTCCAACTGAACAACTTAAAATCTTCTAATGGATTTTGTGTAATAAAATTTGAAAATATAGTTCCGCAAATATGCCACACACTGTATATACATTTAGTGTTACGAATTTAATTGTCTATGTAGTTGAGATAAGAATACAATTATATAACTACTTAAACGTATATACACATATCAGCAAACATCTATTTAAAAGTGACCAAAACAACAACAACAACAACAATAGAAAAAAACTAATGTGAATTAGGGTTTGATAAATGACATTTGCATATATTTAGACTTAAATAAATGTTGTTTAATTTAAAAATACCAAAAACCAAATAAAAATGTTTAAGAATAGAATAGAAAGATTACAACTTACTGTGACACATTATAAAGACAGAGCAATTAAACCGCAAACAAAGGCAAAAATACAAATAAATTTAAATGTATTTTATCTGCCATAAACAAATTTAAATAAAAAAGAATAATGTTGAACAAACCTAAAAAGAGACAGAAAAAGAAAAAAAAAAGATAAGTATAAGGCTATAAAAATATTTTAATAGTAAAAAATATAAAATACAAAAATATTGATTGATTTCTTTAAAACCCCTGTGATTTTAATGTTAACAAAAATATATATAAATTTTATAAATAAACCAGCATTTTATATTGTATTAACGACATCGTTTTTTGATAATAACAAATCAATATTATTTTGATAGCTTTATTAGCTGTTAAACATTAATGCGTAATAAATTTATCTCCTGGGAGGTAGCTTTTCAAAAAAAAAAAAAAAAAAAAAAAGGAAATAAATTTTATATTTGATATTTTAAATTTGAAACAAATGTAAAGAAATCAAAAACACTTTTTTGTTATTTAACTTTTAATGTTGACATAAAAAAAAACCTTCATCATTACTTTTGCTGCCAGCAGTCTGGAAATGTCTCTCATCATGTTGATTTGGTGTGCCTAAAGGCAATTTAGCCATAAGGATATCCTGAATATATTCAAGTCTCTATATTTTCGTTTACCAGTATTGATTTTATTTTTTATTTATTTCAACTTTTCCCTTTTATTGTTGTTGCATAAAAGGAAGTTAATAAAAATCAAATAAAATGCTAATTTTCAAATGTATATTAACAACCCAAACAAAACAAAAAAGGAAAATAGAAAAGTAGCAATAATTTGATATGATGAATCACAGTAATAAAACATTTAAACTTTTGATCTTATTAAAAAAAATAAATAAATAAAAACCCCAGCAAAAGTTAAAGGCCTTGACACGGAAATTTGTTTTATGTATTTCATTGAGTTAAAGAAAATATTGATTTAAATAAAATTAAATTATGGAATTTTTTTTATTGCTTTAAAAACACATTTTTTAATTTTTATTAAGGGATAAAATTTTAGGATTGAAAGCAATATATAAATGAAAATACTTTTTTTAATAAACAATAAGACCTCTATTTTGCAAATAATTTTATATATATGTTTCTTTATTTTTAATGCCAAAACTGATATCGTTAATGTTACAAACAAAATGTATATGTTGCTGTTAAATATAATTTATTATTAAAATTTTAATAAAATTTAAAATGTATAAAATATAAAAGTGTAGTCAAATTTTTAACTAAAGTACATGTATATTTTATTTCTAAATCGAAATTTAACATTACCGAAAATTACACACAGAAAAATTGAATTAAATTTAACACAAAAAAAGTTAAGTTTTGCATTAAAAAGTAATTTTATAGACTGCCGACTTAAGGTAAATTCACTTTTCCTTTCAATTCTAAAGTCGGCATCAGTTTTATTTCAATATTTTTTTTTTTAAACTACTAGAGCAACTGGAATGTTATTCTAGATATGTAAATTAGGTATTTGTTCACATAAATATCAATACACACTAGAGTGTTCCGTTAAAAATTTGCGTATTTAAGTGCTGTATAAACAAATATTTTTTTCTAAATTCATATTCAGTTCTCTACCAGCGCACATTCAGGGAAAGGAGATATCAATATTTTAATGATCACGTTTTATTTTTTTATTGATTATTAGGTAAAAAAAATTCAGTTTTAGAATTCTAAGATTTTTTTTAGCAGAACGGTAATGTCTGTCCGTCCGTCTATGCATTAGAGTTAAATGGGTCGAAAATTATGCATTAATCAAAGAAAGGTCATATCAACACTTTAATGACTACGTTTAACTTTTCTATTTATTAGTAAGTAAAAAAAAAATGTATTTTTAGAATTATAGGACGTTTTTTGGCTGAATGGTAATGTCCGTCCTTCCGTCTATACATTTGGGTTAAATGGGAAGAAAATGACGCTAAATTCAAGAAAAGGTGATATACAAATTTTGATAATAACTTTCTATTTTTTCTATTTGTTAGTTAGTAAAAAAATGTATTTTTAGGATTCTGAAATATTTTTTGGCAGCATGGCAATGTCTTTCCGTCTATACATTTGGGTTAAATGGGTCGAAAATGCCACTTAATTCAGGGAAAGGTGATATCAAAATTTTAATACTTTCATTTGGTTTTCATATTAATCGAAAAGTGGAAAAAAAACACTTTTTCAATTTTAATATCTTTTTGAAAGAATTATAATTTTGAACTTTCCAATTCAAAATCGTTTAACTTTTAACTTAATAAAGATAACGACTCAAAATTTTCTTTGTTCGATACAATTTTGCTATTTAACAAACTACATAAAATATAATAAAATCGGTTGAAAATATTTGGGTATATATGGAAAAATCTTAACCAAAATCTTTTAAAATTGAGATTTTGGAAATTTCAGATGTATATAACTCGAAAAATATATAAGATAAGTAGTATATGCAGGTATGTTTTCTAAAGGATTTATCAAGGACTTTAAGCTGATGTACAAATCTTGGAAATCAGGTAAGGAACAAAAAATCGCTAGGGGTTAAACCTTTTCAATGACACTAGTACCCTATTTTGAACCCCCATATATCCGCTCCTGATGCATATATTGGATCCTGTTTCTAAACTTAAAATGCTATTGTCCTTTGCTACGTTTTTGTGAAATCTAACCAGCCGATTAGAAGTTACAGATATATTTCAATTCTTCCCCACTGTTTAATGTTTGATAAAGCAAATAAAATATCTGCACTTAAGCAATTTTTTGTGTAAAATATACTGGAGTTTTTTTTTTTTTTTTTTTTTTTTGAAAAAAAAAAAAATATTTTCTCAAATTGGGCTATATATGCGCACGATTTTTTTCATAATATTAAAGTGGACAATATATACTATTTTGCAGAAAATTATCAGAACAAACATCTTGTAACATTTTAAGTTGAATTCCATGGAAATTGAAAATTTGTGTATTTTAGGACAATTTTCAAAAAAATAACAAAAATATTAGGACAAAATATAATTTACAAATACTTGAAGAAAAGTACGCTTAAATACCAGGAGTTGATGGTTCTCTTTCAAATTTTTACCTTAAAAAACTTTTTATTTAAAATAAATACACTGAAATCTGATGAAAATTGAATTTTTTAATATTTTTCAAAAATGTAAAAAAAAAAAAAAATCTTAACTTTGACAGCTCTTTGTAAGAAAACAACATAACCTAGCTTAAATATTTTAACTGATATAATAATTTTGTTTTTTTTATTCGGTACCCAATTGTATTATAAAATTTTAAATTTTAAAATTCAATTAAGCGCCACTTTTGACACATTTTACACCAACATGCAGCGATTGAAAATTATGGGCATATAATTATGGTAATTTAGAATATCAGGGGAAAGATTTGAAATATTCTTTGGAAAAATACATGCAAATTTCATTTAGGAGTTTATACGTTTCTCTTTTATGAATAAAATATTAAAAAAATTGTTTTACTAAAATTTTAATTTGTGTAGGAACTGGAGGGGAAAGATGTTTGGACAAGCGGGGAGAGTTACTCAGTGAGAGTTAAGCTGAGTTGAAGTAGCTTCACACAAAAGGAGTTTGTGTTAATGCTAGGTTTTTTTTTAAGTTGTGTAAATATAGTGTTGTAATTAATAATGTAAATATAAATATGAAAGTAAAGAGAGTTGTGTATATAATTTAAAAGTGTTCAACAAAACGCTTATAAAATCTACATTTGTTTCCGCCAGAACGGCTTAAAAAGCAGAAATTCATGAGCAAAAAATTTAATTATGTTTTTCCATAACACCTCCAAATTATTAAATTTTCGATAACAATGTTAAAACTTTTCTTGGACTAAGATGTGCCATACTCTTGATTTTCAATCAGTGGAAGGGAACTGAATTTTAGTTTTAAAAAGTTTTTAATATTTTTCATTATTTAGCACATTGATACGCTTCATTTGAGTTGTGTTCCTACATCATTTGTTCCAGAGAAAATACTTTCTAGGCAAAATCTAAAGTATATTGATTCGCATTAGTTTTGGTATACTTAAGATGCCAACAATACTAATTTTCTGCAATGAAAAATTCAATATATTTACTATTTATAAGATAATTGGCATAAAAAATAGATTTCAGTACAATTTGTTTATATTTACATTATCATGGATTATTACATACAGAATATTGGGAAATTAATGCCGACTACTGGCAAATTCGATGTATTTTATGAAATGTATTAATTAGGCAAACTTAGAAATAAATGTTTAGCAAAAATTTTTGCAAAATTGAAACAATATCCTTCATTGAAGAATTCAAACTAAGACAAAACGTTAAACTGCCGACTTCAAACTAAGACAAAACCTTAAACTGTCGACTTTCACTTATCCTATTATACTTAAATTAAAATTTTAGATGAGATGAGTATATAAGTCTGCTAATGCCAGGAAATAGACTCAATATTATAACAAAAATTTGCACAAAAAAAAAAAAAAAAAATATATGTACAATATTTTGACGCTTTTCTTTATCAAAGTTAAAGGCTTTAAGCTGTTAGAAGCTGATAGGATAATAGTGATTAAAGAATTAAATTAGTAAACTTTTTAAAACAAAAAATAAATAAACAAAAAAAATCGGTTTTCGATATGATTTGGAGAGCAAAAAATGGTTTTAATCATAGTTTCTTAAAACCAAAACAGACTTAAAAAATCCGCTTATTTCCGCTCCCTGATTCAAAATCCGGCTCCGTTGGGATTTGTAGGTCGAAAAGTTTTATGATGAAGCCAAATTTTAATTTTCTACGTAGTTTGGGAGCTTCTGAAAGCTCTGGAAAGAGAAAAAACGCTTAGAAAATTTTATATATTTATGGTAGATAGATAGAAGATTGAAATAAATTTCTTAGTGATATTATATTAAAATGTAAATTTTACATAACATTACAGAAAAAAAAATAAAATGCATAATCATAAAAAAAATTAAATGTAAATTTGAAATTATATACTAAAATGTAAATTTTACAGTTAAGTGGAAGATTCGCAATAAAATGTAAATTTTACAATAAAATGTAAATATTACAATAAAAATCAAATTTTTAAAAATTTAAAAAAAAAAATGTAAATCTTACACTTAAATGTAAAATTTTACATTAAAATATAAATTTTACATAAGAATATGAATTTTACATTATTATATACATTTTTCAATAGAGTGTAAGTTTCGCAATAAAAAGAATATTTTACAAAATGATAAATTTTACAACAAAATTTATATTTCATAATAAAGCGTAAATTTTACAATATAATGTGTAAATTTACAATAAAAGTAATTTTTACAATAAAATGTAAATTTTACAATAAAAATGTAGATTTTACAACAAAAATTATATTTTACAATAAAATATAAATTTTAAAATAAAGTGTAATTTTTGGAATAAAATGTAAATTTTACAGTAAAATTTAAATTTTATAATAAGAATTAAATCTACAACATTGTGAATTTTTCATAAAAATGTAAATTTAACAATAAAAGTTTAAATTTATTACAATAAAATTTATGTATATACTAAAATAAAGTGTAAATTTTGCAGTAAAAAGTAAATTTTACAATAAAAATAAAACTTACAAAAAAAGTAAATTTTACAAAACTTTAAATTGTAACACAGCAAAAAACGATGAAGTTCTTCCAAAAAAAGAACATTATCGCAACTACAAAAGTGGATTAAAGTGAATATTTTAGACTTTTTTAGATGTTCTTAATAATTACTTGCAATAAAATGAAAATAAATGAACTTTTAATGGGAAAAATGGTAATAATTTCTAACAAAATTTAAATTTTACAAATTTTAAAGCATTTTTATTATTATTTAATAGGTAAAAAACTGAATTTTTATTAAAAAATTGTATATACATAGTTTTAAGAGAAGTGCTTCAAAAGCAATGAACAAGAAGTATAAAAGAATAACATCCTACTAATGACAACCATGAGTTAAAAAAGAACTTCTGCAGCTCTTTGTCAATAAAAATATGAATTTTGCAATAAATGTGAATTTTAGAATAAAATTTAAATTTTTCTTTAAAATTTAAATTTTAAAATTTGCAAAACTATTATTCTGATAAACAAATAAAAAATGGCAACCTTATAACAACAAAGAATTCAGATAAGTCTGTCTTGTACTATAAAATATTTCCCCTATATTGTCTCCTTCCATTATTTTTCCCCCTCCTTCCTGCCGACAAAAATACTTATAATTTCTTGTAATTTAGTTTTCTTTTGATTAATATTATAAACAAAGAAAGCTGAATAACAAGAAAAATGTGTAAGCTTTAGTTATTGTTGTTGTTGTATAAATTTCTGAACGTGTTAAGTGCTTTGATGTATCAAAGGTACATTGCACGATCAAGTGAGCAGCTGCAGCAGCAGCAACTTTTTAAAAATGTCTTCTATGTTGGTTCTTTTACAGTTGTTTGTTTTTATTTTTTACTTTCTTGCCAGTTGTCCTTTTTAAAGGACACTGAACTTATATTTTTCTTATATAGAAAGTTTCTTTCTTAGACTTTTTTTTTCTTATTTTTTATTATTGTTAGTTTTTTTTACGTATAGTCACTACTAATACATTTATAGGAAAACATAATGTATGTATATGTACTTACAATGTCTTACAATAAACCATGGCAACTTAAAATAAGTTTGAAACAAAAAAAAAAAAAAAATCAACAAACAACAACAAAATCACTAGTGTTGTTTTCCGTTATTAAGCATTTACGTCTTGTTGTTTTTATTTTTCTATACATTACTGCCAAAGGGGTTGTTGTTACCTTTTATATTTTTTATTTTTTTGCATTTTGTTTTTCTTTTATTCCCCTTCCATGTATTGGTGCTCTAAAGTACTCAAGACTCTTTATGACTGATAATTAATTTGCTAAGATTTTTATGATTAATATTCGCCTGTTCCGTTTTTTATTATAGTATTTTTTTATGATTTTAGTTGTGTGTATTAAAGCCAAACAACCATCTGTATGGTAACTAACTAAGGTTGCTGGCTATAAAAATTAACAAAACCAATTAGGGAAAAAGGAGAAAACAGCGTCTGCCTCACTGCCAGGAATTTTATTAACAGGGTAATTATTTGCAGCAGTATATTGTGGAATATAAAAAACAATTAACTGGTGGCAGGAGCGCAGTGAACTGCCAATGAATTACGTCGAATAAAAAAAGTTTTGTGATTAAAAGTAATAAATCAATTGAATAGCAAAAAGGTATAAAATAAATTAATCAAATATTAATCATAGCAAATCAAATATAACAAATATTTTGTAAGATTGATTGTTTTTTTTTTTTTTTTTTTAATATTTTATTTAACATATTTGTATTGGGGAATATTCATGCTAAGAATGTCGCCAAAGAAGATGTTCACACAGTTTTATATTAAACAATTTTGTTTTTGACTGACAGCAGTTGTGACTTACAATTTATTTTTATCATTATCGTCATTTAATAATTATAAAATATACAGTGGAAATTCTACACAAATCCAAATATTGACATAAATATTTAAAACATTACCATTAGTGCATACAATAATGTAAATTCAGAAGTGTAAACTATAAAATTAAAACTTAAATGTAAATTTTACTCTAATTCTAACAATCATTTTAACTAAAGTAAAATTCAAATATTGAACTGAAATTGTAAATTTAAACCAAAAATTAAATTTTGATGTTAAATAATAGATTTTAACTTAAATTTAAATTTTACACCAAACTGTAAATTTAATAAAAAAAAAAATCACTAAAATGCAAGTTTTTCATTAAAAAACTTATTTTATACTAAAATTCTAATTTCTAGTAACATTAAAATTCAAATTTTGCACTAAAATTCAAATTTTACATTGAAATTTCACAATAAAATTCAAATATTACAATAAAATTCAAATCATACATTGAAAATGAAATTGAAATTTTACAATAAAATTGTATAACATTTTTACATTAATTTTACACTAAAATTAAAATGTTACAATAAAATTCAAATTTTACACTTAAATTCAAATTTTACACTAAAATTCAAATTTTACACTAAAATTCAAATTTTACACTAAAATTAAAATTTTACACTAAAATTCAAATTTTACACTAAAATTCAAATTTTACACTAAAATTCAAAATTTACATTAAAATTCAAATTTAACACTAAAATTCAAAATTTAAACTAAAATTCAATTTTTACACTAAAATTTAAATTTTACACTAAATTCAAATTTTACACTAAAATTCAAATTTTACACTGAAATTCAAATTTTGGACTAAAATTCAAATTTTACACTAAAATTCAAATTTTACACTAAAATTCAAATTTTACACTAAAATTCAAATTTTACACTAAAATTCAAATTTTACACTAAAATTCAAATTTTACACTAAAATTCAAATTTTACACTAAAATTCAAATTTTACACTAAAATTCAAATTTTGCACTAAAAGTAAAAAATAAATTTTACATTAAAATATACATATATTTCATATTTTTTGTCAAATATCACATAAGAGAATAAGATAAAAACCTTAAGCATTCCTAAATTTGTACCATTCCTAAAGCTGAAAAAATTTCTTTAAGAATTTTATAAAAAGTAACAAAAAAAAAAAAATCATTAATAGCCAAAGCAACAGTACAAAGTAATAAATAACATAAGCTTTCCAAAGTAATATAAAAATACATAGAAATTTAGTCTTTACTTAAAGTAAAACTCCTACAAAATTTTACATTACTTTCGTGTGCAATAAATATTTCATTTACTTTTACTTATTGTTTTATATCTTCTTTTTTTTGTTTTTTTTTTGTTTTATGTTGTTTTATTTTATTTATCTTTTATTATATGTTGTTGTTTTTTTTTTCGTTAGTTGCACGCTTGTACACAATTTTTATGACATGTCATAAAAATAAAATTATGATTTTAACATCACATAACGATTATGCGAATACTAAAGAGCCATTCATCCATCTATCCAACCAAAACCAACCCACTAACCATTCATTCATCCATCTTGGCAAGTCTCTGGTGAAACGAAGCACACAAAAAAAAAATAGTATAAAAAATAAAGAACCTGAAATAAATAAAGCCAACATATCGTACTTAAAGGAAAAAAAATGTAGTACAAAATAAATAAAAAAAAATCAAAAAGTCAGACATATAAAGCAAAACTTGCAAATGAAATTATGTTGAATTACGAAAAAAAAAAGAATAGAGAAAAGTAGAACACCACCAACAACAATGGCAACCAAAAGCATAGACAGCACCATAAAGTAATATTAATGAAGAAAATTTCCAAAAAAATAAAATGACAAATAAAGCAAATAAATGAATACAATATCAGTCAGTATAAATTAAGACTAAAACAGCAGCAAAACAAAAATAAACAGACAAAATAAAAAAATTGAAATTATAAGCCAAAAGCTAAATTTACACACCCATTATGATTTTTCATATTTGTTACACTTTGTTCCCTATAACATTCTTTTGAGGTATATTAGTATATTAATCAAAAGGCAATCGCATAAAATTCGAAATATTTAAAAAGTACAAAAAATTACATTAGAAATGTCAAACTAAAGTACAAAGCTTATACATATCATAACGTAAATTTTGCATTTTTCTATATATTTCACACTAAAATACACTTTGCATTATAAATTATACGCTTAAATAAAAATTTTGCACTAAAGAACAAATTTTTCACAAAACTAATTCTACACTTTACACTAAAATAAAATTTTTATATTAAAATAAAAACTATACAATTTTTGAGCCTTAAAATATATATCTTATATTACAAAAAAAAAAAAAAAGAAAAAAAGCTTCATTAGTCCCCAGATTTTACAATTATACGTACATTTTACTATAAAATTTTTATTTTACACTAAATATATATATATATATATATATATATATATATATATATATATATATATATATATATATATACATTAGAGTGTCCCGAGGATAGCCTTTTTTGAGACTTTGATGTAGGAAGACCCCTCAAACGATGCGTAAAAATTAGCTTAATACGAAAAAATTATTTAAATAATGTTTAAAATTGGTCTTCAATTCCCTACCAGCGATTGAAAAATTATGGGTCTTTGCCTAAAAATTACAAATTTTTTGATACCCATTTCAAGATAAAACTCAATACTATACCCGTGACTTTCAATCGCTGATAGGAAACTGAAGATCCATTTTAAATTTATTTTCCCATACTAAACAAATTTTTACGCATAGCTTGAGGGGTCTTCCTACAAAATTTTTGGCTACGGGACACTAATATACATGTCGACCATTCCAGGAAATAACGCCCGAAAAAGTATATTTTTTTACTTGATGGCTTTCACTTTCGATAAAAATTTGTATACATAAACTCAATTAAGCCTTTTATTAATTTCAGTTTTCAGTTTTGTGAAATTGCAAAAACTCGCGATTTTATTTCGCTTTTTAATTTTTTCAAAAACCAAAAAAAATTCAAAAGTATGTAACTTTGAATAGCAATGTCTCTGGAAAGACTTTGTGAATTTTAATGATTTAAACGGCCTTTAAATTTCGCATATGGCGGCTTTAAGACGAACATTTTAAAAATAAAATGATTTTTTAAAAATGCATTTTAATGCAATTGCATTTTGCAAATGCATTTTTCTTTAAATATGCTATTCAAAGTTGTTAATTTTTTAACATAAATGAAAAGTTTGGAATCTTTACATTAAAATAAAAGTGCCAAATTCTTGGGACGCGAAAATCTTATATGCATAATCCAATTTTTATAAAAACATGTTTCAAATTTTTCATATAAAATTAAAATTTTTTCTTGTTTTTGAAATTTTCTTTAAAATTTTTATAAAAGTTAACAATACATAAAAAGTATGCAATTTTAAATATTCATATCTCTTGAAGTTATTGGTGGATTTCTGTAATTTAAAAAGTATTTAAAAGGCCATTGTATATTTAGTCAGTTTTTCAAAAACCACGACTTCGATCCATAATATTTTAAAAATATAAATGCAGTTTTTAGATGCATTTTTGTTAGTTACGAATTTATTAAATTTTAATTTTTCAAAAGTGTATTTAAAAATGCTTTGTTTATTATAACTTAAAACAATAAATAGTCTGATACATAAAGTTTTACTATTTTTCAGGATTTTTTAAAAAATAACACAATATTTTTTTTTTTTTTAACGTAAAGATACTCATAATACCAGAAAAATATAATTTTTATATGAAAACATTTTAATTAGTTGAAGAAAAGGGGAAATTATTTTTTCACTAAAATGTAATTTTACTAAAATACAATTAAACTTTTTATATTAAGATATAATTATATACTTAAATGTAATTTTGGCCATAAATTAAATTTTACACTAAAATGTAATTATACATTAAAATTTATTTTACATTTAAATTAAATTTTCCTAAAAAAAAAAAATAAATTTTATACTTAAAAGTAAATATTGCACTAAATTTTAAATATTATGATTACACAAAAAAATTGTATTTATGCTTAAGTCTAAAATATAAGTTTTACGATATCTAAAAGAAATTTTATGCAGAAATATAATTTTGCACTAAAACGTAATTTTACACTTAGATGTACTATGTATTAAACTTAAATGTAATTTTGTATATAATTATAGAATAGAACTTAATTATGCACTTTACACTAAAACTAAATTTTTATGATAATAAAATTTTACCTTAAATGTTACACTTAAATGTAAAGATTATAATACAATCACAATTTTACACAAACATGTTAATTTTATACTAAAATGCGAATTTTAAGTTTTAGACTAAAATAAAAAAATTTACAATATAAATAGCAAATACAAATTTTGCTTAAAAATATATGTTTTTATTAAAATGTAATTTTACACTATGATGTAATATTACACTAAAATACAATATTATTCAAAAATTTAATTTTACTCTAATATGTATTTTATGCTAAAATATAATTTTGCTCTAAAATTAAATTTTACACCTAATATAATTTTATACTAAAATGTACGTTTACACAAATTTACACTATTTTTTTTTTTTATTTTTATTTTTTCTGAAAGTGGAATTTTACACCTAAATACAAATTTTATACCAAAATGTAATATAAACTTAAATATAAATATAAATTTACATAAAAATTTGTAGATATATTTTTATATATAAAAATATATCTACAAAAAAATTTTTAAAAGATATAAATTCTACACTAAAATCTATATTTTCTAACAAAATATAAATTTTATAATACAATTTTTATTTCAATTAATGATAAAATCTGCACAAAAATTAAAAAAAGGAATTAAAATATTACAATAATTTTACATTAAATTACTAAAAGCTAATTTTATACTAAAAGGCAAATTTTACATTAAATATGTAAATATGTAAATGTAAATTTAGCTCTACAGTTAAATTGTGTTATAGTACAAACTGATAAAAATATAATCGTAATTTTTAATCAAATATTAAGATAAAATATTTCAAATATTATTCATATTAAAGTAGAATATTTAAAGATTTTCCCTTCTTTTCTTTTTTTTGCAAATATTCATTTAAAACTTATTGCCTGATATCATATAATTTGCTTAATATATTTAATATCTATTTTCTTTTCTCCCCAAAGTTTTTTTAAAGCTACATAAAACTGAAGACTACTCGTGCTTGTTTTAAAGGAACGCAACATGATACGAGTACAAAACATTTCATGTTTATTATTGTTTTTGTAACTATGAATTGTTGATAAATAATAAGCTAGAACTTTGTTTTTTTTTATAGATTATTCTCTTGGTTTTTTTTTTTTTTTTTTTTTTTTTCTTTTTTTTTTCGTTACTTACTTATAAGCCAAAAAAGATTATGACAAAGTATTGTATTTAGTCTTTGCCGCTGTATTTCATTTACATACAAAATATAACGAATGACAACAAGAAAAGTAAAAATAAAATATGAAAATGAAAACTACTGTGAGGAAGTGAAATAATAAACGAATATTTTTACATTAAAGAAATGTAGACAGAATATTAAAAAAGAAAAATATATATAAATACATATAAATGTTTGTGTTTATGGAATTATCTAAAGTAGACTTAAAATTCGTTTGTTTATTTAAAGGCATAGATAGAACTTGACTTGTTGAAATTTGTAAACATAGAAATAGGATTTAGTGATAAATCAGGTAAATAATTAAATAAATGATTTGTTGAAGATGACAGCTTAATTTAAATATTAAATATTTAAACAATAATAAGTAAAATGTTAAATAAACGTATACATAATAATTAATATGATCAAGTTACTTATACGCCCAGAAAATAAAAATATATATATATATATCTATCTCATATCAAGTATTTTCTTATATATTTTTATTCGTAACTTATCACAACCTTGTATTTTTTATATTCAACCATTATTTACATTAAACTCTCAATTTTATCGTCACCATAATAAATGATACATATACTTGACGTAGACTTAATATTTATTTTTGTCATATCATTTATACGCACTGATACCCATTAAACAATCACGTAGTAAACATTTAAATATCTTAATATTTTCTCTACTAAAGATTCCTATTTAAATTTATAGTATTATTTTATTTTTCAATTTTATTTATCTCTTTTCTTCTTACATATTCAATGTAAAGTTATAAATAATTTCAATACTCGTTAAATGCCATGACATGACGGCCATGGTCACATACAACATTACTGTATATTTACTGTGTTTTCTTCTCATTAAAGCTACAACGCATTAAAGAAGAAAAATATATGCTATACATATATGTACATTTAATTTCTACATTAATTTATACCGTGAAAATTTATATGTACGATTCAATGTACTATATATACGATCACATTAAAATTGATTTTCCATTTGTTTTATCAGCCTACAATATTTACCAATTATTTATCATGTTGACTTTATTAGACATTTAAAATACTATCAGTAGTCAGACTGTACACTTACTCATACAAGTATATATGGGGACAAGGACTTCTTCAGTTCACAGAATTTTGCTTGTATTTTGTATAAAGATGGAGTGAGGATATTGGTCACAGATGCCACAATTTGATTTGCACTTATTGAAGGCAATTAAACGGTTATGCGACAATCGAGACATGTTTTCGTATGTTTAACAAACACACGTATATATGTAAGTATGTGAAAATATACTACTAATATAATGTTGTTGAAAAGGGTGTATTAGAAAGAGTGGAACTGAAGTCCACAAAATAAAATATACCCAGCAAAAACTTGTTAATGACATGTAGTTAGGGACGTAGATACTTTTTAATTGTAATAACATAGTTAAGTGACTACTTATTTATAGTCCGGTATTACTTATTTATGATCGGATTTTTTAAGAACTCTTTTTCATTGATTTTTTATTCAGTTTACCAGTTAATATATTTATAAAAGGAATAAATATTAAACGAGACAATATTTGCGTATAAATTAATTAAGTTTTTAATTATTAAATTTATCCTTGTTGTTAAGTTTTTGAAATTAAATTTTAACAAACCTTTCCATGTTTAAAATTAAAAAACAAAATAACTTTTAATATCCTAACATTTTATTACTTATAAGTAACTTATAATGATTTCAGGAATAATTTAAATAGATTGAGTTATTAACAACATAAAAGTAATTAGTACTTGTAATGACATCTAGGTAATGATCGAATCTATTTTTAATATAGAACGTTAAATAGCCTCAACTTTACAAATTAAGAAACACTGCAAGGAAATGAGAGAATTTGGTTAAGATTTTCGGGTTTTTTTCATACGACTTGAAACTAATTTAAATATTTTAACAAATTAAATTAAATTAAATACCCAAAAGGAAAAAATTCTTAAATTAAAGGCCAAGAAAACTTGAAAAATCAAATGAAAAACAGTTTAGCTTTAAATTCAAAAATAAAATTCCGAAAGAAATCTTATGATTTCTTTTGCACTTAATGCATCCAAGGTATACATTTAACATATTGTTGATGAGTTTTCAGTTAATAAATGTACCCAGATTTCAAGCATGAATTACATGAATTTTAGTTTAAATCTTAATTACATTTAATTTATTTTGATATAGGCTGTTGTAAAGTGGACTTCAATCTGACTAATCGCTTTTAATTGAAAAAAATTTAAATTTATTTTCATTATAAAATGATCTGTGTGAAGTTTCGAATTCTCTAAATAATAGTGAATTGTAACTGCAACGGTCAGTTAAATGACACCTTGACCCTAAATTAAATCATTTAATGGGGATAAACTTTGACAAAATGGAGTTCAGAGTTCAGAAATTGCAATATACGAAGAAAAATTATTTAATTTTGAAAATCACTGTTTTCGTAGAAATTAGAAGAAAAGTTGGGTTCATTATTTTTTGAGATATTGTCCATTATCATGATAACCAATAATTTGTTTAAAAGGAAAAAAATATATAGTAGTCAAGCCCGACCATATGATACCCTACACCATTGTCTATGTGTACCAAAATTCGGGAAGGGAACAATTGTGGATCGATACTTGTGTAAAATAAAACAAACTAATACACAATATTACATCGATACAAACATTCACTTGTATATATGCTCTTTTGGGTAATATGTACCGAGGAATTTTTCTTTTTTTTTTTAATTTTTCCTGTAGATCTCTGCTTTGAACCTGTTGGCGTAGAGTTATTTTTGTAGTAAAAGTTTATGCCAAAAATCTAGAAAAGTTAAAGATATTTAAGTTCAATAATTTCATAAAAACTTATTAAAAATATAGCTTTAGTTTGATAATATTAATTTTTTTTTTTTTTTTTTTTTCAAGTAAAGAAATTTTATCGTTATTTTATATAATTTTAAACCTCTACCTCTTTAAAAATAACCTTAAAAATTTAGACAGAGGCAAAGAAATTTTTAAAAAACTATCAATCTGAAAATGCCAGATGATGAACGAACAAAATCTCAAAGATTAAAAAATTGTAAAAAAACATTTTAAAACAATATTTGAATTCTTTAATACATCTTCCTAAATAAGCTGAATACTCGAGTATATTTCGCTATAACTCGAGAACGGTATGATTTATATAAATTATACATCAAAATATGTAGAATAAAATTGGCTTTAAGTCGTTTTGCTATCAAATTTCTATTCGCTCAATAGTTTAGGAGTATTTCGTGTCCAAATTTTTTTATTTTTTTTTTATATAAAATTTCTTTTTAAAAGTGAAAACACCAAAATGTTACAGTTAATCATCTTAATCTCAAAGCTGATAAAACTACGAGTAAACAAAGCCACGTATCATAAAAATTGATGCACAAATCTTGATTGCATTCACAGTTAAGTTAAAATACCCATGCATATCTAAAGTTAAATGGATACACTACTATGTCTTACATAATGGATTAGATGGAATTTAACGTGCTAAACAAGAATCAGCTTTCATTTTTATTTCTATCACGTATTGATTTTTTTTTTTTTTTTTTTTTGTAAGCATTGTATAACTCAAGAACGGTTTGTCCAATTAAGATATATTAAACTCCAATAGATAGCGATTAAAATTATCTTTATATAATTTTTTGTTCAGTTAATATTTCCGTAGTTATTCGGTAATTAGTAGTGAAACAAAATATTATTATTATATTTTTTGAAAAATCGTTAAAATGTTGATCTATAACTCTGAGATTCTTGAGCGAATAAAAAACATTGTTAACGTACCTTAAAGACAATTTTTGTATGCATCTTTTGTTGTATCATTTATCAAAATAGTGTAAACGGTTCTTGAGTAATAGTGTAAATTGGACAAACCATTCTCGAGTTCTACAGTGTGACAACTGAATCAGTGATGCCCATAAAAAAATCAGTTGAAAGAAAGTAAAGCAAATTCTTGTTTAGCTCTTCAAAATCCATCTAGTTTACCTATTTTTGTTTAAAGAAAAACTAAAAAAAAATTTTTTGCCCACCACTGTATTTCTACTCAATTGTAGGTATATATGGGTATTTTTACTTAACTGTGAATAAAATCAAGATTTATTCATCAATTTTGAAGATACATGCCTTATTTTATTCGCAACGTAAATAGCTTTAAGATAAATTGAAACATTTTTGATGTTTTCTTTTATTAAAAGAAAATTTAGTAACAAAAAAAAAAAAACAAAAAAAAAAAAAAAACAAAATTTTGCATGAAAAAGTTTTTTTTTTTTTTTTTTTGACTCTTATTAATAAATAACTCCGAAACTATTGAAAATAAAAAAAACGAAGTTTGGATGATTTGAATATATTTTTAGTACGCATCTTATGGTGTGTCACTTGAGTTATGATGAAATAAACAAGACTAATGGCCTTACTATGGGCGAAATATTAGATCCAGACCTGATGGAAAAAAAAAACTGAAAGCAGTTTCGTGTTTAGCACATCAAAATGCACCAACTTCAACTATTCGTCTTTTGGGGCGATTTTTTTGTCGACCAGTGTTATTGTTCATGTAATAAGAGAATTTTAAAAAATGTGTTTCTTAATTAACACTTTAAAGATTAACCCTTTATTCATAGTAATAATAACACAAATGCGAAAAGAGTAAATAGAACAGAATGCAAAACATGAACATAAAAATGTAGAAAAATAATAAAATGATCAACATTTATGAGAATATTGACCAAATAATAAAACACACAAATATACATATTTATGTATATGTCAATATATGTATATATTTTGCCAAGTCATTGTCTTTAAGGATAAGTATAAATCAAACTGATAAAATAATTTTCCATTTATTTATTTAAAGTAGAATACAATTTTTAGTTGTTCCCTTTATTACTAATTTAAATTTTCACAAGCACAAGGCTAAAGAGGAGTGTATATAAATCTATAAGAGGATACCTACCTACCTACCTACCTACCTACCTACCTACCTATGAATCGACTTTATTATATAAAAATTTCTACACCAATTCCACTAAAATCTTTCCTCTTTCTCATGAAAGCATAAAAGATTCAAAGTAAAATCACATTTACACGCATAACAGAGTAATGTAATATATTAATGTATATAACAAATAAGTACGTTTGTGTTAGTAATGATAATGACAACATTCATATGCAGAAAATTTCATAATGACTTATACGCACACACACACACATACATACATACATATATTAATGTGTAAATATATAATTATCTTCTTCTGTTATAAATGTTGTATGTATTACATACATATATACAATGAACATTACCAATAGTTCCAGTAAATATCCTTCTTTTCCATTTATAAATTACCAGTAAATTCGAAGGAAAAGATAAATCGAACCAATTCATGGTTTCTGCTTATGATAGTTGTAAATTTTGGGGAAACATTTTGCGTAAAACTATATATAAGTGAATGAGTTTGTGCATGTTGTGTTCATAAAGTAAGATTATAACCAAATTTCTATACTTGTCCGTGGCGTATATACGATAACGAGTACTAACTCAAACTGCTATTTTTCGCTTGCAGACATTCTTGCAAATAATCATATAGTAAATTTTGTTGTGGCAGCTTCAGCAATTGTTATTGCCTCAGTTGTTTTGTAATGATAATAGTGTCATATTTTCTTAAAGCCAAAGTTATGTGAATTAGTTTGAATTGAGTGAGTTGCTTGGTATGGGTATGTTTTTGTAATTGTATTGTGTTTTTGGTGTCTGGTGTACAGCGTTACCGTTGAGAACTTTTAAAAAGTGTCCAAAAAAGGGGATTTCAAAATAAGAAGTCGGCAAAAAAAGGAGATTTTCTGAAAAAAAGGGGCCAACTGTTTTAAAACCTAAAAAAAAAAAAAAAACAACTTAAAATTTGTTTATTTGATAACAACGACAACAAAAAAATCTTGTATTCTAAGAAAACTACAAAATTCAGTTTTATTAACAACAAAATAATTTATAATTTTTTTACAACAATTTTTATTATTGCAAAAATTCACAAAAATAGTTACCATATAATCCTCGTTTTATTAATTAAACTTCTGTACTTTTGTTCGAGTTCTTCACTCGTACTCCAGTCTTTCAAATTCTTGTCGAATAAATTTAGGTAGGAACGCACAAGAATTGGCTGAAATCTGTTAGACAAACTATTTTTTATTTTTGATAATTAAGCAAAAAACAACACGTTCCCCAGGGATTGCTTTGAGGGATGTAAAAATATAAATTAGGATATAAATATTCCTCGAATCTATTTTTTAATTTTTTAATCCAATCCAAAAAGATTCGGCATATGATGATATAAATAGCTGTTCAAAAACTTTACTATTATTTTTATTTACTAACAGTTTCGATCATTTATAAGTACTCCGCGGACTTTTATATCATTATACTGTGAAACAATCTCAAAATTATGAATTTATTTGTTGAAATTAAATTCAAACAATTTAATTTCTCGTCATTTAGCACTTAGTCTTAAAAAGTGGCCATTTAGTCGCCATTTGAAAAAGGGGCCAAAAAAGTGGCCAGGTGGTTGAAAAAGGGGCAAATGGCGACTAAATTTGCCAAACGGTAACACTGCTGGTGTATTTGTAAGAAATTAAATTTTAGTAATAATTTTACTTTTAACGAATCTCTGTTACCTCTTTTTTAGCTCAAGTGGAGGCATTTATTTTTCAAAGATTAAATAGTATTTATTCCTTTTGCAATTTTTTTTTTTTTTTTTTTTTTTGTAAATGAATTTATTTTGACTAAGGAAATTAGTAAAAATTGCGGACAAAAAAGTGTAGGAAAAATGTTTTTGTTTTATTTGAAAGGCTTTAAAAACTTTCTGTTAATCTAAATGATTTTCAAACCTTAAACTTTTCATATATTTTAATTTGCAACACTTATAAATTACTTACTCATTGAAATTCCTATAATATCCCATAGAAATTGTTTTTAAATTTATTTCATATTAATTTAAATAAATTTAAACTATAAAATAAACAAAAACCACTAAAAACCACATGTTTTTGAAACAAACAAAAATTGAAAAGAAAAACTAATAATTTTGTGGCAAATTGTTAAGTATTTTTATCACGATCTTAGGCTATTGACTGTTTGTTGGCCATTCACATGGTCATTATTATTGGCAATAGATGAAAAGATTGAGGGAAAAACAACAACGAATGAATGGAAGAAACTTTTTAAACATTATTTATGTATATAAAAACATTTAGGAAAAAAAATTAAAAGCAAAAGCTGTCTTATCATGTTAAAAATGATTTTTGTTCAATAAGCAATAAATAGAGGACAGAGAATAGAAAACTTAATTTTTAAAGGGGGCCAAAATAGAAAAAAAAGTATATCTCAAAAACAATTTAAAATTTATTAAAATTTAAAATAATATTAAGTTCGCTTAGTTAAAATCTTGCAGCATACTTCGGTTGTCACTCGAGTAATTAGGATTAAACTATACACAGATGTTTATTTTAATTAGGTTTTACCAGGGATGTCACGCTACCCCCTTTGGACTGAAATAACAAAGTTTAGAGAAAATTTTGTAATTTAAGAAAAAAAAAAAAAAAAAAAAACGTTTAACGAATTGGCGTATTTTTTCGTTTTGCAATTTTTCCCGTATTGCTACTTTTTTTAATTTTGGTGATGTTTTCTTATTTTGGTCCTTTTTTATTTTGATATTTCTTTTTTAGTTTTGGAAATTATTTATTTCTGCTAATGTTTATATCTTAGCTTTTTCACATTTTGATTCTTTTGGTGATTTTTTCTATTTGGGCAATTTTTCGTTTTGTTTTGTTTTTTTTTTTTTTTTTTTTTTTTAAATTTTGGTAATTTTTGCAAATTTATCGTTCTAGTATTTTTCCCCGTTTTGGCGTTCTTGTATTTTTTTCATGTTTTGACGTTTTTTCTGTTCCACAATTTGTTTTCGTATTTGTAGTGATTTTTATCTTATTTTGTCGATTATTTTATTTTAGACTGTTCGTTTTGTAGATTTTTTGCTAATTTTTTCCTGTTCCCCGATTTTCCTTGTATTTTTTTTTTTTTATTAATTTTTTGTGTTTTCTATTTTGACGATTTTCTTATTTCCGATTTTTTTATTTCTGCTAGTTTTTTTATATTTTTTATGAACTAGTTTTTTGGAAGTGTTAGCTAGCCAGTACCCATTCTATTAAACGGTTCTAGAACTAGTTCTTTAATCAATGATTTTAGTTCAAAATTGTTACATTCAGAACTAGTTCCATAGAAGCGTTAGGGAATCTGTTAGAATCTGTTTTTTTTTTTTTTACTTTTTATTCTAATGGGCTATTTCCTAAGGGCCACTTTTGAAATCAATTAAATTTTGTAAATATTTTTCTTTTTTAATTTTTGTAATTTTTTATACAAGTTTTTTAAACTACCTTCTCTAAAGCATTCCTTAAAACGAATTTTCGTCCTGTTTTTATAAAACGATCGAAAATTTCGTCTCGTCAGAATGTATGGAAAACAACAAATAAACTTCAAATTTATTTGTTTCCATACATTTTGACGATACTAATTTTTCGATAGTTTTATAAAAACAGGGGGTTAGAATTAAAATATCGTTCTACTCCATTAGTGTCAGAATTGATTGTGATACCAAGTTCTGAGGATGTTATTCCCAGCAAAAACTTCGCCTACTAAATAAATCACGTTATTGTAAGTGAAATCAGTGTGAAAAACAGCTTCCACTTCTAGTGCTATAACTGATGAATTTTGTTCGCAATGTCCAAAATTTTTTTTTTTGGGTTCCAAAAGAGTTGTTTTTTATGCTGATTTTTTTTACGCACAAGAAAAAACCTTTGGCTCGGTTGAGGTTTGAACCCACGCATCAGAATACTGTTGTGTTTGTTAGTCTGCCGTCTTACTCGCTACACCACAATCGGCTTTATTTTTATGTGCTAAAAAATGGTATCCATATAAGGGAATAAGTAAACACAATTTATAAAAAAATTAATTAATAAACACAACTTATAAAAAAGAATAAAAATTTGCCTTAAGTGGGAGTTGAACTCTTTTGGAATTTAAATACACGTTTTTTTAGTTAGGCGCTCTAGATAACTGAGCCACGTAAAAATCAAATTACTTTTAAATTTACTAAATACTAGTTATTGAATTAATATTTGGTAATGCTGCGAGTGGCGAATAAGGCTACATTGTAATGCATACAGGAAGCTTTTGCTTGTAAAAATAGAAGCTAAGTTTTTGCTTGGATTAAAGAATCTGAAGTGGTTCTGATCACTTCAGTTCTAGAACTAATGATTTTAGAACATGTTTTACAATTTTTCTTGGGGAAATATTTTTTTCTGGAATACTGATATTTATTAAATATAAATCTTATTATTATTTTATTCAGAAATAAACTTGTAAATAAAAATAAATTAATTTAAATTAATTTTATATTCAAAACAAAATAACAAAAAAAAAATACTTCAAAAAGTAACTCAAATCATTTATTAGTTCTAATTCGATTTCTATTATCTATAGGAATCAAACTAAGAGTAAAGAAAGCTATTCAAAGCTTCTCGTACAAGTTTCACAACTGAAAGTGAAAAAAAAACTCTAGCTTCATTATTACTTGTCTAGTTTGTTTTTGTAATAAAATAACAACAATTGCATTGCTTTGAATTGACGGAGTTGTATGATAGGTATGATAAATAAAACAGAAGAGAGTTTATTAGTTTACGTCACTCTTATATATTCTGGGCATTCATAAGAAAATACCTTTCAAATGGTATTATATTTTTTCTAAAATCATATGTATATTCCACGCATAAAAGGAGTCACAATAATTGTATTTGACTAATAATTATATAAATACAATGAACTTAATATTTCATCTCTCGATCTATTGAAGGCTGACTATTAGTAATCTGACTTCCAATCAGTTGGCAATGATTGCATGCACTATTTGTTTTATAGTTTAACTCTATCCACCGTGCCCAATATAGTCCTTTATATTTTCCCCCTTAACAAAGTCTATTGCCCAGAACATTGTTGATTTATAAAAATTATAGCCAACAAAAATCATAAAGGAATAAAAAAAAAAATATAAGGCTAAATAAATAAATGAAGGATAAAGAATGAATAAAATACTTTATTGTAAAGAAACTGTAAATTGATTTTTTTGAAGCATGAGGAAAAAAACTCAGCCGAAAACTATAAAGTTTAAGAAATTTGAAAGAGGAAAAACTTAAAGCAAAAAAAAAAAAAAAAAACTAGTAACAAAGTTAAACACACAGACTTATAATTCATATCTTCTATATTTCAAAGATACAAAGCTTAAGTATAAAGACACACAGCTACTGTGAGTGTTTTATGAAAGTATGGCGTCAAAGAGACGTTACTTTGAAAGCGAAAAAATAAATAAATACAAAAGCCGCCAAAAATTATTAAATATTTTTTGCTATTATAGTTGTTGTATATTTTTATATATTACTTTAAAGATAGCCCTGGACCAAAATAAATATGTATGTATGTGTATGTATAGACAAGGGTAATAACGGTATACATATAAAGAAAATTTACTACTTTTAAGAAATTTATAAAATGTATGAGAAAAATATTACCCAAGAGCACACGATTAATGTGCAGTGGAAAAAAAATACAAAAAATTGGTTTAATAAAAACAACTCTGGAATGCTCAGGCCATATTTATATTTCAAATTATTTTAAACAAATGAAGATAAAATATTAAGTGTCTAAAATATTTCTTCTAAATTCCAGTCTGTACCTTTTTAAGCACCTGAAGTTTTAAAGTTTTAAGCTTAAAATTTTCATAAATATTAATTTTGTTTAAAAATTATGATATTGAAAATCTCAAATCATTATTTTTACCACTGTACTTTGTATAAATCGGCTTTATTTTTTTTCACGACAACATTCAAAAAATGTAACTTAAAGTAATGGTTGTATTGATGGCCAAGACAATATTAAAGAGGACAACGAAAAGAAAAATGTTACCATCATACAGGCTTTTTATACATGGCTAGATAAATACATTCATACATATAAACATATAAATTTGACAAGTAAGTAATATACTATATATCGTGAAAAGGATGCTAAAAGAAGAAAAAACTAAATATTTTATCAACATTCTATAGATTGCTACAATTTAGAGCACAATATATTTAACAAAAAAATATAAGTTTTTTTTTTTTCTTTTAATTCTCTTTACAAAGAAGACAACTAACTAACAGTAGAGTAAAGAAAAGAGCAACAAAAAATGTAAACAAAACAAACTAAAATAAAAATATTCCAACAAAAAAACTTTGTTGTTTTTCTTTTTTCTTAAAAGAAAATGTTGAAAATAAGCTTTTGTTTGACTTTAATATCATCAAATATAAAACCATTCCCCCACCATTTGCTAGCCACTACTTTCAGACAACAATTTAATGCCATCACTGCCACAACAAAAAAAAAATACTACTAAAAAATAAACTATTAAACAAAAAACTTAAAAAAAGGATGTAAAAGAAACTAAACTTTTGAGTAAATGAAAAAAGAGACACATTTACTTTTTCAGCATTGATAACTTTTTAAGAAGACATTGGTTGTTCTTAAAACTTTTACTCTAATAGCCAACCCGCAGTAAAGAAGAAGCCTTTAGATATCAAAACCAATTTGTGACACACTTACATGTGCATGTATATTTGTATGTATATAGTATTTTACCAAAAAAAACCATAAGACCATAAATAAAACCCTTAACTAATGTCAGTGCCACAAAGTTATGAGTACTGGTATAAATGAAATCTTAGAATGAACAAATGAATGAAAATGAATATTTTGTGTACGAGTATTATATGGCTGCTGAAAATAGTAATAATTTGCCATAGATAGACATAGACCAATATAAATTTGAACATAATTTGGGATTTTCTTTCAAGAAATATTTTAGACAAATAGTAGTGTAGGTTAATACGTATAAAAAGAGGCAAAATGGGAAAAGTGTTAAAGAGTAAAAGAAAAATTATTTGTGTATATGGAGATGGTATTTAACGTTTGTAGTATTGGGTATACTTTAATATGTTATACCCATGGGCTTAGAATCACTTTCTTAGTTGTCGTAACGATGTCCGTGCTTCCATCTTTTCGTCCATGTAAACCCTGTAATCAAACTACTGTTAGAAATTTTGTAGATAATTTTATAAAGTTTGGTGTCTATTTGTGCCTATTTAAATTGGCAAATATGCTCCCAAAATAGAGACTTAACGCTCTTTAAACTATTAACTCTAAAAATTCCACCAAATTTCATCATAATTAGTCATAGACCATATGCAACATATTTTCCCGCAAAATGTCAGTTTTTACACAGTGTCCAAAAAAGTGGATTAAAGGGGGATTTTTATTAAAAAAGGGCCCAAATACTTCAATACCTAAAATGCTCCTTAAAATTTGTTTATTTTATTTTAAAAATTTATATCGTCCATTCCATGAAAGAACGCCCAAAAAAGGATATTTTTTTGCTTTTTACTTTCTCAAAAACCCAAAAAAATTCAAAAGTATGTAACTTTGAATAGCAATATCTCTGAGAAAGTTTTGTGAATTTTAATAATTAAAACTGCCTTTGAATTCCGTATATCGCGGCTTTACGACGAACATTTAAAAAATAAGAAAGATTTTTTAGAAATGCATTTTAATGCAATTGCATTTCTCTTTAAATATGTTACTTTAAATTTTTAATTTTTTAACATAATTACAAAGTTTGTAAAATTTATATTAAAATAAAAGTAACAAATATTTGGGACGCGAAAATCTTATATGAATAATCCAATTTTTAAAAATTAATTTTTTTCTTTTTTTGAATTTTCTTTAAAATTTGTATAAAAGTTAACAAAATATAAAAAGTATGCAATTTTAAATATTCATATCTCTTGAAGTTATTGATGGATTTCTGCATTTTAAAAAGTATTCATAAGGCCATTATATTTATTTTGTGCAGTTTAGACAGCATTTCCAAAATCTCCTTTTCGTTCCAAAATATTTTCGAAATATAAATGCAATTTATAGATGCATTTTCGTTAATTTTAATTTTTCCAAATGAGTATTTACAATTTATGTCTTACAACGTTGTTAGAAAATGCATTGTCAATAATTTGTAACCCAGCAATATTGTTAGACATCTGACAATCGTGTAAACATATAACGTTGCCATTGGCAGATAATTGTCTGACAATTTTTATTGTCAGCTGTGCGAATTTTATGCATCTGACAATGGCGCCATTGTCAGATAAATCATTTGTAATGGCAACGCTGCACATTAAACAGCAAAGTTTATTCGTCTGACGGATCTGGTAACCTTTGCCATACAACAACCTGCCAACAGTGTAAACTGACAATTTTTGTTGGCAGATAAATTTATTGTCTGACAATTGACTGGCAATGAAATTGTAAGGTTTTCTTACGATCGTCTAAACTGGCAATTTACCTGTTGCTAACAATTTTTCATTGTCAGTACATTGCCATCACATTGTCAGATCTGCCAACATTGTTAGATCTGACAACCGTGTATACATAGCTTTAGCAACAGAAGTAATATAATGAATAACAGTGTTGTTGTTGTTCTTTGTATATGCAGCCAGTTTGTATATACACACATAAAAAATAAATAAATATAGAATTGTTGTTGTTGTTTATTTTTTAAAAGCAAAGCCTGCTATGATTGTTTTTTTTATTTATTCAAATTTTCGTAGTTTGAAAAAAAATTTAGATTTATGTGAAAACATGAAAGCATACGTGAAGGCGAAAATTTTATTATTTGTCGGTAATATCGTAATATGATGTCGATAAGATAGTAAGATGGTAATATGGTGAAGGGTATCAAAGATTCGGCACAGCCGAATCTTTTTTCAATTTCATTTTTTTTTTTAATATATAAAGCTACTCATAATACCAGAAAAATATAATTTTTATTTGAAAAAATTAAAATTAGTTGAAGAAAATGTGAAATTCTGCATAGTATATTTAAAGAAAAATGCGTTTAAAAATGTAATTGCATTAAAATTTATTATATATATATATATATATATATATATATATATATATATATATATATATATATATATATATATATATATATATATATATATATATATATATATATATATATATATATATATATATTTTTTTTTTTTTTTTTTTTTTGTAAAATATCCATATTGAAGCTGATATAATTACAATTCAAAAGCCGTTTAAATCATTGATTTCCCCAAAGCCTTCCCAGAAATATAGTTATTTAAATTTGTATACTTTCGAAATTTCTTTGATTTTTTCGAAAGTGAAAAAGCGAAATAAAATTATTTATAACTATTTTTATTACTGCAAAAATAAAAAATAAATCATAAAAAAAAAATAACATTTTTATTATTTAAACTGCTGTAATTTTAAACGTGGTTTCCATTTGGACTCCAATTTTCCAAATCCCTTTAGATTAAATTTATGAAAGCATTGATTCACAAAAAGAGAGGCAATTGGCGACTAAAGTAGCCCAACTGTAACACTGCTCATAATTAAGCAAAATTAAATTTCATTTAGTTGTAAGTGAATCTACCAAATATCAAACTGAATTATCCATAATTAACCATAGCTCCCATATGAACCGTGCATTTGTCAAATTTGAACTATCAGCTCTTCTAAGAAATCAGATAAACATAACATTCTAAAAAGCTCTTCCTTACCTTTGCTTACTATAATAGAGGGAGAAATGTTTCGCTTATCGCTTTCTAACTTAAAATATACCGTTCGGCTCAGAATCACTATCTGAGTTGATTTGACAAAGTTGATCCGTCCGTCTGGCTGTCTGTACATGTAAACAATTTAAACAAAGTACAGGTCGCAAATTTTAAAATCTTTTGATGAAATTTGGCACGAGTAGTTATTTTAACACAAGGATGAAGCTTATTGAAATTAGTTATGACCGGTCCATTATTTTGCCTAGCCTTTATATAAATATCCTCCCGGAATAGGAGTTTAGTGGTCACAAATGTCTTACATATAGCAATATTTTAATGAAATTAATGAAATTCGGTGCAAAGAAGTTTTGTATAAGTATTAATCTTCGTGGAAAATTTCATCATCGGTCCATAATTGACCATAACTCCCATATGAAATACTCTTTCGGAAATTGCATTAACGAGTATAAATCCCATACGAATGTTAATGTCAACTTAATATTTGACAAAAATTAGTTTTATATAAGTAAAAACAACATTGCCAACTTTTATGAGAACCGGTCCATAATTTACCATAGCTCGCATATAAACCAGGAATTGCCCTAAAGTGCATAAAATTATATAGATGTAAGTATTAACGCATTATTCTGTATTTGTATATTTTATTTTACATTTAGTAAAAGTGTTGGTCTACAATTGGCCACAGGTCCCCTTCCCGAATTTTTATGCTCAAGCATAATTGTGTAGAGTATCATATAGTCTTTACCGACTATATCTTTCTAAACAACACATATTTTGAGTTGTCTGTAGGTTAATATAACTGAAACTGGCAACACTGCGCGCAATGTTATTTTGCAGTCATTAGGAGATTTTAAGTTGTCCAAGACGTTTCCCAAAAGAAACTTACAGTTTTTTTTCATAAAAAAAAGACATACAAATAACAAGTTTTAACTGTGTCATTCCTATTATTATCAATATTTTTGATGTTTCGTTTTTTTTTTTTTTTTTTTTTTTTTTTTGTTTGTAACATTTCTTTAGTAGACACATTCATTCATAAATATTATGTTTTCTCATACAAAAGAAAAGGTTTTCTTTCTTTTTGTTTGAAATCAGTATTTTCTTTACCATTTTCCCTCTTTTTTTCCTTTTTTGTAAATGTTACAAAAATATTACTTTTAAGATAAATGAAAATTAGTTGTTTAAATTTAAGGATTGCTTTTTTTTTTTTTTTTTTTGTAAGAAATAAAGATAAAAAGTTTTAAAGTTCGATATAAAAAAAAAAAAAAAAAAAAATCTCAACAAATTCTATTTATAAAATTAGCATGCAAAAGGGTTGTTTGTTACCAAAATCAATGGTTGTATATATTCTATATAAAATGGAAAATTAAATTTTCTAAATTAAAAACACAGATGACGGCGTGATTGTAAGTGTGCTCAAATGTTTGTTAAATTCTTTAAATTTCATTAGAAATTTTAAGTTTTATCGGCAATTTTTAATTAAAAAATAAAAACAACTTTAAATACGTGTTATATTTCAGAGGTTGCTTCAAACTTTTAAAACTTTTAAAATATTCAATAATATTAATTTTTAATCTTTGGCGTAACATATATTTTTATTAGAGTGAAATTTTGCTGAAATTCTGTCAAGTTATTATAACTATTATTACACATACGCAATTAATTTTATTATTATAATTATTATTTGAAAAATATAATAAATTAATATTTTTACCTTCATAAGAAAAATTGGGGTCAAATATGAACCAATTGTAATAACAGACAGTGAGCATATACTTTCTTTTTTGAAATGACCTTTGAGTAGATAATATTTAGATACACTTTCAAAAATAATTGATAAAAAAATGGTGCCTTGACGGATTTTTTTTTATTAATTTTGAATATTTTAACGGTTTTATATCGAAGAGAAATCAAGCTTTCTAAATGTAAAGATTTGTTTACTTTTGTTGAAATATTGTAAACAAAATTTATACAATTTTCTAATTTTTTTAATTCCACTATTCTTTTTATCTTGAATCATCAATACTTAACGAGAAGTAAAACCCCTATTTTTCAATGAAATTAAAATATGTTTTAATTGTTCATATGAAATATTTACTCGAATAAAATATAAAATATTTAAACAAAATAAAAATATGCTAATAACTAATTTTAACAAAAAGATCTTAAAATTTTTGCTAAAAAATATAAAATTAAAAAAATGAAATTAAAAAAGATTCGGCTGTGCCGAAGTCCCTAGTACACACAGAGGCTTCAGAAACTGGAAAACCGGTTCTAAAATCGTTTTTTTAAACATATCTCCGCAATGTATAAACCGATCTTGCTGAATTTCAATTGAAAAATTCTCGAAAGGATTTCCGATCGTTGATATATATATTATATATACCAGTTATCGGTGGGCTTCATAAACGCCATTTCAACCGACACACGGACGGACGGACATGGTCCTATCATGGTCATCATTTCTTACAAGGATCCCGAAAATGTCAACTTTTTTGCTCTTTGACGAAAATTGTGGAAATTACAAACGGAATGACAAACTTATATATACCATTTACACCTGTGGTGAAGGGTATAATAATAATAATTAAAAATTAATAAATACAAATAAAATTCGTAGATATTAAGACTTTTTAGAAGAACAGCTCCCACTGTGCTACTAGATATTAAATCCAAAGCAAAAAACTAACCCTGCGTGAATTTCAACTACCAAATAATAAAGGTATTCGCCTCAGAAATTGCAACTTTGCTAGACCCTTACAGATTAACAAAGAACAAGTATCATCCATTTCTGTAAACACAAAAACCACATAAAATAATATTTTGCATAACTTTTGCAAAATTGCCAAAGTGAAACCAATTGAAAAATTATCAGATTAAAAAATAAAAATCACAATGTAACTGTTATTTTTGCTCGAAAAAATAAAAATCAAACAAGCGCGAATGTTATATTCGGCTAGGCCGAATCTATATACCCACCATCAAATTTTTCAAATTCTACGTTATATATTGGAGGTGGGTGGTAAAGTGGGCAGACCACGGCCATTTTTTGTTTCCGAGTTTACATTGGTCCTTGAACTATTTGAACACAATTTAGTTGAAGTTTCACCTTATATGGGAGGTGGGCGGAAAAGTGGGCGGACCACGCCCACTTTTAGTTTTCAAGTCTATATCGACCCTCAAAATATTTAAACAAAATTTCATTGTCGTACATGCTATTGTTTAAGAGATATCCGCAGAAAAGTATGAAACGGACACCCTGTGTTTTAACTTAACTGAGTTTGCCCATTTTCAATACCAAATAAACCTTATATAAGATAAATATTTGTGCCAAATTTCGTTCCTCTACGTTGTCCCGATCGAGCCCTATCTTGCTTTCAATAGACAGACAGACGGACGGACATAGCTAGATCGACTTAGAATCTAACCAGGACCCAGAAAATATATACTTTGTGGGGTCTTAAATGATTCATTCGACATGTTACACACGGAATGACAAAATCAATATACCCTCCATCTTTTTGATGTTGGTTATAAAAATAATAAACAATTAAGAAACTCTCAAAGATAAAATAACTAATCAATGCAACATAAATCTATAAATATTTATTACACCAACAATTGAAGAAGAAAAAAACATAATAAGACAAAAATCTATTCAAAATATTGAGCATATTTTTCTAGTTTGTAGCAAAATATTGGATTAGAAATTGATAAATAAACAAAAGCAGAAAATGAGAAAAAGAAATGACAGATTGATAGACAGAAATATTCTAAATTAACAACAAGGGATACCTGAGAAAGAAAATGGAATGTGTAAAAAAAAAAAAAATAAAAGTCGTATAAAATTTGTTTAATAAAGGTGTTATTGATAGGGGTATGCATTAGAATAAAAAATAAACCTTCGAGAGAATATTTTAATTTGATTTTATGACTTTTTTATAAGAAACAGTACAGAGAGAAAAAAATCAGGTTGAAATAAAAATTCTTAGAATGTTGGTAGTTAAAAAAAATTTAAGCATATTTAAATGGTAACTATAAATTGAAAAAAGAAAAACTATGCTAAAAACTTTAAGCACATTAATAATATTAAGTATACATGGTAAATGGCTGGGAATTGATTTAAAAAATGATCCTCTTCCTTACAAGATTTTTGGTATTTGTAAAACATATTTTAATTTATTATCTCTGTGTAAATATTCGTTAAAAAAAAGAAAAGTTGTTTGCTGGGATAAGTAAAATTTAGCTCTATTGCATAATTCCTCTTTACTTTCTAATAAATTTTAAAAATATTCACCTTTATTATTGATTTTTTTTCCATATTTTGAATTCTATTGCTCTAATTTTGATGAATTTTTCTTTCTTTAGCTTTTTTACTTTCTTAATTAATATTCATATATAGTTAAACGTACACATTTTCAATTGATTCACACATCCATGGAAACATTGAACACAATTTTTTTCTTACTTTAGTTGAATATTGCCATTTTTATTATATTTTTTCTGTTATATAGTTTCTGGCTTTATTTTCATTTTAATCGATTTTTTTTCACCGTAGTTTCTGCGCTCGTTCGTTCATTCATTCGTTTCTTTGATTGTGTTTTTTCAAGCAAATAATACATTTTACACAAAAAATTACTGTCAACAACTCGATGTAAAGAACAACAGGAATGGCAACAGCAGCAGCAGTAGCAGCAAAAAAAAAAAAAAAAACAAATTTCCAAGAAAACTTGGAAAAATTTGTTTATTTTCTTTTCATTTTTATTATTTTTTTATTCTGCTCTATTTTTAACTACAAATTGCCACTGGAGTCGACAAGCTCTTGAATACAGGTTGTTAATTAAAAAAAAATCGGGTTAACAAAAGTAGCACAGAAATTGAGGCAATGACAAGTACAAAAAACTACAAAATGCATAAAAAATTAAAATGGTATATGAAAAAAATATTTAAAAGAAATGAAACATAAAAGGGCTTGAAAATTATAATTTTCTTTGAATTGAAAAAAAAAAAAAAACTAAGTATGAAAAAAAATATATCATCCTAAAATTGTGCCAACTGAAGGAGAAACAATTTAAGAAAGGCATAAGAGTCTTAAAGTAGTTCAAAAAAGTTGATAAATTTTTGGAAAAATTTTTGTAAACTTTAAGGAACCCAGCAGAAAAGTTTGGTTACTAAATTAAACGTCAAGATTTTGGACAAGTCTGGCACACACGGAAAAAAGAATGGTTGGAAATCGATCACAATTAAACAATTTTGATTATATTAACGTTCTTTGCATTATGATTTTTAAAATTTTATGGGCCACAGAAAAATTTAAAAAGCTAAGGAATTGAATCAATACAAATTTCATGTTCCTTAAGCCTCAACAATATCCAATTTGTGTTATTTTTCCTAAAATATAACTATTCTTCAAGAAGGACTATATTTTGTACAACTGTTTGAGTTCACTGGTCAAATGCTTGAGCGCGTATTAAAAAATGAATTCCAAAAGAAAACAAATTATATTTTATTTTTTAAGAAATAATCGATTGGCAACAAATTCGGTTGTGACAACGAAACTGTGTTCTCTGTGTATATAAAACAGTAAAACAAATTAGACTTTCATGAAGAAGTCACCTCCCAAGTAGTTCACTATATGTTGAGTAAGTCCGTAGCTGTGCAAAATTTCTTTTCACAAATTGTTATCATATTTGAGGAGCCGCGGAACAAAACGTACTTTTTTACATTTTTTTAAAAATTGCTTGTTTGTTACTTTTTATTCAATGGTTTGAACTTTTACTTTTTACATATTTGATTTTAAAAGGTATATTTTTCTTAAGAACAAACTTTTTTTTTAATTGTTTTGGTTCACAATTTTTTGCGAACAGTATTTTTATATCATTTAATATATTCATCAAAAATATTCCTTTTAAAACACAAATAAATTATAAATTTTTCCAAAATCTATCAGCAAATTCAAATAATAAAAAAGTACGTTTTGTTCTGAGGCTCGTGGTATGCAAACAGCGGTACCGCTGTTACACCAATTGCCCCTTTTTCAACCACCAACCAACTTGGTTGGCCCATTTTTCAAATGGTGACTAAGTGGCAACTGTTTAAAACTATGTGTTAAATGACGAGAAACTAAGTTATTTAAAATATATTGACCCATTATACATTAATTCCAAAAAATAAATTATTTTGAAATTGTATCTCAGTATGGTAATATAAAAAAACAAGGAGAATTTATAAATTAACAGAAACTGATGGAAACTAAAAAAATTATAATAAAGTTTATAAACAGCTATTTAAATTATCATATCCCCAATCTTTTGGACCGGATTGGAAAAATTAAAAAACTGATTCTATGAGTAATTATATCCTTATTTATATTTTTAAAAACCCCATAGGAGTGCCTCGCGGGAACGTGTTTTTTTTTTTCTAATTTATCAGTAATAAAAAATAACTCAACACTTGTGGGTCCTTGCGTTCAGTCCTAAATTGGATTTGAAAGACTGGAGTCCGAGTGAAGACTTCGTACAAAAATACAGAAGTTTAATTAATAAAAAGAGAATTGTATGTTAATTACTTTTGTGAATAACAGCCGAATTAAAAAAAGAAATAAAAAAAAAAACTTAACAGTGCTTTACTAACCATTGTTAAAGCTGTATTCAAAAACGATGATCCGCTTACTATACTTTTGGTAAACTATTGTTAACTTAAAATATTTTAGTGTTGGTTCGACCCTACTTTAAGGCTTTTTTTTTAAATTCTATGTGCTTTTGGACTTAAAAAATACTAAGATGCACGTCTTAGATTAAGGTGTAATTAGCTCCGGGTTAAAACTTATGAATTTTAAAAGAAAAACATAATTAAAATATTTAAAATTTATCAAAATTTCAATTAAAATAACGTAAACGAAACAAAATACGAAATAGTGATGCCGATTTTATTACAAAATATTTGTTACCCGGATATATATAATTACATCTAATAAAAATTAAATAAAATTATTTTTTTATACATAAGTATATTTACATAAGCTAAATAATGTTTTTTCCAAATTAAACAAGCGCGAATGTTATATTCGGCCCGGCCGAATCTATATACCCACCATCAACTTTTTCAAATATTATGTTATATGCGAGGGGGCGGTAAAGTGGGCAGTAAAATGGGCGGACCACGACCATTTTTTGTTTCCGAGTTTATTTTTGGTTTCCGAGCTTATATCGATCCCCGAACAATACATACAAAATTTCGTTGTCGTACATGCTTTTGTTGAAGAAATATCAGCAGAAAAGTATGAAACGGACACCCTGTGTTTCTATTTTTAGCCCATAACTTTTTTGTTTATTAACCGAATTTTTCCATTTTCAATCCCAAACAAACCTTATATAAGACAAATTCGTCCCCCTACGTTGTCCCGTTCGAGCGTTATCCTGCTTTCAACAGATGGACAGACGGACATAGCTAGATCGACTCAGAATCTAATCAGGACCCAGAAAATATATACTTTGTGGGGTCTTAAATGATTCCTTCGACATGTTATACACGGAATGACAAAATCAATATACCACCCATCTTTTTGATGGTGGGTATAAAAAAACAAGCGCGAATGTTATATTCGGCTCGGCAGAATCTATATTATGTGAGTAGTAGGCGGTAAAGTTGGCGGACCACGCCAGTTTTTTTGTTTCCGAGTTTATATTGGTCATTGAACTGTTTGAACACAATTTCGTTGAAGTTTCACCTTACATGGGAGGTGGGCGTTAAAGTGGGCGCACCAAGCTCATATTTGATTTCCATGTTTACATCGACCCTTAAACTATTCATACAAAATTTCGTTATCGTACGTGCTTTTGTTTAAGAGATATCAGGAGAAAAGTATGAAACGAACACCTTGTATTTCTAGTTTTTAACCCATAACTTTTTTGTTTATTAACCGATTTTTTCCATTTTCAAACCCAAACTTAATATAAGATAAATGTTCTTTCCAAATTTCGTCTCCCTACGTTGTCTCGTTCGAGCCCTATCCTGCTTTCAACAGACAGACAGACGGACATAGCTAGATCGACTCAGAACCTAATCAGGACCCAGAAAATATATACTTTGTGGGGTCTTAAATGATTCCTTCGACATGTTATACACGGAATGACAAAATCAATATACCCCCCATCTTTTTGATGGTGGGTATAAACAAAATTATTTATCATCAAAAACGTACTAGAACATCAAAAATAATATAATAAAACAGTTATCGAATAATTAATTTTAACTACTAACAACACACTTCTCATTTTCTCTCACAATAATAAGAGAGAAAATGAGAAGGGTTGCCCACATAAATAAAAAAAAAAAAAAAAGACAGAAAATAGTTTTTTTAATACGATTTTCTTAATAAATGCTTTAAGAACTAAATTGTATATTAGCTAGTATGTGCATTAAACATAAATTAATACCTTTTTTGAGACTGCTGTAAAACTTTACTTTTGCAATAATAAAAATTGTTGTAAAACAATTATAAATAAATTATTTTATTGTTAATAGTATTAAAACTATTAGTTTTTATTAAAATAAATTATCATATAAACAAATTTTTAAGGTTTCAAGCAATTGAACTATTTTTTTTAAACCCCATGTTTGGCGACTTTTTATTTTGATGTCCCCTATTTTGGACACTTTTTAGAAATTCTCAAAGGTAACGTTGTATGCAAAGAAAAACCATCATATATGATCTCATATATTTTTTGGGTTTCTAAACAATTATTACTTATATGATTTTCGCAACAATATAATGGTCATAAAAAGCATGCTCTTAAATATCTCAATCATATACATATTTAGTAGAAATGCTTATAGCTTCGAGATAAATTGCCTCATATAAATGAGTCTCCTTGAAAAAAAATTCGAACTGAAGTCTATGAATTAGTGTTTATAAAAAAACCGATTTTTCAAAAAACCGGTTTGACAGTTAACCGAAAAATTGTTTAAAATAAAAAACCGAGTTTTCGGTTAACTGTCTAATTAAAAACCGGTTAACCGACATTTTAAAAATTGCTCTAATTTAAAGCTTAATAAAAATAATTTTGGTTAAAAAAAGTTTTTTTCAGCTTATTTGTTTAATAGTAAACACTGTTCTTTATAAATAGCGACTGATTTACTTTTTTCAGCTTTTAGACTAGTTTCAATATAATTTATAAAAACAATTTTTTTGAAAATCTTTTAGCACAGCTTTTGTAGCTTTATAGTGATTTAAAATTATTCTATAAAGTAATTTTAATATTAGTTTTTCTCAATTTTTCTAATTTAAAAATAAAACTAAATTTTCGAAATTTTAATGCATCTTAAGGAAGCTTCAGACCTAAAATAATGTACTTTATATTATGATTTATATTTACCGCTTTTGAAGTTTTTCTCAAAGAAATGTTTATATAATTTTTATAAAAAAAAATGTAAATAATAAAAATATCTGTATAAAATTGGAAAAATAATTAAATTTTTTTCTGCTAAAAGGAGATGTTTTTAATTTTTAGAAGAATTATTAATCATTTAAAAGTTAATTTTCTGCACTTATTTAGTTCTACCTCTGAAGTCTTTCTTTTTTTCCTATTATCCTATATAAAATCTTTTTTAAAACCGGATAAAGCGATTAACCGAAATTGAATATTTCAAATTAACCAGTTGGCAAATAACCGAAATTTAAAGAAATAATCGGTTTTTCGGTTAACCGGTTTATAAACACTACTATGAATATTTGGCCATAAAACCATAATGTAAAACTTGCAATGATTTTTTTAATTTTTTAAATATTTTTTCCATAACTGCCTACTGCTATTAACTCTAATTATTCGCTTAACAATTATTAAATTGCATGACATGCAATTAAATTATAATTTGAATTCCAGCATCAATATTTATTAACAAAAACCAAAAATTCTTTATTTTCAACATTAATATAAATCGCTTAAGTAAATTTCGCATTAAATGAAATATAATTTAACAGGAAAATCTATTTAGTGTTTGTACAAAATTCAATATATTCATTACAATCAAATTGATTTAAAATAGTATTTGTTTCTGCTCTCAATAATATATAAAAATTAAATATTTGTCTACTCTTATTGGATGATTGATAAAAATTCTCTTGTTTTATATAATGAAAAATAATATGTAAATACAAAAGCTGAATTGTAGTTGTAGTAATCATATCATACTTATCTTATTTTACTTTAATGTATATAAAATATCCAGATATAGTATTTATGCTTTTGCATATACATACATACAGAAATCAGCTTGTAAATATTTAAGTAAAAACAATAAAATCATAAAATAAATGAAAAATATTGAAGAGAAACAGAAATAAATCTGCCATTATCAATTTAACTTCATGTGGAGACAAACTATTTTTTATTATTTATTCGTATCGTATATAGGAACAAGAGTATGTTCTTTGTATTTCTGTTTGGAAAATATATATTGAATTGGAAATGAACGAATTTGCAATTTGCTGAGAGTAGAATAACTGAAATGTAAAAAATAAAATCAATATAATTTAACAAATTGTAAAAACCAATAAAAATTCTAGAGAAATTATTTGGTTGAAACGAATTTTGGTTTACAGTATAAATTATGTGCTTAAATGTTTTTATGTTACTGCCTGAATAATGTACATGAACTTTGCTAGTTAATTATTACAAAAAAAGCTGAAAGGCATAAATAGTAAAGAGTAAGCAAAATATTATTGTATAGCATTTCTTTTAGAAAATTTAATAATATAGTATATACCCAGAAAAAACTTGGTAATGACATGTAGTTGCGGATGTAGTTACTTTGTAATGACAACAACATACTGCCTGCATTACATAGAAGTTGTTTAGAAACTAATTATTTATAACCCGAATGTAAATAATTATTTATGATCAGATTTTTCATTGTTATTGATTTTTATAATACATATATTTGAAGAAGGGATACATAAGTGCAAGGCAAAATTTGAGTATGAATTAATTTGTAATCTTAAATAGTTTATTTTTATTACATTTATTTTAATTACATTTTTGTTTGTTGTTAAGTTTTTTAAATTAAAATTTAAAAAATCTTTTTAAAACAACAAAAAATATTTTATATCCTGACATTTCATTACATATTTATAACCAAAAATGTAACTAGTTCCTATTATTATTACTAATCATGACTTCAGTAATATTTTAAAATCAATGCGCTTTTTAACAGCTTGGAAGTAATTAGTTATTGTAATGACATCTTAGTAATGTATAGGGTAAGTAGTTGCCTCTAATGTTATCTTCGTGTTAAAATAATGAGTTATTCAGCTAATGTGTAAGTAGTGGAGAGCAATTAAATTAGCTTCTTAACTCATTACATGGCAACCAAAGTTTTTGCTGGGTATATTAGAGCGGGTCGGTCTTCATACAAGAAAATAAGTTGTGTCAGTCACCCCCTAGAATGAAAGAATGGTTAAAGAGGTTTCCAAAAATGCAAAAAATATTTTTCTACCACGCCCCAAAATACAGCCCTTTTTATTTTTTGTGTATAGCGTCCCCATTTTAAGTTCGATTGCGAATGTGATACATCGTTGTTAATGGTTTAACAACTGCTTAAAATTTCTCTTTGGTGATTTTTGAATCTGAAATCCACTTTCCTAATTTAAGGGGGTCGAAAAAAAAGTTGCACTAGTAACTCACTGGAATGAAAGAATAGTTACTTAAGGTTTCCAAAAAATGATGGAAAAAAATTGAAAGGGTAAAAATTAAATTAGTTCATTTGTAGAAGACATATTCATCTATATGTAATTTAAATAATTTGTTTACGGATTTGTAATTTTGTTTTATAAATCTCTAGTGGAATGTACGATACATATTTTATAATTTGTGCCCAAATACGAGAAGACTTGTTCAGAGAATTAGTCAACTTTCAACCTGCACATAAAATTACATTTCCTCCGTCCGTAATATGCGGTCTTCATGAGAGTTTTTCTTGTTCGCACATCGAAAAAAAATTTTGTGTGTACACACGCAGAGAAAAAACATGGTTACAGCATGATCACTACAACTATTCAATGTTTGTATAGCTGTTTTTCATTGATTTTAATAATACCGTGTGCATGATAGCAACGTTTATGTTTCTGTTTGATCATTTAATGTTTACCCATAATAAAAATTTTAATATGGTTCACTGTAATTATAATATGTATTTAGATATTTTTATTTATGAAAAATCCAAACATTTATAGCCTTATTCAGTAACTTTTCGTTCATTCTGTTTATATACAGCAACGACAACGTTAACAGAAAAATTTTGTATTCTGTAACACTAGTGATTGATAACATTTACCATTTTGGTTTGTGAATTCGAAAAACAATTACAAATTACCAGGTACGAATTTTGTTCATGTTCAAAGTTTATTTCAAAAAAATTTGTTCCAACTTTTGATTGGTGTTTGTATTGGTAATAATTTTTAAAAAATTTATTTTAAATGGTAACAAATATTTGTCATAATAAATAAAATACATTTGTTTATTTTTGTTATTTTTTTTAGGAAAAATTTAAATTGTGAATTGTGTATATTGTAAATTACTCTAATTTGTTCATAACTTCGTTTATAAATAAGTAATATGTTAGTCCATAGCGAAAAATACGCGAAAATATTTATTTTATTCAAGAATTTTACTACTTTATTGCAAATGGCTCATGAAATACAAATATAAACAAGTGTCACTTCTCATAATTAAAGAAATGTCGACGGGATTTCTTATAAATACCATAATATACAAAAAGAAAAGTATATTTTAGCTGATTTTTATAATCCTAATTGTAAGTAAATGCTTAAAATATATTTTGGTATTTTTAAAAAAAGGAATTTGTGCAATTTTTTACCCTATCACCACATAATACCTAACGTTGAAACTGACAGTTCATGTGATGTTAACATGTGTTATAGAATGATAATTTTTTTCGAAACTAACAGGTTTTCGTCAATAACATACATTTATTCTGTTAAATTTAAAATAAAATATTTATAGAATACAAAAGTGGATTTTTTTATGTTATTGACGATAACAGTACGAACGTTTGACTTACAGAATAAGGCTATTAGTTAATTCTACAACTATTTGGTTAATTCTACAGCCATTAAGCTAATACTTTTATCTGCTTTAATAACTATTGAATACACTTTCTTGTGCATCAATCCAGTTGTTTGTTAGTATATTAATTCTCATTTAGATTAGATATGAATAAGTATAAATTGGCGAGGTTTGTTTATATTCAGTTTGATGAATGTACCACATATCGTGGTACGAATGAATATAAATATGAAAACATGGGATTATAATATGATAACATAAGATTATATGTAGATAAAATGAAATTATATATGATAAAATGGGATTATATATATGATAAAATGGAATTATGTATATGATAAATGGGAATATATATATGATAATATGGGATTATATATTTGATGAAATTAGTTTATAAATATGATAACATGGGATTATTAAAAGATAAAAATATGATGAAATTGGAAGCAATATATAAGAAAAGTTTATAAACCTTACTAAAAATAATAAAATGGAATCATAATAATAATTACGTACAGATATACTTATTTTTAACTGTAATCATATATTACAATCATAGTATGTTGCTCATAGTTTATGGTCTCTAGAACTATATTTTTTCTTTGCGTGCATGCATTTGATTAGTGTGGACAAAACTTGTTTATGTTTTATTCTTGTTCGCACAAATGTTCGAACAACCATGTCTGCCATCAAACGTCATTTTGTATGCGGAAGAAGAGGAGCTGCACGTAAAAGTGTTGGAGCGACACTGACGGTAAACAAAAAATTATGATTTCTTCGACAAATGTTCTGCCCACTGAAAACAAAATGAAAAAAATTTTGCATGTTGCTCTGCCGACGTTTTGTTCTTATGCGAACAAGAAAAAGGCTAGTCTGGAAGTAGCGTAAGAGCACAGAGGAGGTCTCTTAAATGAAAACTGGTACTAGTTCGAGTTTGAGGTTGTGTCAATTTGATGCCAATTGGTATTAAATTTCGTTAATGATTTGAACAAGTAGTATTGAATTCTAACGTATGTGAGACAGATTCACTTTTGACACTAAATAGTATAATTTTCAATACGTATGTTGTCCTTTTTTTTTTTTTTTTTTTTCTGGGTGTATATATGGCAATACTATAGTTTTACGTCAACCAGAAAGTTAGGCAGCAATTAAGGCTCAGAATTTTTAATAAATAAAGTTGAAGTACATGTAGGCATCCAGGCACTGAAATGTCTAATGAACGATAATTGAAACATTTTTTGATGACACAGCGATAGTTGAATAAGCACTTAAGAAAACGAAACACAGGTTGTCTTCGGCCCTTTTGATAGTATGCAACATTTTCTCGATTTGCACTCTTTTAAAATTATATATTCTATAAATAAGTAGACAAAAACAATATAAATATAGAATAAAAACCAATGAAATTGTAACAACTTTGACACAAATATCTTTTAGGAAGCATTATAAGGACATGTGGATTAGATTAGACAGAAGTGGCTCTGCGTATCTATTATGAAGCGTATATTTTCACCACATCTGGTTTAGTTTTCGAGATAAGCTAATTACCCTAGACATTAGAGACCATAAACTTCATTAGGAGTCATTAAGATAAAACTCAAGACTATTCATTCACTGAGCACGTGTTCGCTTAGCCTGTCGGAGATCGTGTTTCCATTGCCTAATAAAATCAGACTTATATTCCCGCAATTTAGGCTAAAGAACTTAGCATAAATTTTGGGGATACCAAAGAAAAGTCAATATAGTGTTACTGACTATATGTGTTCGAAGAAGTTACACAATTATAGATAATTTTAGACCTAACTTCATTGGAAGATAAAGTCATTTACGCAGCTTGATTATTAAAAAAATGCTCAGCCTCCTCTTCTCAAACATTTATTTGAAAATGAGGTTGTCATTAATTGGCGCTTGGAAAATTGAAGGGTAAATTCTCTTAGGTAGAACCCTTTAAACATTGGAACCGTCCAAAATCAGATTTGATCGTAATTTATATTCCACAATTGTTGGTTTGACCATTGGTCCCGTTCAAGGATTAATACATTGAAATGACAACAGATAGTTATTAATCCAAATAAAAGGGAAGTTTTTAAAGAGCTTCAATATCCGTAAACATTCTACAAGATACCAGCCTTAAAATTGATATAGTCCCCATGGTAGGATAGCTCCTCATGTAACCAGTTATTGAAGTTCTACCGCTAATGTAAGGTTATTTGCTACTACAAATGTAATTCAGCAAATGTGCTAGATCCTCGGACCGTTGATAGTGGATATTAGCTTTTAGTTCTCTATTCTTCGCATTCTTTTAAAACTCAAAGAGTACTCAAAATGGAGACTACATTTTAAAGCCAAGAGAAGAAAAATTAATTAATTGTAATATACAGGCAGTTTTAAAGAGAAATAAAATAATAAATATTTTTCAATAATTGGAAATTTATTTTTTTGTGAAAAAAGGTAACTGAGGTAATATTTTCTATTTAAGCATCTACTTAAGCTTTTTACATATTAAAATTTCTTTTAAAGCATGTATTGTGGAGGATATAAAAAATTCCTCTTAACTTTTTATATACATTAATATTTAAGTGTACTCGTATTCATGATTAAATGTGGCATAAAAACATGTAGTTGTTATTGCTTATGTTTTTTCTTAATTTCATTTTCTTTAGCTGCAAATATTTTTTAAAACGTATGAAACAATATTTATGTATATGTGTGCCGTGGCAGCATTATTATACTTTTTCATTATCGACTACAGCTTGTATGCTACATTGACGGATTTATGGTTTGTTCTATTTTTTACTTTTTCTCTCAATTTTTATCTATAAATTCCCGCATACACACACACACATTCATAAGGAGATAAGGATATAAATACAGATACTGTTGTATATTCAAATAACTTTAATAATTGTATCAATCATCGAGTGTTAATTGTTGCAACATATACATAAAAATATTGCTTATATTTTATTTTATTGCTACTATTGTTGAATCAACAACAGAGTTATTGCAGTTAAGTTGAGCTTAAAATGGTGGCACATGAGAGGGATAGTTGCAAGTACATAATACATAAAATGGGAATAAACCATCATAAACAATATGAATGATGTATGTGTACAATTTGTTTTTTGTGGACTTATTCTAGCAGGTTTTTTCATCTGTATGAAACCATATTTGAAAGCATTGAAACAATGTTTTTATTTATATATATATTTTTTTTTTTTCTTTTTTCCACAATAAAATACAAAAAAAAGAAATAAACGGAAATTCAACATTTAATCAGTTGTATTTGTTGAAACTTCTTCATATTTTACAATGCATAAAAATAAAGAATATACAAATATTTCAGAGTAATTGAAATCAAAATTTTTTTAAATATAAATGAAATACATAAACGTTAGCAACATTTTTTATGAACCAAGAATACTAAAGGTTATTTTTTTTATAAATAATACAAACTGCTATTAAATCCATGATATCCTTTGTAAACAACATTTAAACAAATTTGAAACATAAGTAAAACTTTTCTTTAACTTTTACAGATAAATAAAAACTTATTTACTTTGCCTGGCTCCAAAATATATTTCAATATTTTTTCTTATATAAAAAATATATATATATTAAAATTTGCCTAGAAATGTAGCATCAAGAGCCTGGAGAAAAGTATGACTATAATGTAAATTAATTATTAACAATACACCAATAAAACCAAGCAACATCAACCACTACAGACAGCAACATAAAGTCAAAAATTTACTAACATTAGAAAAGAACGACAACGAAGAAGAAGTAGAACAACCTGCCTCGAAAAAACCTCTTAACCAAAAACGCCAACAACCAAAACACCAAATTTAAAAAATGAAAAAAAAAAATGAAAAAAAAAAAAAAAAATAAAATAACCAACTAACCAACCATCTATATATAGAGTCAGTCATTCAGTCAATTTTGCTAAACATTATAAAATTTCCAAAACCCTCTGTACTCCTGTTGTTAACGAGTGGAAAATAGTAGAAATAAAAAAAGATAAAATTTTAGTTAAATAAAGTAAATTGATGCAAGTTAAATAAAAAAAAAGAAATAAATAAAATATTTGTTGGAAACGAGTGAGTTAGAACCGAGAAAGTAAAGGTAGAAAATAGCATGTACTCGAAACAGGAATAAAATTTGTTTGTCTTAAACGCAAATACTTTCACACTTTGAATTATTTATAACTTCAATAAACCTCCCTTTCATCCGTTAAAAAGAAAACTAATACTGCTTGAAATTTTTTTATTTTTATTTGGCGATGGCCAAGTGTGAGTGTTTCAGACAAGAAGGGTGATTGCAAAAAAAAAAAAAATTAAAGCAAAGGTAGAGGAAAAAAGGGTTGTTTGCTGTATTGAAAAATTAATATTTAATTAACTTTTTTATGGGTTTGATTTCAATTATTTTGGAATTATGTGAATTTTTTTTTATTGAGAAGATTAAATTCATCAAATTTTTAAGTATTAAGGAAAATAATAGAAAACATTTTTATATCATCCTTATGCTAAATTGAAATACATAGTAAAGGAAGAATCAATATTTTAAAGACAAAAGATAGATTACAAAGATAATAGATAAATTCCCCAATAAAATTAAATAATTTGTGATGTATCCTTTTTTGTAAATTTTAAAAATAAATCAACTTATTTTCAAAAAGACCTATCTTCAGATTTCCATAAATATCTTTTTGATGGCAAACCATTTATTTCTATGTCCTTTATCTGTGGTGTATAAATTTTTAAAAGAAAAACTATATATAATTCGAAATATTTTTTTATAATTTTGTAGATAGCCTTTTTCAAATATAAGCTCTTGATGTATTTTGTTATAAAATTTATTTTAATATGCTACATTGAAATACATATTAAAGGCCGAAGGAAAAAATAAAATAATAAAATCTAAATCTAATTCTCGCGGACTCCTTGCAAAAAAATTTCTTAATTTACGATTAAACCTATATCCACTCGGACTTATCACTTTTTCCTCGAGATCGAATCTCTAGATTATGACAGAAAAAAGTATATTCTTCGTACAACTTTTCCGTTTAATATAAGACTGCTTATTACGTACACACAGAAAAAAGATTAGTTAGAAAACGATTACATCAATAGACATTTTATTAAAACAACCAAAATTTGATTAAAATTATTAAAAAATCACAAATTTTAAAAGTTTTTTTATATTTATAAAAGTTTTAATGCTTTTAATTTTGAATTAGGGTTACTGCAAAAGTAAATTTAGTCAGAAGAACCAATGTGTGTTTTTATATATTTAATTTAATCAATACAACTGAATTGTAGTACTACGATTTGGTAGTTCCAACCATATTATAATTATGATTAAAAAACATAAAATGAAATTCAATATTTTCAATCAAATTTGTAAATTTTAATAACCTGTTGGCATAAAAAAAAAAAAATATTTCCAAAAAATAGGTGCCTAAATATTTGGAAATTTTTTTTGTATAAAAACAAATCATTTAAAATAAATTTAGAAAATATTATGAAGACTTTTAATTAGCAGCTTCCAAGAGTTTTCGTAGTATGTATAAATACAATGCACATTGGGGCAGAATCGCAATTTTTTGGAAATAAATCTGTAACTTCTGACTGATTTGCATGAAATTCGGTATAGGCGTAGCAGAGGTGAAAACAATGTTAATATTATATGTTGTTAAAGTAAATTTTATTTTAGATAAAAAAAGAGTGAAGATACTTTTTCGGTCAAAATTTCAAAATCGTTTATTTTTGGACTCGGTAAAGATATCGACATCAAATTTTTTGTATTCAATAAATAGTTTTGTTCTTTAGTTAGTTAAATAAAAAACAAAGTTGAGGTATTTAAAAATTCAAATGCAAATAACTCAAAATCTATAAGAGATAAGTAAGACATGAAAGCATGTTTTTTGTACGAGAAACAAAAATTTGGCAAGCGATTAAAAAATTATTTTGTCAGAGGTACCCAAGTTTGAGCCCCTTTAGCTCCGCCCCTGAGGGGTCTGTTCGGTCCCCTTTCCAAACTTAAAACTTTTTACTCCTCTGCTATGCCTATACTAAATTTCATGCAAATCCAATCAGCCGATCAGAAGTTACTGATTTATTTCCAAAAAATTTTTATTCTGTACATAAGTACGTACATTAGAGTGTCCCGTAGACAAAAATTTTGTAGGAAGACCCCGCAAACAATGCATAAAAATTAGCTTAATATGGGAAAAATATAAAAAAAAATTTAAAATGATCTTCGGTTCCCTACCAGCGATTGAAAGTCACAGGTCTAGGACATTTCGTCCAAAAAATAGTATCGAGTTTTGTCTTGAAATGGGTATCAAAAAATTCGTAATTTTTAGCCAATTATAATAAAAAAAAAAATATTTAAAAAAATGTTCGCAAAAATGTTGGTTAATAAACCGTCATTTTAGTACATCATACAAAAATAAATACCGACATTTTTCTTAAAAAATGGATAAGAATTTTAAAATTTTGTTCCCTTAAAGGCTAAAATATTAAAAATTAGTATTGTAGTAAGTACTGTTGATAATATATAATTTTCCAAATTTTTCCAAACAATTTTTCATCAAAATGCCATAAAAAGTCTTCTAGCGAAACAAAATCCCATGGAAAAAATTTTTTAAATATTTTTTTTCATTAACCAGCATAAAATAACGAATTTTTTGATACCCATTTCGAATAAAAAAATCCATACTTTTTTTTACCAAAATGTATGGGAACCATGATTTTTCAATCGCTGGTAGGGAACTGAAGACCAATTTTAAAATTTTTATAAATATTTCTTTCGTATTAAGCAAATTTTTAGGCATAGTTTGAGGGGTCTTCCTACATCGAAATCTCAAAAAAAGCTATCCTCGGGACACTCTAACGTACATATATATTAAATTGTATGCAACAGAGCTAAAATCCTAGCACTTGTATGTGTATGTAGGCAGCAATACCATATATCCCATGGAAATTCTTTCATAGTCCATCGATAAAGTATATGTATATAAAATGTTTATAAACATAATCTTCTTTTTTGATTTCTTTTAAAGACAGCATATTTTTTTACTTTAATTAGTTGAGAGTAACTATGGATAAGCCCATTAAGTTGACAATAAGTCTTTGTGTTCGTTTTTAATATGGAGTCTGTGTTCTTGAAGCTTTTCTGTTTATACCAGTTTAAAGCTCCTGATAGTGCCTAGGGCATAAAAAACGTTTTCATAGCAAAGGTAGGAAACATTTCACAAAATATATAAATATTCTATTGAAAATGTTGTTAAATTTTAAATTCCCTCTATCTATTCAATAAACTGACAAATACTTCTTCATCGCCAAAAAAAAAAAAAAAAACAATATTTGCAAAAATATCAAGACCTAAAGGAGATGGAAGGGATATGTTGTCAAAGGTAATTACTATTACTGTTTTTTTATGGTACTTATAACCGTTTTTAAAAATAGTTCGGTAAAATAAATTTATTATGTCAATGGATGGACAGAAATATTAAAAAATTTTTTTCTTTTTGGTACAAATGGTACAAGTCCATTTTGGACTCCATTCTGAATTAAATACAGAGAGCTATTATATTTTAAGACATGAATTAAAAAAACAACATAAACTGATTTGAAATAAGAGGGAAAGAACCCATTTACACATTTTAAAGTATAAAATTTACTTATTTAAATTTAATTTCACACAACTTCCTAAATATTTAAAACAAGAAAAGAAGTACTTTTTTTTTATTTCTCATCCTAACAATTTAATTTAAAATTATGATATATTTATGTTCTTTTATTTCAGTTTTATTTCCTTAAATTTGATTACATTTCACTTCATTCTGCTTCAATTTAGCTGTCACTTGACCATCTCTAGTGTAAACTCCACTTTAGAAAATACTTCCTAATACCCACTAAACCAACAAAATTCTAACACTACAAAGAAATTGTTTTTCCTGGTTTCACCAGTTTCTCCCCCATTTTAATGCAATAAGACTTAGTTTATTACAAATAATATTAGCAACAACAAAATCATTGAGTTGTAACGAAGATATAATAGCAACAACAATAATAATAAGAATCATGGTATAAAAAAAAAATGAAAAACTTTAAAACGGTAAATATGGTTAAGGAGATATCCAGCAGGGACAGAGATAGAGGAAGAAAACAAATACTAAATAAAAAAAAACAACAACAAAAACCCCAACCAAAATAAGAAAACCGCTATACTTGTGAAAACAAAAAATTAAAAAATAAAAGAAACAAGTAGTCAAAGTAAAGAAATAATAAGCAAACAAGAACAAGACAAAGCTAAAGCTAAAGCAACGAAGAAGCAAAGGACGAAGAAGCTTGACGTAAAGTTTTATGCCAGTAATCAAATTTTTGCAATGTTGCTGACGTTGGATATAATAAATGCAAATTAATATCAAACATAAAAATAATAATATTTTCTTGTTGCTTCATGGCTTTCTTTCATTCATTTCATTTTTTTTTTCTTTATTTGTTATTATTATTTCTATAGTAGTTTATGAGTTTTGAAGGCATTAGGAAAATTACTCAAGTATGGAAAATTTGTTAGATTTTTTGTTGTAATACTTGCTGATGTTATTTATAAAAATACAAACATTAAAATATGTATTTTTATTCAAGGGGAGAAGCTAAAAACAAATACAATAAATTTAAAATATATATTTTTTAGGAAATAAATATAAAGCAAATTTTGACATCGACCCCTGTTTTTACATTATTAATTATGACCTTAAGCCTGGGTTTGGGTTTTTTAGTTAATACTTTTTAACTTTAAGCAATTTCATGGCTTTTTAAACATTTACATTTTTAATTTTCTCCCCTGCATTAGGTAAAAAAGTGCAGAAAAAACAAAATAAAATGTTACACCTTTTTCCTTACATAGTATAATAAAAAAATAATAATAATTTCTCATGATTTTGACTTTTTAATTGTTAAAAGCAGCTTTGATTATTAAAAATTATATGAAATAGTAAGGGGTTGTTATTCATTTAAACTCCTACCTTGTATTAACATATTGTTACCCTTTTAATTTATATTTTTATGTAGATATAAACAGCATTGTTAGTTAACTTTAATCTTTTTTATTTTTGTAATAAAAAATTACAAACATTTTATTTTCTTCACTTTTTTTTATCATTAACCCATTAATGTCCACGGTGATCTAGCCAACTTAGAGATTTAAAAATTTGAACATCAAGTCAACTGAGACATATAAACGTTGAAAAATTGTTTATATTTGGTTTAGTAAGGAAGTTATAAGCCGTTGTATATACGTAACAGCGGGCATTACTCAATAATTTTTGGACCTTGTGTTTTCTATATAAATCTCATGGGTTATATAAGCAAAACCTAAAAAATTTTAAATTTTTTGAAAAAAGGCAAAATAAAATTGATATATTTAAGGAGTTTGACAACATTTGTACTAATTTATCATTGAAAAATTTTTCTAAATTCATATATGGGACCAAGTGACTACATCCGGTTACCGGAAATGACTTCCTCTGCTTGATCTTAGATCGCATCTTCCTCATGATCTGCGTTTTCATGCTAATAGGTGCCACAAGAATAAGGATATACAAGAATAAATCTGTTCTGAATGCCTGATAGTGCCTAGATCAAAATTTTCTTATTCATACAATATTTATAAAATTGCTAATAATAAACAAGGACGATTCTATAACCACTTGTTTAAACAAATTATCATGTTCATTGCTCAATAGTATATTTAATTAAAAAGAATGTTGTCATTTAGTCCTTTTTGTATGGAAAATAGTGGGGGCCAAAAAATACTGAGAATGACATACGTAACACTTTCTTTTTCCACTTCCTAATTTTCATAGGACACGCCTTATATATTTTTAAACAATTAAATAAACAAATTTAATTTATTTTCTCTTAGTACACAAACAAATTGTTTCATTATAATATCGAGCCCTTACCGCGAAAATGTCGTAAGTGCTGAACACAAAACTTTACAGGAGAAGAATTTTTGTGTTTGTTTACACATTGTTATATGTATGAAAAATGTCACTAAAATTGCTTTCGCAATAAATCTGAAATAACACTTGATACGTCGATGAAATTTTGACATATGATGTAAATGATTCTAAATTATAGATTTTCATTAAAACACGAATTTCGAAAATGTTGTCGGTTACGATATTTTAGCGGTCAGGGCTCGATATGTTGAATGAAAATAAGAAGTCTTTTTGCAATCCTTCTGTCGTTAAAATCGAGTTTTTGCAAGCTGTCAAAAAATTAACTTTATAAAATCAGTTTTTTTCGCAATAATAGGAGAGAAAGTGAGGAAAAAAACATTTGAGGATGCGGGACGAATATTGAATTACATAATTCATAACAAAATCGTGGTTTATATTATTCCGCTTTTTGACAATATAGTTTTAAACTTAGGTATTATTGCATTACATATACGCAACAGTGGGCATTAATGGATTAAAACAAATATTTTTATACCTTTTAATTAAAGATATTTTAAAACATTAACTTTAATTTTTTATTAATTTTTTCTATTTTCTGTAATTAATTTTATTTTTTAAAACCAAAATTATATTTAATTTTATTATTGCTTCTTAATTAAAATTTTATTTTTCTGTGTAAATAGCACATTTTTCGTTCTCTTTAATCATCACCACAATTTTGTTTCTCATCTTTAACACTTTCACTATTAATTAATTCCACAGAACTAAACACCACGAGTTATAGAAAAATACTAAAATGAATGAATTGTTTACAAATTATTGAATACACTAACGGTAAAATAAACACTTAAAAAAACATTCTTCTTACAAGTGTTACTCCTCCACTTAACAAATTACACAAACAAATCATTGATCTTTTTAAAGGTAATGAGCAAAAAAATGTTGATGATTATCTGCTCTCTTGCATGGAGAGAACTGGAATTATGTTGTCCCATTATAAGGAATTTGTAAACAAACAATAGATAAATGATTGGGAGAGCGCAATGAACACAATATTGCAAACTAATTAATTAGAAAACGAGAGAAGAAGATATAGTCGGTCAAGCCCGACTATATGATACCCTACACCATTTCGATCCACATAATTTTTTTTTTTTTACACATTTGTACAATTTACTTGTGTTAAATATTAACATAATACTAACATTTGTATGGGATTTATGCACGTTAATGATTTTCGGGAGAGGAGTTTGTATGGGAGCTATGGTCAGTTATGGACCGATCTTCATGAAATTTGGCAGACGGATTTTTGTTAATATAAAACTTATTTGTACTAAATTTCATTAAAATATTCCTATTTTTAAGGCATCTGTAAGAGTTAAAACTCTATTCCGGGGGGACATTTGTATGGGGGCTAGGTGAAATAATGGGCCGATCATAACCAAATTCAATAGGCTTCGTCCTTGTGTTGAAAAAAGCATATGTACCAAACTTCATCAAATTATTTTCAAAATTGCGACCTGTACTTTGCGCACAAGCTTTACATGGACAGCCAGCCAGCCAGCCAGCCAGCCGACCAGATGGTCGGACGGACGGACGGACATCGTTAAATCGACTCAGAAAGTGATTCTGAGTCGAACGGTATACTTTAAGGTGGGGGTCCGACAATTTTTTTTTCTGCGTTACAACTTCTGCACAAACACATAATACCCCAACCACCTTTGGTGGTGTAGGGTATAAAAATGCTGTTTTAAACAGCATTTTTGTTCTATATAAAAACAAAAAATCGCTAATATCTTGTTACTCACAGAATCATAATAAATATAATTTAATTATTTAGCTCGGATTCATAATTTCAAAAAAATAATGATAAATAATAGTTTATTTTTGACTAAAATTTTTTTAATATAAAAAATAACAAGCGCAAATATTCGGCCCGGCCGAATCTAAATACCCACCATCAACTTTTTCAAATTTTGCGTTATAATGAAGAGGGTGGTAAAGTGGGAAGTAAAGTGGGCGGACCACGCCTATTTTTTGTTTCCGAGTTTACATTGGTCTTTGAACTATTTGAAAACAATTTTGTTGATTTTCACCTTATATGGGAGGTGGGCGGTAAAGTGGGCGGACCACGCCCATTTTTGATTTTCGAATTTACATCGATCCCCAAACTATACATACAAAATTTCGCTGTCGTACATGCTTTTGTTGCAGAAATATCGGCAGAAAAGTGTAAAATGGACACCCTGTGTTTCTAGTTTTAAGCTCATAACTTCTTTGTTTATTAACCGATTTTGCCCATTTTCAATCCCAAACAAACCTTATATAAGACAAACATTTGTGCCAAATTTTGTCCCCCTACGTTCGAGACCTATCCTGCTTTCAACAGACGGACAGACGGACGGACATAGCTAGATCGACTCAGAATCGAACCAGGACCCAGAATATATACTTTGTGGGGTCTTAGATGATTCCTTCGACATGTTACGTACGGAATGACAAAATCAATATACCCCCCATCTTTTTGATGGTGGGTATAAAAAGAGTTACAGAAAAATGTACTACTGTGAATTCTGTGGGTTGTCTACATTGTCTAAACTTTTCTAGATTGTCTAATTTGTTGCAAGTAAAACAAGCCATATTTCATTAAAATCAATATCTAAGATTTGATTTTATTCAAAAATTAGTGAAAATACTCATTTACAAGTTACATAGAAAAATTAAAAAAGTCACAAAATCATTTATTTATTTATTTAATTTTTCTATGTAACTTCTAAATGAGTATTTTTACTAATTTGCGAATAAAATCAAAACTTTGGCATTAATTATTACAAAATATGTCTTGTTTTATTTGCAACAAATTTATCTCTATGAATAAAGAATAAAGATTTGAATTTTTGACATTTTCAAATTTCTATAATTTTTTGTTCTTGAAATTTTGTAAAAAATTTAATTTTTTCTCAGAAATTGTGCTTAATATCTCCATAACTGTTGACTGTATTAAAAAATAACGTAAGATCAACTTGAAGATAATTTTAATTAAATTTTTTTGAACAAAATCGTACAAGTCGTTTTCGAGTTACGCTTCAGTATATAGTGCAACCTTCTTCATTTTACAAATCGCGATTTATTGCGATAACTAGAGTCAATTCAAAAAGGTGGATTATAGGCTTAGTAATTATTAATACCATGTATCCGAATTGACTGAGAAACCCCGTGCCGCAGAAATTTTTTCTCATTTTGTAACTCTGTGTAATTTTTAAAAACTCTAAGTATTTTTTATTATTAAAATTATTATTTTTTTTTTACTTTTTTAAATTAACACTTCTTTTTGAGCCTGCTGTAGCTAAAGCAAATAATGTTAATAACTTGTAAGCTATGGTCAAAAGTAAATTTTTTTAAATTTTAATAAGAAATAAGAAATTAATAAAAAATAAGAAAAAAAAAAAAATGCTGGTAATTTTGTTAAAGTTACTTACATTTACCACTTGCATTAATACTCCTTTTTATATCAAAAATAAACTTTAAAAAGTTAGAAAAACAATGAAATTTAGTTTTTAAAGAAAATCTTTTTTATATAAACCACTTTCTTAAAAAAAAAAAAAAAAAAACTTTATAATTATATACTTTTTTTTAATTATAAACGAAAAATAAGAAAAAATGTTCTATTTAAGAGGACGAGTTAGTAGTTAAACTTAAGATTTTCCCCCATTTAAACTTTTTTGCAACAAACAATATTAAACCGCATACATCCTTAGAAAAAAATAGGACACAAACTCACACATGTGAGAGTAACAAACAGAGCTAAGAAAGATTCTAAACTTTTAAAAGCAAGAAATTAAAATTTCTTTCCATTTTAACCACTCCTCCATAAATGATTTCACTTATTTAAAGTCTTGTTGAAGAACATTTTTTGAAATAGAAAACTTATTTAAGAAGCAAAAGAGAAACTTTCAGTAACACATGTCTTGAGTTGAGGTTAAATATATATTTGTTATCATTTAAAAGTTAAAAGAGGTTAAAAAGCAGAAATTAGAGAAAATGAGATATATATTCTATTGGGGAAAACACAAACACATAGAGAAAATTCTTTAACTACAAACAAAATTTTAAATTAAATTTTATGTGTAGTTTTCTTGGGTAGATTTGTTGCTTTTTCTTGAGCTTCTTTTTCATATTTTCTTACCATAATTAGTGACGTAATTAATTATGTGGTTAAATGTTTGTAAATAACATTTTTACTGTAATGCAGGATTTTTAACAACTTTTACATTTCCTTATCTAGTTTTCTACAATTTTTTTCTTAAAAAAAAAAGAAACCGTTTTCTGGGAAATTTATTTATTTTAATTTTGTTTTTTTTTTTTTTTTTTGCTGATTTTAATTTTTTCTGGTAATTGGGTATTTTTGTGAGTGTGTTTTTGTTATCTTTTAGAAATTATAATTTGCTATTTTCCTTAAAGTTGTTTAAGTTTTTATTTTTAATATTTCAATTAGTCAGCTTAAGATAATTATGTAGACAACTACTATTTATGGGTGTAATTTATTATAAAAAAATATTTTTTATTCTTAATTTAATGTGGGTTAAACTATTTAAAAAGTTAAAATGTTTTACACACGGCAATTTTTCGAGAGAGGTAAAGATAATGTAAAAACATAGTATTCTTTTCTCCTATCTCTCCTACGAACTCAGAATTGCAGCAAAAAAAAATTGTTGTGTAAACCTTGACTAAAGAATAATTTTACAAATCTAGAAAATTTATTTCCACAGAAGAATTTTTGGTTACTCTATTAAAAATTTATATCAACATATCACTAAATAGTAAAAATCTAATTAATAATCATACAATTTATTAATAAGAATTAATTTGTATATTAAATTAATTATTACATATTTATTATTCCCATTTTTGTTAGCATGTTTTTAATAAATAATTTGCAAAGCAACGAAAGGCACATGGCTCATTTAATATACATACATACATACATACATACATACATACATACATACATACATACATACATACATACATACATACATACATACATACATACATACATACATACATACATACATACATACATACATACATACATACATACATACATACATACATACATACATACATACATACATACATACATACATACATACATACATACATACATACATACATACATACATACATACATACATACATACATACATACATACATACATACATACATACATACATACATACATACATACATACATGCATACATACATACATACATACATACATACATACATACATACATACATACATACATACATACATACATACATACATACATACATACATACATACATACATACATACATACATACATACATACATACATACATACATACATACATACATACATACATACATACATACATACATACATACATACATACATACATACATACATACATACATACATACATACATACATACATACATACATACATACATACATACATACATATGTTTTCTAGTAAAATAAAATTTGAAATAGTAATAAAAAAATTTTAAATTATTTATTAAAAGACAAAGAAAATTCATTCACTTATAAACCAAAAAAAAAAAAATACACACACCTTCCAAAATTATATTCGAATTTCAAAAATTTTTAATAAAAATGTATAAAATAAAAACAAATATAATGCTATTCAAATACGTACAATACAGCAGCGAAAATAACAAAATTGGAAAATAAAATGAAATATAAATAAAATTGAAATGAAATTAAATGAAATGAAATAAGCCAAAGGGTTTATAAACAACAAAAGCAATACAGTAAAAGAACACAAACTATAAACACTTGTGAACGCACCTTCTATTGCGAGCAAATGTATCTATATATATGTATGTATATTTGTTTGTCTGCTTGTATTGAATATTGAATTGAATATTTAGTTGATGATCATCTAAAAATAATATTATTTATTTTTGTGTTCTATTATTATAAATATAGACAGCAACAGCAGCCAGCTATATTTTCAATAAAACAATAGCGGATATTACGCGTGTAATATCGGGAAAATTTTAAATTAGTTTTAGGGGAAATCGATTTCCTAGGAAAAAAAAAAAAAAGAAAGGGTGACATTTTGATGACACATTTGTTCTAAAATTGTTGTCATTTTAAATTTATGGAAGCTAATTTAAGATTGATTATGTGAATAGTGCTTATGAGAGATTTTTTTTTTCAAATCATTTATTTTAAAAGAATTTTGTAGAAAATTTAAGCGGTTTATGTCAATTGGATTTTTGAGATTAAAGTTGTTATTATTTATTATTCAGTAATGCTTAATATTTCATAATACACAGAGAAAAATATGGATTTAAACGTATGAATGTTGAGGTAAAATGTGTCAAAAGTGACGATTAATTGAAATTTAAAAATAAAATTTCGTAATAAAGTTGGATACTGAATAAAAATAGACAAAAGGAATTAAAATCATTAAGCTATGTTGTATTGTTTTCTTGTACGGATTTGTCAAAGTTAAATATATATTTTTTTTTTAACATTTTAGAAAAAGAGTGAAAAAATCTTATTTGATATATTCTTTTTAATTACAAAGTCTTTTAAAGTAAAAATTTAAAATGAAACCATAACCTCAGGTATTTAGGTGTACTTTTCTCAAGTGTTTGTAAATTATATTTGTTTAAATATTTTTGTTATTTTTTGAAAATTGTCCTAAAATACACTAATTTTCAACTTTCATGGAATGCAACTTAAAATGTTGCAGAATTTTTATTCTAAAAATTTTGTAAAAAAAAAAATAAAAATGAAATTGAAAAAAGATTCGGCAGTGCCGAATCTTTGATACCCTTCACCATATTACCATCTTACCATCTTACTATCTTATCGACATCATATTACCATATTACCGACAATTAATAAAATTTTCGCCTTAACGTATGCTTGCATATTTTCTAAATCTAAATTTTTTTCAAACTACGAAAATTTGAATATGAAAAAAAAAAAAAAACAATCATAACAGGCTTTGCTTTTAAAAAAGAAACAACAACAATTCCATATATATTTATTTTTGTATGTACAAACTGACTGAATACACAAAGAACAACAACACTGTTATTCATTATATTACTGCTGTTACTAACTAAACTACTTGTCTATACAAAAAACAAAAAACGTCACTAATAGTCATTACAATGCTTAATACACATGTTTGTTGGTGTATTTATATTCTTAACAGATTTGTTTTTGGGCCATAACTCTGTTGATTATGAACGAATTTGGTTTATTAAAAAAAACCGAAATTTTATAAAAATATTTATGACTGATCTATATAAAAATAAAAATCTGTAGCTTGAACAAGGGCTTCAAAAATAAAAAATTCGTTTTCCCCGATATCTCAGTTATTACTGAACCGATTTATTTAATTTTTTCAGAACAAAAATTCAGAAAATAATTTTCGAGCCCCCTTTAAAAATTCGAAGTCCCTGGTATATGCAGAGGCTTCAGAAACTAAAAAACCGGTTCTAAAAACCGGTTTTTAAAGCATATCTCCACCATTTATAAACCGATCTTCCTGATTAAAAAAACTGAAATTTTATAAAAATATTTGTGACCGATCTGTATAAAAATAAAAATCTATAGCTTAAACCAAGGCTTCAAAAAATAAAAAATGCGTTTTGTCCGATATCTCAGTTATTACTGAACCGATTTATTTCATTTTTTCAGAACAAAAATTCAGAAAAAAATGTCCGAGAATTCTTTGTAAAAACGAAGTCCGTAGTGTATACAGAGGCTTCAGAAACTGGAAAACCGGTTCAAGAAACCGGTTTTTTGAACATATCTCCGCTTTGTATGAACCTATCTTTCTGAATTCGAATAGCAAAATTCTCGAAAGCATTTCCGATCGTTTGACATACATATTATATATGTCAGTTATCGGTGGGCTTCATAAACGCCATTTCAACCGACACACGGACGGACGGACGGACGGACATGGTCCAATCGTCATCGCTTCTTACAAGGATTCCGAAAATATAAACTTTTTTGCTCTCCGACGAAAATTGTGGAAATTACAAACGGAATGACAAACTTATATATAGCCTTTACACCTGTGGTGAAGGGTATAAAAAATATTGTCTACTTTAATATTGCGAAAAAATTGTGAGCATAAGGAGTGCGTTCGAAAAAATCTTAACATATATAATATTCAATAACTTGAAAACGGTTGATCTTAGAGTTTTCTTTTTTTATATAATTGAGAATTTACTAAAGACCACAGAAAAATATAACTTTTATAGTTCTAGCACTACTTATGAACTTGTGGACCATTTTTGGTAACCCTTCCGTTAGAGATTTAATAGTTGCTTCAGTCACTTTTTTGGAACAGTCTGTACATCTTCCTTTAAAATCTTCGGTATTTTGGGACACTTTTTTGTGCTTTTTTATTCACTTTTCACAAGAGCTCAATATCTCTCACTGGTCTAAGCTATGGACAATTTGGAAAATTGACCTCTCTTGGTACAAAAACTATGTTATTGTTTTGGTACCACTCCAGAGCTTTCTTACCGTAGTGACATGATACCAAATCAGGCCCATAATGTGTGGACACGTTGTGCTCTTTTACGAAAATCCTTTTTTGAAAATATTCCTTGATGCATATTTTGGTATTTATAGATCCGAATGTATCAAATGAATTTCCTGTTTTGCTGCTACTGTTATACCAGGAATCTCGTAAGAAATTTTTTCCGCTTTTGGGTTCTAAACTTATCTTTAACATTGCCTCAAGCATTAACAGTAAAAAGTTTTGACACAGAAGCTGCGAAAATTCTGCCAGCACATTCGTTTTTTCGTTAATTATACAACTTGAGTATTTTTGTATGAAACTTGGCTTCTAAATTTTTTGCAGTATTCCTGTTTGGTATTTTTTGTTTCACTGAGATAACTAGGCTGCTTTTCTACCAGATGTGTTTGGAGTTCTTTTCAATATTCTTTCAAATTTCTGGCCTTCCCAATATCATGTGAACCTTTTTATCTTTCTGAACCAGGTTTTCTACCAATGGTCAAATTCTCCTGATACTGTTTAATAACATTAGAAATAGTTTGGCGGCAGAAATTTAATTCTGTGGCCAATTATTTGTGGGACCTATTTGGATTTTTTTTTTTTATTAATATGTAGCAAGTTTATGTTTTTTGTCACTCATTTTGAACAAAATCACAACAAATCAATATTATGGCTGTTCAACGTTCACTTTTTTCAGATTTTTTTTTTAATACATGAAATTTAAATCAATATATCTCCGAAGCTATTTGTGCAGTTTAAACAATCTGTGGCTCAAATTAATGCCTTATGAATCTAGTTTCTAACTATTTTTATGAAGACGCCATTTTTTAAAAGAAAAGGATAATGAAATTAATATTCGATCTTGTATCAAGGACATATTTAAGATATTAGAAATAAGGAAAACAAATTAAAAAAAAAGAATATATATTATTTCGAAAACAATTTCTAAAGCTGAAGAAGAACAGAAAATTTCTATTTTAATCCGAATTTTTCCGTACCTTCCTAACTAGCTCATTAGTACGCCAAATAAATACATTTTAAACTTATCAATATTTTTTGTATCATAAATCACATGATGGACATGACATAATGATATTCGTCACATTAAATTTTTTGGCCAAAAATACAATATTAGTTACTATAGAGGTATTGCTAAACTAAGTGCTATCCCGAAACTCTTTGAGCAATGTCTAACTTAACCTCTTTACCATCAAATTTCATCAATACTTACTCCCTACCAACATGGCTTTCGAAAAGGACACTCAACAGCAACCAATTTATTAGAACTTACTATATTGATAAATTATGGTTTCACGAAAAGGCAATATTCTGAAGTTATATACTCTGACTTCAGTAAAGCGTTTGATAGAGTTAATCACGACTTACTATTAAGAAAATTGTTCTTAATGGGATTTACAAACAGAACCTTAAATTGGATAAAGTCATATTTGACAAGTCGACGACAACGCATTCGTTTTAATAATGCCCTATCTAAAATCATATATGTTAAATCCGGTGTACCGCAAGGCAGTCATCTTGGGCCGATTTTCTTTTTATTATTTATAAACGACCTCCCATCAATTGTGAAATTTACTAACTTATTAATGTATGCAGACGATGTTAAAATTTTTATAAGCTCAAGTAGTCCACTCAATCAATCATTTTTACAAACGGATTTAGATAGCTTTTTTATATGGTGTAAAGAGAACTTAATGGACCTCCATATAAAAAAATGCAACATATGCACTACTCGAGAAAACCTGGTTCTTATGAATGTTTTCATCTTGGGGAATACGAATTGGAGTCCGTAAATGAATTCCTAGATCTTGGCTTACTATTCGATCTAAAGACACATTAATATGTGTACAAATAAGGCTCGTGGCGTCCTTGGGTTTATTAAATATTGGGCTAAAGAATTTAATGATATTAGTATAACAAGACAACTATATACTTCCTTAGTTAGACCAATTCTGGAATACTTTTTCTATTGTCTGGGACCCCTTTTATAACATTCATAATGACCGAATTGAATCAATACAAAAACAGTTCGTACTTTTTATATTAAGAAATTCTTATCCGGATTAGATATACAATTTACCATCATATAAGACCAGATTACTGCAAATGAAATTATCAAGTCTCAAAAGTCGAAGAACTATGTTAAATATAATTTTCGTCATCAAGATTATATCTGGCAGCATCGAAGCAGAATTTCTTGTGAATATAATAAATTTTAATATACCTCAACATCCCTCACGTAGCTTTCAGACATTATTTATAAAATATTTTCGACAAAACTATGCTAACGCTGATCCCTTCCGTAGGTTATGTTTAAACTTTAATGAACTTTATAATGTTATTGATATGTCTCTTAATGTAAATTTAATTAAACGTAATTTAATTTTATTTTTATATAATTAATGTAACCTATTATTTGTAACAGTTTTGTATTTTCTGTCTGTAAAGATTTTGTCCATAGACTTAATAAATAAAATAAATAAAAATCTAACTATGTATTCACTGAACCCCCATATACAAAATTTCCCGGAAATATATACATGCTAATACATTTGATGTAATACAGATATGCCTAATTAATAAGGGGTTTGCAGATTCGCCATTTAAGTGGTTTTAAGGACGAACAGACAGATTTTTGGTCATCTATAAAATCTTTCAGGTATTTAATAACATTGACAATTGCAAAAAAAAAAAAATTAAATGTATTTCCCATTGTAAAAAAAATATTTAAACAAAACCTTTCACGAATGTGGTGTTAAAGAATTTTATTATTATTGTTTTGTTTTCACGCTGAGTAATTTTCCAATAAAAATTTCATGTCAGTGTCTAATCTATGTCTATCATATTCTCTTGTTCCGGGCATTCAGTCTAACAATGCCGTCATTCCACTTGTGAGCCACTTTTCAGCCATAAAAGTGTATTTCCATTCAATACAATACAAGCGAATATTTACAATATTTTCAATTTTAATAAGCTTGTATTGGTTTTCTGGAAATTTTATTTTGTTCTGCATTACTAAATACAAAAACACATTAACACACATAAATACAACCAAAAATAAACAAAACAAAAAAAAAAAAAAAAAAAAAAAAAACAACTTGTATGGTTTTATAAATGTCTAGAAAATATCAGACATCATCGCTGAAACACTTATCATTCAATGAAAAGTATTTTTAAGTGCCAAAGTGGAAGAGAAATTACAAGTTTAAATTGGAGGAAGAGGAAGTTGTTGCCATTTAGCTGTTTGTTTGTATATTGGTTTGTTGAGACATGTCGTATGTTGTTCCCTCTCATCAGCTGGAAAGTGAGTGAGTGGTTTATTACTATAGCGGAGAATTTATATTTTTAGCAAAATAAACAAACAATCAACTGAACAAAATACAACAATCAAGTTTTAAAATCATGTTTTCAATGTTGCATATTTACTAACACATACATATATACATACAAAATTCAAATGAGAAAGATGGCATGTAAATACATATTTTGTATTTATATTGTTTAGCAGTAATTTTTATTACTCATGTGATACGTACATACATACATATATGTATGTTGTCTGTAAAAGTTGCATCATCAGTGGCAGTCAGATCAGCATCATTCAAATATTGTTCAAGTTTATTTTATTTGGATTTTTTTTTTTTTTTTTTTTGTTTTTTCTTCTTGTTTTATTTTCACATTTTAGAGTTAGAGGAATTTTGATTTGTTTTCTTTAGAAATTTTTGTTTATTGCTTGATGTTGTAAAACATGTCGTTCTTTGTTTTTATTTATCCTAAGGGAATGTTGTTTTGTATATGTGTCGCCTTTTTTTCGTATTTTTATTAGAAAATTTTTGTGTTTATTTAATGTTTTATGTGTATTTAAAACAGTTGATTTATATTTGTGCATGAAAATTGTGAACGTATACTTGCAGAAAATGTATTTAATTAAAATGTAGTAAATATTTTAAAGTAAATAAAATTTAAGAAAAATTTTATATGGTTTTGAGAAAATCGTAAAGCTGCTTTGGATATATTTTAAATGATTATTTAACTTTTAGGAATTGTATTTTTTATGTAAATTAATGAGCGTATAAACCATGCGATGTCAGGAAAAATAGTCATAAAAATTAAAGATTTGAAGCCGTTGGAATCCATTGGAATAATGGTGATTAAAGTATTAATTTAGTAAACTAAAAAAAAAAATCTAAAAAACTCAGAAAGCTCTGGAAACAGAAAACTGCTTAGAAAGTGACATATAAACCCGCTTATCTCCGGTCCCTGATAGAAATTTCAAAAAGTTTTATTATTAAGTGAAATTCTACGTGGTACGGGAGCTTCAGAAAGCTCTAGAAAGAGAAAAAATTTTTTTTATCCGGAAATTTTTTTCTTTGCCCATCAACGTTTTTTTAAGATTAATATAAACAATAAATAAATTATCGGATTTATAAAATACAATATGAATGGTAACGAATCGAGGCGCTTTTCTGAGATGTACATATACGATTTAAAATTTCTGGATTTTTTTATAAAAAATATGACCTCTCTGAAATTTTGTCCATAGTAAGTACCGATAGAGCTTCCTACAAAAAAAAAAAATTAAAAAAAAATTAATTTAAGATAATATAATTTTTAGAAAAAATTTTATTCAAAAAAATTTTTATTAAATTTTTATATGACATCTTAAAATACAAGCTTTGAGAAATTTATTGCAAAATTATTTTGATATCTTTTATACAACAAAAGTTTTGCCCATTTAAAAAAAAATCCGCTTATCACCCTAAAAAGCACCCACAGTTTTCAAAATAAAAATTTATAAAATTTGTTTTACATGACTATGAATCCTCCTCTACATATGCACCGAGTTTTATCTAAATCAGTAATCAAGGTTTAAAATTTTTTAAATTTAAAATGGAATTCTTATAAGAAATTGATTTATTTTGGAAAATAGGAAAGATCTTCTCTCACCATAGGATTTTTTTTTAAAGGTTTTTGTTACAAAATATGAGTAATCGTACTTCTTAATTGGAGATTTATTTAGCAAAAAATTTGCAATTTAAGATTACCCCATAAAATTTATATTTTTGTTGTAAAAATATTAGATAAAAATTAGCACTTTTAATTTTTTAAGATTTTTTAAAAAAATATTTAATTTTTCTAAGAAAATGTTATATTTTTAATATCTTTAAAACTATTGAACAGATCAAATAGTTATGTTGGTATGAATTGAAAGTAATTAAAATAATATATTTTTATATCCGCCATCCAGAATATGGAGGGTAAAATTTTCAGTCGATCTAGCTATGTCCGTCCGTCTGTCCGTTGTAAGCAGGATACGGCTAGAAGAAATACCTAGGGTGGCGAACTTTAGCTCATATTATTCATATATAAGATTTATTTGGTATTAAGAACGGAGGAAATCGATTAATAAACAAAAAGGTTATGAGCCAAATACTAGAAACACAGGGTGAAATACAGGTTGTAACTTTAATTCACACTTTTCAGCTGACATGATACGACAACGAAGTTTTGTACAGATAGTAAGAGTATCGAAATAAAATCGTCGCGATCCGCTTTTACTTTGCCGTCCACCTCAATCAATGAAATTTTATACAAATAGTTTAAGGCCCAATAAAAACTCGAAAACAAAAAATAGGTGACATCTGCCTTTCTCTCTTAAAGGGCCAAATTTTAAAAAGTTACAGATGGTGAGTATATAAATTCGGTCAAACTGAAACCGAAATTTTTGTATGGATTTTTGAAAATTAAAAAAAATTTTATTCCCAATTTTATTTTTTTTAAATATCACTAGATAGGTATATAATTTTAGTTATTCATACTTTTTGAAGCTAAAGTCCGATTTCAATGATTTAGTGAACAATAGAAAGGCGAATATCATAATTAAAAAATTTTATTTTCCTGCCCGACACCACCATAGGTAGTTGGGGTATTATACATTTGTGTTGATGTTTCTAACGAAAAAAATCTTAGACCCCCATCTTAAAGTTTACCAGTCGACTCAGAATCACTTTCTGAGTCAATTTAACGATGTCCGTCCGTCCGTCCGTCTGGTCGGCTGGCTGTCTGTCCACGTAAACATTGTGAACAAACTACTACAAACTAGATATATTGATGATTCCAATATAAAAGGTAATGTTTTTTGATAATTTTTTCATTACAAAAAATCATAAAATATTCCTCATTTGAAGTTAAATAACTACTAACAATTATTTCATAAGGAAAAATATTTTTATAATAATAATACTCGAGAGCCCTATTAAGGGACTTTGTATATATATAGAAATTAATATTGTTAACTAGTGTTTATATAGTTTAATTATTATCAAAATTGAAAATAAATAAACGTTAAAAAAAAATAGATATATTGATGAAATTTGATACGAATAATTATTTTGGCATAAGGACCATTGTTGCCAGGACTTGAGAAAAAAAGAAAACTAAATTAGACTTTAAAAAAGATCAGAAAAGGCTAAATGACAAAAAAAAAAAAAAAAAAAGAGTAGAAAAAAGTTAATGTATTGCTTTATAAAAAAGCACTTATTTAATTTTTCTCAATAATTTTGGTATTTCTGAAAGATATTTTAGTGAATTTATAAATATAACATAAATATTTTCTATAGGTAATTTAATAAATTTTCGTCAAATATGATTAAATAATTTTTTTTTTTTTTTTTTTTTTTTTGCGAATTAATATACAAAAATGCTTAAATTTATGATTCTGTAAAAATAAAATTTGATATTTCGCGAACCACTTGATGAAATTATCTGAAATTTTGAATTAGTCTTAGTTTTAACAATAATAATAATTGTACCAAATATTATCAAATTCGGAAGAGGTGAGAAAATCAGCTGGTTGGTTTTAAATGGAATGACTCAATAAAATTTGTAAAATTAGGATGTTTTTCTTTTATACTTCTTGTTCATTTCTATTGAAGCACTTCTCTTAAAACTATGTTTATACAATTTGTTAACAAAAATTCTGTTTTATACTTATTCAAATACAATAAAAATGTTTTTAAATTTTTAAAATTTTAATCTTCTTAGAAATTATTAACCTTTTTTCCCGCTAAAACAAATTGCATATTTTCACTTTTTTTGGAAGTAAATATAAAGAACTTCCAAAAAAGTCGAAAATTTGCTATTTGTTTTACTTTTGAAGTGGTGAAAATGTTCTTTTTTGGTTTTTCTTCTTGGTCGTTTTTTCGCTGGGATGTACTAATTGAATTATTTCAAATTGAAAATCTTTTTACTATTCAAATCAAATCAAAGTAATTGTACCGCCTATTTAAACACATATTTATACTATGAAACACCTTTATATTATTTGTAAAAAAAAAAGTATAAAATAAACAATATGCAATGTATATTTTATAAAATAAATAAAAACCACTTACCTTTAATAATTTTTTTTTGGTTGATTTTAATAGTTGTTTATAAAATGATGAATTTAAGATTTTTCAATTGATGAATTTTTAAATACTTTAAATTTGTAGTTTTTTTCACACGAATTTATTTATTATTTAACACACACACTCACTGAAACAAACACTTGTGTCATTTATAAAGTATTTGAATAGAATGGTATTATGATAGATTTTGTGTGGTATGAAAATTTAAAATTGTTTTTTTTTTTCGTTTTTTACACTTTGCGGTATGATTAAAATTTGTTCTCATAAAAATTCATTGTTTTGTTTTACAGTTTTATGGGCATGAAAATGTATTTATTTTTTTTTTTTAGATATTTTTTTAGTATAAAATTGTTATTTTATAATAACAAATGAAGTTTTTTTAGATTTGTTTAATGGATGTTTTTTGTAAAATTAACACTTTTGTCTATGTGTTAAATATTTATATATATAGGTTGACATTATGTTTTGTCAATTAATTTATTGTTTATTCTACTAAATTTATTTATTTATTTTATTTAATCTTTAATTGTTTACTTTTAATTATATGAGTATAAAAAAAAATCGAAATAATAAGAATAATTTTGTTGTATTAATTAACTGTTCGTTGTTAGTATTTTATAAAATTAATATGTTGTTTGTTTGATGTTTGTTTGTATTTGTATATTCTGCTTGTATTTTTAGGTGTATACCCATAAATAATGTGGCAATGTTGGTTTACAGAAGTTAAAATATTTTATTTTTTTATTTAATTTTGTTAAAAGGGCAGTTTTGTTTGGTTTTATTTTGATGTTATTATAAATTTCATACAAGAAATTTTGAATAATGGAATAATTTTTATTTTTTTTGGTTTTGAATTTCTATTAATATTGCTTTTAATTTAAATGCAATGTTTATTTTTTGGTATTTTTGTTATTATTTAATATTATTTAAATTTTAAATTATTGTGTTTATTAATAATTTATGATATGTTTAAATTAATTGCATTTATTATTAATTAAAATTTTCTATTTAAATATTTTAAATTAAGAATTTTGTTTTATGTTTATTTTGGTTTGGTTGTTTAATATTCGGTTTAGTTTTATTTTATTTATTATAAATATTTGGACTCTAATTCAGTCTATTGTTATTCATTTTATTTTATTTTTACTATTATTATTATTTTTGTCAGTTTTATAACTAAAAATTATTTTTTTTATTTTGGGTTTATTTTATGTGTTTTTATTGTTGTGGTTTCAAATCCTTTTGAAATATTGAATATTTTTTTATTTCTTTGTTGGTTTTAAATTTTAGTCTTTACTTGTTTTATTTTCTTCTACTAACAATTCCCTTTTTTATTAAAGTTTTTTCCTCTTTTGCTTATGTTCTTTGTTGAATTTGCATATACAGATAGTTCATTCAATTCCAGCAATTGTTTATGCTCCAAAAAATCTAGAAATATAAAAAAGTATAGAGTTATATATAATAGAGGAATCATATTAATAAATTTCCATAGCAAAAGGAAATAATAATTGAAAATGGGTGAAAAATAAAATTATTTTGAAAAGTATGCTTTAAATTTGAATTTACCTAAAAGTATGCTGTAAAACTTTAAAATATAATATCTTTATCTCAAACTCTATTAATTTGTTCATGATAACTTTTAAATCAGAATTCATTTGTTTCCGAGGTTTTTTATGATCTAACTACCTTGGATTTTAGTTAAAAAATAATCCGCTTAAAGGTATGCAGCAAAACTTTGTATTTAGCAGGGTTGGGGGGTTAATGATTACATTTTCAATTAAATTACTTTGCAAGTAATTGTAACTGAATATTTTTAATTACAAATACAAGTAATTGTAATTAATATTTTTGCAATTACAATTACAGTAATTTTAATTGAAAATTTCCAATTACTATTACAATGTAATTGAAAATAATTGTAATTAACTACACTCTTAAATCCTTTAAAATTAAATTTTATCGAAATTCTATTAAAAAAATTCAACAAACGATTTTTATTTACGGTAATTTTGAATATTTTTAATGCCAATAATAATAATAATTTAAAAAAAAAACATACATTTCGAAGTTAATTAGTAATTGAAATCTTCAATTACAATTACTTGTAAATGTAATTGGAACTTTTCAATTACAACTACAAGTAATTGTAATGTAATAGATTACCTAAATTAATGATTACCCCCCAACCCTGACATTTAGTAATAGCTATTAAATAAAAAAAATTCTTTAACCCTGGAAACTACACTTATTTTTATGATGAAAAAGCTACACTTTATTAAGAGAAAAATTGAACTCTTGCATTTTGATATTATTAATTTAAGTTTCAAAATAATGCTTTATTAACAAAAAAAATATCAACATAGAAAAATGCGTCGTCAATTTAACGAAGTGTGGCCTTGCCGCGTAAAAATTCTTATTAGTTTAATTTGCATTTTTTTATAAACATTTTGAAATAATTTTCATTAATAAAGTATTTAAGAAAAAAATTATGATTTAAATTTATTAATTTTGTATATTTTTTTAGCATTTTTATAAGCTCTTTAAATTATATTATATATAATATTCTTAATTAAAATTTAACTAGTCTATTTAATAAAATTAATATGTATTATTTATAACATTCAGGCCTATATTTTAAGCATTTTTTATGTTGTTATGTCTTTTATATAAATAAAATTACACCATATTAAATTTCTATAAATACATAATTTCATCTAATAATTACACTAATAAAAACCAACACTTTATATACACGTATGTGTTTTATATATTAAAATATATAGACATGCTCATATACACATGCATGTATTTTTACACATACATACATACATAATAAGCTAGAAAAATCACTTTCAAGTATACAATAATAATGACTATAATAACCCAAATAATGATAACTACTTATAATAAAAAATAAAAGAAATAGCAACAAAAAACAAACCCAATGAAAAATGTCTATGTATAAAATCGTATGTATGTATACATATATGTGTGCAAGTATTTGTGTAAATATGTATATAAAATAATTTAACAACATGCATAAATTTATGTAAGTGTATATACTGTATGTATGTATGTTTGTATGTTTGTTTGTTTCGGATATCAAATTGGCTCATTGTTACTTTTTTATATTGCGAGAAAAAAAAAATAATAATAATAAAGAAAATAAACGACTAAGAACCCAAACGTTTATAAAGTATGTTGGAGAATATTTATACATACATATAAAAAAAATCAACAGCAACAAAATAAACTGCAGGAATGAATTTATAAAAATAATGTTTATATATTTTTGTATGTGTTTGTATAAATTTATAGTAGAAAGTAAAATAATGCAATAATAACAATAACAATAGCAAAAAAATAACATGCATATAAACACATGACACTTGTGATCAGAGTTCAAAATATATGAAATCTGCTTCAGAATTTAGGAATACTCCAGAATAGTTAGAAATAAAAGAATACCTTTTTAATTAATTTATTTTTTTTAATAAGAGAAAGAAAATATTTAGGTCCCTAATTAAGATTCATTTGCTCTGCTAAATGTGAAACAAAAATAATCAGTATTGATAATAAGGGTACTGGACTAAGAATATGATCGTAAAAAATTTCACTGAAAACAAAAACAATTCAACACGCTGAAGAAAAACTTTGCCTTGGTGACCACAATCTAAGAACAACATACTATGAATGGATTATGTGCTTAATTTAACCGTTGCACACTGAGGTAAAAGGGGTCGAAAATGGCGATTAATTCAGAGAAAGGTGATATCAATATTTTGATGATCACGTTTTATTTTTTTTATTGATTATTAGTTAAAAAAAATCTGTTTTAGAATTTGAAGATTTTATAGCAGAACGTTAATGCCTATCCGTCCGTCTATACATTAGAGTTAAATGGGTCGAAAATTATGAATAATTCAGAGAAGGGTGGTGTTAACACTTTAATGACCTCGTTTCATTTCCCTATTTATTAGTAAGTAAAAAAATGTGTTTATTGAATTATAAGATGTTTTTTCGATGAATAGTAATGTTCGTCCGTCCGTCTATACATTTGGGTTAAATAGGACGAAAATGACGCTTAATTAAGGAAAAAGTGATATCCAAATTTTGATGATCACTTTCTTCTTTTTTTTTTCTATTTATTGGTCAGTAAAAAAATTCATCTTTAGATTTCTAAAATATTTTTTGGCAGCATGGCTATGTCCGTCCGTCTATACATTTGGGTTAAATGGGTCGAAAATGCCACCTAATTCATGGGAAAGGTGATATCAAAATTTTAATTTTTTTGTATCAATCGAGAAGTGGAAAAAAATATTTTTCGAATTTTAATATCTATTTTAAAGAATTCTAACGTCGGTCCATCTGTTTATTAATTTTTGCAAACTTTCCAATTCAAAATCGTTAAACTTTTGACTCAATAAAGATAAGGACTCAAAATTTTCTTTGTTCGATAGATAATTTTGCTTTTTAACCAACTGCATAAAATATATTATAAAATCGGTAGAAAATATTTAGCTATATATGGAAAAATTTTAAGCAAGATCTTGTAAAATTGAGATTTTTGAATTTTCAAATGTATATAACTCGATAAATAAATATGATAAGTAGCATTTGCAAGCATGTTTTCTAAAGGATTTATCAAGGACTTTAAGGAGATTTAAAAATCTTGGAAATGGGATAAGGAACAAAAATTCGCTAGTGGTTAAACATTTTCCATGACACTAGTACCCTATTTTGGCCCCCATAGTTCCGCTTCTGTTGCGTACATTGGATCCTGCTTTTGAACTCAAAATGCTACTGTCCTTTGCTATATCTGTGTGAAATTTCATGTAAATATAACCAGCCGATTAGAAGCTACAGATTTATTTCAATTCTTCTCCACTGTTTAGTGTTTGATACAGCAAAGAAGATGTCTGCACTTATACTGTTTTTTGTATGAAATCTATTTGAGTTTTTTTTGAAAAAAATTACTTTCTCAAATTGGGCTAAATATGCACATGATTTTTTTCCATAATATTAAAGTGAACAATATATACAATTTTCCTGAAAATTTTCAGAACAAACATCCTGTAACATTTTAAGTTGCATTCCATGAAAGTTGAAAATTAGTGTATTTTAGGAAAATTTTCAAAAAAATAACAAAAATGTTAAGACAAAATATAATTTACAAATATTTGAAGAAAAGTACACCTAAATATCTGAAATTGATGCTTTCATTTTAAATTTTTACCTTAAAAGACTTTTTATTTAAAATAAATACACTGAAAGCTGATGAAAATTGAATTTTTTGCTATTTTTTCAAAAATGTAAAAAAAATTCTTAAATTTGACAGCTCCTTATAAGAAAACAGCACAACCTAGCTTGAAGATTTTAATTGATATTGATACATAATTTTGTCTATTTTTATTCTATTTAAAATTCAATTAAGCGCCAATTTTGACACTTTTTACACCAACGTGCGTTGTTATAATCCTAAGTAATAATAAATATTATAACTATAATCATAAAGTGATCTTTATCATATTATGATCTTATTCCTTTAATATTGTATTATAAAATTGATCTTGTTATGATCTGGTACTGCAAATTATATAGGAAGAAAAATAACATATGAAGAAAAATAACACATGTTTATTTATAGTTTTTTTTTTTAATTCACACAATAAAATTTTTAAAAGAAATAATGCTTTAAAAACTGCTTGATCTAAATTCACAACGAAGAAATTTAAACTAACTTTCTTTAAGAAAAATATAAAAAATATATAAATATTGACAAAAACATTTTTGCATTTAAGAACTAACTTCAATTTACTTGAATTCAAATATAACATCGAGAGAATGCTGACGATCATTTATTTCAAAATGATTGATGTACACAAAAAAATAACAATAATATATCATATGCACATCTATATATATGTAACGTCCCCTTGTGCTTCTGAATTTTTACAAAAAATTTACAAAATCATTATTTTATTATTTTTTTTTTTTTTTTTTTTTTTTGACGTTTTCAACAGAATCAATTAAAAATTTTCGTTGAACTTAAAGCTCGAAAATAAAATCTATTAAATCGTTGGAAATAATTTAAGCAGGATTTATATAGACTCTTGAGTAAATATTTATATTACTATCAATAACATGTTTCAAATATTAAAAAATCATAACTTGCAGTAAATATTAAAAAATATAACAAAAAATAATAATTTTGCCACATGTCCCCAATTTCAAGTTTTATATACTCAAAAATCCACATTTTTAAATAAAAATTTACATTTTTGTTCTAAAATTATTTTATTAAATAATACATTTTTACAATAAATTTGACAAAAAAAAAAAAAAAAAAAAGTAAATAATTACTAAAAATGTTCTATAGAAATAAATGTTATTGAAAATATCATAAAAATAAATTTTATTCAAAATTACCAATTTGTTAAAAATTTAAAATAAAAAGAAAATTTATTGAAATTTTATTAAAACATTTCGTATATAAAAAAAATTATCGAAATTTTTCTATGAAATAAGTTTTACTGAAAACATCCAAATAATAAAAAATTCAAATAGATGACAATTTATCGCAATAGAAAGAAAAATTAATATTATAAAAAAAGATTTATTACAAATTTCCTATAAACAAATTATCAAAAATTTATAGAAAATGTTCTTTAAAAATAAAATTTTTCTTAAATTTCCAAACAAAATAAAATTAAACATTTTTTTTTTTTTTTTTTTTTGTGTAATAGAAAATTTCCCCAAATAAGAAAATTTTAATTTTAGGAGTGCGATCGAAAAAATCTTAACATATATAAAATTCAGTAATTTGGAAACGGTTGATCTTAGAGTTTTGATTATTTTTTTATTTAATTGATAATATACTACAGATCACAGTATAACTTTTATACTTCTGTCTGCTACTTACGAACTCGTAGACCTTTTTTGATAACCCTTCCATTAGAGATTTAATAGTCGTTTCAGTCACCTTTTTGGAACAGTCTGCCAATTTGCTTACAAAGTCTTTGATATTTTGGAACAACTCTTTTGTCCTCTTTGATTCTCTTTTCATAAAAGCCCAATATCTCTCCACTGGTCTTAGCTCCAGACAATTTGGAGGATTTATTGATACAAAAACTATGTTATTGTTTTGGTACCGCTCCAGAGTTTTCCTACGTAGTGACATGAAATCAAATTGGGCCAAAAATATGTGGACACATTGTGCTATCTTATGAAAGGAAAAATATTTTTTTCCAAACATTCTTTGATGTATTTTTAGGTATTTATAGAGTCGACTTAATAAATGACTTGCTTTTTTGACGCAACTACATAAACCTTGCCAAACCAGGAATTCTTTAGGACATTTTGTCAGCTTTTCGGTCCTAAACTTATCTGCAACATTTTCTTAAGCATCAGCAATATAAATATTTTGACTCGGAAGCTGCGAAAAATCTGCCAGTACATACGTTACATCGTTCTTTATACAACATGAGTATTTTTGTATGAAATTTGATTTTAATTTCCGTGCCCTATTCTTGGCTTCTAAATTTTTTGCAGCATTCCAGTCTGGAACTTTTTGAACTTTATATGTTCTTAGCTCCACATTAGCTTTAACTTTAATTGTCAGAGCACTGAGCTAATTGGGCTGCTTTTCTACAAAATGTGTTTGGAGTTCTTTTCAATATGCTTTCAATTTTATTGGCCTCCCTAATATAATGTAGACCTTTTTTCTTTCCAAACCAGATTTCCTATCAATGGTCGAATTCTCTTGATACTGTTTAAAAACCTTGAAAACAGTTTAACAGCGGACATTTAATTCTTTGGCCAATTATTTGTAGGACCAATTTACTTTTTTTTTTTAATTTTTTAATAATTTATAGCACGTACATAATTTTCGCCACTCATTTTGATCAAACTCACAACATCAACATTAAAAATAATAGCTGACATATTTTTCAATGATAACTAGATAAATAATAATAATAATAATTAAATATTGCTTCGGAAAAAAGTTATGAGGCAACATTGGATCTGACAAAATAATTTTCTTATTTTGTTAAAAATAAGTAAATGTTTTTTCAACCATATTTATAAAAGGCAAACGTTTATATTCATTTGTAACATTTTAACAAAACTTTTGCAGGAAAAATATTTTTAAAAATATCTTTTATACAAGAAAAGTTATGGCCATTGAAAAGAATATATTAATCACTTTCAAAGCTACATTTTTTAAAATAAAAATTAATAAAATTAATTTTGCATTACTGTGTATCCTCTGCTCACGAATTATTTTCTTTAGGATTAAAATGGAACTACTCAAAACATAAATTTTTTGTAGTTAACTAGTATGTATATTCAATTATTATTTTTTTTTTAAGTTATCATGATCACAATGTTATTAAAATTAATAAAAATCAACAATGAGAACATAATATTGTTGTAGGGACAATACCATAACCATGCTTTTTTCTCTGTATGTTCATATAGGCAAAAACACTAAACTTAAAATTTGACAAATATTTTTTTCAGACTTTTTTTTCTTGGCACATTGAAAAAAAACAATACTTCAGAATTTAACATCCGTTGGCGTAAATTACTTACGTGAGAGGGCCCAAAATTTATCGCAGTTAAAAATTTGAACAAATTTACAATTTCACTATTTGCATTACAATTCCATATAATAAATCTTGTGAAAAACTATCACCATACGTAAAAAGACTGATAATTTTATCATAACTAGATGAGTTAAAAATTATGATTTTATTTATTTTTTTTTTTTTTTAATTTTTTGAAAATTTTGAGGCTGAGCAATTGAAAAAAAAAAAAAATATTTAGTTCATTCCATGAAAGAACGCCCAAGAATATTTTTTAAAACTTTTAGAGATATTGATGTGTAAAGTTACACACTTTTCCGATTTTTTTGATTTTTCGGAAAATTTAAATCGTGAATAAATTCGCGAATTTTTTAAAATTAAAAAAAAAATAATAATAATAAAATGGTGATATTTAAATGGCTCCATAGATTATATGCGTATCAGATATGAACAAAATCGGATGACCCTCCTTAAAAAAATTTTTATTTTTTATAAATCTCTCATGGAATGGACAATGTATATTTTTTCAAAATTCTCTTTTTCATAGCCTACACCAGGGTATTATGCGTTTGTGCTGATGTTTACAACACCCAAAAATATTGGTCTAAGACCCATCTTAATTTATACCAATCGGCTTAGAATCATTTTCTGAGTCGATTAAACGATGTCCGTCCGTCTGTCCGTCCATACAAACCTTGTAATCAAACTACAGGTTGCAATTTTGAATATAAATTAATGAAACTTAACACACAGATTTCCTTTAGCTCAAGGACAAAGACTATTAAAATTGGTTATGGTCGATCCATTATTTCACTTAGCCCCCATACAAATGTCCTCCCAGAAAAGGGGTTTAACGAAAATAAATCCCTTAAATATAGCAATATTTTAATGAAATTTAGCACATATAAGTTCCATATAAGTCTAAATCTGAATTTCGGGAAGATCAGTCCATAATTAACCATAGCTCCCATATAAACCCCCTTGCAGAAAATCACTTTAACGGGCATCCCATTAAAATGTTAGTATCAAGTTATTATTTGACACAAATAGATTTTATATAAACATAAATGATAGTGAAAAATTTTACAAATATCGGTCCATAATTTACTATAGGTCCCATATAAGGCCCACTTTCGGAAATCATACAAAAGTGAATTAATTCATATAAATGTTAGTATTGATGTAATATTCTGCATTCGTATGTTTTATTATAGACTTAATATGAGTATCGGTCCACAATTGGCCCCAAGTCTAATAAAAACCCCTCCCTGAATTTTGATGTACACAATAGTGTAAGGTATCATATGGTCGAGCTTGATCGACCATATCTTTCTTTCTCGTTTTATATTTGGAAAAAGCAAGCAATTTAAATCTGCAGCGAACATCAATGGGAAAAATCATTCGATCTTCATAGAGGGACGCACATACAGTGACCAAAAAATAGAAATATATTAAAATAGCTAAAATTTTGTTACCAAAGTTTGCCATCGACATTTTTTGCAAATATCTCAGAAATAAAAAAATATTGTGAAAACCTAAATGATATAACACCAAACAATATATTTTTTAGTATGATTTGTTTGTCATTCGGACAGATGAATGTCTTTCTGAAATAAAGATATTTTAAAGCTAAACCGAAAAATATTTTTCTAAATATCCCTAATTTTTTATATATGTTTTTCTTTTGGTATCTAATGAAATTAAAAATCAAATTTAATGAATAATTACAGAACAATTAAGTTAATTCTCATATTAAATAATTTTATTAAAAATATTTTAAATATTGTTTGTGCCAAATTTTTTCCAAGGGTTTTAATGCTAAATACTTGTCTTTTTATTCTTAAAATATCAACTATTTTATGCTGTATATCCGCTATTGTACACCTTTAAAACTCTTTAATGATATTTTAAAATATTTTTTTAATAAGCCAGCTAAATGGCTTTTTTATACATATTAACACAAGTTCAGTGATTAATAATTTATTTAAATTACCCAAATAGTTTTAACTTTTTAATTCAATTATCACTTGGTTAAATGTCTGTGGGGAAAAATAATAATTTGTCTAAACAATCTTTTAATAAGATTAAAATCAAAAGAAATTTCTAGTTGGTTGAACTTTGTAAATAAACAATTAATAAAATTATTTTAAGTACTTAAAATAAAATCTTTATTAATATTGATAATGATTTTTTAAATAAAAACTACAAAATATTGTAGTAAAGGAGAGTAAGCAATTTTATATGAAAATTTAAATGTTAGTAAAAAGAAGTAAATATTAATTAGGGTCTTATGGTTTTAATTTTTTATAAAGAAATTTGTAAAATTATTTAAAAAAAGGAAGCTACCTCCATTCGCTTTATACTTTTCATATTTAATACAATCTATTCACTTTGCTTTTATGTTTCTTTCACAAAAAGGATTCAATGTAAAGGACGAAAATATTTTCACTGAATAAATATTAAAATTTAATGTAATTTAAATACGAATTTTTTTTTTTTTTAAATGAATTAATTCTTTGAAATTTCCCTTATCAAGTTATCTTTTTTTAGTTTTCTTTCCGTTCCCTTATATTTTCTCATTTTTATTTTGTTTAATAGCAAAAGCGTCACTATTTTTGTTGCATTTGTTGTTGTTATGTATTTTAACAAAAACAAAATAAATAAATTTTGTGTATGTATATGTCTGGGTGTTTCGAAAAAAATTTTATAAAACTGATGTCCTAGTTTAAATGACTATTTGACTAAATGGCTGGTAGGTTCGAGAGTCAGTCTGACAGTGAGTAGGTTGTTTGGACTTTTTCGTTGGTTGTTTGGTTGGCAGAGTTGCTTTGGTTTGCTTGGCTTGGCTTTGGTTGACTATAGATGGTAGTTTGGTAATAATGTATAAGAAGATATTTTTCACTATTATATAGACACTATTGAGTAGCTAGATGCACAGACATACATACATATATGTATATGGGGTAACGTCATTATAACTGCCACTGTCATTCATACTTTCTACAAATACCACTGGTACACTAGGCCAAAGTACATAGTACTCATACTAATACAACAACAATGATAACAAAAAGTACTATAACATGAATACTGTTGTATAATGTATTAAAACAATTGTGTTATTGGTATGAGTATATAAAATATTTAAAAAAGTATCTGATATATAGAAACACATACATACACATACATACATATATAAATAAATATATTTGGCATCATATGCAAAATAGTAATGAAAACACCAACAATAATGGCAAACAATTGCTATAACGTTTTTCCACGTTTTATAAAAAACTTTAGTCTTTATTCAGTGTTTTTTTTATTTTCTTAGTTAAACGCTATGTTGTGCAAAATCATTGTTGCACGTTGCTGTTCTAGAAATGAAAGACAACAACTATAAACGTAATGAGTTTGTTGAGGTAGTTTTACTTTTTTTCTTTATTGTCCTATTTACAACAAACTTGCCATAATAAATACTTAAATGTTTTATTTAATTTAGCGCTCGTTATAAAAGCAATATTTTTTTATACAAAATGGAAAAAAATTACTAGCATTTTTTTTTTTTTCATGGAAAACTAATTAAATTGGACCAACCCAATTTTTGTTTATAAGAAATATTGAAATATATAAAACTCGGTCAAGTTTGTGGAAAATATGATTAAATTTTGCAAGTCAATAATTCCGTTTTTGATTGATTTATTGCAGGTGTTTGTTTACAGTAAATGTGAGAAACAAATAGTTGACCTACTAGCAGGAGTTAAGACAGAAACAATTTTTGGGCTGGGCTCGATTATGTTAAAATTTGATATATTATTTTTATGCCAATGATTTTTTAAGTAAAACAACAAATTTAGCTAACAACTTTTGTTTTAATTTTGTCAATATCACAAAGTTCAGTATAAGAGTATAAGATCTCTTTGAAATTTGACACTCTGATTTGTATTTACAAAAAAATTATTTGCGCCAAATTTTATTAAAATACTAATGCTACGGAAAGACATTAGACATCAGACCGATCACCAACAACTTTAATTTGAAGAGGCATTGTCCTAGAAGTAAAATAATTATTCATGCAAAATTTCATCAAGAAGTGATTATGAGTCAAACGATATAATAATGATGGAGGTCCTTAGGTTTTTCCTGTAAAATAAAGGACCGACCATAACCAATTTAAACAGGCTTTGTTTTTATATTAAAATAATTATGCAATTTTATCAAGATATATCTAAACAAACGATCTGTACTTTGTTAGGAAAATTTTACATACGCTGACAGTTAGCCAGATGGACCGACATCATCTAATCGAGTTATGAAGCTCGGGGTCCAAACATTAGCATAAATTTATAATACCCCAACCATATATGGTGGTGTAAATTATATTAAGAAAAAAATAATAAATAATGCAGGAAAAATTCTACAACTTGGTCTGAATACTTTTAATAATAGTTTTAAATTTCGTTAAGTCTCGAAGATTATTAAGCTAAAAACTTATGTCTTTAAATGAAATTGAATGTATAATAAAAGAAATTTGTTTCGTTTACAGAAAATTGGATTTTAATAAAAAATAAAAAAAGATTGGAAAAATTTTAAAATTTGTTAAAAATTTATAATTTTAGTCAATATTTGGATTTTTATATTGGGTTGTTTAAGAAATTTGAACTTTTTATGAAAAACTTTATTTAAAACTCTAAAATTCTATTTTTTTTTTCTTATAAATTTTATTTTTTAATTCAAATTTGAATTTTTAGAGATGAATTGAAATTTAGAAAATTATTGGTTTATTTGGTTCCATTTTGTTACATAATTTTTAAAATAAATATTTAAAACCAAATTAATTTCATAACATATCAATATTTAATACCCTACACCATCATAGGTGGGGAGGGTATTATGCGTTTGTACTTATGTTTGTAATACCTAAAAATATTGGTCTATATCAATCGGCTTAGAATCACTTCCTGAGTCGATTTAACGATGTCCGTCCGTCTGTCCGTCTGACCGTCTGTCCGTCCATGTAAACTTTGTAATCAAACTACAGGTCGCAATTTTGAACCAAAATTAATTAAATTTGGTACATAGGTTTCTTATAGTCCAGGGACGAAATTGGTTATGATTGGTCCATTATTTCACCTAGCCCCCATACAAATATCCTCCCGGAAAAGGGTTTAACGATCATAAATCCCGTCCGTAATTAACCATAGCTCCCATATAAACCCCTTTTCAGAAAATCACTTTAACGGGCATAAATCCCACTAAAATGTAAGTGTCAAGTTAATATTCGACGCAAATAAGTTTTATATAAACGCAAATGATAGTGCCAAATTTTAAAAAGATCGGTCCATAATTTACCATAGCTCCCATATAAGGCCCTATTTCGGGAATCACCCAAAAGTGAAAAAATTCATATACATGTCAACGTCAACGTAATATTCTGTATTCGTATGTTTTATTTTACATTCATGAGTATCGGTCCACATTTAACTCCAAGTCAAGACCCCTCCCCGAATTATAATGTACACAATGGTTTAGGGTATTATATGGTCGGGCTTGACCTTGACTATATCTTTTTCTCTCGTTTTATATTTATGTAGTTTACCAAAAAACAATCTTCACACATTTATATAAAACTATCTGAATGCCCCTGCACTTCAAGTGATTTAAAAGGTTAAAGAATAGAAAATTTAAAAAACAGCTTTGAAAAAAACTTTTTCGCTATAAAAGTATTAAATACAGAAATGTAATCCTAAGAACAGATTTTATAAAAATCCGAAATGATTTTTACTTTTTGGATTTTTATAAAAAAAAATCAAATTTAATGATTATTTTCGAGTTTTATTGTTTTGTTCAACAAATAATTATTTTGTGTTTTTTATGGTTCCAAGAGTAAAACTTATTCCCAATTTTTCATGAAAAAAATATTTTTTTGTCTTTATTTCGATTATATATTTTTAATTTGTACACAAAATTTAATTTTTTTTTAAAATATACCCAGGAAAAATTTTAGAACATGTTCTAAAAATATAAGTTCTAGAACTGGTGTTATCAGAACCACTTCAGATTCTTTAATAACATCCTCAGAACTAGTGCTATCACAACCAATTCTGACACTAATGGAGTAGAACATTATTCAGATGCTAAATTCGTTTTAAGTAATGTTTTAGAGAACTAGTGCTTAAGAACTAATTCTATATGACTTCTACATCACTTCTGAGAAGAAATTACTGGTTATCAAATGACTTCCTAGAACTGTTTAAAATACTTGTATAAAAAAATTTCAAAAATAAAAAAAAAGAGTATTTACAAAATTTATAAATGAAAAAATAAAATAAAAAAAAAAAAAACAGATTCTGAAACCGGTTCCTAACGCTTCTATGGAACTAGTTCCGAATGTGACAATTTCAAACAATAATCACTGATTAAAGAACTAATTCTAGAACCGTTCCATAGAATGGGTACTGGCCAGCTAGCACTTCCACAGAACTAGTTCTGGAGGTGACAATTTCAAACAAAAATCATTGGTCGTAACGCCAAAGTAGAACAAGTACAGGCTATTTTCATGTGTTCTGGAACTAGTTGTAGAACTAATACAATTTTTCCTGGGTAAATATATTTTTTTATAAAATCTTAATTTTCTTGTAGAAATCTAATTTGTTACTTAAAGTAAAAAATAAAAAATAATCATTATTAGTTGCCTTTTCAAAAAAATTATGAAAGTTTTATTTTTAAAAAGTTAACGTTTTAGCATTTTTACTATATTGTTGTTAAAAATATACTGATGAAGAAAATCCAGTAACTTAGTGCATATTTATTTGTGTCGAACGAAAATTCGTTTCAACAATTTTGATGTGGAAAACAAATACAAAATTTTATTGTAATTTCTTTTTTTTTTTTTTACACATTTTGTCGAAATTTATAATTTTTAGTGGACATAGAAAAACACGCATATATACTAGGAAATAGCCAAGTCGTACAACAACCAATATATATCTTTTGTAAATTACAGTGTAGTAAATTTAACAACTTTTATACCCTGCACCACCATAGGTACTGATGTTTGTAACACCTAGTTGGTTAAAGACCAAACTTAATTTATACTAAACTTTGTATTCAAACTACACAGAAAAAAATATTTCAAGTAATTTTTTAATGAAATTATTAATTAACTTTATATTGGAATTTAATTACATGATTTATTAATATAATTAATTTTCTAATTGGTTTTCAGTTTCGTTTTTTAATAAATTGACAGCTGTTAATAAAATGTAAAGAAAAATTAAATATTTGTCTATAAAAGTACAGAAATAAAATAAATTTAAGTAAATTTTAAAAAATGTTCAGCTCATTGCATCTATTTAAGGAAAAGAAGTAATAATAATTTCAATTATTCTAGTTATTAATATTATCATTTTGATAATTGTAGCAAAATTAATTAAAAATTAATTAATATTACAAATTTCGTAATTGAAGTCCATTTTTACTTTTTTCTATGTACAGGTCAATTTTAAATATAAATTATTTAAATTAGCACAAATGTTTCTTATAGTTCAAGGACGAAGCCTATTGATTGGTCCATTATTTCACCTAACCCCCGTACAAATTTTCTCTAAGAAAAGGGGTTTCGGTATTCATCCAGAACTGCATAAATTCATATAAATGTTGGTATTGTCGTAATATTCTGTATTCGTAAGTTTTATTTTACATTTATAGTATTAAGTGGACCGTCTGCCCACAGGTCCAGAAAAAAATTAAAAAATAAGTTTTTATGCACACAGTGGAGTAGGTTATCATATAGTCAGGTTTGACCTACTATATCTTTCTTTCTCGTTTCTGGCTAAATTTGTATCTGTTTTATTTTTATTTTTTTGCAGAAATAAAAATAATTCTTAAGAACTATTATCACAAAAAAACACTTTTTATGTTAAATATCCCAAAATTTTTAAAATAAAGCTCTTTATTTATTAAAAACTTATTTTACACTTAAGGTTTTTTTTCAGTTCATTACTTTTCATAAATTGTTTGCGTCTCAGGAAAGTTATTATTTAAATTTGTTTATACATTGTTTTAACTCAATCCTACAAATATAAAATATTCCAATTAGGACGTTAATACTGTCCAGCAGCGTTACCGTTGAGAATTTTTAAAAAGTGTCCAAAAACGGGGATTTCTAATTTAAAAGTCGCCAAAAAAGAGGATTTTTTGCAAAAAAAGAAGCCAACTGATTTAGAGTCTACAAAAACTCTTAAAAATTTTTTTATTCGATAACAACAAAATTTAAAAAATGTGTATTTTAAGAAAAACTACAAAATTCAGATGTATAGCCTGTTTCTCTATGTCGAACGAATGCTTTCTTTCGCCTTCTAAGCGAACGAAAACTGATTTGGGTTTCTCTAACTCACTTCAATGCGAACAATGAGTCGAACGACAAGTCGAAAGAAAACGTAAGTGTTTTCATATAAAATTGGGTTTCTGTATTTCGAACGATAAGAACAAAAATGTCAAAATCAGTCATTTGCTATTTTGCTTTCGACTGGTTAATGAAAAATATGAAATGAAAAATATGAAAAATACTCACCAGGACATTGCAAATGTTCTTCAATCATGTTTATTATTCGTTTTGATAAATTTTGTATCGATAAATTTTTGATTTTGTATCTAAATAACAATTTCTAAAGAAATTTTAAAAAAATGTTTGTTTTTTAATTTATTAAAATTATTTTATTTTTGCTTGTTTATTTTCTTCGTTGTACCTACGTTTAAACAATTTAGTAGTATTTTTAATATTTTTACGAATAAAAGTTACTCTGAAAGAAAAATTAAACAAAAACAATATGAAAAGACGTAACTCCAAGGAAATACAGAAACCCAAATTCGTTCGACTTGCTTTCATTCGCTTAGATTTTCGTTCGACATAGAGAAGCAGGCTATTATTTATAATAAAAAAATTTATCATTATTTTAAAATTTTTTTTTATGGCAAAAATAAAGATTTATTCACATTTTATTGATTGTATGTTTACAATCTTCTTTTAATTAATTAAAATTCTGTACTTTTTTACAAGTTCTTCAGTCTTTCAAATCTCCGTCAGACAGCTTTAGGACGGAAGGCATGGATCCATGTGGAATGCAAAAATATAAATTAGGATATAATACTCATTTATTCTTTTTTTTAATCCAGTCCAAAAAGATTCATAAACTTTATTATTTCTAGTTACTAACAGTTTCAGTACATTTATAAATACTCCGTGGTTTTTTATATCACTACACTATGAAGCAATCTCAAAATGACTCATTTATTTGTTGAAATTAATATATAATGTTTTAATATATATGTTTAAACAACTTAATTTCTCGTCATTTATCACATAGTTTTAAAAAGTCGCATTTAGTCGCCATTTGCAAAAGGGGCCAAAAAAGTGGCCAGGTGGTTGAAAAAGGGGCAATTGGCAATTAGGTGTCGCCAAACGGTAACACTGATGTCCAGTGAATTAATATCAATATATTTTAGAATATTAAATATTACTGGTAATATTCTTTGTCGATTTAGCTAGGCCCGTCCGTCTGTCTGTCTATTAAAAACAGGACAGAGCTAGGTGGGTTCCCTCCTAGGAGGATGAAATTTGGCTAAAATACTTGTATAAGATTTGCTTGGCATTGAAAATGTTCAAAATCAGTTAATAAACTAAAATTTATGGACCAAATACTAGAAACTTTATTCATACTTTTCTGCAAATGTCTCTCTAAAAAAATCGGACAACGGAATTTTATAGAAATAGCTTAATGTCCAGTTTAAACTCAAAAACAAAAAATAGGTGCGGTCTACCCACTTTACCGCCCACTTCCATAAAAATTCAAGTTTTATAAAGTTGCACATGGTGGGTAAATAGATTCTGCCAAGCCGATTATAACTTTTATTATCCCAGCAAAAAAGACATGCAAAAGAAGTAGTAAATGCATGAGTTCATGAGATATTGCACTAGTTCATTTTTAGGTGAAACATGCATGATTTTAACATTGGCGGTTTACTTTAGAGAAACAGCTCGTCATTAAAATGAGTGCTTAAAACCAATGAAATTTTAATGAATCGACTACATTATCTCAATGGTGAGCATATTAATATATGCAAATTTATTAACCAAAAGATTATTTCGAACATAAATTAAACTGCAGATTTTATGGAAATATTTATAAATAAATAAATAGCACTTACTTTTAAATTTTATTTGATTTGAGTATAAAAAATGCATAATCTTAAATAATTTACAAGTACAATCGAGTTAAAATCAAGTTCCGAAAATAGTGCTTAATGCATGCATTGAACGTTGTTTTCATGAGTTCACAAATGATAAATTTATTAGGTTTAAGGAATTTTAATAACAATGCATTTGGGTACATAAGTTCTAAAGAAATCATGAAAATAGTACATCCCTTTGAACTACTTCAAAAAATGTTTGCTGGGATAGTAATTAAAAATCACTCATACCACATGTATACCAAATAAACAAAAAGTAATGAGGGTTACACATCGTATGAGTTATCATTATTATTCATTTCAATATTAAGCAAAATATACCAAATACTTGAAACACAGGGTGTCTGTTGTAACTTTAGCTCATACTTTTCTGCAAATATCTCTTTAAAATATCGAACTGATAGATCGAAGATCCGCCCACCTGTCATATAAGGTAAACCATCAATGAAATTTTGTACAAATAGTTTAAGATCCGGTTAAACTCCAAAAAAATACAAGTAAAATTTTATTAAGTGGGTGATTATTAATTTCAAATATTAAGCATTATATTTTATTTTATTGTGATCAAAAAATAAAATAAAAATTTTTTTTACTCATTTTCGTTTTTTTTGTTTTTACACATTGTATTTAGATACCCATACAAAATTTGGCACAAAATTTGTTTTTGTGATGACAAGTTCAGAAGATTTTGAAAATGTTTAGCTCCAAAACGTCCATAGCATGAAAATACTTTTTCGGAATGCAGATGTAAAAATAATTGAAACCAAATGAGCCTATAGTGTTAAATCCTTTGCCTAATAATGAATTTACACATTAATGCGTTCTGCAGTTAAAAGTAAAAATTTTATTTTAAGTAAGATTTTTTTTTTTACTTTAACATTTAATTTTTTTTATTATTTTTTTTATAATTGAACTATTTATATCGCATTTTAGCAAAATTTCTCAATGCTTGATTATCACTATTATTTTTTTATCTATTGGAATAAATTCAATTTACGTAAATTAATGTAGAATTTTACGGAATGTAAAATTTATCTTACTTTTATTATCTTTATTTTATTCATCTTATTTAAAAATTTAATTCAAAACATAATAAGTATATTTTGATATTTTCACTTAATTCTACATTTAATCCTATTTTAAAATGTCCTGATTTCCAAAAATAGTAGTATTTTAATATTTCATCAAAAAATGTCTACAATGCAAAAAGAAACTGTCACTAGTTATAAATAAATAAAATTCGTCGCAATATCAGTACAAAAAAAAAAACTTGCTTCTCTATATTCATTCACATTTTAACAATTCTTTTTTTTTTTATTTGTAATAGAAATTGTGATACAGATTCAAATAACATCAAATCTAATGGAATATAACTATTTAGAATTATATTTTCATTTCAATTTTCATTTTTTTTTTTTCTCATTTTGTAATACTTTAATATGTAAAGAAAAAAAAAGTGTAGAGAAAACGTAACGTCCTCTGACCTACATGTGTTGTATAAAGAATATAAGAATGAAATCTAATAGACAAGAATTAAAAAAGGAAACTACAAAAAAACACACATAAACATTTTTAAGTATAACCAAATGGGAGGAAGAATGAGAGGAGGAAAAAAGAATTGCTTCAGCCTGGTGTCAGTTGTAAGTGTTTATTAACAAAATGAATATAATTTTTTCATTCCTGTAGAGTTTCGTTTCACAGTTATTTTTTCCAACTGATTTTTTCATTTTCACTCTCTGTGTTGCCATGTTTAATAGTCTACATTTAATATTATTATAAAACACTCACAACCGACATAAAGTGTAAAAAAAAGGGAAAAAGTTAGTTTGGTTTAGTTAAGTTTTTTTCATTCACTTCTTTTTTTGAACACTGCTTGTCTTTCACTTGGTTGTTAGTATAAGCAGCAGATATTTGTGAATTTATATTTTGCACGGAAATATGAGGAAATTTAAAAAAAAAAAAAGTTGATAAATTGTTTTAGTCGAAAAAAAAAAAAAAAAAAAAATAATAAACATCATACAAATGTGTATGCACACATACACATAGTTTGAATGAATAATAATAATAAAAAAAAAAACAAAACAGAATAAGTAAAATAAATAAACTTTAATTTGCTTATCTTTAGTTACTCATTTTGTTTGTCTATATGTATTTCAGTTTTAGATGTTTTTGTATTGTATTCTCCTTACACAAACAAAATCAGTAAAAAACAAAAAGAAAAAAATTGTTGAAATAATAGCAAGGAAGACGAAATTTTTTGTAGAGCACGGTTACACTGAATGAATGAAAGAAACAAAAATTATCATAAGAAAGTATTTTATAGTATATTTTTAGGGAGGGGAAAAAGCAAAACAAAATACAAATATTGTGAATATGCAGATATTTATGTATATGTGTGTGTATATATTGTATAGCGAATAATTTATGTACTGTTTTGTTAGTAGGTCAGTTGGAAAATAATTTGCTTTATATTAAATTTAGCATTATTTAAGATAATGTTATGTAAAACAATTTTCTTTTTATTCAAACTTTATTCTTTGTGATATTTTTCTTTTGCTTCTTACACATATACGAACACTTTCAGTATTTGTTTTCTTTATTTAAAATATTTATATTTTTCAGCTACTTAAAGATTTTTTTACATTTTTGTATTTTCTTTAAATTAATTTTACTTAAATGTAGGCTGTGGAATTGCGATATTATTTATATTTAATTAAATACACAAGACAAACAAAACAGTAGAAAAAAAAAAAAAAAACACTTATCACTTACTTAAGTGCTATTTTGTTTAAAAAAAAAAAAAAAAAAATATGAGAATAAAAAGACCAGAGAGACCAAAAAATATTCTATTTAAAATACAATTTATTTATACATATGTATTTAAGTTTACTCCTGAGGGCAATTAGCAGTTTATTTAAAAGAGGAAGACATTTGTTTTTTACTTTTCTAAATGTATAAACCCTCTACTGCATGAAGATGTTTAAAATAAAGAAAAAAATAAAACACCGTAAACATATGGTTATTATGGACAATTTAATACGTATGTAACAAAAATTAAAAAATTCACTCGGAATTTTGGAAGAAAAAAATGAAGCCATATATGGCCTTATATGCATTAAGAGTTATTTTTGAAAAAAAATTATTCGTCGTGGAAACATATTATCGTAGAAAATAAAATTAAAAATTGTATGGACATATTTTGGTGTCTACAGTTCCTCAATAAGGTCAATAAGGTTTGTATCTCTAAGAAATGGAAAATTTTTACTCGAATAAGTAGGCAAACTACTTTCTTCCAAATTGGAGATATTGGCTTTTTAGTAGATTTTGCATTCGACGTAGTAGGCTTGTCATAATCATCTGAATGTGAGTAATCGCTGTCAGCAGTCTCCGGTATATAAATATGTTCCTGACCTGACGGTTGACTTATAAAGTCTTCTTCGTCAGTAGCAGATATTAGGACATCACCACTATGATCAACGTTATAAATTTCACTAACATATTTCAAATTACCATAGAATGATCGTACATCCATTTCTAAAAAAATTGCATTGCATTTTATGGAAAGAATAAAATGCACTCATGTATATATGTAAGTTAATTATATATTACTAGTGCATGTAAGGCGATATATGGCGTCGTCAGTTTTCCAAAAAAAAAATCATACATAAAATACTTACTTTGCAGATAAATAATATTTTTATTTGAAAAAGAACTTCATTTCCTATATGAATATATTTTTTGTGTTATATTTGTTCTTATATTTTTGGAAAAATTGTATACAAATCGCTTCAAAATTTACTCTTGTTTTCACACATGAAGCCCTAAAGAAAACCAAAGGAAACAGTGGTCGAAACGCACTTTGAAAATATTTTGCTTTATATTTGAGAAGAAATCAAAACATAGAAACTGACAAATATTATTCTCTTTTGATTAAGTCCCTTTTATAGAAAATGCAATGCATTAAAAGACGAAAACCATATTTGGCGTTATATGCAGTATAGGGTTAAATTTACACTTTTCGCAAAGTGACTACCAATTAATAATTCAATAATTTATAAGGTATTATTTTGATTAACTAAAAGAAGAAGTACTTTTTAGTTGATTTTAATATATAATTTGTATTTATAATTTAAAGTTAAACAAAGAAATTGTGGCTGCCAAAATTTAAAATAGAAAATAAAGTATTTCCAATTAAAAAAGTAAGCACACACAATTTTTGAAATTTAGAATTTTATTATTTTTGAAATGTATTGACGTTTTGTTTTATATAATACTAGATTATCCATTCCAACTGATCCTATCCATTTCATTTTCACTTTAGATGTGAAGGTTGATAAGAATGTTATTCCTAGAAAATATTTCTATCCAGTTTCTCTATGTCAAACATATTCTTTCTTTCGAGCGAAATAAAACTGATCTGAGTTTCTCTAACACACTTCTATGCGAATTGTTTAGAGAAACAATTCGTTATAGAAGTGAGTGTTGAAACTCTATTCCGGGGGAACATTTGTATGGACGCTAGGTGAAATAATAGATCGATCACAACCAATTTCAATAGGCTTTGTCCTTGTATCATAAAATTTCATTGAATTATCATCAATATTGCGACCTGTACTTTGTGCACTAACTTTACATGGACAGCCAGTCAGCCAGACGGACGGAGGACGAACGAACATCGTTAGACCTATTTAAAAAGTGATTCTGTGTCGATTGGTATACTTAAAGGTAAGTGATGGATAACTTTTTCTATGCGTTACAAACATCAGCACAAACACATATTACCCCAACCACCTATGGTGGTGTAGGGTATAATTAAAAATTTCAAATTTGTTTTTATTATTTTTTAATTTTGTTTTATACTTTATTTCATTGCGTGGTTGTATTTTAAGACGTTTGCTCTAATAGTATCTAAATTATCCGTCAATTAATTTTTTCTTTGTAATGGGACTAAAATTCTTCCTGCACCTATCGACAAATAAAGTAGCTTGTTTTACTTTAGAGGCCTTGGATGTTGTTGTCAAAATTTCAAGAAAATCCGTTCAGCGCACAGTGCGTGATTTCGACAATTTAGCTGATCAAAACCCCTAAATTATTTTTCGCGTTTTGAAAAAAAATTTAGTTATTCTCGTTAAAAACATTCCAAGTAACTTGAAAATTAAGAAAATATTAAAAAAATGTTAACCGTTATTAAGTAACGGAACCTTGAACAGGACAGTTTCTGAATACAAATATAACATAAAATATTTTTTTGGTGAAAAGTTTAAAATTGAATAATTGTAACTTTTTTATTTTAAGCTAGATTTTTATGAATCTTTTTTTGTTTTAAATTAATGATATGTTATCTATTGTAGAAAATAAAAACAGTTTGAAAAAATTTATTAACATAACATTTCGGGGATTTTTTCGTCTACAATTTTTTTTTTTTTTTTTTATGGCATTTTTTTTTTTTTTTTTGTTTTTATATTAACTTTTATTAGACAAAAACTAAAAAGTCACCTTTGTGGGACTTCCAAAATCAGTAATAAAATTTTGTTCCAATTTTCTCCTTTTCAATTCGCAAAGCATTTATTTCTGGAAAAATTAGTACTTTTTAATTAAAAATTTTGATGTTGAATCAATAAAATAATTTTTAAACAAAATAGTTTAAATTTTATACGATTTTATAACGATTTTGAGTTTTAGATTTTCATCATTAAGACTCGATATGTCCGCTACACTACATGCAACTTAAATCCACATAAAATATATTATTGAATAATGTATTGTTTCAATTGGTAAATTATCCGAAAAATTTTATTTAATATTTTTATTTGTAAAGAAATGTTTGAAATTTTCTCTGGAAAATTTTTAGTTTTAAATTAGTTTTAGCTACTTGTTGGGATCTTTCAACAGAAGAAGTGCTGTTCAATAAAATTATGTACATATGTGCTGTAGAATAGTATAAAATTTGTGCAAATTTTTAAACATTATTTACTAACAACTTTTTCTTGAAAATTGCCATTTATTGCTAATATTTTGTGTTTTAACTATTTTTATTTTGCACTTGCATTATAATCTTATAAAAATTATTAAAAATTTAACAAAAATTTTTGCAAAATTCCTAAAATTTTCACAAAGAACAATTTAATAATATCTATGAACCAAATTTTATATTTTATAAAAAAAGTTTGGGAAAAAAAAGTGATGTTCGATTCATAATATTTATGAACAAAATGTTTAAATATATGTACTTTTTTCCTGTGCAATTTGTTTAAGTCTTCTTGACTTTTGATTCATATAGATAAAAGTTTTAATATTTAAGAAATTATTCTTCTTGACTTTGATTCATATAGAAAAGTTTTAATATTTAAGAAATTATTCTTAAACATTAAGAACTAAAATCATTGAAACTAAATTTTTATATTTATGTACAAACTTTTTTCTGTGTAATAAAAAATTACTTAAAAAATATCTTATTTTTTCATAAAAAAAACAATCTTTTGAAAACAAATATTATTCCTGAGACCCTAAGCTAAAATTTCTATAAAATAATTCTTCAATACATAAAAGTATGCAATCGTATGTATTTTTTTAAATAAAAAATATTTATAATTTTTTTTTATTCAATAATTTTACCAAGTGAAAGGATCTTTCATTGAAAACATTTCATTGAAAAAATTTTAAATTTGAAAAAAATATCACAGCATTTGTCAAGGAAATGTTATAAGTTTTAACATTTTAAAGTCATATATCTTAAAACATGAGAAAAGAAGCAAAAATAATTCCAAAATAAGCAAAAATTACTGAAAACATTTCCTTAAGATTTTTTGTAAAATAAACATAATTTTTAATATTTTTAGATAAAGCAAAAAAAAAAAAAAAATAGTAATAATTTCAAGAATATTAATTATGAAATTTAAATTATGGATTAGGAGCACAAAAATTTGTTTTAAAGAATTCCAAGCTAATTATAATAAAAATTTTGCGATTTTGTAACAAACGAATAATTTAAAAATATATGTTCAAGCACTTTATTTTTAATATTTCGAACATAAAAAAATCTATTTTACGAAATTTTTATATTTCAATTTCCTTTATTTTCTTTTAAATCCGGAAATTAATATTAATCCATTTTTGTTATTAAAATAATAATTGAAAAACTTTTTTTCTTCTATGTTTGTTTATCAATAAATATAAATTATTTCATTATTGTCCATAAAAAAAATGTTGTAAACATTTTTAGATTTATTTATTATGGCCTTATTCTTGGTCAAGTTCTTACATTTCTACGACTTCAAATTGACCTCAATCAAAAAATGTCAATAAAATGTACAAAATAGAAATGAATTTTGTTTTATTCAATTTTATAACAATTCGTTAATAATGACTGAATATTTGATTATTTCTACGAACCAGTGTTGCCAGAACTTGAGAAAAAAGAAGCTAAATTAGACCTTAAAAAAAGTCAGAAATAGTTAAATGTCCCAAAAATTAAAGCCAGAAAAAAACTAATGTATTGTTTTATTTAAAAACGCATTTATTTTTTTGTTCTCATTAGTTTTTGGTATTTCTTTAAGGTATATTAGTGAATTTATAAATATAACATAAATAGTTTCTATGGGTTTGTTAAAAAATAATTATTATATTCTTATAAAATAAAGCGCCGCAGTTCAAAATTTTCTTTATATATACAATTACAATTTTTTTGTGCAAATCAATACATAAAAATGCTTAATATATTAATTTTGTAAAAATAAAATTAGTAAATAAAATTAGTAAATTAAAAATACAAAAATAGATTTAGCCTTAAAAATGTTAAACTGGCAACACTGCTACGAACAGACATATTAAATCGATAAATTTAAAAAACTAATGCTTAAAATAATATAAAAATAAATGGCAAAAAAAAAAAAAAACGAATTTAAATGAAATATAAAATCTTAAATAAAATACAAAAATATTTCAACACAAAAACGCAAGAAAAATATCTAAAAATGTAAGCGAATTACTTTAGCTTTAACATCAATTAGCACTCAATAATTTATTTATAGCAACAGTGTTAATATTAAATTTTAAGAAATTTATTTAATTAATTATCAAATGTAAATGAATTTAGTGAACAATAAATCGAGCTAAATCTTTGCAATTTGCAATTATTAAGTTAAGTGGGATCTTTTTAACACTAACAGATAATTATTTAAATTAGTTTTATTTTAATTTTGATTTTACAAAAATATTATGAAGGAATATTTTTTTAGTCTATTCTAAATATATATTCTATTAGAAAACTTAAATATATGAACATTTGAAAGGAATCTAATTTATTAGAATTATATCAAATCTGTTTAAGATTTTATTTGATTCAGTTGAGCATTTTCAAAATAATTTGTTTGCATTTTTAAAAGAAATATTTACATAATACAAAATCAAAATTTTAAAATTTTTTTTTTTAAAAGTTTATAACTTGTATGCCGTTTATACCAAAACTAAAATGAGGTTTTTGGAAAACTGAATTTCAGAAACCAAATCGTTTACATACCTAATTTTCTCTTCATGTGGTTTTTGTTGATGTATTATTAGTTTTTTTATTTGAAATGGAACAAAACTAATGTTAATATGCAATCTTTTTTAGACTGAATATAGATTTTCGGATTATCGGATTTTAAATGTATCTGTCAGACTTCTTTTAAATACTTTTATGATAACTTTGGTTTGATTTTTCTCCGTATTTTGAGAGACACAAGCTCTTTTTGCAGTTGGAAAGTGTTTGATGATATACATAAGTACGCCATTTTAAGTGAGACTATCAAAAGTGTTTCCAAATTTTGCTTCATAAAGAATTTTTACTGAAATTTGTTGGCCTGCAAAAAAAGAATGTGTGAACTTGTCTGTCACAGATTTTTTATAGCATGTCAAATATGGTGATCAAAAAAATATTTAACTATAAATCCAGAATTATTTGTTCGATTTAGAAAAATTAAAGACTGCCGACTAAAATTACTTTTAAATTATCTAAGCTTTTTTATGGGATTATGCGAAATTTCGGATTTTTTATGACATGTGGAATTTTCGATAATATTTGGGAATATGGATGGGATTTTATTATTTTGGATTTCGGTAAAATTTCGAATTTTTGGGCAAATTTGGATTTTATTGGTGACATTTCGAAATTGTGTATTTTTGGTAAAATTTGTATTTTTTGTTGAATGTTTAGTGAAATTTTGGATTTTTAGTGAAATTTTAAATTTTTGGGAAATCTTCATATTTTTGAGAAATTATGAAGTTTTGCAGAATTTTCGTATTCTTGGAAAAATTTTGGATACTAAAATTTTATGCAATATTAACTATAAAGCACCAAATATTAAAAATTAATTCTTCTAGACAAATATGTTTGAGTTTTTTGACCAATTTGTTTAACATGCAACATATTTTTAAAGGGCAACACAGCTAGAAAAAAAAAGCAAAAGACAAAATAAAGTCACCATTTTAACCAGAAAAATTCGGCCACAAGGGCAGTTATTTTTAATTATTTTACACAATTCTAAGAATTTGCTTTTTGCAATAATTTTTTAAAATTTCGTTAGTTTTTTTTTTAAGTATATTTTGTTAAATTTCTCATATAATTTTAGTCAAATTTTTTTAGTAATAAACATTCAATTTCTCATAAATTTTTAGTTTTCATTTTTCAAATTTTCGTTTCTTTGAAATTATAAACAATTATAATTTGAATATGTGAAAAAGCTACAAAAACTAAAATTTTAAAATTAAATTTAAAATTTTAGCAAAATTATTTTATTCCGTTGGCTAAAAGCATAAATGAAAAATTAAAAATTTTGATATTTTAAATTTGAATATTATTAAACAAATTGTGTGTATTTCATTTATAATTATGAAACAGAAAGCAATTTCTCTACTAATTTAGTAGTTTTTTTAATCCCTGATTTTAATAACATTTTGTAATTAATGTACCAGAAAATTTTGTAAAACAAATAAAATTGTTGAAGAAATTTTTTTAATTTTATGTTGTTCATCATATTCAAAAGCTGACTTTTATGAAAACATCTAAACGGGTTATATTATAAACATTTATTTTAGTAGTTTTTATTTGGTTTTTAATAAAAAATAAATGAAAAAGGTTTTTGATTTGTATGGAAAAACTAAAGCATTTTATGTAGTTTTCCAAACAAAAACCGAATGAGGCCAAATAATACTAGTTTTTATTTAGTGTAAATGGCATATCAGCTGTTAAGAGGTTTTTTTTGTCTTTAAACTTCTTTTAAATCACTGTAATTTCTAGAAATTTAAGTATAATAAAATATTGTTTAAGTCCGACACAAAATATTATTTAAAAAACTTAAAATTTTTAAGCAAAATCAATTAAATAAATCTCCTTCTCACTGGAGTTTAAATCAACTAGATTGAGAATCATGAAAAATTAGTTTTCTTTTTTTAAGGCTCTATATTTTAATAATTTATTCACAGTTATTTTCTGAAAAGAACTACAAAATTTTTTTTAGAGATTTGTTTTTTCTAAATCAATTTATTGTTGTCTGAATTTAAAGAAAAACCAATTAAAACTTCCTTGACTTGGGGGGTTTCTGTTTTACAAAGAGTTATAAAATGAGAAAAAATTCTGCGGCAGTAATATCTTTTAAGCTTCTAATCCACTTTTTCAAATTGACTCTACTCTCACGATTTGTACAATTAGGGAGGCTACACTATATATTGAAGTCTATCTAAAAAACGACTTGTCTGATTGTCCTCAAAAAAATATTAAAAAATTCCAATTAAAATTATCTTCAAATCGTTCTTACATTGCTTTTTAATATGGTCAACAGTTATTAAGCCCATCTTTTGAAAAAAGAAAAATATATTTTAATAAAAATTTCAAGAAAAAGAATTTTCAAAATATCATACAAATTCGAAAGTGTAAAAAATTAAAATTTTTGGTATTTAAGCAAAGAAATAAATTTGTTGCAAATGCACAGAAAAAATAAGTACATATATTTAAAAATATTGTTGATAAATATTATGAATCGAACATGATCTTTTTTTCCCAAACTTTTTACATTAAAAAAAAAAAAAAAAATAGTTTCATAGATATTATTAAATTGTACTTAATGCAAAAATTTTGCTTAAACTTAGATTTATTTTTATAAGATTCTAATGCTAAATCAAAATAGTTAGAATAGAAAACATTAGCAACAAATGAAAATTTTCAAGAAAAAGTTGTTAAAAAAACTTTAGAAATTTGCACAAATTTGATGCCATTCTGCAACACATATGTACATTTTTTTTATTTAAAACGATTCTTTTTTGTTGAATGATCCCAATATGTAGCTAAAAATAATTAAAACTAAAAATTTTCCAAAGAAAATTTCAAACATTTCTTCACAAATGAAAAATATTAAATAAAATTTAAACAATTTGTTTAAGTCTTCTTGACTCTTGATTCATATTGAAAAAAGTTTTAATATTTAAGAAATTATTCTTAAATATTATGAACTAAAATCTATGAAACCAAATTTTTATATTTAAAGCATTTAAAGGAAAATTTTTTTACATTTTCAATTGCATATATTTAAGCCACAATAAATAGTATTGGAAAAAGCTAAAAGGTTTTTGATGCTGTAAAGTCTTGAGAATATATATGCATCTACATTTTGAGTTTCAAGATATCAGTACAAAATATTTTAAAAATTGAAAAACATCAGAAAAAGAATTTTGAAAAAATTTCTTTAAAAAATGTGTAAACGAAAAATTGTTAATTACATTTTAAAACGTAAATATTTCAGTTGCTGTAAGCAATATGATATAGATCGGATATATTTCTGAATCTGCGAGGTCCGAAGATTTTAAATATGTCATACTTTTTCTAATTAAATCCAAACTGTTAATTCATAATTTAAAAAATTGGAAAATAACACAAAAAATTAATTTTGATCAAATTTCTTTTGAGTACTGCATCAACCAACTTCAAGTCAAAAAAATCCTAGCTTAACAATGATAATTTCGGTAAATGATACATCAAAGAAAAGACAATGTCATAATCTATCAACCAAAATACTAAATAATGTCTTGATTAACACTCCGGCTGGATTTGGCATCGAAAAGTGAATCGAGAAAAAGGTTATGATAAAAAAAAAGCTGTAAAACACACTGAATATGGGTATCATAAAAAATTAATAAAGATTAAAACCAGTTAATAATTGTTTTATCCAGGGTTGACATAGTGTTAAAAAAAACGTGTAGAATGTAAGAAAATTGTGAAAATTTATTATATGTTTTATGAAATTTACAAAAGTTCTTAAAAAATGGTGAGAAAAAGGTGTCCAAAATTGTTTTCTGAATATTTACAATTTTTACATTTATTCAGCAACTGATAATTAAAAAAATAATAAGCATATTTGCATTCTTTGGAGTCTCTAGTTTTACAAAAGTACAACATTTTAGAGATACCTTTTATAGATACTGAAATATTTACATTTGAAAATGTAAAACTTTTTTCGTTTACATTGTTTATGTAAAAACTTTTTTCTGTGTAGAAAAATTAAAAAAAAAAATCACAAAATCATTTTTTTATTTTTTAAATTATGTTTATTCTTTAAATTGAGTACAAGTACCAAAAGCAATTAAAAATATTGGTAGCATTACGGAATTTCAAAACCTTTTTTAATTATAACAAAATAGATACAAATGATAAAAAATACACTTAATATTGATTATTTGAAAAAGCAAGTAAAATAAATTAGTCATTAAATTATTTGTTAATTATACACAGAAAAAAGTTTGTACATAAATATAAAAATTTAGTCTCATTGATTTTAGTTCATAATATTTAAGAATAATTTCTTAAATATTAAATTTTTTTTTCCTTATGAAATAAAAGTCAAGAAGACTTAAACAAATTGCTTAAATTTTATTTACTATTTTTCTTTTGTAACGAAATGTTTGAAATTTTCTTTGGAAAACTTTTAATTTTTAATCGCTTTTAGCTACATATTGGGATCATCCAACTGAACAGAAGCACTTTCTAATAAAATTATGTATATATGTGCTGTATAATGGCATAAAATTTGTGCAAATTTCTAAATATTTTTTAGCAACTTTTTCTTTGAAAATTACTATTTATTGCTAATATTTTATATTAACTATTTTTATTTAGAATTTTCATTAGAATCTTATAAGAATAATTCAAAATTTAAGCAAAATTTTTGCAAAATTCCTAAAATTTTCATAAAGAACAATTTAATAATATCTATGAACCAAATTTTATTTTTTATAAAAAAAGTTTGGGAAAAAAAAGTCATGTTCAATTCATAATATTTATGAACAAAATTTTTAAATATATGTACATTTTTTTTCTGTGTCTATATCGACTATTTAAATTAAATTTCGGTATACTGAAGAAACACTTTAATTACCCTTTATAAAGCAATTTCATAAAAAAAAAAAAAAAAAAAATTTAGAAATTTTAAACATTTTTTATATAGTGCAGACTTAAGTAATTTTTCAGCTGAAAAATATTTTTCAAACGTTAAATGTAATTTTTTAATAATAAAATTAAAAAAAATACTAAATTTGTTTAATTCAAAAATAGCAAAATTTAAGAAAAAATTTTTTTTTGCAATGTGAGAATTTAAAGAAACTTTCCGTTAAAAAAAAAAAAAAATATATTTAGTTGTAAGTTCATAAAACAAAATATGCAAAAATAATATTTCTCCAATTCTGAATTCTTTGTACGACCCTACATGGAGTTAATTATTTGCAAAAGTCTAATAAATATGTTTTAGACGGAAGTTAAAAATTAAAAATAAAATCGTAAAAAAAAAAAATTAAAAATACTATAAATAAGAAGAAAAAATATTCGAAAAAATATCAATTAAATTATAAATCAGAACTTTAATATAATTTGAAACAATTAAATGAATTACTTCAAATCAAAGTATTTCAACAACATAAATGTAAATTTTACATATAAAAATATAAAAACCAATATATATTAGATTACTTGTTAATGGATGTATTTCATTATTTTAGTAAGAAATATTAGACAATTTTAATTAATTGAATAATTGATACAATTAAAAAAGTAATTGGAACAGTTTTTATTTTCGATAAATCTTTTCAAATTCCATATTTTTTTCGTGCAAACAGAAAAAATATTGTAAAGAAATATCAATTTAATTCTTAACCAGAATTTAAAAATTACTTCAAATATTTTTATTATTAAATAATTTACTCAAAATCGAAGTATTCTAACAAACTAAATGCAAATTATACATAACAAATTTAAATTCCAAATTCAGTTACGAATGTTACTACATATATAATTTTATTAATTTAATTATAAACTTTTTAAAAAAATACGTTCAAGTAAATACCTACACTAAAGGAAAAAATTCGATTCAAAATCAACAACGGTTGTGGTCGCATTGGTAATTTACGGTAACAGCTTTTTAATACCTTTCGTTAACAAATTTAATACAAAACATATGTAATTTAAAAATTTAATACCGAAATGGTTTCAACTTGGTGCCAATTAGGTATCGATTTTCAATAAGAATTGAACACGCAGTATTTAATTTAAAAAAAAAACTACTTACTGAAACTAGCACTAACAGTTTTCAAAATAGCATTATTTAAAACATATAAGAATTATATATTCAATAACTAACTACACTGCTACAAAGTAAAAATTTTTATTTTCACTCGAAAAATTACATAGTTTAGATCTTTAGTGTTTCAGAACAGTGGTGTTATGCTTTTTTCTTTCAGAAAATCGTCAAAAATTAGAAAAAATATCATCAAAATCGTCACAAAACTTTTAAAAAATCGTAAAAAAAAAAAAGAAAAACGTCACTATCAAAAACATTAAAAAATAAGTTATTTTCATAACAAAAGTTAATATTTTGTTAAGGAAGATAATATTTAAAAAGGATTAACTAATAAAATTCATAACTTTTAACATAATTTTTTAAGTGAATATTATTTAACTAAAAGCTACAATCACATCGTTTACACTAATAAGTATCTTCTTATGACTATTATTTTTAAAAATATATGTAGTTGTTAAATTATTTGCATTTCCATGGAAATGTTTAAAATTTGAGTTATGTTAAAAGTCCTTAGATGTGTAATTTACAAAAGCATATGTAGTAGGGTAGTAGTTTATAATGTAACTAATTTTAATATTTCCTGAAATAATTGTTCGAGTTTTTAGAATTATTTTAAATTACGAAATTCCTAAGGAATTTCTTCTCTTAGTTACGTTTAAGTTCGTTTGTTTTGTTTGATCATTTTAGAGATTTCTTTTTTCCAAAAAATATTGATATGAATACAAAATATTTTTGCTAAAATTTACAATTCTCTTATTTGATTTTATATATTTTTCTTTATCAACCCAATTAAGAAACCGTTTTAATAAAGACAGTAAGTTATTTCTTATTTATGACAAAAAAAGACATCAAATTTAGTTAATTGGGAATTAAATATTTCTCTATATTAAACGCACAAAAATATAAATTCATACATAATTTTCTAAAATTTTTATATTCGTAAAAAGTATTTAAGAAAATTGTCAAAATCTTAGCGACTTACTATAAAAAATCGTCAAAATGACATAAAATCGTCACACCTAGCACCACTGTATCAGAAACTAATTTTCAAAAATTTTCTGCACTAAAGATCTCGTTTTAAATCAATTTAAGATCTTCTAATTTATTTAGAAAAAAGCAGAACAATTTTAAATCTATTTTTTAATTTCGAGTTTTATTTTTTAAATATGAAAATAGTCTTTAATGTCACCTTAAAACTAAAATTACAAAACAATTTCAAAACTATAATTTTAGAAAAATATATTTGAATTTAATTTGGTGTATACTTTTTGGGACAACAATGTTAAAGATATATACTATGTAAAGTTTTATTAAGTTATTTAAGATAAATTCGAAAAAGTTCTACAATTTGTGTACAATTTTTAAAAACTAAAACTTTTGAAAGATATTTTTGTTGCCAAATGTTGTTTTATCATTGTGTAGCCTTTTTTAGAAACATTTTTAATAAATTGCAGTTGAACATTATTCAAAATAAATAATGTATGTTTGATAACGAGTTACTAACTTTTTTGTATGTAAAATTTCCATAAGAAAAAGTAAGTAACTCGTTAGCAAACATACATTATTTATTTTGAATACGGCTGTGATTCTTCTACTTTCCAAGAAAGTTTAAATAATCAACAAAAGAATAATATTATTAGGAATAAAATTATAAGGGATACATTTATATAGGAACCTACTGATAATAAACATTTTGATGATATATTGGAAATTTGTTAAAAACTGTCTTTAGTGTCTTCAACAAGGCCTATATCGTACGCAATGTCACTTATCGAATGATTTTTAACTGCAGTGGAGTGCTATCAGTAAATAATTTTTTTTATTATTAGCTTCTAATATTCAGATATGGAAAGCGGTTTTTGTAGAATTCAAAAGTTTGATGTAAACGTTTTAAAAATGAAATGTAATTTCACCAACAAATTTACTATTACAGTAAAAAAAAAAAAGTTAAAACGATTTTATATGTACTCTTAAATATTTTATAGATCCTATTTTAAATTTAAGAAATTTAAAATTTCAATAATTTAACAAAAGCCTGAAAAACAAACTGCTATGTACTTTCAAAGCAACTATCAAAACCAAAAAAATGTGTACTCGTTTAAGCACAAGTTTCGATATACAGTTTTTTCTGTTGGCCTAAATAAGAGGTATTCAGTTTTGCAGTAATTTTTAAAGTCAATAAAACTAAAGCATACTTTGAGGCAATTTATTCAATATAGTGAAACTATAGTTATTTTTATGACAATATAGATTTAGATATTTTTACATAATTTTCATATAAAATACACACCATTTTGTTTCTGTTGTTTGTAAAATTTTCAGCAATTCATACACTTTCTGTTGTTAACATGTTCTCTATGCTGCTGACGATGACAATGATGCCTTAAAGTTTCAATAAACTTACTTTTATATTTAATGCGAACTCTTTGAGATTTCTGAAACATTTTGGCCATTATTACAACATAAATTTAATTATTATTTTTTTCTCCTGTGTTGTTATAAAAACTATATATTTTCTTTGGATTTCTTTTTTAACTTTTTCAATTTTGCATAATTTTAATATTTTTTTAAGCCATGGCTTTTTTCATACTTTATTTCATTCACTTATATTATGACATGAATTATGGTTTTATAACTTCCGTTTTTGTGTATTTTTTTTTTTTTAATTTAATGTATGCAGCACTAAAATTGTGTTTAAAACATAATTAAACTTTACTTTGCAAATGTAATGTAATAAACATTAATAACAACAACAACAACTTCTACTCCACAATTATGCACTATTTTAGCCATATACTTTTTCAGTTGCTCGTTGTTTTTTATTTTTTTCTTAAACTTTTTTTCGTTATTGCTATAGTTGTTTTTGTTATGTTTAAGCTTAAAATTTATTTCTATTGCATTTGCACACACACATATACACTGATACTCATACTATGGATACACTTTGTTTTCGAGCTTCTCACACTTACACTCTGGCGAAAATTCATTCAATTTCAATTCATTGACACAGAACAATAAGAACGGTAGCAGTTGCAAGTAGCAAGACCATCATCGCGTTAAGCAACCAACTTTAAATGGCATTAAAACTAGTTGTTGTTATTGCTATTGCTATTGTTTTTTGTATGCAGCAGGCAAATCGTAGTTGTAGTGAAAGGGTATTGCATTGGCATTGCAACAGAAAACAACAGAACAAAAATAATGAAACAAATAAAACAAAATAAAAACTACAACAAATTTACGGAACAAATATAGAACGTACTGGCTAAACGACTATACAAGAATCGACAATATCAACAACAGCAACCAAATAACAGAACAACAAAAAAAGTATTGCTAGTGCAATAAAGAGGTCGGTCGTTTGGTTTGTTAGTTAGTTGATATATGTAAAATATATTTTTTATTTTGTTTTATTGTAACTTTTGTTTTGTGTTTTAAACCATTTTTGTTTTATTTATTATTGCCAACATTTGTTGTTGTGGAGTAGTAGTAGTTTTCAAGTGTTGTATAATTTTTCTTGTTGAGAAAATTAAGTTTTTTTATTTGTTTTATGTAGAAAAGAAGAAAAAATTGTATTTTTTTTTACTTAATTTGCACTTGTATTAATTTAAAATTATTTTGGCATTTAATTTCTTTTGTTACTTTTTTTTTTTTTTTTGTTTTTGTTGAACAATTCTTTTCTATTTAATTATGGAAAACAAAAATATTGCCGTTTTTATCATTATAATTAATAACTTTTTATTTTTTTTTAATAATTTTTTTTCTTGTTATTAGTTTGTTGGTTAATATCCGTCTTTCCGTATTATAAACGCGTGTGCGAGCACGCGGAAAAACAAAAGTAAACTGTTCCACTGCTGCACATCGAACTCTATGTCTTAGTTGTCTTCTTCGTTGTTGTCGTCGTCGTCGCAGTCGTTGTCGCTATAGTCATCATTATCATCATTGTCATCATTATTATATTATTCATCATCACTACTAATAACGTATCCGCAGTCATCATTATCTTCTTCGTTTACATTTAGTTTGTGTGTGTTGGTTTTAACATTTTTCTAATACTTTTATTTGCTTGTGCTTCTTTAAAAAATTTTCTTGCCTCTGTTTTTCCAGTTCAAATGCCATCACAGAAACTTATCATCATCAACATCATCAGCTTGTGCATACACTTACTCACAGATACACACACACAAACACACCGTTAAACACCGTTAAAGAAGACACTCACTCACACGGACGCTCTTAACATTACCGCACACTAACAAGCACTATTTCATTTTAATGTGTTATTTTTTTTTTTTTTTTCGACAACAGTATGTGTGTGAGTTATTCTTCTTCACTTCGCATTTTCTTTTTGTATTTCTATTTTCTTTAGTTTACTTCACTTTTTACAAAATGAATGAACCAAAAAAACAAACAAAAAAAAATCTCACACACACAAAAAATGTGTAATGAAAAACATATATTTTTCATGCCTTCTTCTTTTTTTCTAAAAAAAAATTATTACCACGGAGCTGTATTCTATACGACGACAAGTAGCAGTGAAACGCCGCACACGAATGCTGTACGATATACCGACAATGCTGACACCAAGTGCTTATGCTGTTGGCTTTTTTATTCTACCGGAATCACAGCACACACATACCAAGGCATCGTTATGAACAGAAAAATCCAACAATAACAATAACAACACTACAGGAAAAAATACTGTTTTGTGTTCTCACCATTGCAAACGCGTGTGTATTTAGAACATTAGGAGAGGAGAACATTCTCAAGAGTTTTGAGCGAATAAGTGTTTGCGTGTATGTGTTGAACACAAAAACGTGTTACAAATTTGCAGTGCCCGTGTTAAATTTTGATAAAAAAAGCTTTTTCCGTTTAGTTGTTTGATGTATTTTTACTCGAGTTCTGGTTACGAAATGGAATTGAAACATGGAAATGCAGTATGTGGTACTATATCAGGGAGAGACAGAGAGAATATTTTATTTTAACAGAGGCATGCTTTTAACATGAATCATTGGTTTTGTTTTTTATTAAGGAATACTTCTCATGTTATGGAATATATTTAAAATTTTTATATTTAACAGTTTTTGAAATCAGAAATAAATCTCAAATTCGAAAGGAATTATCCGAATCAAAAAATCATACTTACTATTGTTGTTTAAGCTTTAAAGAATCCTCTCAAAAATTAGTATTCCATTCTACTAAGTTCATACATATATCGATTTCAGTAAACTTTTATTTCTAATGTATAGCAGACAGTATATTAAGATTTTGTCAAATTAGTCGGAAAAAGATCCAATGTAAAAATTATTATTAAATATATTCTACACACAGAAAAAATATTGGTAACGACTTTTTATTACAATTGTTGCTCTCAAATTCTTAACGTTAGTAGAATGTAGTTTTCTACTACTTTAAAATTTATCATGTTAACCATATTAAACGGTTCTTGAAGCTATTTTGACTGTGTCGATTGTGACAATTAAATTAAAATATGAATATTATTTGCCAGTACCATTAATATGGTTTCTGTAATTACTAAGCTGTAAGTTTTAATGTATTTTTATACATAAAATATATTATCAGTTAGAATACCCGTTTATTGATTCTAAAAATTTTATCAATGTGGTTACTGTATAAGATTAAATAAATAATTGTAAAATTCAAAAGAAGTTTATTTATCATTTGACATCCTAAATTAAATAAAAAATTTATATTTTTATACAAGATATTTTTCAAATACGAAAAATGTGAAAGTTGAAAATTTCTATTAGAAGGTAAGATTTATCCATTAACGTTTATATATTTTCTGCTCATCATCCATTTGTAATGTTCTCATACTTTTCAGATTTGACAATTGTTTATACGCATAAGATTTCTAATGGGATAAATAGTAGTAGGATATCAGAAGAAGAAACATTCATTGGTTAATATGTTCTCGCTATACGCCATAAAAAATATATCTTGGAAGCCTTAAAACCTTGTAAAATCAGGATTATCAATATTGAACCCATGTACACAGCTGTCTCTGAGTTGCGGAATTTAAAACCCAAAATGGAGGAAAATCAAATCAACAGTGAAATAAAATGTAAAATTGCAAATAAATTGGAGTGTAATGTACATACGTATCATTAAAATTTATTAAAATAAAGTGGGAAAAATATAAATAAGAACATTAAATTGACAATAATTAAAAAAAAAAAAATAACTTCTAAATTCATTTGTGACAAACGAATTATTTTGTCTTACAATCAGTTGCTACAACCGAAATTATATGGTAATTGCAACTGAATGTCTAGATAGTACTCAAAACCGACCAAATTAGGTTGGCTAAAAATTCGGTTGTGACAACGAAACAATTTTCTCTGTGTATATATAAAAATAAAAAAATAAAACTTACATTGAATATTAATATGATCAACTGATATTTTAGTTCACAGTGTTAATTATTATTCCCGTCAGAGTTACATAAAAGTTTCTTGAAAAAAAATTGTGTTAAATAAAACTCTACACACAGAAAAAATATTGTTTGGAAATCGGCTCTCATTACTAAAATTTTATAAACCATATCGCTTTTTTGTTTTTACTATCAACAATTTATAAATATAACATATTTTATTCTTCTATAGCCGTAAAAGTACAACTTCAATGAAAAATAGGTTACCACAATAATAAAATTATTCAGTTAATCAATTTAATTCTTTGCTCAAATAGATCCCACTAAATGACGAGAGGGAACCGAATTAAATTTATTATAATGTTTCTAAGCATTATAAGTATATTGACAACAATCAAAAAATTTTTCACATTAGAGTATTTTTGGAAATAAAAAAAATTTGGTTACAGCAACCGATTGAAAATTGATGAATTTCACTAAATTCGGTTATTGTAAAATAATCCTTATAACTATTTAACGTAATTCGGTGCTTCCAACCAATATTAATTGTTCTTGACATTTATAAATAATATTTATTTTTTTTTTTTTTTACGAAAACAAAAATTTATAAATATAAAGAAAAAAAAATCATTGAAATAAATTTCCAGCATATGTTACAACTATTTAGCTGTTCCAGATCTTCAAGGACGTATTGGATATTTAAAGGCATGTTAAACTTTTCGTATTTTGTTCGAAATTGTTTCATATATACAAATGTACGAGTATGTTGATATTAATATGCACATGTTTGTATTTTTTATTTTTTAGAATTAAAAGAATCAAGGAAAAAGAATCGGAAATCATTATGCCATAGAAAGGTTTTATGAAATAAGAATACGAACGCAAATTTTGTGATATCTCGACTCAATTGAATATATATTGGGGAATTATTCCTTGAGATAACCATATGAATTTGTGAAACCACATTTGTTACTGGCCTTGAAATACGTATATAAAAAATTTTTATGTTGTATTTTAGAATTCTAATAAATAAAAGCGATAATAATAAAATTGCAATAAATAAAAAATATATATTTTGTATTTCATTTACTATAACTGTATAATTCGTTTGTAACTGCCGATTTTATGGTTTTAAAATTAGTCACAACTACCGAAAATATTTAGTAGTTGCAACTGAAGTGTGAGTTTGTTCTCAGAACCTCCTGAATTCGATTGGCAAAAAATTCGGTTACCACAACGAATCTGTTTTCTCTGTGTACCAAACTAAGCTTTAGATATCAGAAACCTATTTCGAAAGTTATTAATATCGTCGATCCATATTTGAAAAAAATTATCATATCATAAATATAATGTTAGAAATCAGCATATTTACTTTGTTCTTGTAAAAAGAAGGTGAAAAAGCAGCAAAAAGTACTTGTTATACCCTTCACCACAGGTGTATAGGGTGTATATAATTTTTTCATTCCGTTTGTAGCTTCCACAATTTTCGTCGGAGAGCAAACAATTTTATAGGATAGGACCATGTCCGACAGTGTGTCGGTTGGAATGGAGTTTATGAAGCCCGGTAACTGTCTATAACTGATATATATATATCAAACGATCGGAAGTCCTTTCGAGAATTTTGTTATTGAAATTCGGCAAGATCGATTCATAAATGGCGGAGACATGTTTAAAAAATATGAGTAAATATATAAATATGGAGTTGCTGTTGTTTCTTTTTTTTTTTTTAAATAAATGTTTGTTAAAATGTTTAATAAAATGTTTGTTTATTTATTTTTTTTATTTTTTTTAGATTCAAATTTTTGTAGTTTGGAAAAAAATGTAGATTTATATATTTGAAAGTATGAAAGCAAACTTTAAGGCGAAAATGTTATTATTTGTTGGTAAGATGGTGAAGGGTATAAAAGATTTGGCATAGCCGAATATAGACCACGCTCTCGTTTTCTTTAAAACTTATAATCAAATTACTATAATATAAAGAAATGCCCCTAAATCGATTTCATATTCAATGCCAAATTAATACTCTACATGCCGCAATGATTTTCGTAAAAAAAGTTCCTCTTAAAACCATTCATGTTTTTTCTCCCCAAGTTTGGTCATGCCATATAGCGTAATTACTAGAGTTGGGGGTAGTGCACTAAATTGTGAGTGCATTCAAAAAAATATAAGCTATTTGCCACCACTATAGTGACAACTTACTGTACAAACTTTCGTGAGCTATGATGGTTTTCATCAAATTTATTTTTTAATTTTTAAATAACACTAAGTATATAGTTTAGAATTTCATTTAGTGTGTTAAAGAGATTTTATAAACTTATTTGTATATATTAAGCCATCCATATATAAATGTGAAATGTTACTGACTAATTGATCATTCCACAGCCCGAAAGTTAGAGAGATGACATTTGAACCGTATGTTGGTGTAAATGGTGATAAGTCTTTATTTTTTTCAATTTATTGAAAAATTTTCTCGTTCCACTAACATTAGTGGAGGATTGTCTTTTGCACATAGTATTTAATGAAAAAAAGGTCGCACTAGGCTTGAGATGAAAAAATTGTAACTATCACTAATAAATTTAGTTTAGTGAGTGATATTTTGTTCTTGAAAAATTTTTAAGTTTAACGGGCTTGGAAATATATAATTAGAGTTATAATTAGGCCGAATTATTGACAATATATTTTTCTTATATTTAACTCTGTTATTTAAAATGGTTTTAATTATTTTTTTTATACTTTTGATGGCTCACATTTTCTTTCAGTGTAATTTTAAAAATTTTACCATTACCATACAACTTTAAAGACATCTACGGGCTATGTGTAATAACTTAGAGACTTGACTATTACTACATTTTCGTAGCCCCATGTTTTAGCTATAAAATATGAGTGAATAATCTTCGCTACCTAACTATGAATTGAAAATTTTATGTGACGTAATAAAAAAACCGAAATATTCCTGGAGATTGGGATGACTATACCTACAATATCTGCAACATGATGTAATTAATTACTATATTCATATTAATATGTTAAATAGTTACGCAACTAGTAACATGTAATGCAGGGAAAAACTGTTGACACAAAACAACTTTTAGATATTTCAGACGGGATGTAATCCGTTAAAATTTTTACTGTGATAATGATCTACTGATAATATTTTATGAAAAATTAAGTTTTTTTAGTTGTTAACTTTGCTGGATAATAAAAACGAAAATTTGTATTTTCTACATTTTTATTTTTATTATTTGGAATAATTTATTTTATCAAATTTTTTCATTTATTTTTTATTTTTTTTACTTTTTTCTCTAAACTCAATTACTAAGTAAGAAGAAGTCGATGAGACAAAATTAAATTGGTCTCCTATTATTATACTTTTTAACAAAAGTACCATTTTAATTGGATTTCTATTAATAATAGTAGGAGTATGTTGGTGATTTGTGATCAACGTATATACTTAAGACCAAAAGAAATTATGGACACAATTCTATTTTAATTTTTAGTATACTCTTACGTATATATTTCCATATTCAAGTACTTAATATTTTTGTGATGCAAGTAATATACTAAAAAGTATCAATATACAACTTTTTCCCATGATTAGTTTTTTTTTTTAACCCATTTCTTACCACTGCCCCATCCCGTTAAGATAAATTAATAAAATATGGGGTCTATTTTAGCGATTGTGATCATAAAGTCGAAAGATTTGTGGTTCTAGCTATTTTAATTTCCGAGATATCGGGTGTTGCGAAAACGCATCAATGGTCAATTAGGGGTATGTTGTTTCGCTCACATAAGAAGTAAACGTTTAAACAAATTGTATGGAAAAATGAGTTTTATTTGTCATTTAAATTGAACTTTGTGGTTATTTTACAAACTGTGTGTTAAATATGTTAAGTGCGAATAAAAAAATGGAGGTGGACCATTCCAATTGAAATTTAAGGCAACTAAATAATGACATAAAAACGGTAAATAAATTACGGTGTAAGACTAAATAATTTCATATAATGTATAAAATAGATTATATATTAAATAAAATATGTTACACGTTAAAGCATTTGGAACATTGCATTCCATTATCAGTTCGCGCATCTTCTCGATTAGGATTTCAATACGGTGGAAGACTAAATAATTTCATATAATGTATAAAATAGATTATATATTAAAGCATTTTGGTTCTTCGTACAGACTGCCTAACCACGTTGTGTTTCAAACACAAATGTTACGTAAATCGATTCTGTTATTCTAGCAGAATATTCCCGAATTTGTAAAATCGCAAATCCTGGTAATGTACCAACTGCAGTGGCTCATAATATGATGCATTCCAATTGAAACAGGATTTGAAAATTGGGATAATGTACCAATTTTAAAATGACTAAGAAAAAAATTAGTTTGCTTTCATTTATCCGTGCACATATATTCACAGATTTTTCTTTTATTATACCTGAATATCCTTGGAGATTTTATTTTGTTTACATTTTGATATTCACTTAATCTCATTTAATTGAAAACCCAAAATGAACTATCACTGAGTAGAGAGCATAGCCTCTTATAGAAAAAGGCTGTTTCGAAAATTATGAAATTTTACCTATTCACTTTGGTTTTAAAAATTGTTAATACTTTTTATAAAAAATAATAATGTGTAATAATAAAATTTGCAAATATTATGTTTTCTTTAGCAAATTTTATGACCTTTGAAGAAAATTTATTATCCCTTTTCTAAGACAATTGAAAAAAATTAGCATTAAATTATATAACTTTATTGGTTTCGTTCATCAGTTTTCGACATTTTTCAGGTAACTCCTTAAATTTTTGTGATCATATTCAAAATAATAGCATCCTTCACAAAATACACTTCATATTCCGGTAGCGTCGATCATTTGAAAATTCTTTTTCTTATATTTGTTCTCAATGATTGTAGAAAATATAACCACTTGTAATTTGCTGACAATTGCTTATTTTTTACTACATAAGTCATAAATAATGTAGAATACAACTTTTATAAGGCTAGAGAGTGATTCCATATCAAAACAGACAAAATACAGACATTTTCGGATTTGATATCTCCGATTTCAATGAAATTCGCTACAGATATTAAGTATTGCAAATTTTGCTCAAATCACAATTTTACTGAGTAAAGAATCCTCCCAGTCCAAAAATATGACGTTTTAAAAATCAAAAAGCGGTTGAATTTTTTCCAAAAGTAATCACATTTTATTGCTCATAACTTCTAAAATATACATTGTACAGTTCTTATTTTTATTTCATTTAATAAAAAAACACATTGACTTTAAAACGACATTTATATACTACGAAAGTTCAAAGGTCAAAATCTATAATATAAAGATTAAAGCTTAATATCTCAAAAAACGGTATTTTAAAATTCTTCAAAAATACATATACAAAACCCTTCTCTATATTTGTGCCAAATTTCAGGTTGGAGCCTAAATTGGTTTAGGAGTTCTGAAGCAAAGTACAGAAAAAAGCACATTTTTTGTATGTTAAATTTAAAATATTTACAAAAATTATTTTAAAATTATTTTTTTTATGAGCACATATTTAAAAAAAATAAAAATAAAATCTTATATACAAAATTTTACTTTGGTTTATATATTGTTACATAACTTCTGAACTAAACGAGTGTCCAACATGAAATTTTGCACAAGCATGAAGTAGAGTTATATTAATATTATATATATTTTTTAGCATTTTAAAAACATAGTTTTCGGAGATATAATGGTTTATATTTTGTAAGTCTTATTTTGACCTTTGAACTTTCAATCTAAAGTAACTCAGTATATATAATTTTTAGGGTAATGTCATTGTTTTTTTTAAATTACACGAAAATTAAAATTTTATCTTCTATAGCTTAGAAGTTATTAATAATTGGATTTTATTTTTGTCCATAACTCCTAAACTAAATAAGGCTCCAACTTGAAATTTTATATCCATATGCAGAAAATTTATATCAACAACTTTTGATGTAAAGAACTTTGTATATATCGTTATTAAGGTAATATCTTTGTCTTTAATATGCAGCAACAACTAGAGATCTACATTGTATATTCAAGAAGTTATTAGAAGTTAAATAAGTATTCATTTATAAAGTTTTTAACATTTTTTGTTTTTTAAACCGCGATATTTCCGGACCGAAAAGAAACATGGGTCTGAAATTTCATGTTTTCGAAAACACTTCTAATGGTCAATGCTTGTAGTGAATTTCATTGAAATCGGAGATGTCGAATACGATTGCTGTCCGTTTTGACATGGAATCACTCTAGAGTAAAAAATTCTTAAATCAAAAACTTCTATGTTCGTTCATCTATAATGTTTTTCTTAATTATTTTACGTAATTTTAACATACTATATTACCTTAAAAATTTCAATATTTTCAGTGCGCTACCTTGCGTAATGTAGCTACATCACACTACCCTTAATTGACCATTGATGCATTTTCGCAAAACCAATTTTTGGGAGCTTGGTGTTTCTATCTCCCTAAATTATTTGTAAACAAGTGAATAGTTTCATATTTTTTGATATCTTGGCTATCGTTTCAAAGGTTATTCAAGATATTTTGTAAATTTTTTCGAATGAGTTTTTAAATTTAAAAAAGGTTTACTTTATAGACCTTTTTTTGCTCCCTTCTACCGGAGGTAGAAATTCGTCGGAATTAATTTTTTTTCCTCAATTTATTCAGTTAACATTCCAAGCTAAATGTACATATATAAAACATGATCATTAATTTTAAACTAAATTAGTTACGGTATAGGTAAAGTTACTGATGCGAAAACGCAACAGTGGTTGGAAATGGGTTATGTAAACTCACAAACAAAAAAATAATAATTAAGAACAAAAATTGTTTCACAAATGTTATGTGGACTTATATTTTTTCTAGAAATTTGGTATTTCACTTATTTTCATATAAAACACCAACCAGACTTGAATTCAGAAATTCGAGTGTTACTCTAACATTTCTTAAAAATAGCAGTGAAATATAATTAACATAATGTTAAAAAGACATTAATGTGGCCTACAACAGTTTAATGTAAAATATAACACAATTTATATTACTCATACTCATGTTACTCATATGTATGAGTGCTCATTGTTATTATGAACTACTCCCAAGAAAAACTAGAACTAGTTTCATATTACACTCTTTTGTAACCCAATAATTTTTCTCTCTCCTCTCTAATACTCTCACACAAGAACAATCTAGTGAAACGCTTATTTCCTATTTTCACACATACTCATGCATTTAGACATAATCATCTCTTGCATAATATATTTTTCCGGTAACTATTATTTTTCTATCAAAGTATTTGTGTGTGTATGTATGCATGTGCGTTTAAAAGTATATGTGTGTTAGTCTGCAAAAATTGGCAATAGTGCAACGTGTTTTCCTCTGGTATTTTAGCCATAAACGAAAATTGTGCAGAAGGCATTCACACCATAAACTATGACGATAAAAATGTATAATATATATTAAAATGTACAAGAATGATAACAAAATAAAATCTACTACAAACATACTATACATAAAAATACATACATGCATTCACACATGTATGCACACAAGTATACATATACACATACATACATATACACATACATACATACCATAAATGAATTTGAAACGTTGATTATAAATGAATTAAAAAAAAAAAAATGATAATAAAATAAATACACACACTTTTGTACTAAAATAATTTGAAAAACAAAATAACAATGGAATTTTTTAAAAGTATGTAGAATTTTGCAATTTATTTTTATTAAAAATAAACCCAAATTTATGTGTGAGGTACATTTTGCTGGTGTGTTGAGAGTAGAGATGGCAATAAGAGGAAGTGTTTTAGAGTTTTAGATAAATATTATGACATTTTTATTTCATTTAGCTCCATTTTTATATTATGTCTGCATAGGCAGCATAAAATACAAAAATACTTAGTATAGATTCTAATTGTTTAACCCGGTTGTTTCCATTTTGAAATGAGAGTTTGAGTATAATATTTATATTTTTTTTTTCTCTTCTGTTTTGTTTTGGATTTTATAGCTCTTTTGTGTATAGTTTTTTCTTTTCAAGCTAAATTGTGTGATATTTTTATTTTTTACCTTAGTTATAAGCAATTATGATGGTTTTTTTCCTTTAGTTTTGATGTTGTTGTTTTTTAGCAGAATTAATACTGATGATGGCTTTGATGATGATGTTAAGTTCCTGACAGTTTCACACTCTGACGTTTTAACAATGCTTTCATATCTAGTATTTAAAAAATTTTGAGGTTACACTATGATGCAATCATGATGACGTTAAATGCAATATAAGCATGAACTAACATTTTTCTTCTTAACAGGTTAAAACAGAAACTTGTTACAAATTGTAGATTTCCTTTACAAAATAGAAAAGCTTCTTATTTGCTTAAATTGAAACTTTAAAATTCTTTCTAGTTTTTTTTTTTTTTTATTTAAATTTAAATTTTTTTGGTTAAAAATTTCTTTAATTTTGTTATAAATATATGTGTAGATAATTTTCTGCGTATACTTCATTTTTGAAGTTCTCTTTTATATGTATGTGTTTTTATATGGTTAAAGTTGTTGTTATTTGTTAGTATTTGACACAATTTCGAAAAAGATGCGCCTGGAACTTTTACGGGTTTTTATATTCAGGTTTAGGTATGTGTGTATGCATTTTTTGGTGTATAATCCTGCTATTCTGCTCAATTTTCAGCTTGGCATAATTTTTATATTTTTGTTTTCTCTGTATGTGTGCATGTTCAAAAATGTTGATGTAGGTCTGGATTTTCAGGGCATACAATGCAGTCATAAAGTTTTGAGAGTTTATTAAAAGAGGAGAGAAAGTGAGAAAACAAGGAACATATTAAATAAAAAGAGTCTGGGAGCGAAAGAAAACTGTTTATTATAGATTTTTAAAACTCTGTAAAAAATGCATTTTAAGTTTTGTAATTTTGTCTATATTATACTAAGTTTTAACATTTGTTTAAAGAATTTATACATTATTAGAGATTTTTTCGCTTTGCCTATCTTTCTCTTTTATTAGTTACTTGAACTCTGTTAAAATCCTAAAAAGCTTTCTGGTAAATTTGAAAGCTTTAGAGGTAGTGTATTTATATTAAACAAAGAGAGGGAGATTTTTTATTTATTTTATTATTATTTTTTTTTTTTTTGTCTTAAATAATGACGCTTTAAAAATGACGTTAAACTAAATTTCGTACAATAACAATTACAACAACTGTAACATTATCAAGTCACGCGACTTTTATGTTTTAAAGAAAATAAAATTACCAGATTTTTGGAGGATATTTATAGCGCAAATTAGGGTAAAAGGGGTCGAAAATGGCGATTAATTCAAAATATTGATATCAATATTTTATTATTTTTTTTTTTTTATTGAGTATTAGGTAAAAAATTCAGTTTTAGAATTTTAAGATTTTTTTTTTTTGATAGAATGATAATGTCCGTCCGTCTCTATATTGGAGTTAAATGGGTCGAAAATTATGCATAATTCAGGGAAAGGTTGATACTTTAAGCACCATGTTTAAATTTCCTATTAATTAGTAAGTAAAAAAAAATGTTCTATACATTTGGGTTAAATGGGTCGAAAACGGCACTTAATTTAGGAAAAAGTGATATCCGAATTTAGTTAATCATTTTCTATTTTGTCCATTTATTGGTCAATAAAAAAAATGCATTTTTAGAATTCTAAAATATTTTTTGGCTGAATGGCAATGTCCATCCGTCTATACATTTGGGTTTAATGAGTTGAAAATGGCACTTAATTCAGATTTAGTTTTTATATTGGTCAAGAAGTAAAAAATGATATACTTTTGGAATCTTAATAATTGTTTAAAGAAATTTAATGCCTGTCCTTCCGTCCGTCTGTTTATTAAATTTTCCAATTTTGTCAATTCAAAATCGTTTACTTTTTTACTTCAAATTTTCATTATTCGATAGAATAAATCGGTTAAAAATGGTGGGATATATATCGAAAAGACTTGACCAACATTTTGCAAAGTTAAGATTGTTGAAATTTCAAACGAATATATCTTGAAGAGTATAAAAAAGAAATAGTACATACAAGCATGTTTTCTAAAGGATTTATCAAGGACTTTAAGGTGCTATAAAAATCTTTGAAATCGGGTAAGGAACAAAAATTCGCTACTGGTTAAACATTTTCTATTACATTAGTACCCTATTTTGAAACGCCATAACTCCGTCCCTGAAGCGTATATAAGATCTTGATTCAGAACTCAAAATATTACTGTCCTCTGCTACACTTATGTGTATATTTATTTCGATTCTGCCCCACTGTTTAATGTTTGATAAAGCTAAGAAAATGTCTGCACTTAAATTGTTTTTTTGTATGAGTTTGCTTCGAAAAAAAAAAAAATTAATTTCTCAAATTGAGCCATATATGCTTACGATTTTTTTTTCATAATATTGAAGAACAATATGTACTATTTTTCAGAAAATTTTCAGAACAAACATCCAGTAAAATTTTAAGTGTCATTCCATGAAAATTTAAAATTAGTGTATTTTAGGACAATTTTCAAAAAAATAACAAAAATATTAGTACAAAATATAATTTACAAATACTTGAAGAAAAGTACACTTAAATATCTGAAGTTGATGCTTTTATTTTAAATTTTTACTTTAAAAGACTTTTTATTTAAAATAAATACACTGAAAGTTAATGAAAATTAAATTTTTTACTCTTTTTCAAAAATAAAAAAATTTTTAAATTTGACATCTCCTTATAAGAAAACAACACAACCTAGTTTAAAGATTTTAATTGATATTGTTACATAATTGTGCCTATTTTTATACGGTACCCAACTTTATTAAAAAAAACTTAATTTCAAAATTCAATTAATCGCCACTTTTGACACATTTTACCCCATTTGTACATTTTTACCTTTTGTTCATTTTTTATTATGCAAGTAATAGCTTGCAATTGGCCACAGGTCAAATATAATACACGTCCTTAAATTTTTTATTCATATATACAATTTTTCAGAATATCATATGTTCGGGCTTGACAGACTATATCTTTCCTATTTGTTTATTTTAGTAGTCTATTAAGTTATTACCAAAAACAGAAAACCCACCAAAAAAGTTTGAATTTTTATTAAATATAGCAATGTGAGAGTGTGATTAATTTAAAGTTTTTTTTTATAAATAAAACACTTAAAATAAATTTGGATATCAAAATTTGTTTAAGACCAAAAAAGAATAAATTCGATGATGCTGTCCAAAGAAATAAACATAGGCCCAAAGAAACTTTTTTTGGCCAGAACTCAACACTCGCAAACAAAAAATTTTTATTGCAGTGTCATAGTAAACACTTCATTCAATTGAGGAAAGATTTTTTTTAATAAATAACTTTGCCTTAGCTAGCGATGATGCAAACGCTAACAAATTTTTTTGCTTAAATAAAAATATTTTTTTAAAAACTATTGAGATTCTCAGCATGATAGTTACATAGAACATTCAGAATAGCTCCGACCTCTACATATATATTTTTCATGAATTAAAAAAAAAAGAAAAAACATTTTTAGATATACCCGACAGAGAAATTTAATTCGCTAATGATAGACCATTGAAATTCAGCATAAAAACATGTTTCATGTATGATTTTAAAGACAATTTCATTGTCTATAAATATATTGGAAGATATTCATAGTATTTTTAAAAATATATTTTTTTGCGTTACCAGCATCAATGTCAATACTCTTGCCGCATTTCATTACATTCGGGTGATTTTTGGAAGCAATTACCGATTTTTCCGTTTTATTATAAACAAAACAATACAAATTGAAATAAATATTTCGTTTTTTTTTTTTTATTATCACAATTGTTGTAATAATTCATAAAAATTCCGTAATAATCGGGACCGGAAGCATTCTGGATTATCAATTTTTCCGTTTAATTGAGTAAAAATTATGAGTATTACTTTTAAAACATTTTTTATTTAATAAATAAAATTTAAAAATTTATTTTTTATTTAATAAAAATGTTTAAATAAGAACTGCGCAAGAAAAAATCCGTGCATGGTCTTGGGCTTATAACTTTTGATGTGGTGAAAAACTAATAATACTGTTAACTGGTTTGTATTTGCCATTATGCTCACTTGCCATGTGATAAGTTTCATGGTAATAGCAAAATTGGTTTTTCTTAAAATGGAAGTTTAACCTGGAAATTGAAGACAAATAGTATCTTCAGGCTGTAGGACTCAGGCAAAATAGAAGGAATTTTGAGAGAAATTCACCTCATCTCTGGAAGAAAAGTGTCAGAAAAAGGTAATTGCTTTGAATCTATATCAGAAAATTTGAAAGGAAGTCTAGCCTGAAGACTTATAAAGCAAGAAAAATATCCAAATAGAAACGCAAGCAAGAATTTGGGGGAACTAAATAACATGAAAGTTCTTCTGACAATTTTTTTCGGAAATTTTTTTCTGTATAGTAGACGATGAAACGTTCGTACAGGGGGACTTTTTTCAACTTCCTAGCCAGGAATTCTATGTCGCAGGTGCTTGAGGGATTATGGCGGAAAAATTTTCGTGTATCAAAGAAATCAATATTCCCAACAAAGTGCGCAGGAATGAAGCACTTCATTCTTAAAAAAAATTGTTGCACTAAAACGGAAATATGCGTGAATGAGTGCCTTTGGAAAAGTTTTCTCCCTTTCCTAATAAAACTCAGTATATCCCCTATTTTCTGGCCTGTTTCCGCTTTTTCTCATTACAACAACAAAACAATGGAGTTGTAACAAAGAAATTGTAAGAGTTTGAACCGATAGAGGCTAATCCATTAAACTGTCCAAAACTCCGTGCAACTGAAACATATTGGACTCTAGTAAAAAATAATTTAAAGAACATTAAAAGCTAAGCATAAAATGAAACGGAATTTAAAAATAAGTGGACTTGTTCGATCAAAAAAGTGGCAGAAACACTATAAAACCTTTAATTGGAAGAATTCTGGAAAATACCAGATATTTCTTTAAAAGCCAACAGAAAATAATTTATTTTTTTATGTTTAGAACTTGAACATAACAGTCATTAATAAAAATATAATTTTAAAACAATTCGCCTACTGGTTTAGTTTCTATAAGCAGATTTGCATGCACGGATTTTTTTCGTGCGCAGGTCTTAATATAAGAAAAAAATAATTTTGGAAAAAAAAGTGAACAATAGATAACGGTTTAAGTAGTTTCTTAAAAAAACTTTTTTCAATATCATATTCTCGTAACTAGCTTTTCATGAATGCAGTAAATTTGGATTTTACCTTGCTTTAACTCAACTTATTCAAACGAGGGAATTCCCCTTTTTTGTTTTATTCACATTGTGTTTGATTGTTCAAAAGCAGTCGAAAAAAATTATGCTTAGAATCCCGGATAATAGAGGTAATCACGGTTAATCGATGCAAAAATAATTAAATGGGTAGAAAAAAGAAAACAATTACAAATTTTTTGTAATTGTTTTTGTTTGCCGAATTATCGACGTTAACGGTTAATCGAATCACTGATAATAGAGGCCCTACTGTACCATTTTTTGAGATATTTACCCGCGAACTAAAAATCGCGATATATGGACCATTTTTATGTTGATATTAAAGGTAATTTTGATACCTTTAATATGATATCTCAACAAATCTTATATAATAAACACTGTAAAAGATATTTGTTATATTATAAATTTATTCAGCTATTTTACACTTTCAAATCTCTATATTTTACACATACATTTTCGATTTAAATACCCAAAAATTTTTGCTCATAATAATAGATACAGTATTAATACCCTACACCACCATAGGTGGTTGGGGTATAATGCGTTTGTGCTGATGTTTGTAACGCATAGAAAAAGATATCCAAAACTCACATTAAGGTATACCAATCGACTCAGAATCACTTTTTAAATCGATCTAACGATGTTCGTCCGTCTGGCTGGCTGTCCAAGTAAACCTTGTGCACAAAGTACAGGTCGCAATTTTGAAGATATTTCATTAAAATTTGGCACGTGAGACCATTACGATACAGGAACGAAGCCTATTGATATTGGTTGGTTCATTATTTCACCTAGCCCCTATACAAATGTCCCCCCGAAATAGAGTTTCAACACTTAAACATGCCATAAAAATAAGGATATTTTATTGAAATTCGGTGCGGAGAAGTTCTGCATTAGTATTAATTTTCGTACGAAATTTCATGAAAATTGGTCTAAAATTTACCATAGCTCCCATATAAACTCCTCTTCTGAAAATCACTTTAACGCGCATAAATCTTATACAGATACTATAATAAAGTTAACATTCGACATAAGTAAGTTTTATAAAAGTATAAATCATTGTACCAAATTTTATAAAGATTGATCCATAATTTACCATAGCTCCCATATAAGAACTACTTCGGAAATTGGCTAAAAGCTCATAAAATCATATAAGTGTTAGTATGAACATATAATATGTATATTTTATTTTACACTTAGGAAAAGTCCACTATTGTCCACAAGTGTAATACAAATACCTTCCCCGAGTTTTGATGCACATATTTGTATTTTATGTTTTTTTTTATATTAAATCGAATTTTATTGCACTTTTTTGATTTTTTTTTACATAATAAAATAAGCACAGTTTCATTTAGATTAAAAATGTTATAAAGAAATATAATTCTGACATAGAAAACCATTGTACCAAATAGAAGATACAAATTATTCAAACCAAGAAAAAAATGGAAAGCCTTTGCTTGAAATTGCAAGTAGGGGTTAGAAAAATATCTAAGTTATCTACAAAATGCTTTATATAAAAATTAAACTATTTAAACCTGTAATAGACCTCATAAAATAACCCCAAAATCGGATAGAAGGATTATTTTATAGACAAAAATTTAATTACATTCTCTGAAGGCGATTTCAGCTGAAATTTCTGATAGAAAAGGTCCGCAAAGAGTTCGCTTCGTTTTGTGTAAGACAAATTTCCGGAAATAATTGCCAGAAAAGTTCCATCAATGAGTATGAAAAATTTCAAGATAAGGTTAAAATTTGTTTAAAAAAAAAATTACTTTAAGGAGTGCGATCGAAAAAATCTAAAAATATAACACGTTTTGCTTCATAACTTTTCAGAAGCAATATTTAATTTTTTATTTTTTTTTTTTTTTGATCTAGTTATCACTGAAAAATATGTCACATTTGTTGTGAGTTCAAGTCAAAATGAGTGACGAAAAAGATGTACGTGCTACAAATTATTAAAAAATTTCACAAAAATCCAAGTAGGTCCTACAAATAACACTGGTCAACAAAAAAATCCTCCCCCATAGACGAATAGTTGTATTTTGATGTGCTAAACTCGAATCTGCTTTCAGTTTTTTTTCCATCAGGTCTGGATTTTTTTATGGGCGTGTCTAATATTACGCCCGTAGTAAGGCCATTACACTAGTATATTTCCTCATAACTCAAGAACGGTATGTACGATTGATCAAAGTGATACACCAAAAGATGCGAACTAAAAATATCTTCAAATCATTCCAACTTAATTTTTTATGTGCTCAATAGTTTTGGAGTTATTTTGAAATAAGTGTCCGAAAAATATCATTTTCATGCAAAATTTTTTATTTTTTTATTTTTTTGTTACTAAAATTTCTTTTAATAAATGAAAACATCTAAAATGTTACAGTTTATCATTTATATCTTAAAGCTGTTAATGCTGCGAATAAAATAAGGCATGCATCTTCAAAATTGATGCAGAAATTTAAATTTTATTTACAGTTAAGTAAAAATACCCATGTTACATACAATTGATTAGAAATAGAGTAGTGGCCATAAAAAAAAAAAAAAATTTTTTTTTAAACAAAAATAGATGGACTTGGTGGATTTTGACGAGTTAAACAAGAATCTGCATTCATTTTTTTTTTTTTTTATCGGATACTGATTTTTTTATGTGCATGCCTAATATCATAGAGAATGGTTTGTCAAACTTAGGCTATAACTCAAGAATCCTTTACACGATTTTGATAAGTGATACATCACAAGATGCATGCAAAAATTGTTTTAAGGTGTGTCAACAATATTTTTCATTTGCTCAAGAATTTCAGAGTTATGAATAAAAATTTTCACCACTTTTCAAAAAAATAAATTTTAAAATTTTTGGTACTAATTACCGAATAACTGCGGAATTATTAACTGGACAAAAATTATATAAATTTAGCTTAAAGACAATTTAGGTCGCTATATATAAAAGTTTATCTTAATTGGACAAACTATTCTCGAGTTATACAAGTGCGGGGTCATAGTAGTCATACCCATAAGAAAAAATCAATGCATGATAGAAAAAAAAGTAAAAACTGATTCTTATTTAGCACGTTGAATTCCATCCAATCCACCTATTTCTTTTATTTAATACGAAAACAATTTTTTTTTTTGTTTGCCCACTAGTGTATTTCCACTTAGCTATAGGTATGCATGGGTATCCTAAGTTAACTGTGAAGCCAATCAAGATTTATGCATCAATTTTTATGATACGTGACTTTATTTACTCGTAGTTTTGCCAGCTTTGAGATAGAGGTAATAAACTGAAACATTTTTGATGTTTTCAGTTTTAAAAAGAAGTTTTAGTAAAAAAAAAGAAATCTTGAATTTTGCATGAAAAATTTTTTTCGGACACTTTTTTCGAAATATCTCCTAAACTATTGAGCGGATAAAAATTGGATGTTAGAGTGATTTAAAGCTAATATTATTCCGAACACTTCCAAAGAAGTGCAATATAATGGCCCCAAATGATGTTCTAGATTATTTAAGAATAGGTTCTTCCAGAATAATGTCTATATTTTAAGCAGGACAAGTTCAACTCCGGATCTTAATCTTATAGATAATTTCAAAGAAAAGTCTGTCGAAAGAAATTTTCAAAAATAGGGGTGAATTATAGCGTGAAATATAAAAAAAACATGGTTCAAGACTCCATTGGAAACTTGTCAGAAATTGATGTCTAGTATGTCCAGACGAATGCAGAAAGTTGCCAAAAATAGGGGTGGATGTACAGTATATGCCTGTGTCTGTTTTCTTTCCTAAATAAAGCGAACTTAGGTGTATCTATTATTGTGAGCAGGTGTGTATATTAAAATATTGACCGTATCTTTAAATAGTTTTAATAGAAATTCCCAACGCACAAAATATCTCTCCCAATAATCTGGCCACTTTACCAAAGTGTGCTAAACAAATAAAAGTATCACAGAGACTTTAGATACCTACATAAAACAAAACCATAATAAAAGCTAAAATGAACATAAAACAACCAACTTGAAATACAACATTTTTTCTTTTAAACCGAAATACACTCATGTACATTATGCATTTTGAAAGTTACCGGTCACTATTTGCTTTCATTATTTATTGTATTTGCAAAATGTTCCCTGATAACATAAAACTGAATCAGCTTTAAATGGGAAAAAGTATAGCGCTTGCGCAATTCACAAAAAATATGGGGAAAATTTGTTTGTTTATTAAAAATTTCCGCATCATTTGGATGATAGAGACCAACTATGAAAGACAGATTGCAGACATTTTAAAACTCTTTTTTATTAAATGCACCTCATCTTATAGCTCAAATAGTTTCCTCATACCACCATTACCGCTCATCAAACCACGAAATCCTCATCTTTGCTAAGGCAAAGAGGGAAAAAAAAGTGTGATAATCTCTTCAAATATGTGAACATAAAAAAAGAAAAACAACAACATAAACAAATAAACCCTCAAAGAAAAAAAAACTGCAGAAAATATGTTTAGAAAAAAAAAGCAAAATTTACAAGGGTTAATAAACCTTCTTTTTAGATTTTTCATCTTTTTTTGGTTGATTTTTAATTTAAAAGCAGTGTAATGTACCAAAACCGACAAAAAATAACTTACCAAAAATATTTTGTCTAAAGTCATAAATTTTTGCTTTTTACGCACGTTTAACTTTTTTGTGCTTCTTTTTATTTTGGAGGAATTTTTGTTGTAGTTAAACTTCTATTTTACCTTGGAGGGAACTCATAATGAATGTGAGTTATTTTTCCGAAGTTTTTAACCCCTTTTTTTAAATTTTAATGTTTCTCCTGCTTCTTGTACATTTTTTTTATTTTGTCTTATTTACTTTTAAGGTTTTTATTTCTTTTGTGGTTTTTGTTTTATTTATTTAGTATTTTTAGCAGTTTCTTATGTTATTTTTAGTTACATTATGCATTTCAACTGCAATTGTTACAGCAACATAAGTTTAGTATTTTGTCGGTGTTACATATTTTTTATTTTTTTTCAGTTCACGCACATCAGCTGTGTTTGAGGGCTGTAATGGGAAACCTTTTAGAATGTGGTGTTTTCCAAAAAAAATTGATATTTCATTTAAATCAATGAATAAATTTCAAAATATGGCTCCGTTAGGATTTAGGACGAATAGATTTATCAGTAAGGCGAATTTTAATTTTCTACCATGCCTTGTAGCCAGTGTTGCCAGTTTAGCCTTAAGGCTAAATTTAGCCTTTTTATTTTGCTTTTAGCTTAAAAAAGTTCGTTTTAGCTTCTAGCTTTTTTTCTAGCCTTTTTTGATTCTTAACATAGCTTTAAAAAGCTAAAAATTTTCAAATTTTATTTAAAAAAAATCACAAATTTAAGCATTTTTGTGTATTAATTCGCACAAAAAATATAAATTTTTTATATTTAGCGAAAATTTTCACCTGCGGCGCTTCATTCTAGGAGAAACCTATAATTATTTTTTAAAAACTTTATTATCCATAGAAACTGTTTATGTTAAATTTATAAATTCACTAATATATCTTCAAGAAATACCAAAAACTAATGAGAACTAACAAATAAATGTGCTTTTTAATAAGACAATTTATTAGCTTTTTTTCTGCCTTTATTTTTTAGGTCATTTAGCCTTTTCTGAACTTTTTTTAAGTCCAATTTAGCTTCTTTTTTTCTCAAGTCCTGGCAACACTGCTTGTAGCTTCAAAAAGCCCACTAACCCATTTCCAACCACTACCCGATCCCGTTAAGTTAAATTAATAAATTTAATGTAGGGTCTATTTTTGTAATTGTGATCATAAAATCGAAAGATTTATGTGCCTAGCTATTTTGGTTTCCGATATATCGGGTGTTGCGAAAACGCATCAATGGTCAATTAGGGATATGTTGTTGCGCTCATATAAGAAGCAGACGTTTTAACAAATTGTATGGAAAAAATAGTTTTATTTGTTTATGATGATTTTACAAATTGTATATTAGATATATCTAGTGTGAAGCAGCAAAAATGAAGGTGGACTATTCCAATTGAAATTATACGCAATTAAATAATGATGTGAAATGGTAAAAATAATTTGACGGTGTAAGACCAAATAATTTCTTATAATGTATAAAATATAATTATTCCATTTGGAATATTAATTGCATTTGATTATTTGTTTGTGTATTATCTCGATTTAGATTTAAATATAGGAACTTTATATAATTCACTTGGTCCTTTATATAATTCACCTTCGATATCGAACTGGGTCATGAACTATTTATCTTCAGTTCTTATCTATCTACTTACCGAAGAATTGATAACATTACTATTCTGTAATGGCCAGCATCACGTTTTGCTTCAAACAGAAATATCACGTAAATCGATTTTGTTATTCTTGGCAGAGCAAGATGAATTTTCATCTCGAATATTGTGAAATCATAAATTCTGATTAAGTACCAAATGTGGTGGCGCATAATTTGATGCATTCCAACTGCAGACTTATAGGAAAAATTCTCTCAAAATATTACGAAATTCCACCTATTCTCAGTAGTTATTCGAATATTTTAATATTTTGACTAAAAATAAAAAATTTATAAAAATTGCAAATTTTATGACCTTTGATGAAAATTTATTATCCTTTTTTTTAAGACATTTGAAAAATTTTGCAATAAACAATATAATTTTATTGGTTCCATTCATTTGTTTTTGACATTTTAGGTAATTTCCTGAATTTTGATGATCATATTCAATATGTCTTTATACATTCAAAAATACACTCATATATAGGTAGCGTCGATTCTATGGAAATTTCTTTTCTTACATTTGTTCTCAATGATTGTAAAAAAGAAGCACTTGTAATTTTTTGCAAATGTCATAAAAATCTAGAACAAATTTTTTTATAAAGCAAAGGAAATTACACCGTACAACAAAACCAAAAAAATTTCGCACACATGATATATTCCTTATGTGAAAATATAGACTAAATATAGTATAACTGCATTTTTATGTTTTTCATTTTATGTTCTTCTTTCCTTTCTAAAGGATCTTAAACTTTTGAAGGATGCACGACGTTAATGTTTCATTTTAATATTTTATAAGTAACATTATATAGATATATACATATATATACATCAAATGAAAGAGGAGAATTTTGGTATTATAAAATATAACTTTTTGTTAAAATAATTCAAATAAAGGATACTAAAAAAGTCTCAAATGTTTCATCCTTAAATATCTTTGAATGTTTCCAATAAATAATATCAAAAATAATATATGTTAAAGATGACAATATTCACTTTCAAGTAGCAAAATTTTATGGTTTTAACCTCATTACTTAAATCTATAGAACGATTTGAAAACTACGCCTAAGAACAAATGTACAAATTAATTTTCAATTTAGTGAGTACTTGTAAAACCAATATAGTAATTTTTGAAGCTATGTTATTTAAATTAAGTTATTCTCACCTCATATGTAACATAACAGCGTTGGTAAGTTCAGTATTTATATTTATTTTACTTTAAAATAATTACTTATAATTTTAATCTATGAAAAGATAGTAGGCTATGATTTTAATATTATATTTAATATCATTTTTTAAATAATTAATAAAAAGTGCAACCATAAAATAGCCTTAACCAGGGATTTTCACAAGACCCCGCTTCGCAACCCCTTTTTCACATTGCAATGGATGCGCGACCCACTACAACTTTGACTAATTTAAAAATAAAAAAAAAAAAAAATGTTATGCAAAGATAAAGTAATTTAAAAAAATAATATTAATAATTGCGACATTGTTTTGCTCGAATATTAAGAGACTTTTTCGCATTATAAATCTAATATTATTCTCTGCGTTCACAAAAGCTCGAATCTCTGTTTTGAGGGACAAAAGAGTGAAAAAGATATTTTTACGTAAAAATGTATGTTAAAGAAAAAGTTTTTAATAGTTTTAGGGCTTCAGAGCCAACAAGCGGATAAACTTTCCTATATTTCAGCTATTTAAAATGCTTTTCAATCTGTTGATTTAAAATAAAATTTAACGCATGAGTTACATTTCAAATCTTTTTCAAATGAACCCGGTACTTTATTAATATTAACATTGAAAGGATTTTCTGTCTTTAAATTATAAAATTGCTTAAGCAAATTTTCTTTATATAGCCGGGAAACTTATCCATCAAATAAAAGTTTTGTATACTCAAAACGATTTTATAAAAAGTTCTTGGCATAATATATTTTTATTTTTGTAAAATAAAAGTAGAATTTCATGTGAAAAAACTATAGTTTCATCAAATTTAATTGAAGTACATATTTATCTTTTAATCTAATTGTTTTTCCTTCCATATTGTAAAGTTTTCTTTATACTGTGTCATTGACAGCATTACTTTCTTTGTTTGATCATTGTTGTCTTTATCAAGCATAATATTTTCAACCAAATATTCCTTCCTTAAAAGAACTCATTTTAGAAAAAAAATAAATTTTACGCTTGACTTTAATTTGTTTTTACTGGAATTTTCATTTACACTTCTAAATAAAATTTACATTCAAAAATTGTGTGTTCAAGAGTATTTTTCAGGAACTCTTCCCGATCCCCCACGAATGTCCTTACGGACCCCTTGTGGGTCATGTATACATAAACTTTATACTGTGGTTTATATAAACTTATTGATACAAAATTTAGTTCCAAATTTTGCATTTTTGTGAAATTTATGTGCATTAAAGTATTTTTTCCGAATGACTCTAAACATGTTAAAGTATTTTAAAATAATTTATTGACAAATTCTTATTTTTTAAAATTTCAAAAAGGCATTTTCGGATTTGATATCTCCGATTTCAATGAAATGCGCTACTGTTATTACCTATTGCAAGTTTTGCTCAAAATACAAACTTTCAGACTGAAGACCCTTTCCGGTTCAAAAATATGATGTTTTAAAAATGAAAATTTTTAAAACGTTTTTCCAAAAGTGTACAAACTTTACCGCTCGTAACTTCTAAACTATACATTGCACAGTGGGACCAAAAGCAAAATAAATGGTAATAAGTCTGGATCTTTGAAACCACTAAACCGATTTATATGAAACTTGAAACATCGATATAGGAGAAGTTAGACTTTTAAAATATTGTTGACTAGAGTCTGTAGCTGGAGCACGGACGCCACTACAGTGGGCCAAAGTTGACCACCTCGAGGATGAAAAACATATCGGGGCTTATAACTTTTACAAATATAAACCGATTTTAAATATTTTTGAATTCTCCTAAGCACGACAAGGAAAAAACATGCTTACTGTGCTAAATTATCTCGTAAATTTCTCATTTATGGCCTTGACTTTTTTGCGATTTTGCCCCATAACTTTTAAAATAAAATTTCTAAAATTTGGCTTTAGTGTATATGTGTTAAACTAAAGCAGTGTCCAATATAAAATTTTGTACGGGTATGGACAAGAGCTGTGTTAACATTATATAATTTTTTAAGAATTTTGAAAATATCGTTTTTGGATATATAAGGTTTTAATTTTTGTAAGTATAATTTTGAACTTTCGAACTAAATAAACTTACTACATATAATTTTGAAAGCAATATCCTTATATTTAAAATTATACTAAATGTATAGTTCAGAAGTTATAAGTAGTAGATTTTATTTTGGACCCTAAATTCTAAACTAAATGAGATTCCAACTTTTTAAATTTTACGTGCTTAGGAAGAAGAGTTACGTCAACATTATATATTTTCTTCAGAATTTTAAAAACATTGTTTTTTGAGATATAATGATTTGATTTGTATATGCCTAACTTTGATCTTTCAACTTTTGATGTAAAAAAACTTTATAAATGTCATTATTAAGGTTATATATGAAACTAAAACTAGATACTACAGATATAGTTTTGAATTTATTAGCAATTATACAAAGGCAGCTTTGTGATTTTTTGGCTTTTTTTTCGTTTTTCAAACCTCTATATTTTTGGACCCAAAAAGGACATGAGTCTAAAATTGTATGATTTGAGAAGCACTTCCAATTGCCAATATGAATTTCATCGAAATCGGAGATGTCAAGTCCTATTGCTGTACGTTTTGACATGGAATCGCTCAGGAACCATAAAATCATAAAATCAAAGAATAACAAAAGCACCATGTGCTAAAATTGCGACCGAACGTGTATTCGAAGTTTACATAGTTATTTGACATACTTAAATACAGGATCCGTTGGCATTAGCCATATTAGTTGAAGTTTTACGTGTAAGTTTCAAAATTCAAGAGCCTTGAATGACTTTTAACGAGGTAAGTATATTAAATAATTTTTGATGTAATTTTACAAGACAAATATGTTAATTTGTAATTTTTATTATATCTTATTGTATTATTTATATTATTATTGTGTGTACAATAAGAAATAAAATGTGACCTTAATCAAAAGTTACTTATTTTACCGCAATATAGTATAAGGTTTTAAATTGGTTATCGGAATTTAACAAATATAATATACTGACGATATACATTATTTATTTTTTAAATTAATGTTTGTAAAGTAAATAAATTCTAATTCTATATTTGACAACTCAGCTCTAACGATGTCTGACGTTACTAACATAAATATTTTTTTAAAGTTTACACCTCTAGTTAATGGCATAGCAAATTCACGCTTTTTATTTTTCCTTTCAAATACCATTTTAAGCTCAACACATGAACACACGAACATACATTTAAATATACAAAGGTAACTGTAAATAAGTTTCAACAAACGTATAATATAAGCGATAAACAGTTAAGCAAAACCGAATGAAAGAAAAAGATGTGTGCGCGATTATTTATTACACAGGTATTAGTGGATTAATTGTGTATACGTGATTATTTGCTTTAATGCAATGAATGTTATTAACCACAAAAATGATCATAAAATTCTTTCATTTTCAATATGAATTTTAATTACAAAATTCTTTGAATAATAAAAAAAAAAGAAAAAGAACAAAAGGATGAGTTAGAGCTATTGCCAAAAAAAAAAAAAATATTTGTGTGAAATATGATTTAATTTTGGGCCTAAATAAATTATAATGACTAATCGAAAAAATATAATTTTAATTTTAAAAACAACTATCACACATGCTTTGCAATATATAATTTAGATTTTTTTTTCTACTTAAGGAGTGAGATCGAAAAATTCGTATCATACATAATATTCAATAACTTGGAAACGGTTGATCTTAGAGTTTTCATTATTTTTTTAATCATTTGATAATTTAGCACAGATCACAGAAATATATTTTTATCGTTCTATCCACTAATTATAAAATTGTGGAACATTTTTGAAAACCCTTTCTTTGGAGATTTGATAGTTGCTTCAGTCACTTTTTTGGAACAGTGTGCACATCCTCTGTTAAAATCTTCGGTATTTTGGGACACCTTTTTTGTGCTCTTGAATTTACTTTTCACAAGAGCTCAATATCTCTCCACTGGTCTAAGCTATGGACAATTTTGAAAATTTACCTCTCTTGGTACTAAAACTATGTTATTGATTTGGTACCACTCCAGAGCTTTCTTACCGTAGTGACATGGTACCAAATGGATCCAAAAATATGTGGACACGTTGTGCTTTCTTAAGAAAAGAAGAATTCTTTTTTAAAATATTCCTTTATGCATATTTTGGTATTTATAGATCCGAATGTATCAAATGACTTTCCTGTTTTGCCGCAACTGCAAAAAGCTTGTCATACCATGAATTTTGTAAGAAATTTTTGCTGCTTTTGGGTCTTAAACTTATCTCCAACATTGCTTCGAGCATTAGCAATAAAAATTATTTGGAGACACAAGCTGCGCAGGTTCTTCCAGCACCTACGTTTTTTCGTCAATTATACAGCTTGAGTATTTTTTTATGAAATTTGGTTTTAAATTCCGAGTCCTATTTTTGGCTTGTACATTTTTTTGCAGAATTCCAGTTTGGAATTTTTTGAACTTTATATGTTATCAACTTTCCCATTAGCTTTAAATTTTCGCACCAAATAGTCGAAGCACTGAGAAAACTGAGCTGATTTTCTACCAGATGTGTTTGGAGTTCCTTTCAATATGCCTTCAATTTTCTGGCCTTCCCAATATCATGTGGTCCTTTTTTCTTACCGAACTAGGTTTCACACCAATAGTCAAATTCTCCTGATACTGTTTAATAACATTAGATACGGTTTTACGGACGACATTTAATTCTGTGGCCAATTATTTGTAAGACCTATTTGAATTTTTTGAAATTTTTGAATAACTTGTAGGAGGTAAATCTTTTTCGTCACTTATTTTGATGAAAATAAGGACAAATTAACATGGTTGTTATTAAAAATAATAACTGAAGTATTTTTCCATGATAACTAGATCAAAAAAAATTTTGAATATTGATTCCGAAAAAAGTTATGAGGCAAAATGTGTGTTAAGATTTTTTCGATCTCACTCCTTAGTAATTTATTTGATTTTATATTTATTTTTTAATGATTTTTAATTGATTTTGTGTTCTTTTTTTTAAAGCAAAAATTAAATAATTTAATTTTATTATGATTTATGCACCCAATTAAAATTATATACATTTTTATTTTAAAAAGATTTTTTTACATTTAGATTATTTTCACACACTAAACTAATTAAAATTTTATTTAAATTATTTAATAAATGGAAATGTTCATTTTATTTCTATTATTGTTGAACAGCATATGGTACAGTGGGATAAGAGAAAAGAAAATCGAGTCAAAATTAAAAAGAAGAACATGTTTAAATTTAAAAATGGTTAATTAGTGTTTTCAAATGTAGAAAATCACAAATTCTTTACAAAATGGAAAATTTTAAAATGTCTCCAAATTGATTCTAATTTATTACAAAATGATTTAATTTTTCGAGTTAATTTAGCATTTCACTGGCAATAACAAAAAAATATGTACCGTGTGCTTCTTTTTTTTCTTTTGCATTTGTATGTATAAAGATAAATTATAAGACCTTTCATCAAATCAATAAACATTTTTGTTAACCCACTGTGCTATTGACATTTTGTTTTGTTTCATTTTTTTTTCATAATTTGGTCATTTTATGGTTAGCTAAAAAACAGAAAGACGACATTACCAGGAAGAACATAAATGGGGTGTTAGCTAAAATTTTATTAGTTGGCCATTTGTACAATTTCAACCATAAGTGCCAATTGTCCAAACATTAAACATCTGTAAATTTGTACAAATATTTAAAATACACAAACATGCATAGACGTACAATGTAAGTATGTGTATAAGTATGCAGTGATATTACATTCAAATAGACTTTATGTAATACGAGCACAACAATCAACAAATATTATACCAATGATAACAATATGTTTGTGTGTTGGTTTAAATTACGATTGTTAGTATATGTAGTGTTAATGGTCAAAATTATTAGAGAAAGCTTTTGGTAAAGTGCAAATTATTAGAGTTATGATTTTATGCCAGAGGGCTATACACACCACACACAAGCACACTCACTTATATAATAGTACACACGCTTTATACACAATTTAAAAACCACTTGTAAAGCATATGGTTTTTAAAGTGCTGTTAACATTTCAGTCATTTGTTAAATGGTTAATAAAATTATTTGCTTTTGTCTTTCATTTTTATTTTTTAGCTAAATGAACATGAAAGAAAACCAAAAAGTTAAATGAAAATGTCTAGTCAGTTTATTAATTATAAAATGTGTGAAATGGCTAATTGATTTGTGTGTAAAAGTTTAAATTGGTATTGCTTTTTAAAGAAATAAACTTTAAATTTAAAAAAGAAACGAGTTTTTTTTTCAATGCTTTTTATTATTTTGGTAGCGTATGATTAACACTTATTACTAATAATAAGTATACTTTTTCTATTTGTTTTTTTTTTAATGTTTCAAGTTCGAAAACCGAATTAGCCTGTTTTTTGTGTTGAGTCAAAAATAATTTATTTACGAAATTAAAATCTTTAAAGCCAAATAAATTTGGTGACTTAACAAGAGTTAAAAAACAATTATTTCTTACATAATTATAAATTTTGTAAGAAATAATTGTTTTTTTTTTTTTTTTTTTTATTTTACATTAAATTCTCGCCAAAAGCAATTTTTTGCCGATTCTTCAAATATCAAGTCATAATATTTTTTAACAAATTTGCCAATTTTGAATTTGGCTGCTTATAATTCAGGTAAGTAAAACTCGCCTTTGCACATTTGGGTGAAAGGAGTCGAAAATGGCGATTAATTCAGGGAAAGGGTATATAAATATTTTAACGATCAAGTTTTATTTTTTTTAATTATTATTAGTTATCAGTTTCAGATATAAGATTTTTTTTTTCGCAGAACGGTAATGTCTGTCCGTCCGTCTATATATTAAAGTTAAATAGGTAGAAAATTATACATAATTCAGAAAAGGGTGGTATCAACACTTTAATGATCACGTTTAATTTTCCTATTTATAAGAAAGTAAAAAATGAATTTTTAGAATTATAAGATGTTTTTTGGCAGCATGGCAATGTCCGTCCGTCCGTCTATACATTTGGATTAAATGAGTCGAAAATGCCACTTAATTCAGGGAGAGGCGATATCAAAATTTTAATACATTTATTAGGTTATCATATTAATCGAAATGTGGGAAAAAATATTTTTAGAATTTCAAGATTTTTTTTTGAAAGAATTCTAATGTCCGCCCATCTGTCCGTCTGTTTATTAATTTTTGAAAACTTTCCAATTAAAAATCGCTTAACTTTTGACCCAATAAAGATAACGACTCAAAATTTTCTTTGTTCGATATATAATTTTGTTTCTCAACCAACATAAAACATAATAAAATCAGTTGAATATTTTGGGTTATATATGAAGAAATCTAGACCAGAATCATGTAAAATTGAGATTTTTGAAATTTCAAATGTATATAACTCGAAAAATATATAAGATAAGTAGTATATGCAAGCATGTTTTCTAAAGGATTTATGAAGGACTTTAAGGTCATATAAATCTTGGAAATCGGGTAAGGAACAAAAATTCGCTAGTGGTTAAATATTTTCCATGACACTAGTACCCTTCTTTGAACCCCCATAGTTCCACTCTTGATGCGTATATTAAATTCTGCTTCCAAATTCGAAATACTACTGTCCTCTGCTATGTCTATTTTCTCAAATCGGGCCATATGTGCGCACAATTTTTTTTATATTAAAGTGGACAACATATACTTTTTTTCAGAAAATTTTCAGAACAAACATCCTGTAACATTTTAAGTTGCATTACATGAAAGTTTAAAATTAGTGTATTTTAAGACATTTTTCAAAAAAAATAAAAAAATTATTAGGACAAAATATATTTTACAAATTTTTGAAGAAAAGTACCCTTAAATAATGAAGTTGATGGTTTCATTTCAAATTTTTACCTTAAAAGGTTATTGTATATCGTTTTTTCACATTCTGCGAAGGCGTTTGAATTCTGAATACGTTAGCTTCAGTATCAATATTTCATAAATAAAACCAACGTTTTAAAAATTTATTATACATAATAAACCTTTATATAGTTACTAGACTAATTAATAATGCAATTTATTAACAAAACAATTTAAAATACACTTCATTAAAAATTGAATTCAAAATTTCTAGAAATGCATCCATAAATTGAATTTGTTAAATGCAAATATTTTTTTAACTAAAATGTAGACGCTGAGTGAAATGTTCAGAAATAAAAACAATATTCCTTTTGTGTTTTTTAAATTACATAAATCCGTCAATAGCTTCAAGAGATATGAATGTTAAAAGTTACATGCTTTCTTTATTTTGTTAGCTTATATAAAAATTTAAATATTTTTTTAATTCATAAAAACAAAAATTAGTTTTATATGAAAAAATTTTAACATGATTTATAAAGAATTGTATTATGAATCTTTTAAAATGCTATTTTTTAAATTTTATTCTTCTAAAATATTCGCATAAAGCCGACAAAAGCAAATTCAATTACACGGAAAAAAGTTTGTACACAAATATAAAATTTTTTTTTCATTGATTTTAGTTCATAATATTTAAGAATAATTTCTTAAATATTAAAACTTTTTTCCACATGAATCAAAAGTCAAGAAGACTAGACAAATTGTTTAAATTTTATTTAATATTTTCTTTTGAAAAAAAAGTGAAATTTTCTATGGAATATTTTTAGTTTTGTTTTTAGCTACATAAGAAGTACGATCGAAAAAATCTTAGCACACGTTTTGCCTCATAACTTTTTTTGGAAGCAATATTGAGCATTTTTTTTTTTTTTTTTTTTTGATCTAGTTATAATTGAAAAATACTTCAGTTATTATTTTTAATAACACCCATGTTGATTTGTAGTGATTTTTATCAAAATGATTGACAAAAAAGATGTACAAATTATTAAAAAATTAAAAAAAAATCCAAATACGTCCTACAAATAATTGGACACAGAATTAAATTTCTGCCGTCACACTGTTTCTAATGTTATTTAGCAGTACCAGGAGAATTTGACCATTAATAGGAAACCTGGTTCAAAAACAAAAAATGTCCACATGATATTGGGAAGGCCAGAAATTTGAAAGCATATTGAAAGGAACTCCAAACACATCTGGTTGAAAAGCAACCCAGTTAGCTCAGTGCTATGACTATTTGGTGCGAAATTTCAAAACTAATGCAGAGCTGATAATATATAAAGTCCAAAAAGTTCCAAACAGGAATGCTGCCAAAAATTTAGAAGCCAAGAACAGAACACGGAAATTAAAACCAAATTTTATACAAAAATACTCATGTTGTATAATTGACTAAGAAACGTATGTGCTGGCAGAATTTTCGGAGCTTCTGCGTCAAAACTTTGTATTGTTAATTCTCGAGGCAATATTAATGTTAAAAAGATAAGTTTAGGATCCAAAAGCAGAAAAAAATTCCTAAGAAATCCCTGGTATAACAAGCTTTTGCGTTAAAACAGGAAAGACATTTGTTACATTCTGCTCTATAAATACCAAAATATACATCAAAGAATATTTGCAAAAAAGATTTCTTCATTTCAGAAGAGAGCACAACGTGTCCACACATTTTTGGCTCAATTTGGTATCATGTCACTACGGTAAGAAAGCTCTGGAGTGGTACCAAAGCAATAACATAGTTTTTGTAGCAAGAGAGGTAAATGTTCATAGCTTAGTCCAGTGGAGAGATATTGAGCTTTTGTGAAAAATGAATTGAATAGGACAAAAAAGGTGTCCCAAAATACCGGAGATTTTAAAAGAAGATGTGCACACTGTTCCAAAAATTGACTAAAGTAACTATCAAATCTCTAACAAAAGGGTTACCAAAAATGATCCACAAGTTCATAAGTAGTGGTTAAAACCATAAAATTTATATTTTTCTGTAATCTGTAGTAAATTATCAACTAAATGAAAGAAGAATGAAAACTCTAAAATCAACTGTTTCCAAGTTATTGAATATTATATATGTTAAGATTTTTTCGAACGCACTCCTTATGTATTGGTATCATTCAATAAAACAGAAGCACTGTTTAATAAAATTATATGCCGCAGAATGGTATCAAATTTGTGCAAATTTCTAAGCATTATTTTCTAACAATTTTTTCTTGGAAAATTGCCATTTGCTGCTAATATTTTCTATTTTAACTAGTTTTATTTAGTATTAGGAAAATTCCTAAAATTTTCATAAATATATTAATAAATATAATAAATATATTTCCTCATAACATAGCTACTTTTTGGGCTAATTGCAGGAACTTATTTTTAGGATTATATACTGATATACTGGTATATAAAACTTGTGTGTTAGTACATATATCACACTTATCAGTTCATTCTTAAACAGACGGACGTTCGGAGCTTCATTTTAATTCGACTACGTAGCCTATAAAAACCCGAAATATATATACATAAATACTTTATGGTATCCTAAATTAAGACCATGTTTAGTACTTTTTATACCCTACACCACCATAGGTGTTTGGAGTATTATGCGTTTGTGCTGATATTTGTAACGTATAGAAAAAACTATCAGACCACCAAAAAAACCAAAGTATACCATTCGTCTCAGAATCACTTCATCAGTTGATTTAACGATGTCTGTCCGTTTGACCGTCTGTCTGTCCATTAGGGTGATCGATTATTCGACTTTTTGGAGAAACCGGGTTTCGAATAGTTCGAATAGTTGGTATTTTGAAAAAACCGGTTGTACTTTTTTAAATTCAGAAAAAACCGGTTAACTGGTTTTTTTTCAGAAGTTAATATTTCTATCAAAAGACTACTTTTCTTAAAGAAAAATCAATAAATCTTTTTTATTTTTGGAAATCACTATTAACCCATTACGAACGAGAAAGAAAGATATAGTCGGTCAAGACCGAAAATACCCTACACCATTGTGTGCATCAAAATTCGAGGAGGGGTCTTTTTTTTAGATCTTTGGAATTGTGGACCAGTACTATGGTCAATTATGGACCGATCTTCATGAAATTCGGCACAGAAATTTAAACGTATAAGGAACTTAGATGTGCAAAAATGACTGCTATATTTAAGGGATTTACGATAAATCCCTTTTCTGGGAGGTTATTTGTATGGGTGTAATAATAAACCGATATAGGTGTAATAAATCGATCATAACCAATTTCAACACGCTTCGTCCTTGGACCATAAGAAATCAAAATTGCGACCTGTATTTTGATTACAAGTTTTACATGGACGGACAGACGGACATCGTTAAATCGACTTAAAGCCGATTGGTACAAATGAAGGTGGGTCTTAGACCAATATTTTTGGGTGTTACAAACATCAGCACAAACTCATAATAATGTTATAAAATAATCATCAAAAATGATATTAACATTTACTTAGCATAAACAGAAAACATGGGTTAATATCCGAAAAGAAAATCTTTCGAATTTGTATACTTTATACATTGAAATTCGAAAGTTTTTCTTTCAAATCGAATTACACAATAACCCCCCAGAATAAATTTTATTGAAACGATTTTGCAGGTGAAACTTTTTTAAAACAAAATCTTTAAATAACAATTTCTTCGTTGAATAAAAAAAAAAACTAAAACATTTAAATTAGGTTGCAAAAATATTACAGGTGTTACAATAGATAAAACAAATTTCATTCAGGATAATTATTAATTATTTAATATTAAACTATATTTTTAAGACATTAGAAATCATACTTTATGAGGATTAAAAAAATAATTATAAATTTCAAATCAAATATCAAAATTTAGTGCATGGTTTTTGAAATAAATAGGTATTTTTAAAACCGGTTTTTTTGGGTTTAAAAAACCGGTCTATTCGACATTCGAAAATTGAACATTTTGAAAAAATGTTTGAACCGGCAGCACATTGACTGAAAAAACTGGCTTAAAAACCGGTTGGAAAACCGAATCGATCACCCTACTGTCCATGTAAACCTTGTATTCAAACTACAGGTCGCAACTTTAAAAATAAATCAATGAAATTCAGCACACGGTCTTCTATTAGGCCAATGACGAACCCTATTGCTAAATTTCAGGAAGATCGACCCACAATTGACCATAGCTTCCATATAAACCCTTTTTCAGCAAATCACTTTAAGGGCATAAATCCCATTAAAATGTTAGATCAATTTAATATTATTTTAAAATATATTTTATATAAACGTCTATGATAGTGCCAAATTTTACGAAGATTGGTCCCTAATTTACCATAGCTTCCATATAAGGCCTTCTTTCGGAAATCAGCAAAAAGTGAATAAATTCATATAAGTAAAAGTATCGACGTAATATTCTGTATTGGTATGCTTTATTTTAACTTAATATGAGTATCGGTCCACAATTGGCTTCAAGTCTAATTAAAGACCCCTCCCCGAATTTTGATATAAATAATGGTGGATTTTTTCTCGTTTAAGATTATTTTAGAACACATTTGGGGTTTCAAAAATGGCTGCCACTTTCATAATCTCAGAAAAACTTAAGCTAAGATTTACCTTCATGAAACCGATCTTGAACCTTAAATATCGTTTTCAGTTCTAATTTTTTTAAATAACTTTTGATGCAATTATGTTCATCAAAAAATTTTCAACAAATATTCAAGACTTGAAATTTATCCATATGGTACTGACAAGCACTCAAACTTAAAAATTTCAAAGAAAAGTGTTTGAAAATAACAAGTTTTTCTTTTCCTTTTTATTGCTGCAATCGCGAATTTTGTAATTATGCACCATTTGACAACAGAAATGTTGGAGAGAAAAAAATTTTAATGGCTCCAAGAACTGCCATCGTTGTTACCGGTTTAACAACTGCTTAGTATTTCAGTTTATTTATAAATAACAAAATTGCAAAGGTTTAAAAAACTGCTAAAGTTTAAAGCAATTTCCTTTAACAAAACTTTTTTATTTTAACTTCAGTATATTTTAAATTTTGTTAAATAAAATTGCTTTAAACTTAAGCAGTTTTTTAAACCTTTGCAATTTTATTATTTATACATAAAATGAAATATTTTTAAAACAAAAAATAGGATGAATGTATCCAAGATACCAAAAGTGACATCCAGAATTTGATGTCAGATTCAAAAATCACCAGTTGTTAAACCATTAACCACGATATATCACATTCTACAATTGGACTTAAAATGGCGACGCTATACACAAAAAACAAAAAGGGCGGTATTTGGGAGCGTGGTAGAAAAAATGTTTTGGCATTTTTGGAAACCTTAACCATTCTTTAATTTTACGGGGTAACTGGCACAACTTTTTTTTGTTTTTGTATGGAGACCGACCCTCTCTAAGGCACACCCAAGGCGCTTGTTGCAATTGACAGCGATATATGTAAATTTGTAGCCTTTTTAATATCCTTTTTCAAAATCAATATGAACAAGACTGCATCACTAAAAACTGAATGTTGAAAAGGTTTAATAATTACTAAATTGCTAATATATCCACACATACTTAATATATCACGATATTTTTAATTTGAATTTAAAATACATTATTGCAGAGTACATAAATGGAATAAATTTCAATTAAATATAATTTTGGCTTTTTTTTATAAATTTGCATTTTAGACCTCCATAACGCTAACGTTTTTAACTAAAACTCATTAATGCAAACATATCTGCGTTTCATTAGAGCCAAGGTATACTGGTACTAATAGCGTTCATGAGCTATTCAAAAATTTTCGAAACCCCAAAAATAAACAAGTTTGGCGAATTGCCCATATACTTATTTATTTTTTTGACAAAGAAACACAATTTTTCTGAAATTAAAATCTTTACAAATCCTGTTATTATTGAATTGTATTTGCCACTACACAGAAAAAATATATTTTCAAACAAAAAAAAAAAAAAATCAATTATTAATCAAAATTTTAAAACTATTTCAAATATTTTTATAAATAAATTACACAAAGTGGAAATATTCTATAGAAATCTAAAATTCAATTATAATTGAATATGTTATAACATATTATAACATATTCAATTATTTTATTAATTAAAAATCAACCTATGAAAAAACTGTATATTCAGTTATTCAAATTAACACTCATTTCTTTATTTATATTTTGAATAATTTATTAATTGATACAATAAGAAAAATAATTGAAAACCGATATTTTATTTTTAGTAAACAATATTATAAAATTTAAATTTTGATACATTGAATAATTGATACAATTAAAAAGGTAATTGAAATAGTTTTTATTTTTGATAAATCGTTTAATAGACCATATTTTTTCTTTGTACGTTTAGTATTCATAAACAATTTTAAATTAAATTCTTAATAAAATAACCAATACTCTAAAAATACTCAATATTTTTATGTGCATAACAAATCCATAATCTTAATTCATACATTCTTAAACTTATACCAAACTTAGAACATAATTGTAGGCAACAACATACGTGTATCGTAATATAAACTGAAAAATTTAAAAAGAATTTACAATTTTAACGTGAAAGGACGCACTAACATGTACATAAAGAATAAATTCAACATACATAAGTAGATAAATAGTATCATAGATCTATAATTGCAATACATATTGTTCAAAACAATAGATTAACAAAAAATAAAAATAAATATTCTGTATGTATTAATACAGTAAATAACAAAAGCAAATATACATACTTCAATATTATATAGCCAAAAATATAAAAAAATAGATTTTTATATTTTATATATATTCACTGTATAAGAACATGTATCATACCAATACATACACATACATCTTTCAAACAAATAAAATAGTTATATTTTTAATAAAAGAATTATTAATGGCATCTCATTTCATGTTTTATCTTCTTTAAATAAATTGTTCTTTTTTTATTTTAAATTTTACTTTTAACAAAATTATTTTGGGCAAAAACTTGGAAAAAAGTGCATTTGTATAAAAGAAGACACGTTAAATTCAAGCAACATTTTCAAGTTTTTCTTGAATATGGCAAAATAAACGAGAAAAAAATATATAGTCGGTCAAGACCGACCATATGATACCCTACACCATTATGCATCAAAATTCAGGGAGGAGTCTTTTATTAGACTTGGCGCCAATTGTTGACCGATATTCATATTAAGTGTAAAATAAAACATACGAATACAGAATATTACTTCGAAACTAACATTTATATGAATTTATTCATTTTTGGATGATTCCCGAAAAGGGTCCTTATATAGGAGCTATCTTGGTCAATTATGTAACGATCTTCCTGAAATTTGGCACACAGATTTAGACTTATATGGAACTTATATGAGCCAAACTTCATTAAAATATTGCTATATTTTAGGGATTTATGGTCGTTAAACCCCTTTTCCGGGAAGACATTTGCATTGGGTCTAGGTGAAATAATGGACAGATCATAATTTCAATAAGCTTTGTCATTGGACTATAAGTGTGCCAAATTTCATCAATTTATGTTCAAAATTGCGACCTGTAGTTTGATTACAAGGTCTATATGGACGGTCAGACGGACGGAAGGACTCAGAAAGTGAATCTATGCCGACTGGTATAAATTATGGTGGATCTTAGACCAATATTTTTGTGTGTTACAAACACCAGCACAAACGCATAATACCATCCCCACCTATGGTGGTGTAGGGTATAAAAATGGCAAACATACAAATACACATATGTAAACTTATTTTAAACTACTCACACTTATATGCAAATAAATACATGTATAAATTCACAAAAAAGGAGCGAGAAGGAACAGGAGAGAGACAAAATGAAAGATGAAATAAAATAAAAAAAGAAATAATAATATTTTAGTTTATTGCAATGGGCGTGCGACAGATATAATTAATGGTTTGAACATTTGCTACGTAGTTTCCTGTTTTCTGTCTATATTCGTATACAGTACTACAATATCTACAGTTGCTGCCACACATACTCACGATTTCACAACTACCAATATATATTGGTGTGCTATACACTTACTACAACATAAGCAATATACAAATATTTGCTTATTCATGCACAATAGGATGATTTGAATTTTAAGATTTTTAATTTTTTTTATACAAATTGGAAAAGAAAAAATTCAAGTTTATAAATATGAAACAAGCTAGAATGTTATATTCGGCCTGGCCGAATCTATATACCCACCATTATCTTGTTCGAATTTTACGTTATATGGTAGGTGGGCGGTAAAATGGGCGGACCATGCCCATTTTTTGTTTTCGAGTTAACATTGATCTTTGAACTATCTGTACAAAATTTACACGTTTTACGTACATGCTTTTGTTAACGAGATATCAGTAGATGAAGCTAAAACGGACACCCTGTGTTTATAGTATTTAGCCCATAACTTTTTTTAGGATTTTTTTAGGATTTCTTAGTTATTTTGTAAGATCTTCAAAAAGTCATCTGCACTTTTCCAAATTTTAAAACAAACTTTGGCATTAAGTACGTTTCAAACAATTTCGAAACTTTTAAAATTCCTCATATCGTCCCTGCGCTGACTAAATTACCCATGTACTTTTTAAAAAACTGTCTAGTTCTGCAGTTTCTTTATTACTTTGCTAAATTCTTCAAAATTTTCTTCGTTTATGAATAGTTTTAGTAACACAAATTATGTGTTTCTGAAAAATAATGAAATTTTTGGTGCATTTTGGAGAAAATCAACAAAAACTTTACATAAGTAATTTTGTGGAGCAATTTTTTTTAAGATTTGATTGTGGTTTTCTTTTTGAAGGTTATTAACTTCATTTAAATATAAGTTTAAACTATGGAAGATGTTATTAGAAATATCTTGGAACATGCTATTAAACAAAAATATTATTTTTTTATTTTCGATCAACATTATACACAACTTTTAATTTTTGATTAAAAGAAATCCAACATGTAATAGGTAACACTCAGATGTCTTTGATAGTATGGTCTCCCGAGCTTTTTCCTATTCTTTTCATTTTATATATGGTTTTACATAGGTAATTTTGTAAATCCTAAACTAGTCAAGATATCGACAAATGCTTTGGTGGTCATATGTATAACTACACCATTTTTAACAGTAATTTTGAAAAAACTAATTGAAAATTACATTTTCCATTTAAATTTTAGAAAAGATCATTCGAAAATAAGATTTAAATTTTAGAAAAGAACTGTTGAAATTTCTATATTCCATTAATATTTCAGAAAATATTAATTGAAAATTACAATTTCTATATAAAATTTGGAAAAAATCAATTGAAAATTAAGTTATGTATTTAGCATTCAGAAAAGAACAATTGAAATTGAGAAAAATTAATTAAAATTTAGAACATTGAATAAGACTGATTTAAATGATGAAATAATGTCAAGGTCAACTTAATTTATGTTACCTTTCAGCAAATAAGATGTAGAGGTTATATCAAATCCGTCTGGAGTGTAAAGTTTAAATTACTTTACATAAAATGATTCCTTATGCATTCTATATATTATTTCAGTTGAAATTCTGAGTTTAAGGAGTGCGTTCGAAAAAATCTTAACATATATAATATTCAATAACTTGGAAATGGTTGAACTTAGAGTTTTTATTCTTGTTTTATTTAATTGATAATTTATTACAGATCATAGCAAAATATAACCTTTATAGTTCTAACCACTGCTTACGAACTTGTGGACCATTCTTGGTAACCCTTCCGTTAGAGATTTCAGTCACTTTTTTGAAACAGTGTGCACATCTTCTTTTAAAATCTTCGATATTTTGGGACACCTTTTTTATGCTCTTTAATTCACTTTTCACAAGAGCTCAATATCTCTCCACTGGTCTAAGCTATGGACAATTTTGAAAATTGACCTCTCTTGGTACAAAAACTATGTTATTGCTTTGGTACCACTGCAGAGCTTTCTTACCATAGTAACATGATACCAAATGGGTCCAAAAATGTGTGGACACGTTGTGCTCTCTTATGAAAAGAAGAAGTCTTTTTTGCAAATATTCTTTGATGTATATTTTGGTATTTATAGAGCCGAATGTAACAAATGACTTTCCTGTTTTGCCGCAACTGAAAAAAGCTTGTTATACCAAGAATTTTTTAGCAAATTTTTTCTGCTCTTGGGTCCTAAACTTATCTTTAACATTGACACGAGCATTTACAATATAAAAGTTTTGCCACAGAAGCTGCGAAAATTCTGCCAGCACATACGTTTCTTCGTCAATTATACAACTAAATTTTTGGCAGCATTCCTGTTTTAATCTTTTTGGACTTTATATGTTATCACCTATGTATTAGATTTAAATTTTCGCACCAAATAGTCGAAGCACTGAGCTAACCGGGCTGTTTTTCTACCAGATGTGTTTGGAGTTCCTTTCAATATGCTTTTAATTTTCTGGCCTTCCCAATATCATGTGGACCTTTTTTTCTTTCTGAACCAGGTTTTCTACCAATGGTCAAATTCTCCTGATACTGTTAAATAACATTTGAAACAGTTTGACGGCAGAAATTTAATTCTGTGGCCAATTATTTGTAGGATCTATTTGGATTTTTTTTAAATTTTTTAATAATTTGTAGCACGTACATCTTTTTTGTCACTCATTTTGATCAAAATCATGACAAATCAACATAGTTGTTATAAAAATAATAATAACTGAAGTATTTTTCAATGATAACTAGATCAAAAGAAATTTTTAATAATGATTCCGAAAAAAGTTATGAGGCAAAACGTATGTTAAGATTTTTTCGATCGTACACCTTAATTTATTTTTTTCTTAATTTCAATTGTATTTTTCTGAATTTTAAATGGAAAATCTTCTTTTAAATTGTTCTTTTTAAAAATTGAATAAAAAATTCCAACTTAAATTGTTATTTTCAAAATTATAAATGGAAAACTTAATTGTCAAATAATCTTTTCTCAATTCTAAATAAAAAGTCTCACTTTCAATTGATCAATTCTGAAATTTATCATATAAATTTATCATAAATACAGAATATAACAACTGAAATTTATTATATAAATTTCAGTTGTTATATTCTGAAATTAGAAGAGAAATATTATTTTAATATGTTCTTTTCTGAATTATAAATTGAAATGACATTTTCAAAATTTGAATTGGAAAATCTCATTCTCATTTGTTCTTTCCTGAAACTGAATTGAAAAACCTCATTTTAAATTGCTGTTTTCAGAATACCATATGGAATGTTCTCATTTTAACTTAAAAATGGTGTAGTAGGGAATCTAAATGCAGCAATTAAAAAATTTCCAAAATTTTACATATGTAATTCAATCAGTGCAAAGCCGATATATTAAATTTAATTTTTGATTTCAGTTTTCCTTAAAGATATTTCAAAACAGTATTTAAAGTTCTACCATAAGTTAAAGATACTTTTGTCACTGGTTGGGAGATATCCAAAATTAGGTAAGATAACCCATAATTAAAATAAAATTTATATAAATATAAAAAATAGGCATGGAATATCTACCCATGAATTGTCATAATCCTTGAACAATATAAATTTGCACACTTAAGATAATTACAGCCACAATTATTAATTTTATTTTATTTTTAATTAAAGTTAAATTTTACGTTAAAAAATTAAAATAAGTTTTAAACCTTCATAATATTGCACCGGTCTAATGTGCATACGTTACCAAAAACCTAGTCATATTTAAAATAATATACTAACAGTAGTGCTGGAAGTTTTTTGATACATACTACAATTTTTTATGCTTTTGGTTTTCATTCGTTTGAGTGCTGAAAAAAATTATAAATTATATTTGTTAAATTTTCAACTTCATTTTTTTCTCTACTTCTATAGCTTAAAGTTTTTATCACATCTATTTAATTTCCATATGAATGAAGTTTTAAGTAGTATTTAAGAAAAAATCTTTGGATAGAGGTAGTTTCTCTAAATTCTATATATATTTTAAGCTAAAGGTTTAATCAGAACTTTTCTTAAGTCGTAAACAAATGGAGGTAAGTTCAATGTCAACTATTAAAATACTTAAAAATTATAACTTTTTAGTTATTATAGTTTCAGAGATAATAAATTAAAATATTTTTTTTTATATATATAATTTAATAAAACAATATTTTTCAATAATAAAGTTACAAAAACTAATTTTCATACACATTTTTATACCCTACACCACCATATGTATTGGTGGGGTATTATGCGTTTGTGCTGATGTTTGTAACGCAAGTATACCGTTCACCTAAGAATCACGTTCTGAGTCGATTTAACGATGTCCGTCCGTCCGTCTGGCTGTCTGTCCATGTAAACCTTGTGAACAAAGTACAGATCGCAATTTTAAAGATATCTTGATGAAATTTGACACAAACAATTACTTTGATATGATTGGTCCATTACTTCACCTAGCCCCCATACAAATGTCCTCTGGAATAGGGGTTTAATTTTCATAAATGCCTTAAATATAGCAATATTTCAATAAAACTCGCTACAAAGGAGTTTTGTATAAGTATCAATCAAATTTCATCAAGATCGGTCTATAATTGACCATAGCTCCTATATAAATCCCCTCTTCCGAAAATCACTTTAACGTTCATAAATCCCATACGAATGATAGTATCAAGTTAATAATCACAAATAAGTTTTATATAAGTAAAAACAACATTGCCAAATTTTATGAGAATCGGTCCATAATTTAATAGCTTCCATATAAACCCACTTCCGGGAATCGCTCTAAAGTGAATAAAATCATATAGATGTTAGTATCAATGCATTGTTCTGTATTTGTATAATTTATTTTATACGAGCTGTTAACCCGCTACTTTGTTAGCGGACATTTTTTATAAAAAACATACTATAAAATAAATTTAAAATAGGATTTTCGAAAAGTACAAAAAGCATGTTTGATAGGATGCCAGTAAAGTACCAATTTTTAACATCTTTAACATTCGAAAGTTAAAAAATTACCAAAGTATTCCTATTATTATTTTTTAGTATAGAGGAATGTGACTAATAGAGCTTGAGAATTCTCATTCATAAATAACAATATCTCTTTAATATTACATTTCTAATATTAGAATAACGAAAAATAAATATTAGAATAAAGAAGAAGTATTTTAGAATGTGGAAAAAGAACCACAAATCACTTTTAAAGATTCTCATTCACTTAGGACCTTACATCTTCAGTTTTATGTTTCTAGGATGTATATTACAGAACATTCAAAAAGTATTGTTAGAAGAACGAAAAAGAACCACAAAATACTTTTTTATGGATACTCACTCACTTAGAGCCACATAATTTTATATATATATATATATAATTTCATGTTTCTAGGTTAAATATTACAGAAAATGCAAAAAGTACCATTAGAGAAGAAAAAAGTACCACAAAGTTCATCCTCTTGAATTCTTACCCACAGGATGATTCTATGTTTAATGTAATTCAAAATTCATTATTAAGCTTGAATAAAATGTAATTTCCCGTCTTTACCCCCTTTTTGGTACTTTTTTTTACCCATAGAAGTATCAGAAATTGTATTCCAATGAGTTTCTAAATTATAGTGAGATCCCATATTAAAATACGCATATCAATAAATATAAAAAAATGTTTTATGAAAAAAGCACCAAAAATAGATACGATTTTTGACCCCTTAAACGTTCGAATTTCGAAAAAGTACCAAATTTATATTTCTAGTTTTTTGATAAGTTATGAATACGCCATAAATTTTATTTGTATGTTGATTGGTTTCAAAGATACATATGGTGACAAAAAAGTACCAAAATACAGTTTTTACCCGTTTTCTCCCTAAAAGGGCCGATTTTCAAAAAAGTACCAGACACCTGTTTAAATGAATAATGATAACTATTCAACTTTTTTTGTATCATTATTAGTTTGGGTGTTATAGAGTTCCCGATTTTACTCTTTTTTACCCCCTAAACATTAGAATTTCTTAAAATCCCGTCTTAGTGGATCTATACAGAGGGAGACCTACCTACGTTCCAAATTTTGACTCTCTAGCGTCAGCAGTTTGGGCTGTGGGATGATGAATCAGTCAGTCACATTACTCTTTTATATATATAGATATAGTAAAAGTGTTGGTCTACAATTGGCCACAGGTCTCATTTTTAGCTCACACACAATAGTGTGTGGTCGGTCTTGACCGACTATAGTTTCTCATATTTTTTATATTTAATTTTTTTTTTTTCCTAACACTAATGCCAATTTGTGGTTTTATTAACGATTAATTATTCTTAATAAAACCTGTTCGTAGTAATTATTTTTATCAATACGCGCAGTGTGGAGGTTTGAATTTGAAACTTTCAAAAAAAAAAAAAAAAAAACTTATAAATAGAGCTTTGATTTTATAAAAATCAAAACAGCGTAATTTTATGGAACTTCTTAAGTACTATTAGCACATGTTATTGAGAATCCTAAATATTTATCGAAATTTTTGCACAATTTCGTAAATATTTCGTAAATTTTTGCATTTCAAAATTTTGTCATTGACGTGTTATTTATTAATAAATCCGGTTTACGCAATATTTTGAACAATTTCTATGAAAGCAGAATCTGTCAGTAGCGAAAACACAATTTTACAAATATTTATGCCAATTATATGAAAGTTTGTGAAGATGCTATCCCATGTCTGATTTCCTGACATCAAGGAGATATAAATTAAACTGTAGGTAATTTCTTCATCTTTAAAAGTCTGCCCTGTTAATTTAAATTCACTGAATGACAAATTTTCTATAACAAAAACTGCAAAATTTCAAAAATCGAAAGTTTCATTTTTTTCACAGCATAACTTTTCAACGGATAGTAAACCGGATACTTGTTATACAGCAAATTAATTAAGTCTTGTCTTTCAACTGGTTAATGGTTTAAAGCAAAAACGTGTAAATTGTCAGTGCAAAACTAAAATGAATCCAAAAATCCTCAAAGGTTTCAACTCATTTTTTTTAAATTTATTAGTTTTAAATATTTAAAATTTAAAATTAGGAATTTTTAGTTATTTTGTAAGATCTATTAATATCTTAATATCTTAATTTTGAAATTAATTTTGATATTCTAAAAATAATTATCTAGTTTATCAACAATCAACAACTATTTTTAATATAATTTAAAAATTCTATCAAATGTTTATTACTTCAACATAAATTTATACATATTTTTCTTTAACAACTTTAACAAAACGAATAAATTACATAGACATTCTAAGGCATATTTAATTATTTTACCCCTTACATGCCAAACATTTATATCCATAATAATCTAAAGCTATGAAAATTGTTTATCCTAAAAACAGAAGCAAAATACTTGAAACTTTATTAGTTTTAATTAAAAATGCCGAAGGGGCCAGAATCTTTATGAAATGTTTAGCTCACCACAGGTACCAAAAACCAACCAAAACAATTATAAACAATAATTTATAATTATGGGCCAGAGATAAAATTAGAATTAAAAATAGAAACGCATTAAAGGCTAAATAAACACAACAACAAAGAATTAATGTTTAACTAAACGGAGGTCGTTAATAAATACAAAAGGATTTCACAAAACTGTTTAAAATGAATGAATGAATGTCACTTGAAAAGAAAATGAGGTTAAAATCAGTAAAGGTGTGAAATGCTTTTATAAGATTTAAACTAAATTTAAATGAATTTATTAGTATAAAAAATATTAAACACAAGCTTTTTATTATACCTATTTATAACGACAAAAATAAACTAAATTTGTTATATTATTTTATTGTTATACATTATTTAATATTCGTACAAAATGAAATACACATTTTATATTTCTTTTAAAATGCCTCTGCTGTTGAGCTTATTATTTAATTTTTTTTTTAATAATCTAACACAATAGATAACTATAAGGATAGACTGCAAGAGACCAACACAGTAATTTGTTTAGATAAGTCATTAAAACCAAACAACACATTTGGTTCCTCAAATTTCAACTGTTATATGACATACATTTTTTTTATTTTTACTTTTTATAATTTCTTTTTTTTATTATTATTATTATTTTTTTTACAACATGTTATTATGATAACATTACAACAATATAAAAAAATTGCCGCATACAATACAATTTACACATAAAATTACATAAATATATAATAAATATGAAATATATAGGTATGTTGCATGTTGTACATGTCGCATATTTTAAATATGTGTCTGCTGCATGTTCCAATGACAACAGGCTGTAACAATAGTTAGTTACTTACGTATATTATTCTTATAATAGAAAATATAAAAGCTGGATAAAATAATTTGTCAAAACCAAATACAAAAAATAAAAAAAATAAAACTAAATTAAATGACAACAATGGTAGTAAGACATACATAGACAATTATATATCAAAAATTTGACATAAGAATAAATTTGTGATCCCATATCAAATCTGACTGCGACAGAATATGACTAATTTTGACTCAGAACTCTATTCGGTACACAAAATTCTACATGATTTATTGTTGACAACTTCTAGACTAAAGATTGCAGAAGTCTAATCTCAGATAGTCTCATTTAAAGTATATAGAAATGTTTAGAAATGATTATATATTTTATACTTCGAAAGTTCAATGCTCAAATTTTGAAGTATAAAAATAAAGATCTCGAAAATTTACCCATGCAAAATTTTAAGTTGAACACTCATTTATTGTAGGAGTTGCTTAAGTAAAATTTTTTTTTTAAATTTTGTAATTTAAATACTTACACTAGGAAGCATAAATCTGCGTACGAACTATAAGTCAAAAATTTTTGTGGTAATTTCTCTATTATATCTTTAAAGATTTTGATTTTTTAAAGCTCTATATAATAGCCTAAATCCTTGACAATATTATTGTAAAATATTAAGTTTAGAAATATGAATAGATTCGCGGTTTTCCAATAATATTTAAATTAAGGTTCTACAAATATATATCAAAAATCTGCGTACAATATTAAAAAATGAATGTTTTCGCGGATTTTTTAATTTTACATGATTGCATTTGTTGGGTTTCAAATTTCTATTGATTTCTTAATTATTATTAAAAATTTTGCAATATAATTCAAGATGTTTCTTTTTTTGAGTACTTATCAAAATAATAGAGTCTCTTTTACTTAAATCACGCTTTGAAAGCATTTAGGACAAAGATTATTGAATAAAAATTCAGGTCATAATTTATGAAATTTACTAAATTATGAAGATCTATTTAAATTGAAGTGTATTTTTGTTGAGATTGCAAAAAAGATATCATTAAATATTAGACTTTATGCTATAATACCACTAATATAAACTTATGCTTTATTAAAAAATGAAACAAAAAATATGCTCACTGCATAAAAAAAGTGAAAAAAAAAAAAAAAAAAAAAAAAAAAAACAATAGAATTTCTAAAAAAGGTGTATTCTAAGATGATGCTAAATGTGGTTCTCTCTAAATAAGGCTATAACACAACATAGTAAGAAAATCGCATCATGCTATTAACGAAATAGTCCCATTATAAGAAAATCTGGTTATTTTCTATTAATTTATAATGTTTTCTAGATACAACTATACCACGAGAATCAAGAATGTAAACAATATTTTTTATTAATTTTATCTGGAATACTCGTGCTTTATTCGAATTTAATATTTTTGTAAATTTAATAGCTGTTTGTCGCGATTTTTTCACGTATAACATGACCGCATTTAAGTTTTTTCATTAATCCACGTTGTTAATTTCTCCAAAACGTGATTTATGTGAAAAGGACCCTAATAGTTCGGTTAATACTAATTTCTCCTTAGACAGGCAAATGGTTTTCTATTAATATTTCTGAATGTTTTATTCAGCATCCTTACAAAAATTAAATTCATATTTTCAGTAAGAATAAAATAATTTCTTTCTTGATTTATTACGAAAACATCTTTAATTATATTGAAAAATTTGTAACAACAATTAAGTAAATAACAGCAATTTAAAACGCAACAAAATTAATAATATAAAACTGAAAAACCAGCGAAAAATTTAGATTTTTCAATAATGTACTCAGACTTTTGCTGTATAATTATATCACTTTATTTTAATATTATTGAATAACCGCTAATCTATTCACTTTTCTAAAGTTGATGTTTTACTTAAATATTGTTAAAGATTTAAGCTGTAAAAATTACAAAAATCTTAAAGCATATAAGAAAACTTGCGTCAATAATGTCTTTCATATGTTCGTACGCAGACTTCTGCTTCCTAGTGTATGTATAGAAATATTAGTTGTTGTACATTATTACCAAAATGTAAGATAATTATGATAAATTACCTCAAAAAGCCTTCAGATGTTGCATTTTATTTTTTTCGTTTGTTTCGTAATTCCTATAAACTAATTTTTTTTTCTGAAATTGTCAAAATATAAGAAATTGTTTTTGTTTTTCTATTAGTTTTTAAATTATCCTTACCAATAAAACAAAATATTAAAATCAAATAATTTTTTTAATAAAATTATTTATTAAAAAAAAATTCTAGTCATAATTTTTTTTGTGTATGTTTTGTATTTTTTTATACAACATTAGTATTTTTGTATAAAATTTGGTTTCAATTTCCGTGCCCTATTCTTGGCTTCTATTTTTTTTTGCATCATTCAAGCCTGGAACCTTTTAGACTTTATATGTTTTCAACTCTGCATTAGCTTTAACTTTTCGCACCAAATAGTCTGAGCACTTAACCGGGCTGCTTTGCTACCAGATGTGTTTGGAGTTCTTTTCAATACGATTACTATTTTCTTGGCCTTCCCAATACCATGTGGACCTTTTTTTCTTCCCGAACCATGTTTTCTATCAATGGTAAATTTCTCCTAATACTGTGTCATAACCTTGGAAACTGTTTGACTGCAGACATTTAATTCTTTGGCCAATTATTTGTAAGACCAATTTGGATTTTTTTTTTTTTTAATTTTTTAATAATTTATAGTACGTACCTCTATTTCGTCACTCATTTTGATAAAATTCACTACAAATCAACATGGTTGTCATTAAAAATAGTAACTGACATATCTTTCAAAGATAGCCAGATCAAAAAAAAAATTAAATATTGCTTTGGAAAAAAGATATAAGACAAAACGTGTGTTAAGATTTTTTCGATCGCACTCCTTATATAAATTAATAAAATCTTATTATAGAATATGGAAATATAAAAGAAATAAAATATACTCGATTTGAAGTATTAAGCTTATAAAAAAATAAATATTTTAAGTTTAAAAATCTAAAACTATTTTAATTGATGATGCTTTTTTTAAATTTTAAAATAAAACACCATATTTTGCAGGTACTTTTCTTCATCGGAGAACTACTTATTGAGATATATTCGATTTAACATGTTTGGAAATTTTCATATAAAAAATCGATTTTGTTGTAAAATTAAAAACAATTTTGGGTAGAAAATATGAATAAAATAAAGGCCTTTTCCTTAATAGGAGGCCTATTAACTATGATCCTTGGAAAGATTTTTAAAATTTTCAATTGAAAAACTATTTTGGGTAGAATCTATGAGTGATTACAAATAATTTTCTCAATTGGAGGCATATTTCATTTCTTTTTATATAAAAATCAATTATAGGTAGTAAATATGAGTGATCACAAATAAAGGCACCTTTCTCAATTGGAGGCCTATTTACTAAGATATTAAGGATTTAAGATTTTTTAAAAATTTTCATATGTAAATCAATTTTTGATAGAAAATATGAGTGATCTCAATTGGAGCCTTATTTATTGAGATATTAAGGACTTAAATTTGTTTTAATCTTTTATATAAAAATCAATTTTTTGTTGAAAATATGAGCGATCACATATAAAGATTCTTTTCTCAATTGGAGGCATATTTACTGAGATATTAAAGATTTACGATTATTTTTTTTAAACTTTTCATATGAAAATCAATTTTTATTTGAAAATATGTGTGATCACAAATTAAGGATTATCAATTGGAAACCTATTTATCAAAATTTATATGATTTAAAATTTTGCAGTTTTTCATGTTAAAAATCGATCGAGGCACTTTTCTCAATTAGTGGCATATTTACAGACAAATTTACGATATAGTTTTTTTTTTTTAGTCTTTTGGTTGAAGGTAATTTTTTTTGAGAGATATAACAATACAATATAAAGTATCCCGTAGAAAAAAAATTCTTAAGAAGACCCCTCAAACGACAACAATGTGCTGAATATGCGAAAAATATTTTAAAGAATTTTAGTACATCACGCGAAAAAAGGTTTGAGATTTTTTAGTGTTAAATGGAAAAAAATTATAATTTTGTTTCTCTAAAATACGCATATTATGAGGAGTCTTTCTACATCGTAATCCTTAAAAGGCGTTTCCACGGGTCACTCTAATGTGTATGTAAACTCTTACATATTATAATAAAAATCAATTTTTCTCTAAAATGGAATGTTGAATATTTCCTATGTCTCATCAAGTATATATTTACTATTTACTAATTCTTATATATTTGCAATATGCTGTGCAATATAAGTAGTTTTAAAAATTTTTAAAAAAGTTCGTAAAGGATACCTCTTCTCAGTAGCTTAAGTAGCACAAGAATATGTTAATTTTATTTATCAACAAAGATAATAATTATTTTCATTGTAATTATTGTTATTGAGAACAAATAAAAAAAAAATCTGAAAACAAATTAAAATTTATGTTAAACATAGACAACATATTCTGTAAATACATTTTAACCAAACAAAAACAAACACAAAGAAGCACATATGCACACAATTACACTGGATGCCAGACTTTCAGTCAACTCAATTGTATTTGTAATTTATATCAACGTTGTTGTTCTATGTAATTTTTTTTTTTTTATAAATTGACAGAATTATGTAAAAAATTATATAAAAATAATTATAAGTATGTAAGTGTGTTTAAATATTTATAACAATAAAAATTTTTAACATTTTATAATATACATACATATAAACTTTTATAAATTTATATATTCGATATAATTTATTTTCATAAAATAAATAATGTCGTTGATGATGTCGATGCCGATGTAGTCGCTGTCGACGACAACGATGATGATGTTTATCATTATAATTAAGTTATTGTATACGAACATAATAAACTATTTTGTTTATTCACTGCTGTAAAAATTCCTAACTAAATAATAAAATATATTTAAAAATTTTTACGACAAAAATAGCAAATAGTTTTTGTGGCCATTCATAAAAGTTCACTGATCTTTTTTTTTTTTTTTTTTTTTTTTTTTTTTTTGTAGTTGGTTCCTGGTCTTTTGTTGTTTGACGGAAATAAAATGCACAAACATAAATATTTAACGGTACATCTGTATATAGATATTAAAGAGAATGTAATCATTTCTTTTTTAATTTTATTAATACATATAAAATATTTACTATAAAAGAATTTACACATATTTCGTTTCAATATTCGTAGTTATTTCAATAAGCTGATCTATTTTCTTCAGCTGAAGATTTGATACAGGATTTTCAATTATTATTATATCATAAACAACATGTAAAAGGAATGAATTAGTTCATTTAAATAACTGTTTCTACCAATATGTGTAACATGTGTCAGTGAATATTTTTTTCTATATGTGTTGGTCTGTCTGAGCCTGCCTGGCTGTCACTAACATTTTGTGTATAGTTCAAAATCATACTCTATGTTGTATTATATAGTGCTTTTAATCTTCCTATTGGTCTTTTTAAAGTTCACTGACTTCTTCAGCTCAAAAACTGCAAAAAAAAAAAAAAAAATTAAAAAATAATAATGAAAAAGAGCAACATCATACCCACAAAAAAAATTAAAAACTTTTAATGCCTTAAATGCTGTATTGTGTATGTGAACTGACGGACAATGTTGATACTTATACGTATTAATGTCAACAAATTAACAAATTATGCTTTGACAAAAAGTTCTATTTTCTGTTTTTTTTATTCTTGTTGTATATGTTTTACATTAAAGTTCATACACATACAAATGTAGAAGAACAAAACTGAACATTTTACTTAATAAGTCCTTTTGTTGGATGAAATATTTTTTTGACTAACCAACCAACTTCGTTACACAAATTTCAGAAACTATTAAACTTTGTAGGATTGTGTAGCTAAAATCTGTGAGGAGGCTCAGTCACAACGATCCTTTGAAAAATCTAAAAATAATAAAAATCAAACACAAAAGACCAACAAACATAATAGCCCCAACAATACTTCGTAGTCTGTAATATTCGCATATCGTATGCAGAATATAATATTATTTAAAAGTTTTTAAATGTTTTAAAAAACTTAGTTGTACTTAAAAATGTCTAGAGTATTTTTTGGTTACAGCAAAGAAAAACATAGTAAAAAAACTTAAAGTTTTGTAAATACATTAAGTAATAACTTAAGAGCATTAAGTGTCACATTTAAGATAATTTCTTTACTTTTTTTATTTTGTACAAAAAAATTATTAGGTGTGTAGTTATAAAATTTACCTGGTATCAGAAATATATGTGGGCTATATAGAATTTTAAACAAAAAGGAAAATTCCTATGGTTATTTTTAATAGATTTCAAAAAAGAAATAGATATATATACATGAAAATAATAAAACAAAAAAAAAAAAAGAAAAAAAGCTTACAAATGATGAATTTTTGAGGGTTTAGAGAAACTAGTGTGAGCTATAGCTTTGTATACTAAATGATTTATTGTCACGCCTATAGCCCTTGCTATAGTCACGTATATTTTCTTGGTTATAACCTTGACTATAGTCTTGACTATAGCCTTCACTATAGTCTTGACTGTAGCCTAGACTATAGTCTTGACTTTAGCCTTGACTATAATATTGACTATAGTCTTGACTATAGTCTTAACTATATTCTTGACTATATCCTTGACTACAGTTTTGACTGTTATCTTGAATATAGCCTGACTATATACCACTATAGCCTGAAATAAAGTTTTGACTATAGTCTGACTATAGCATTAACTATAGACTTGACTATAGTCACGTATATAGCCTTGACTATAGTCACGTCTATAGCCTTGACTTTAGTCACGTCTATAGCCTTGACTATAGTCACGTCTATAGCCTTGACTATAGTCACGTCTATGACGTTGGCTATAGTGCTACGGTAATATCTTTAATCTTATATAGCCAGGTTTTTCGTTTTTACTATAATTTGGCCTTTAGACTTGACTACATTCTGATCTATATTTTTCACTATAGTCTGTTCTATAGTCTTGACTATAGTCTGGTTTATTGATAGTAGACTGGTCTAGTCTGGTGAAGTGTCTTGACTACTGCCTGTTCTATAATCTTGACCAGTGTTACCGTTTGGCGACTTTAGTCGCCATTTGCCCTTTTTTCAGCCACATGGCCACTTTTTTGGCCCCTTTTTAAAATGGCGACTAAATGGCGACTTTTTAAGATTATGTGCTAAATAACGAAAAATAAAGATGTTTGAAATATATCGACCTATTATATATTCATATCATCAAATAAATTAATAATTTTGAGGTTATTTCATAGTATAGTAATATAAAAAGTGGAGGAGTATTTATAAATGAACTGTTAGTAACTAAACAAAATAATAAAGTTTATGAACAGCTATTTATGTATACCATCATATGCCGAATCTTTTTGGACTGAACTAAAAAACCAAAAAAAATAAAATGATTCAATGAATACTTATATCATAATTTATATTTTTACGTTCCTCAAAGCCATCCCTCGGGGAACGTGTTTCTATTTTTTTTTTATTTTTATTAAATTATCAATAATAAAAAATAGTATGTCTAATAGACTTAAATCAATACTTGTGGATCTATGCGTTTCGTCCTAAATTTGTCTAACGGGGATTTGCAAGAATGGTGTAAGAGTGAAGAACTCGTACTAAAGTACAGAAGTTTTACTAATTAAAAGAGGATTGTATGTTAACTATTTTTGTGAATAAATATTTACTTTTCAATAATAAACATTGTTGTAAAATGATTTTAAATTATTTTGTTATTGATAATTCTGAATATTGAAGTTTTTCTTAAAATACAAAATTGATTGTTGTTATCAAATTAACAAAATTTAAGGACTTTTTTAGGTTTTAAAGCAGTTGGCCCCTTTTTTTTCCAAAAATCCCCTTTTTTGGCGACTTTTTATTTTGAAATCCCCTTTTTTGGACACTTTTTAAAAATTCTCAACGGTAACGCTGATCTTGACTACTGTCTGGTCTACAATCTTGACTGTAGTCTAGTCTACATTATTGACTATAGTGTATTCTGTAGTCTATTCTATATATAGTCTGTTCCGTAGTCTTACCAATAATCTAGTTATAGGCTTGACTATAGTCTGGTCAACAATCTTGGCTATAGCCTCTACTATAGTATTGACTACAGTCATGTCAAATGTCTTGATCATAATCGCATCCGTAATTTCAACTATAGTCACGACTATGGTTGACTGCTCTCAAAGACGTGACCATAGCTAAGACTATGGGCGTGACTATTATTATATCCATAGTCATGTTTATAGTTTAGACTAAAGTAATGTATACAGTTTTCACTATAGTCACATTTATTATCTTGGCCTTAATCACCTCTATAGTCTTGACTATATACAAGTCTATAATGTTGATTACGATATCTTTTGCCTTGACTATAGTCACGTCTATAATATTGACTACGACATCTATTGTCTTGACTATAGTCACGTTTATCGTCTCGACTACAGTCACGACACTACCATCTTATCTATAGTAACGCTGCTTCAGTCATCGGGACTGCAATTAAAACTAGATTCTTGGCTAGTCAAGTCTATAGTTTTGACTATAGTTACGTCTATATTCTTGACTATAGCTATAGTTACGTCTACAGTCTTGGCTATATTATAATCTATAGCTCATTCTTGTAGAGTCTTATTCTTCTATGAACAATTTTTTTTTATTTTAAGGAACGAAATTCTCAAGAATATATTCAATAAATATCTATAAGTTATCTGGGGATACATGGGCAGACGTTCAATTACATATTTTTACTTCAGTGGCTTACCAATAAGGATCCCTAACATATGAAAATCATAAGATTAAAGTATAATTTTTAAAAGTTACAAACGAATTGACAAATCTTTATTTTCCTGTCAGCAGAACAATAATATGCACATATTTTTCACTAACAACTATATACTAGTTATCGACTTTTTAGCTCAATTCTCACATTGGTATTAAATAAATAAATATTCAAATCAGTTGCAAAACCAAAGAAAAAAACACAACAATGAAAGTTATTTTTAATACTAACCATAAATTCCGTTAATACTATGAAAAAAAAATCTCCAAAAAAGAATGCATGACATTTGTAAACATTTGAAACCACAAGTAGTTCGTTAAATAAAATCACAAAAAAATGGAAAAATTGATTTTTTTCATTTTAATTTATTTTTAGCTATAACTGGTTTAAATGAAGTTTTTTTTTTATAACTTTTTTAATACAAATTTTAAAAGCATTTTTATGTCTAAATGTCCAGCATCATCTATTACCAAACGACTGTTTGGCTGATTGACATTCAAAAAACAACTAAAAGTGCAACAAATTTAATGCGGCAGCATTTATTAACTACATTCATTGGAATTTGATACATGAATGAAGAATTGTCAAATGCATAAATGCATGGAAGTAATGTAAAATTTTTTGAGTGAACAAATTTCAATGGTTTTTGTGTGTACATATTTTTACATGGTTAAATTTATGTTATTTTTTGTGGGATATTATTGTATTGTAGACTAGAATCCTTTTTCTTATTTTTTGGGCTTTTACAGTAAACTGCTATTAATTTGTATAGAGAAAGTTATAGTTTTATTAAAAATTGTTTTTTAAAGCGTCTATATTTAAACAAACTTATTTTTTAATATTAGCAAAAAATGTTGCTAAAAGGATTAATTTTAAATATTCTTATAAAAAATTACGTAGACCAAAAACTGCGAAAGATTTGTTTGTATTTAAACAATTGCATTAAATTAAAATTCATATGAACACTTTTACAACCCACTGTCTCTATATGTAATATTTGGATAATTTTAAATGTGTTTTATGTGTATAATTTTTTTGCATGGCTACCAGTATTGCCGTTATTTAAATGCATTTTTCGCAAATATGCAACATAGGATAAAGTATATTATTTTTCTTTTATGCAACACATGTCCACATTAATACAGTAGAAATATTTCAAAAAATTTATTTTTTTTTCTCTTAGTATTTATTTTCGATGCCAACAGTGGCAATCGTGTTGATGTTTCAATATATTTTCATTGAAAAAGGCATCATTGCACAGTGGGGCAGAATCGAAATTTTTTGCAAATAAATCTGTAACTTCTGATCGGCTGGTTAGATTTGCATGAAATTTGGTATATGTATAGCAGAGGAGTGTAAAATGTTATGTATGGAAGGGGGACGGACCCCTCAGGGGCGGAGCTAAAGAGGCTCAATGTTAGGTATCTCTGACATATTAATTTTTTAATCGCTTGACGTATTTTTGTTTCTCGTCCAATATTTTTATACATTATTATAGGCACTGATAATAGATACAAAAAACATGCTTGCATGTCCTATTTATCTCTTATAGTTTTTTAGTTATTTCCATTTGAATTTTTAAGTACCTCAATTTTGCATGTTCTTGGTCCAATTTTATTCATATATATCCTAGTGTTTTTTGTAGCCCTTATCAGTTCCTATAATAATGTATAAGAATATTTGAAATTGGACGAGAAACAAAAATTTGGCAAGCGATTAAAAAATTAATATGTTAGAGATACCCAACTTTGAGCCTCTTTAGCTCCGCCCCTGAGGGGTCTGTTCCGTCCCCCTTCCAAACTTAACATTTCACTCCTCTGCTATACATATACCAAATTTCATGCAAATCCAATTAGCCGATCAGAAGTTACATATTTATTTCCAAAAAATTTCGATTCTGCCCCACTGTGCATTGTAGGCAATTGATATTGTAGAAGCTACAGTTTTCAGAATATAAATGTGTTGTGGTGTACCTGTGTGTGTGTGTGTGTGACTGCTGCTATCAAATTGGTATCAATTTTATATATTGGCTCAACCAAATAAATAAAAAGGGGTAACAAAAATACACGTTAAGTAGCTGTGTTAATGGGCAATTTAAGTTTTGTGCTTGTTTTCCCTTAAAAAAAATATATTTTTTTGTTAGCTTTATTTATAATTACATATGTGTATTTCTTTATGCAAATTTATATTATCAAGGGAATTTTACAAAAAAAAAAAAAAAAAAAAAAAAAATAAACAAAAAAAGAATCCTTATTTTAAATTACTTAAACAATTTCAAAAAGAAAAATTTATTTTCGTATAAAAAAATATCAAATTGTACTTTAAGGAGTAATTCCTTTTCATTAGTTTTATTTTAAGTTATTTTCTTCTGATTTTATTTTATTAGATCTTTTATATAACTTCCGAAATTGTATGAATGATTAAAATATCTGTCAGTTTTAAAATATCTCAGAAACATCTTTTGTATAATAAAAATATTTAAATAAAAAATGTATAAAAATCAAAAATTAAAAATCATCTTGCACATGTTTTTCTAAATAACTATGATTTATTTTCTTAAACTAACTTTTAAATTGAAATTCTTGATTAAAACATTTTTAGAGTAGACATAGTGAGGTTGATAGCAAAATGTTAATTTAGATGAGAGGTTAGACGTTATGTGAAATGTTTTATAAACCATTTTTCTTCATTGCTCTCAATTTAGAAAAAAAAAACTAAATTATTTGAAAGAAAATAATAATATTATTCTAACAATTTTATATATTAATAAAAAAATGCTTTTGAATTCCTATAGATGATTTACTTATCTACAATTTTGTCTATCTTTTCTTTTTTAGTTTATTTTTGTCAAACAAAACAATTCACTCTACATGCTCTCCTTAAATTAACGATACTAATAACAAATTTTAACTGCAAGGAAAAATTGTTGATCTTTGGTATTTTTGTAGAGTTTATTTCAGTTTTTCATTGGTTTTCATTACTTAACAATTGCTGGCAACAACTAGGATAAAAATTTAGTTGTCAACAAATTTTATCCCAAGATAACACAGCCAATACTCGGCAATAAATGAAACAAAAAAATAAACTACACAGCAAAATTTTTTAACACATTGTTAAAGAAGCAACAAAAAAAAAACACGGACAGAAATAAATTCGTACATAAAATCACAACATTTGCAATATATTCGAATAAATATAAGAAAAAAAAAAAGAAGAGTATTAAAAAAAAAAAACTCACGACACAAAAACATGTTATGATGTGTGAAAAGAAAATGTTATTGTTAACAAAGAAATTGCTGCTATCGGTTAAAATAACAACAAAACAAAAAACATTGAAAAAATAAATAAAAACGATACAAAAATATAGACACAATATCGGAATAAACAAAAACATACAACTACTTGTGCAAAAAAAGGAAATAACGGAGTAATAAAGATATAAAAAATACACTCTCTCGCATCCTTACCACACACTCACAAACAAAAGCATAAATAAAAAAAATAAAAAATAAACAGACATACATGAGAATATATAAGAATATTTATGTGGTTGTTGTAGTGTTTACGATTTTTAAGGGTTAAACCAACAAACCATAAAGCACCGAGGACAAATAATGGAACTTATGTATGAGCTATAATGGCCCAACGGCAGTTTTTTGCGGAGAAACAAATGAAGGGATAAAAAAAATGGAAAAAATAAAAAAGATGTCAATGCAAAGGCATGAACGCATCAAAATCGATTCTGAACTATAAAATTTTTGGAACACAAAACATTTGGGGAGTTTCATATGAAAAGGATATGTTTTAAATTAGCCGTATTTAATCAAGGATTTATTGAAGTAGGATAACGCGGAAACATTAAGTTCTTAAGTGAGGAAGTGTCTGCAACTTTGTTACAATTGATTTTTTATTAAATAAGTTTTTTAGAGTTTTATTGTTATTTGTGTTTCTATTATTTTAATTTGGGTTATATCTTAAATTAACTCATAAAACTTTTGCAACTAACTCGTAAATATTTATTCAGGAGCATATAAATATTCTTTTGATTCCAGTTATTATTATTATTTTTTTTTTATAAAAACTTTTTGGAATTTATATTTCATGATAAAAGAAAATATGGTCCGATTGGGCTTTTAAAATTTAGAACAAATCGCAATAATGCTTTTACTACTTTTAACTTTTAAGCTTTGGCAATTGTTAATAAATAGTATTGTGTTTTTGAAACGATTTTGTTCCAAAATTTTTTATTTCTGATTTATTTTTTCAATGGTAAGGGATCAGTTTATTTAGATACTCATGATTTTGGAGTATTTATTCACTAAATAATTTTTTAATTAAAAAAACAATCAGTTTACAGCAAATATTGAAAAATACATATCATAGAACGATTTGTCTGAATTGGTTCAGATATATAACAAAAACATATAACTCAAATTACCTTCAAAATACTTACATAATTTTTTAATCTGGTAACTATAATTTTTTTATGATTTTTTGAAAAACTTTATTTTTTCCAAACAAAAGACTTATTTATTATTTTTTTATTTATCTGAAACCACTTTGGTGTAAAAAAAGAAAATTTAAAAAGGTCATAAAACAAAAATTTTGCGTACCAGCGAAAAATCTTTTGGAGGGTTAATTGCATATATCATGAGCTATCAATTGCAGATGGAATGATACCGCCCCCTCAATTAGTGTTATATTTTGTAAAATATTTCGAGCAAGGCGTTCCAAGATTTTCGGATTTTGGACACTGATATTTTATCCAGGACGTAGCTAGAATCTGAACTGCATTTTTGAGATTGAAGTTTTTTAGTTTGAGCTCCAAATTTGTTCCCTTTTCGCCAAGCAAGTGGGTGAGCTGTGGTTTTTTATAATTTAATTTGACCAAGTTGATAACATTTTGATCTAAAGGTTGAATAAGCGCAGTGCAATTGGGTGATAGATTCATTGCTATAATTAAACCGTCATTACTTTTTAGTTTCTCAACTGAGTGACACGTCGCGTTATCTAAAAGCAAAACTGCTTTTTGCGGCAGACCTTCTGAAGCCAAAAATTCTCGGACCTAAAAAATGTTTACTTATGAACAACTTACTTTTACTAATTGGTGAAAATTAACTTACGTGGGGACAAATTCGTGATAGAACCAGTCCTTGAATATAAATGATGTCATCCAGGCGTTATTACAGGAGTTGTATATTACAGGATTATTGAAAAAGCATTTAAAGGCGCGTGGGTTTTTCGATTTTCCAACAACCAATAATTTCAGTTTGTCTGTGCCATTTGCATTTGAACAGGGCAAACAAGTTATTCGCTCTTTACATATTTTTTTTCCGGGAGCCGTTTTCTCATTATATGTAAAAGAATGTGATATGGAAGCATCCTATAATATAAACCGGATTCGTCGGCCTTGTAGATTTGGTGAAGAGTAAACCAATGCTCATCAACGTAATCCTTAAACTCTTTCAAAAATGGATCAATAAGATGAGGTTTCGAAGACAATTTCTCACTCATAATTTTTAAAAATCTAATTTCTTCAACCATCCTTCACTGTCATAGAAACCTGAATTGGCTTGATAAATTTTGGAATACAAATGACTTGCTTTTGATCGTAAAATCGCTACTGATATTGGAAAATTTTTTCCCTTTGTTTTACAAACGACTTATAAAGCATTTTTTCCATTCTTGGGTACTAAGCATTCTTTAAGGTGCAACGTTTTCCAGGGCCATTTTCTGTTGTACATACGAACTTTTTTAATGAATTTTCTTACTTTATAATGCGGTAGAAAGAAGACTTAAGCAACTTGTAATTCACACAAATTGAATTTATGGAATCTCCAGTTTTAATTTTTTTTTTTAAATCTCTAATTTTTGAGAAATCGTTGGCTTTGAAATATGTTGAATTTTTCCCATATTAAGAGATGTATTTACATAACAAATGACACGAATAAACTGACAAAATTGAAGATCAAAATCATCAAAAAGATTAATATACCAAAAGACGGGGATTTCGCTTTTTTTGGTTATAGACATTGTAATCAAATTAAAAAAAAAAAAAAAAAAGATAAAAGTCGCGAAAAAGGTCGCGATAATAGGTAGTAGCGAATACCGAGCTTGTATTGCATTAAAATTTTGTGAGTTTCTAAAAATCTGTTTAAAACTTTACTAATATTTTTAATAAAAAAGTAAGCAAATTTTTTAATATGGAATCCATATATGGGCGCAATTATTTTTACGTTTATACTCGCTAATACAACTTGCAAAGAAATAATTCACTGTTTATATGCAAATTGCACAAAGAAATATATTTCCTTATTTATCGTACCAGATGGCAAAAATTAAACTATTACCATCGAAAACTCTATGAACGTAAAAGGAATTGGCAACGCTGTACGTTTTATTTGCAATTAGCTTCACTAATCACGATTATTTTTCGTAAGTTACTAACTTACAAATATAATACTAACTCACTGTTTATACAGCAAAATTTTAATATCGCAATATTTTTAATTGGGAGTAAATGGTGCATATAAACTTAATATATATAAACTGTAAAATAAGCATTTATATGTTTAAAGAGAAATATATTAATACATACATATGAGTAATTTAATTGTACCTACCGAATATGTCGTTATTTACCAATAAATAATTCAATAGGAAATAAGGATGAAAAAGTCAATTCGGTTCAACGAAATGAAATAATTGGTACATGCAACTGAAAAGTATAACACAAAATTCGGTTCCCAAAACCAATTATAATAATGCGACAAAAATATGTCATTTTTTAATTTTTTACATTTTACAAATGTTTAATAAAAAAATAAAAAATTTTAACATTAATATACTATTTTTTATAATACTTTGTATGGACTTCTTCTAGTAAATTAATTAGGATCCTCTATGATATTTTTCAATTTTTTAAATGTCAGTTAAAATCTATCGAATAATTTTTTGGGAATACCGGATTAGGTTTACTTTTGTGTAAGCGATTTGTTTATTTTCGTAATCAATTGTTAATTTCTGCCACGATAAATTCTATTTCTATACAAATACTTTCTAATTTACATCATTATTTCGATTGCAACAACGAATAGTTGATACTGAAAGGAATTTATAACACATTTAATTTGGTTGAGTCTGCTGATTCTGTTATACATGTTTTAATAAAGGTTTGTATTGGTTATGTAAACAAATTTTATAATCCTAGGAACATTATTTCCATTATATTTATATAAAAACGGTTTTCATTATAGAAATTCTCCAGTGTTTTTAAATTTTAATAATAATAACTAAAATACTGTATATAACATTGCATTTCGGTAATTATAACCATCTTCCAACTATTTATTTTTCTGTGTGTATGAAACATATATTTTATTTTTAGCTGGGTATGCAATAGTGTCCCGAGAATAGCATTTTTCGGGATTTTGATGTAGGAACACCCCTCAAACGATGCGTAGAAATCAGCTGAATATGGGAAAAATATTAAAAAATTTTTAAAATTGCTTTTCAGTTCCCTACCAGCGATTTTAAAATCATGGGTCCCATACATTTTGGTCAACAAAAAAGTTTCGATTTTTTAATCGAAATGGGTATCAAAAAATTGGTAATTTATGCTGGTTATGGAAAAAATATTTTAAAAAATTTTCCAATGGGATTTTCGTTCGCTAGAATACTTTTTAAGGTATTTTCATGAACAATTTTTTAAAAAATCTGGAAAATTACATATTATCAACAGTTCCTACTACAATGCATTTTTGCATTTTTTGAAAGAAACAAAATTATAAAATTCTTATCTATTTATTTAAGAAAAATATTGAATTTTTTTTTTGCACGGTGTACTAAAATAACGGGTTATGGACTAAAATTTTTGCGAACATTTTTTAAAATATTTTTCTATAAAATTCTATAATAAAACTACGAATTTTTTGATACCAATTTCAAGACTAAACTCAATACTATTTTTTGAACGAAATGTTCTAGACCCGTGACATTCAATCGCTGGTAGGGAACTGAAGATCAATTTAAATTTTTTTTAAATATTTTTCCCATATTCAGCTAATTTTTACGCATCGTTTGAGGGGTGTTCTTACAAAATTTTTGTCTACTGGACACTCTAGTATGCAAATAATAATTTTAAAATTAATAATTTTTTAAATAAAAATGTATGTAATTATAAGCTTCGAAGAGTATAATTTGTTGGAGATTATACTTAGATTCACAACATTTAAAGGCCTGTTAATCTGTTGAACAATTTTTTTCAATTTCTATCTTTTACTATTATACTACTATTATACTATTATACTAATTGACTTGTTTTTTCATATATTTCAAAGCCAGAAAACATCTCGATTCGAGTTGTTTAATTATTTAACACAATAAAAACATACTAAATTTTCATACAGGGAAGAAATTTTTAGTATTTGTAGTACATAGAAAATTTTTGAAAAAAGAATTTGTAAAAATTGTCAAACAGTTTTAAAACAAAAAATAAAAAATTATGAATGAAATTTATATTTTCTCATAAATTTATTTTTTGAAAAAAATTTTTTTTTTAATTCGAAAGTGTCTGTGTGTGAAATTTTTATTTAAATTTAAATTTTTAAAAGAAAAAACTCAATAAAATAATATGTGAAAAGTGATGTCTAAACTCTTTGTGTCTTTTAAAAAACAAGTCGAAAACTAATGTATGTGAACATAATATTAGATACACAAAAAATATACTGTGAGCGTCAAAAAAAGTAAACAGCTCATTCCCTTTTAAACGAAGCGTTATGAGAAGTAGATAAATAATGACATAAAAAAAGTGATATGCCAAAATTATTTGGTAATTAAGTAGGAATTGAACTCATAAAAAAATTTGCGAAAATAAATCGGAATAACGATATTTAAAATATATACAAATTTTTACGCTTCAAAAAAAAGTAAACACTTGCACCTTTCTTTTATAAAAAAGTCAGAAAATTTTGAAAAATGAGAGAAAATCTTATATTTTTTTTAGTCTAGGTTTCAGGGAAGGACCAAATTATAATCTTAAATGTGTTTATTGCTTTAAAACGAAGTAAAAAGGTGATTGTTTAACAATAGAAAAACAAACTCCAATTCAAACTCGAAAATGATATCAGATTTATATGAAAAAGAAAATATCCTTGCGAAAAATTGCAAATTTTTTTCAAGGAATTATTGCAGAATAATATATAAATATACCAAGCATCATACCGCACATAATTATCCTCTGGCAAAACGATCAAATCATTTACAGACACAAAGAAAAAAGCTATAGTTTGCGAAGTCAAAGAAAATCCTTCTTCTAGTACCTTAAACAAATGTGAGAATGTAATGTTATTTTGCGCTTATTATTTTACGGCTTGTACCATTTTAGGAACACTACACAAAAAAGACTTTCATAGAATAACACCACGTAAAAACACTACATGTCGTAAGCCAGACAAACTAAATGTATGAATCTCGCCCAAAAGTATACAAATTAGTGTTTAAGCCTTCCAAGAAACCGTTTTACTCAATGACGAAAGTAAATTTAAATATTTGGCGCCAAAAAAGCACGAAAAATATTGCAAAGATGGAATGAAGGCGTAAATGCCACATGTGTGGTTGAGAAATCAGCCACAGCCTGGAGGCTTCAGTAATTTCATATTTATAAAATCGACAATGAAATAGAAGATTATATAAATATTTTTAAAATAATATGGATCCTAGTGTGCAAAAATTTAGCTTATTGCACAACTACTTATTCCAAAATGACAAAGATCTCAAGCATTTTTCCTGAATTATGAGGAACGGTTGCTTTATCGTACTCCCAAATCTATTTGTAATGCTTTGAAGTCCTTAGACTTTAATCCACTCGGGTATTTGTTGGATCATATTTGCAAAAAATTAGAAAAAGAACCATTATTTGCAGTCATCAACTCTAGCTGGCATTATAGAAAGAGTAACCCAAAATATCACCGTATTTTGCCAAAAAAAAACTTGTCGACTAGTTGCCTAGGGTATTAAAGGATGTAATAAAGTCAAATAGAAAACATACAAAGTATTAAATATATATATATTTTTTTGCATTTAATTATAAAACTGTTTACTTTTTTTTGACGCCTAAAAAAAGACATTTATTCACAAAAATTGCATTATTTTTTAATGTGCTGGTGTTTTTAAATTTTTTTTTTCCTAGGGCTCATTAAAAATTACGGTAGAATAAAATTAAGATTTATTTTTGCGGGAATAAGCAAATTCCGAAGCGCATATAACTTTTACTTCAATATTTACAAAGTTGTTTACACAAAATGATAAATATCTTTCAAATTATTTATGATATAAGATTACTGAGATGTCATATTAAAGTTATCAAAGTTACCTTTAATATGACGTATAACATGACTTTTCTGCACATCAAAATGGTCCATATATCGCGGGTAAATATCTCAAAAAATGGTTCTTTTAAAAATTTAAAAAAATATATATGTTAATGGTGAAAATGGCATTGTGGAACTCATAATATTTTATGAACTATTACAAAAAATGTCATAATAAATACGAAATAATTATTTCAATTTGTATTGTTTTGTTAAAAATAAAACAGAAAAATAGCCGATTGCTTCCATAAATCATCGGAATTTAATGAATGAATGCTATACATCATATTAAAGGTATCAAAATTACATATCTTTAATATGAAAGTCGATTAAAATATCATGTTAATGATCACTTGATATAATTGATATAGTTTACTGCTTAATTTCACTACTAGCATCCATATAAAATCTATGAACCCAAAAATGAGTTAAAAAAAAAAAAAAAAATGAAGCATCACAATTTTCACTTTAATAGAAACAATAAAAATGTATTTCGGGAAAATATTTTTATTACGAATTTCATAAAATTCACTTGGAAAGAAGTCATGTGTCTAATTTCATTAAGATATCTTGCAAATTGTAAACTATTGTTTTATTTGAACGGATGGACTGACAGACACCACTAGATCGGTTCAGTAAAATATTTAATGTCAAATTAAACACTTGAGGGTGGCTAAATAACTTTGCTTTTGTACGTTAAAAGCATTATTGAAAATATCATGCGCATCTTATAATTCTGCAGATCATATATTTTCAAGAATACCAATATCTTGTTAATAAAACTTACGATTTAGTTAACCCATTTCTTACCACTACCCGATCCCGTTAAGATAAATTAATAAAATTTGGTATGGGGTCTATTTTAGGATTGTGATCCAGAGATTTGTGATCCTAACTATTTTAGTTTCCGAGATATCGGGTGTTGCGAAAACCCATCAATGGTCAATTAGGGGTATGTTGTTTCGCTCATATAAGAAGTAGACGTTTAAACAAATTGTATGGAAAAAATAGTTTTATTTGTCATTTAAATTTAGTTTTGTGATTATTTTACAAATTGTTATGTTAAATATGTTAAGTGTGAATAAAACAAAATTTAAGTTGGACCATTCCAATTGAAATTTAAGGCAACTAAATTAAGACGTAAAAACGTTAAATAACTTACGGTGTAAAACAAAATAATTTCATATAATATCATAGTAAAATAATAAAGTACTCGCACATCTACAAAAACAAAAATTGCTTGTATTTTGTTAGTGTAAAACTACTGCCCACAATGTCAAAATGCTTTGAACGGAAAAATGAGAGAACGAAAGAGAGCAAGAGAAAAAAAACCCAAAAAAAATTTACATGTGAACACAAAAACAATTTGACAGTACCGCGAGGTTTGCCAATGAAAAAATTGTAAAACAGCTGTTCTTACGAGTATACTTTATAATTATACTATGATATAATATATAAAATAGATTATATATTAAATAAAATATGTTACACGTTAAAGCATTTGAAATATAATGTACATTGCATTCGATTATCAGTTTGCGCATCATCTCATTTAGGATTTCAATACGGTGGTCAGGAATGCATTTTGGTCCTTCGAACAGGCTGTCTAACCACGTTGTGCTTCAAACACAAATGTTACGTAAATCGATTCTGTTATTCTTTCAGAATAATCCTTAATTTGTAAAATCGTAAATCCTGTTGCTCATAATATGATGCATTCCAATTGAAACAGGATTTGAAAATTTGGGTATGTACCAATTTTCAAATAACTAAGAAACAAATTTGTTTGCTTTCATTTATCCATGCACATATATTCACAGATTTTTCTTTTCTTATACCTGAATATCCTTGGAGATTTTATTTTGTTTATATTTTTATATCCTCTTAATCTCATTTAATTGAAAACCCAAAATGAACTATCACTTTGAGTAGGGAGCATTGCCTTTTACAGAAAAAGGCTGTTCGAAAATTATGAAATTTTCCCTATTCACATTGTTTAATATTTTAAATAAACAATAATAAAGTGTAATCATAAAAATTGCAAATATTATGTTTTTCTTTAGCAAATTTTATGACCTTTAAATAATATCTATTATCCCTTTTTTAAGACAATTGAAAAAATTTAGCAATAAATTACATAATTTTATTGGTTTCATTAATCAGTTTTCGTAATTTTTCAGGTAACTCCTTGAGATTTTGTGATCGTATTCAATATAATAGCGTCCTTAACAAAATACTCTTCATATTCAGGTAGCGTTGATCGTTTGGAAATTCTTTTTCTTACATTTGTTCTCAATGATTGTAGAAAATATAACCACTTGTAATTTGCTGACAATTGGTTATTTTTTACTACATAAGTCATAAATAATGCACAGTGATCCCAAAACGAAATTTTTTGGAAATAATTCTTGAACTTTAGAACTGCTAGATGTATTTAAATGAAATTTTACAGGACAGGTTCTTGGTGGGTCTGGGGGACGAGGGGTGGACCTCCAAAATTGGTCACCTCGGGTATGAAAATTTTTAAAAAAATTGCCAAAATTTGATTTATGATTTGACTCAAAAAGAATTTTGCACATAGATAGTCCTTATAATTCTCTACAAAAAATACGCTCACATGTGTGGGTTATCTCTTTTACTTTAAGAGATATTTGGACCAAAGTAAAATTTTGACCCATTTTTGGACATGTTCTTTTAATGTTTTTTGAACTTTGCGGGCACAATTTTAGTTCCACAATTTTCCTAAAATATTCTCTGGATTTTGTACAAAATTATAAAAAATTCTTGTGCAAGGATCATATACCTGTGTGGTTAAGATAAAAAGCTATATTATTTTGAAGTTGAAAATTTGAAATAAATTGTGGTTTTTTGTGATTTTTTTTCCAAAAAGGTGGTAACATTTTTTCACTTAAAAATCCATTATTTTCCTCTGGACCATAAATTTTTTTTCATGTTTCTAAAATAAAACTTATCATAAATGCATGTAAAACAAATGCGAGGCCAATTGGGGTAACAGTCTCCCCTATCTAGCCCTATCAGAATTTCGTTAATTTTAATTTTTGTGTTTTTAGTTTTTTGTATAGCACAAAAATGTCAAAGCTGATATTAAAACAAAAATACCTTTAAAAGTTACCTCCATATACAATACACAAAAATTATTTAAGATGCCACGCCTCCTATAACGACAGGGTAACCATTTTACTGAAAAAAGTAAATTTTTGAAGCAAGTTTTCCCCGAACTGGAGTTTTGGGTATTTCGAAGTAAGAAAATGGGAATCTATTTACTTTTTTCTTTTAACGACAAAATTTTTTATACTATACTTAAATTTCATAATGATAGCTGAATTAATGTAGATTTATTTTAAGTTCAAATATTAAATTTTTTTTAAAGATAACACTAAATACAAAAAATTGTCGTTTTTTGATCAATTCAATGAAAAAGTTTAGTTGGGATACTTTATTATTTATACATTATTATTTTTCAAGTAATAACCTTTCCAACGATACCAAATACTTGCACAAATACTTTACACAATCCCGCAAAATTTGCACATTTTCCTTCAATTTCTATGGTAAATGTCTGCTGAAGCATTCAATACACATAAGTGCACAGCAGTTTCAACGTTTTTTTTTTTTTTTTTAAATAACTTTGTTTAACTTTTGAATAGTTCAATATATTTCAATGAAATTTCACATAGTAATTACTGAGGTAATTTCCAACTGTTATAGAGGAGCACAAGTTTCTAGGTGGTCTTGGGGCAGGAGGGAGGGCCGCCGAAATGGGTCACCTCGGATATTATATAAGAAATAATTAAAAGAGTTGACCACTTTCGGAGGTTCTCCTCCTGCCCACAGACCAGCTACAAACTTGTAATCTTTAAAAATATTTTGAAAAATATTTCAGTAATAACTATTTTAAATTTCATTGAAATATTTTGAACGGTTCAAAAGTTAGACAAATATTATTTAAAAGAACACATTGAAACTACTGTGCACTTATCTACATATGTATATTTCAACGTGTTTTTTAAATAATTTCGTTTAACTTTTGAACGCAGGTATATGAAATTGTTTAGAATTTTGTGCAGAATCCAGGGAATATTTTAGAAAAATTTTAGAATTCAAATTGTTCCCGCCAAGTTCAAAAAACTTTAAAAAAAACATGTCAAAAAATGGGTCAAAATTTTACTTTCGTTCAAATATCTTAAAGTAAAAGAGATAACCCATATATGTAAGCATATTTTTTGTAGAGAATTATAAGGACTATCTATGTGCAATATTTTTTTTGAGTCAAATCATAAATCAAATTATGGCGATTTTTTAAAAAATTTTCATACCCGAGGTGACCAATTTTGGACGTCCACCGCTCGTCCACAAGACCTACTAAGTACCTATCCTCCTCCAAATAAATTAGCATACATCTCTGGATTGTCCGTGTAAAACTTCATTTAAATACTTCCAGCAGTTCTAAAGTTACAAAATTATTTCCAAAAAATTTCGTTTTGGGACCACTGTGTAATGTAGAATACAACTTTTATAAGGCTATAGTAAAAAATTCTATTACACATGAAGTCTTAATTCAAAAAATTCTATATTCGTTCATCTAAAAAGGTTTTCTTAATTATTTTGCGTAATTTTAACATACTATATTACCTTAAAAATTTCCATATTTTCAGTGCGCCACCTGTAGCTAAATCACACTACACCTAACACCAATTTTTGGGAGCTTAGTGTTTTTATCTCCCTAAATTATTTGTCAACAAGTGAATAGTTTCACATTTTTTGATATCTTGGCTATCGTTTGAAAGGTTATTCAAGATATTTTATAAAATTTTTCGAATGAATTTTCAAATTTTAAAAAAGGTCTATTTTATAGACTTTTTTTTTTTTTTTGATCCGCTCTACCGGAGGTAAAAATTCATCGGAATTAATTTTTTCTCTCAATTTATTTAGTTAACATTCCAAGCTAAATGTACATACATGTATATAAAACATTATCATTAATTTTAAACTAAATTAGTTACGGTATAGGTAAAGTTACTTATGCGAAAACGCAGCAGTGGTTGGAAATGGGTTAATGCCGCTAATTCCATTTTTTTGACCCAATGTAGATTAGAGGCTTTCAAATTTTTTATTTAAATGTAAAAAAAATCTTAATAGAACTTTTGTATTTAAATTTACTTCTTCTCATTACAGAACAACCCATATTAGTAGAGTTTTTCATCACATACCCAAAAAATTATAGCATAACAAAATTTTTTCTTAACACATAACAAGGACATCTTTCCTCTTTTTATAGTTTTTTATTAGAAAATATGTAAAAATTCCCACTATTAAATGCTTACATAGGCAAACAATTTTCAATTTCTTAGGCTAATAATATTTATTTCTTTTTCAGTAACATTTCCCTGTGATTGTATACCTAAGTTATGTTTGAAGAACATGATATATTGAATCAGTATAGAGTTGAATTTAGGTGACGTTTGAGCTGCAACTACATACTGTAGTAAGATTGTGTATGTAATGTATTAATTACGTATGTGTGTGTTTATATAAGCAAAATGAATTGTAATTGTTCATAAACATTTGTAGTGTTGTATTTACCAATTGCTTTAAGGTTTACAAAATATTTACATGTTCTCCCCTTAAAATTTCAAGCAATTGATAACAACTGTCTACTGGGAACGAAATATTGCATTTACTAATACAACTAGGTTTCTGTAAATTTAAACATTTCCTTAAAACAAGTTTATAAAGGAAGAATATTTTAATGCTACGTATTTGATATAAAGTAGCAGCAAATGGAGCTTCAAAATCTGCAGTAAAATATCATGAAAAATCACATGCTATGAGTTATTTCCTATTTCAGTTTTGCTGTTGGGAAAAATAAACAAATTTTAATTTATGATTTTAAAATAGTTATACAGATTTTGTTTGCGATGAAAATGCAGCTATATATCAGGTCTGATCCTTAGCAATTAAATAAAAAAGTCATTTTAAGGAACCACAAGTCACTTTAGAAACCCAGGCAAAATTCTTAAGTACTGCTGAATTCAAACCAGAAGGAACAAGAAATAACTTTGGAAAGCAAGCTAAAATTCTTAAGGACTATTGAAATTTGAAATTCGCTTAATATTTTTGGATATTTGGATTAAAATGTTATTAATATAATTATTTAGATACTATTTTTAATGTTCTAAAGATTGAAATGTCTCATGAATTCTTTTCCCTCATGATCAAAATATTAAAAATATTTATGATAATTTTCTTATCGTTTTCTTATTACTTTTAAATTCCTAACAAATTAAGAGACTTTCTAAAGATTTTTATTAATCTTACAGATAAAACTTTATATATACGTAAATTACATAAATATGCACACGAAATTCATATTTGCAGGTAAAAATTAAGTTTGATAAAACTTCCAACAAATTTTCAAAATATTTAAATTTTGTTTTATATATTTTCATATGGTTTTAGCAAGAATTTTTTAACTTAAAACATAACATAATAAATATTTAACCATATAAAAAATTAAAAAAAAAAACGGGAAAACTTTAACTTTATTTTCTATGTACTACCATGCCCGTGAGGTTAAAAGTTCACTTGCAAACAAAAAATATGGAAGATTGCTGTATACACAAAATACCAACATAATAAACTTAACATACACACATAAACTTCATACCAATACAACTGCACACACATTCTAACACATACATACACATACTAATTTAAAAAGCGAGGCATACAATTTGAAAACATTTTAAGTGACATAAACATTGTTCGTGTGATGCTTATCTTGACCGCACATCAAAATTGTTTGGTTTGTTGTTTTTCATGATTTTGTTGTTGTCTATGTTCTGCAGCATTTATGCTGACCATAAAAAGCAGCATTAACAATAAAAGTTTTTTTGCTTTTACTATATGAGAGGAAAGAGAGCAACAGAAAAAGTAGAGTAACAAGAAAAAACTACTAGAGAATTCATTCCTTTGTGTAAATGAAAAATTTTTTCTTTTGTTTTAAATAAAGTTTAACTAAAGAAGTTGATACCTGCAGGTGTAAGTAGAAAACACAAACTAGGATAAAAGCAAAGAAACAAAAAATAAAATATTTACCAAAAAAAATAATAATAAAAAAAAATAACAGCATTACAAAGCTAACGAACAAGAAATAAAAATGGAGTTTAACTGAGAAATGTTGTACATGTTATCTTACTTAAGAAAGAATAATTTTTATACCAGACGAATAAACTTCCTAACGAATTATGTTTATAAAAACCGAATACGTTTCGTAGTGGGAAAACTGCTAGCTGCCCTCAAAAATTGAAACGAAAATTTTATTTGCTAAAATATAAACAAGCATATATAGAATATAACATTCGGCTCTGCCGAATCTATATACCCACCATCAACTTTTTAAAATTTTATGTTATATGGGAGGTGGGTGGTAAAGTGGGCGGACCACGCCCATTTCTTGTTTCCGAGTTTACATTGAACTATTTGAATAAAATTTCGTTGAGGTTTCACCTTATATGGGAGTTTTTCCAAGTTTATATCAACCCTCAAACTATTTATAAAAAATTTCGTTGTCGTACACGATTTTGTTTAAGAGATATCAGCAGAAAAGTATGAAACGGTTTTCTAGTTATTAGCCCATAACTTTTTCATTTATTAACCGATTTTGCCTATTTTCAATACCAAACAAACCTTATATAAGGTAAATATTAATGCCAAATTTCGTCTCCCTATGTTGTTCGAGCCATATCCTGCTTTCAACAGACATACAGACGGACGGAAATAGCTAGATCGACTCAGAATCTAACCAGAACCCAGGGAATATATACTTTGTAGGATCTTAAATGATTCCTTCGACATGTTATAGACGAAATGACAAAATCATATACCCCCCATCTTTTTGTTGGTGGATATAGAAAGGCAATTTTAGATGCTAATGAAGCACAAAAAAGTGAAAATTTCAAATCATAATTTTTAAAATAACTTGGATGGATATACCATATAAAATATATGGAAATGTATGTATGTTCCACCATTTTCTTAATTTTAATTAAACTACTTTATATAGAAGAAACATTGAATTATATACATTTAAATATTATACAATTATCCAATCATTACACTAGTTTCAAGTTGACCGGGAGCTTAGAGACTGTATCGGTCACATGCCAGGGAGCAGAGGGATTAAATGTGATTTATATGGCATCAGTATCAGAGATAATCAACTAAGTAATATGTTATATGGGGCCATACTATCACCTATGGGTTATCATAGTTCATAGTCTCTTAACCTATTAAGGGCTTGAACCATTCTGTTACACGGACGACGTCGTAATACTCCTAAGAATAAAAAATACACATCAATCAAGCAGAAAGAATCTAAACATAGCACTGAACTAGGCTGGTTAAAAAAAAAGTTAACCGTAAACCCGGAAAAAAGGAAATTTGTCTGTCACAAGGATAAGTTTCTTGATAAAGAAATACAAATCAAAAAATGTCTAGAATATTTAGGTGTTATTGTGGATCGCAAATTTAGAAGGTGCAACACTTAGAAGAAAAGAAAAGAAAAGCCCACAAATATTGGTCAGTATAGTTTAAGCAAATGGGGTCTTAATCTTCGGATTAATTATACACTGGCTCTAGAATAGTGTAATTAAACTTTTTCTGATAAATAGTATTATGGTGGACATCAATGGATAATACATGCAACAGAAATATCTTACAAAAGGTTAAACGAACTTGCTGCTTAGGAATAAATGGTGCTATCAGAACGTCTACAAACACTCTAGAAGCAATTATATTTATCCAGCCAATAGAGATTCAAGTACAATATGAAGCAGCTCTTATGGCAAATTGCCCCCAAAAGATGAAAGAATGGATGAACAGGTACCACAAATCGTATCACCAATACATAATTATGGCACAATAATGAAATATGAAACAGGATGTTAGGTGACCAAATATATTACACTGATAACAAATCGTCAACGCTGTACTAAAGGAACACTGACTCAGATGCCCTTTGTGACTAGTTTCTACACAGATGGCTCTATGTTAAGGGATATAACCAAACTTGGACTCTATATAGAAAAACCAAAAAACAAGCTATGCTTCCGATTACCTAACGTAATACGGTTTCCGTGCAGAGATATGTGCTATCAGAAAATATATAAACTTGGCCAGTGTACATTTCGGTGAAATCCAAATACATATTTTCCTAGTAACATCCAAATAGGCTGTATGAGTAGGAGCCATACTCTGAGTACTATTTCATAAAAAAAAAACACCAAGTCTAACATAATGTTTTATAGTGCGAGGAAGCGTCTTCTCCACATTATTTGGAAATTAACCTGGAAATCCCAAAACCTTTGTATTAATAAAAACCTAGTTGAAATACTAAACTAAAATGGCCTATAGATCACAGTAGGCGACCCAAATGAGGATAAACTATGAGTCTGTTTAGACTGAATAGAAAAAAAGTAAGATGCTGAACGTACTAACGGGGCAGTCGAACTTTCAGGTACATTTAAATCGCATTGTTAAGCAAACAGCAACGAATACAGAGCATGTAGAGATGACATCAAACACATCTATGTCGCTGTCAGTGTTGCCAGGACTTGAGAAAAAAAGAAGCTAAATTAGACTTTAAAAAAGATCAGAAAATGCTAAATGTCCCAAAAAATAAAGCCAGAAAAAAGCTAATATATTGTTTTATTAATAAATGCATTTATTTTTTTGTTCTTATTAGTTTTTGGTATTTCTTAAAGATATTTTAGAGAAAGTTTGTTAATAAATAATCATAATATTTTTTTGGAACGATGCGACGCAGGCGAAAATTTTCGCTAAATATAAATAATTTCGATTTTTTCTGCGAACTAATACACAAAAATGCTTAAACATATGATTCTGTTAAAATAAATTTAGTAAGCTTTTAGCCTTTTTGTGGCTATATTAAAAATCAAAAAAGGCTAAAAAAAAAGCTAGAAGCTAAAACGAAAATTTTGAGGCTAAAAGCAAAATATAGAGGCCAGATTTAGCCTTAAAAATGCTAAACTGGCAACACTGGTCGCTGTTCATCCTTCACATGATCGACATCCAAACTTTTCGCAGATAAAACATTAAAAGACCTAACTTTTCTCCAAGGAGTTGAACGAAAAAAGATAAGGAAATTGGTACATTGTAAATATTGTAAATTGTATATGGTTACTTATTACTTGTTGTACTAACTGTGGAGTCTACAACAAACCAATATGATGGCTTGGGTTTATGCCAAAGTTCCATAAGATCGTTTAGTCTCATCCGATCTAAATCGGTATTTTAGAACTGACTACTCCGATTAACTTAATATTTTACAAATAATAATAGGCGATTATAGGAGCTCAAGTTATGAACGCAGAATTTTCGATTTCTCTGAAGCGGTCTCAAAGTTGGAAATCTCGAAATTTTTAAGTGTTAAATGTTTATTTTTTATTTATCATTCAAATTTATATATTTAATTATGTATTTTTTTAATTTTAAAGTCTTTCACTAGAATAGTTTTTTAGATATTTGATAATTAATATTTACTCTATAAGTTGGTTACCGATCTCCCTGAACCCATCCACCCAATTTTCATTTCAACAATAAATCAGTTAGAAAAGCAAGTAGTTTCCTTATTTTCTAGTTCTTCACAGTAGTGAACAATTGAGAAAATTACTATTGTAACAAATGAGAATATTATATACGGATTTTTAAAATTTTCCCATATATGTGAGGTGGATTTCGTTTCTAAGTTTACATTAGTCCTTGAACTATTTTTGAAAAATTGGCGTTGATGCACATGCTTTTTTGTAAAAGATATCGGCCGAAAAGTATAAATTGGAGTTACGACGGACATTCTGTTTTCTAGTATTTGGTCCTTAACTTATTAATGAACCGATTTTGCTCAATACCAAATAAACAAATATTTAAGCCAAATTTTCAGTATTAAGAATAATATACTTAGTAGGGTTTTAAATGATTATTTCGATATGCTATACACAAACTGACAAACCCAATATACCCCCCATTTTTTTTTTTTTTTTTTTTTGATGGTATAAAAATTAGATGTGAAATGCTGACGTAACAACCAATAAAAATCATGCTTAAAAGTTTACGCAAGATGTGGGAGTGGCATACACTCAAGATCTAGCATAGGCTATAACATTTCCCGAACAAGTAATATATGTGTGTCAAATTTCTTAAAAACTGGTTCAGATAGTTAGGCGTGATTGCTACACAAATTAAAATATCATTTTATATTTCATATACAGGTATATTAATTTTCTAAACTTCGATTGAAAAGTAATACATGGGAAGGTTAAAAAAAAAAAATTATCCCATGTTTAATACACGCAGAGAAAAAATATGGTTCTGGTGACCATAATCTAAGGTCAACATACTATGAATGTAATATATGATTACAGATAAAAATTAGTATGTTTTTACATAATTATTATTATGATTTTATTTTATAACTTTTTCATAATTTAATGATTCGATTCAATAATATTAATATTTTTTTTATAATATTGCATCCGATTTCAACATATTTTTATCATATCGTTATTTTATTATATCATATTATAATTCTATTGTAATATATTTTGATTACATTTTATGATATTTTGATTCCATGTAATCATATTATAATTCCATGTTTTAATTCCATTTTATCATATTTATAATCCCATGTTTTTTATTTATATCAAATTGTACCAACATATGTGGTATATTCATCATACTGAATATTAACAAACCTTGTCAATTTATATTTATTTATATATAAGCTAAATGAGAATTACAATGATTTTGAAAAGTATATTTAAAAACAAAAAAGTTATGAATTTTCACTAAGTTTGTGAAAAGGATAAAAGTGATTCCATGTCAAAACGGACAGCAATCGTATTTGACATCTCCGATTTTAATGAAATTCACTACAAGCATTGACCATTGAAAGTGTTTCCGAAAACATGAAATTTCAGATCCATGTTTCTATCCGGTCCGGATATATGACGGTTTAAGAAACGAAAAAATTTTAAAAACTTTACAAATGAATACTTATTTAACTTCTAATAACTTCTTAAATATACTGGAGATCTACCAGTAATTACTTCATATTAAAGACAAAGATATTACCTTCATAATTTTTACATCAAAAGGTCAAAGTTGGACATAAAAAAATTCAAACTATTATATCTCAAAAACCGGTATTTTTAAAATACTTAAAAAAATATATATTGTTGACATAACTTCTCTCCATATGGATATATAATTTCAAGTTGGAGCCTTATTTAGTTTAGAAGTTATGGACAAAAATAAAATCCAATTATTAATAACTCCTAAGCTATAGAAACTAAAATGTTAATTTTAGTGTAATTTTAAAAACAAAGATATTACCTTTAAAATGATATACAGTGAGTTACTTTAGTTCGAAAGTTCAAAGGTCAAAATAAGACTTACAAAAAATAAACCATTATATCTCCGAAAACTATATCTTTAAAATACTAAACAAATTACACAATATTAATACAACTCTTCTTTATACTTGTGCAAAATTTCATGTTGGACACTTCTTTAGTTTAGAAGTTATGTAATAAAAAATAAACTAAAGTCAAATTTTGTATATAAAATTTTATTTTTTTTACACCACCAAAGGTGGTTGGGGTATTATGTGTTTGTGCAGAAGTTGCAACGCAGAGAAAAAATCTTCCGACCCCCACCTTAAAGTATACCGTTCGACTCAGAATCACTTTCTGAGTCGATTTAACGATGTCCGTCCGTCTGGTCGGCTGGTTGGCTGTCCATGTAAAGCTTGTGCGCAAAGTACAGGTCGCAATTTTGAAGATAATTTGATGAAATTTGGTACGTATGCTTTTTTCAACACAAGGACGAAGCCTATTGAATTTGGTTATGATCGGCCCATTATTTCAAATGTCCTCCTGGAATAGAGTTTTAACTCTTACAGATGTCTTAAAAAAAGGAATATTTTAATGAAATTTAGCACAAATAAGTTTTATATCAGCAAAAATTTCATGAAGATCGGTCCATAACTGACCATAGCTCCCATACAAACTCCTCTCCCGAAAATCACTTTAACGTGCATAAATCCCATACAAATGTTAGTATTATGTTAATATTTAACACAAGTAAGTTGTACATATGTGTAAAAATTAAATTATGTGGATCGAAATGGTGTAGGGTATCATATAGTCGGGCTTGACCGACTATATCTTTTTCTCTCGTTTTTTTAAATATGTGGTCGTAGAAAAAAATAACTTCAAAATAATTTTTGTAAATATTTAAAATTTTACATACAAAAAATGTGCGTTTTTCCGTATTTTTCTTCATAACTCCTAAACCAAAAGATGCTCCAACTTGAAATTTTGCATAAATATAGGGTATATATCAATATATATATTTTATACAAATTTTAAAATACCGTTTTTTTTTGAGATATTAAGCTTATTAATTAAGATATCGATTTTGACTTTTGAACTTTCAAAGTATATAAATGTTTTTTCTATTAAATGAAATAAAAATGAACTTGAAAAAAGATTCGGCTGTGCCGAATCTTTGATACCCTTCACCATATTACCATATTACCATCTTACTATCTTATCGACATCATTTTACCGACAAATAATAAAATTTTCGCCTTAACGTATGCTTTCATATTTTCACATATATAAATCTAAATTTTTTTCAAACTACGAAAATTTGAATATGAAAAAAAAAAAAAAAAAAAAAAAAAAAAACAAATCATAGCAGGCTTTGCTTTTAAAAAATAAACAACAACAATTCCATAATTATTTATTTTTATATGTGTGTATACACAAACTGACTGCATATACAAATAACCACAACAACACTGTTATTCATTATATTACTTCTGTTGCTAACTAAACTACTTGTCTTATAGGCAAAAACGTCACTAATAGTCATTACAATGCTTAATATACATGTTTGTGTGTGTATTTATATTCTTAACAGATTTGTTTTTGGGCCATAACTCTGTTGATTATGAACGAATTTGGTTTATTAAAAAAAACGAAATTTTATAAAAACATTTATGACTGATCTATATAAAAATAAAAATCTGTAGCTTGAACAAGGGCTTCAAAAATAAAAAATTCGTTTTCCCCGATATCTCAGTTATTACTGAACCGATTTATTTCATTTTTTCAGAACAAAAATTCAGAAAATAATTTCCGAGCCCCCTTTAAAAATTCGAAGTCCCTGGTATATAAAGAGGCTTCAGAAACTGAAAAACCGGTTCCAAAAACCGGTTTTTAAAGCATATCTCCGCCATTTAAAAACCGATCCTGCTGATTAAAAAAACTAAATTTTAAAAAAATATTTGTGACCGATCTGTATAAAAATAAAAATCTATAGCTTAAACCAGGGCTTCAAAAAATAAAAAATGCGTTTTGTCCGATATCTCAGTTATTATTGAACCGATTTATTTCATTTTTTCAGAACAAAAATTTAGAAAAAAATGTCCGAGACTTCTTTGTAAAAACGAAGTCCCTAGTATATACAGAGGCTTCAGAAACTGGAAAACCGGTTCTAAAAACCGGTTTTTTAACATATCTCCGCATTGTATGAACCGATCTTGCTGAATTCCAATAGCAAAATTCTCGAAAGCATTTCCGATCGTTTGATATATATATTATATATGTCAGTTATCGGTGGGCTTCATAAACGCCATTTCAACCGACACACGGACGGACGGACATGGTCCTATCGTCATCATTTCTTACAAGGATCCCGAAAATGTAAACTTTTTTGCTCTCCGACGAAAATTGTGAGAATTACAAACGGAATGACGAACTTATATATACCCTTTACACCTTTGGTGAAGGGTATAATAAGAATTGTACAATGTATATTTTAGAAGTTATGAGCAATAAAGTGCGATTACTTTTGGAAAAAATTCAAACGCTTTTTGATTTTTAAAACGTCATATTTTTGGACCGGGTCTTTACTCAGAAAGTTTGTGATTTGAACAACATTTGCAATACGTAATATCTGTAGCGAATTTCATTACATTTATTTGTACATTTACATTTATTTGTAACATTTTATTGTCATTGGGGATAATAATATTAATGTGGTTTAAAAAGAGAATACGGTTTAAAAACAAAGAAAAAGACAGCAAATGTTTAATGGTTTTAGACGTAATATTATTTTTCATATTAATAAAATTTTGTTTCTGGTAAAAATATTCAAATACATATAATTTTTGTAGTCAACCATATTAAAATTTTAATTGAGTGACAAAAGTTATACAAAAACATTGGTATCATGAACACAAAGTTATTGAACAAAATGATCTGGCAATGATACTTAAGTGAAAAATATGGCAAATGTGCATACAAATTAACTTACACATGCACGCAGAGAAAAAACATGGAAAAAAACATAGTTACAGCATGATCACTACAACTATTCAATGTTTATATAGCCGTTTTTCATTGATTTGAATAATACCCTGTTCATGATAGCAACGTTTATGTGTCTTTTTGATAATTTAATGATTACTCAAATGATTATCAAAATTTTAATATGGCTGACTGCAATTATAATATGTATTTAAATATTTTTATATGAAATCATATTTATGATAAATCCAAACATTTAGTTATCTTTACATAAATTCTCGTAAGTTTGGGTATGTTACTTGCCTAAAATATATGTATCTTAAATGAAATAAATCGAAATTTCTTGATTTTCTGCATTTTCTGCATTCCGTTCATTATAAAATTTGGCTTCATTTTTAATATTTTTAATAACATTAATTCAGATACAAAACGCATTTGTCTCTTTTTTCTTAAAATTATCTTATATAATAATAAGTATACTTTAATTTACAGTTTGGTTTATTAATTTATAGCTTCAAAGTTACAACAAAAATTCTAAATAAAGGCCATATACCCTAAAAAACTAAAGTAGTCATAAGAATTTCAATAAAATGGTTTTCCTAGATATTTTTATTTTAAATTATAGTATTTTACGTATTTATGAATATCCATGAATAAAAACGAGAGAAGAAGATATAGTAAAACTTATTTTTGCTAAATTTCATTAAAATATTCCTATTTTTAAGGCGTCTATAGTGTTAAAACTCTATTCCGGGAGGACATTTGTATGGGGGCTAGGTGAAATAATGAGCCGATCATAACCAAATTCAAAAGGCTTCGTCCTTGTGTTGAAGAAAGCATATATACCAAATTTCATCAAATTATCTTCAACTGTACTTTGCGCACAAGCTTTGCATGAACAGCCAGCCAGCCAGCCAGCCGACCAGACGGACGGACATCGTTAAATCGACTCAGAAAGGGATTCTGCACAAACACATAATACCCTAACCACCTACGGTGGTGTAGGGTATAAAAATATTTTTTTTTTTTTTTTTTCTAAATTAAAGCTTCCACGAATTAATCCCCTTTTTCGCTATATTTCAACCCACTGTGCGTCGCAATGTCATCTGTGATTCCAACTACTCCTACTTTTAGATTCAAGATCAACGTCAAAACGATAATCAACTAAGTGTTTTCTTCATTAAAAAAAATTCGGTTGTTCAACGGCAATAGATATCTACATGAGTTTTTTCCTATTATGTATTTTTTAGTATACATTTAACAGGAAAAAACAATATCCATTATTAAAGAAGAAACAGCAAAAACTACTTCCACAACAAATTTAAAAGGTCAATATTATAGCTTATAAACAGTGCATATTGTAACAGTAAACAGGTTAAAGTACTATAAAAAATAATTCTGACTTAATCATCATTTTTATCATCATTTTGTTTTTATTTAAACTGCAAAATCTATGCTCCTTTTTAAGCAACATAAGCTGGCCAGGAACAAAAAATAAAATAAACGTGTTTTAAACCTTTGCCTTAAGTTGGTATTTTAATACATTTTCTTTTGGTATCTTTGCTGTTTGGTGGTAATCAAAGAGAAAACAAAAAAAAAAAAAAACATCTTTATTTATTTTGTTTGGCAAGGAAGTGTACCCTTACTATTGTATAAACTTTGGGGGTCATTTCAAATTAGGGTCAAAACTGTGTTATAAAACAACAAAAACCTCTAATAATGTAAAACGTGAAATTTAGATAATTATAACAAAACACACACACTCATACATACAAAAATTAAACTAAACTCCTAAAGAGGCACAAAATGGTTTCTAAAATCTACAAATGTTAAATGAAGTTGGTTAAATTGTCTTTTCGGTTTGGTAATTTTTGTGTTAAGTTTTAGAAATGTCCTGACCTTATTTGTAATTATAAAGATTTCTTATTATTTTTAATTAGTTTAACAAACATTTGAACTATAAATGCAGCATAAAGATTTGGCTAAAGTAAAAAAATCGTTTTTGTTTTAAATGAAAATTTAAGATTTGAATTTTTTTTAACAGGAGAACAGTTTGTATTAAGTTTTGTAAATAAGGAGTGCGATCGAAAAAATCTTAAGACACGTTTTGACCCATAACTTTTTTCCGAAGCAATATTTAAATTTTTTGATCTAGTTATCATTGAAAAATATGTCAGCTATTACTTTTAATGACAACCATATTGATTTGTTGCTATTTTGATCAAAATGAGTGACGAAAATGATGTAGTGCTATAAATTAAGAAATTTCAAAAAAAATTTAAATTGGTCCTACAAATAATTGATCAAAGAATTAAATGTCCGCAGTCAAACTGTTTCCAAGGTTATTAAACAGTATCAGGAGAATTCGACCATTGATAAGAAACCTGATTCGGTATGAAAAAAGGTCCACATGATATTGGGAAGGCCAAGAAAATTTAAAGCATATTGAAAAGAACTCTAAACACATCTGGTAGAAAAGCACCCCGGTTAGCTCAGTGCTCTGACTATTTGGTGTAAAAAGTTAATGCTAATTTGGAGTTAAGAACATATAAAGTCCAAAAAGTTCCAGACTGAAATGCTGCAAAAACTTTAGAAGCCAAGAATAGGGCACGAAAATTAAAACCGAATTTCATACAAAAATACTCATGTTGTGTAAAGTACGATGAAACGTATGATTTTTCGCAGCTTCGGGGTCAACATTTTTATGTTGCTGATGCTCGAGGAAATATTAAAGATAAGTGTAGGACCGAAAAGCTGACGAAATTGCCTACAGAGTTCGTGGTGTTGCAAGATTTATGCAGTTGCAGAAAAAGAAGTAAGTCATTTGTTACATTGGGCTCTATAAATACCGAAAAATACATCAAAGAATGTTTGCAAAAAAAACTTTTTCCTTTCATAAGAGAGCGCAATGTGTCCACAGACTTTTGGCTTGTTTTGGCATCACGTCACTACCTAAGAAAGCTCTGGAGTGGTACCAAAGCAATAACATAATTTTGGTTTAAACTCAACTTCAACTTTACAACTTTTCTGCATCTTTAGTAGTATATTTGGGTAGGTTCTGGATCACATTAGGTGTGTTTGCGTACTTGGGCAGCTGAAAAAGTATAAAGGGGATTTTTTTTATTAAATACAACAATATTTGTTTGTGTAAACGGCCAAATGCATTTTATGAAATTGGAAACCAATGAATTTATTTGTGTTTTTTGTTTTTTGTTTTTTGTTTTTTTTTTGTATAATAATATGTATGTAATTATGTTAAAGTAAATGGAAAAAATGTGTTTGGGTAGGTTCTGGATCACATTAGGTGTGTTCGCGTACTTGGGCAGCTGAAAAAGTATAAAGGGGATTTTTTTTATTAAATACAACAATATTTGTTTGTGTAAACGGCCAAATGCATTTTATGAAATTGGAAACCAATGAATTTATTTGTGTTTTTTGTTTTTTGTTTTTTGTTTTTTTTTTGTATAATAATATGTATGTAATTATGTTAAAGTAAATGGAAAAAATGTGTTTGGGTAGGTTCTGGATCACATTAGGTGTGTTCGCGTACTTGGGCAGCTGAAAAAGTATAAAGGGGATTTTTTTTATTAAATACAACAATATTTGTTTGTGTAAACGGCCAAATGCATTTTATGAAATTGGAAACCAATGAATTTATTTGTGTTTTTTGTTTTTTGTTTTTTGTTTTTTTTTGTATAATAATATGTATGTAATTATGTTAAAGTAAATGGAAAAAATGTGTTTGGGTCGGTTCTAGACCACATTAGGCGTGTTCGCGTACTTGTTAAGTCAAAAAAGTATAAAGAGGAATTTTTTTATTAAATACAACAATATTTGTTTGTGTAAACGGTGAAATTGGAAACCAATGAATTTATTTGTGTTTTTTGTTTTTTGTTTTTTTTTGTATAATAATATGTATGTAATTATGTTAAAGTAAATGGAAAAAATGTGTTTGGGTCGGTTCTAGACCACATTAGGCGTGTTCGCGTACTTGTTAAGTCAAAAAAGTATAAAGAGGAATTTTTTTATTAAATACAACAATATTTGTTTGTGTAAACGGTGAAATTGGAAACCAATGAATTTATTTGTATATTTTTGTGTTTTTTGTTTTTTGTTTTTTTGTATAATAATATGTATGTAATTATGTTAAAGTACATACAAACGAATTAATATGGAGACAATTTTTTTTACACTTTTAATTGTGATGAAATTAAAAACTGATGACTTGGATAAATAGAGTTTGAGTATGTTTGGTTTATTCATATGGTTGTTTTTGTTTTTGTAAAGTGTAAAATTTAACTTGAGAATTGTTTTTGTTTTTTAATATGCATAAAATAACCTTGTAAAAGGTTTTTGACTTTGATGAAAAATATGTTTGATTTTGTTGGGTAAGGTCACGCATAATTTGTTCTTAATGTTATATTAGAGGAAAGTGTTATAGACATTGGGGTTTGAAAGAATTAATTGTTTAATTAACTTTTTGAAAGCAAATGTTCACTGGAATATTTTTATACTTTTATGAAGTTGAAAACCAACATCTTTACAAATATTTTAAAAAGAAGTACAAAAATCGAATGTTTGAATTGATGTTACATTTCATTGCCTAGTTTAAGGCGTTTATATGTATAAGAAATGTGGGAAAAATTAATAATTCTCATAATTTTTAATGATTTCAACCAAACTTTTTAATTCAAATTACATTTAATTGCCTAGTTTAAGGCGTTTATATGTATAAGATATGTAGGAAAAATTGATAATTCTATTCTTTAAGAATATATCATAAATTGCATGATTTTTTTTTCATTTGATGACAGATACATAAAGTGGGGACAAGTGTGCTTTTTATTAAATTCTACAATATTTTTGTAACACGGCCAAATGCATTTTATGAAATTGGAAATTGTATAATAAATAATATGTATGTAATTATGTTAAAGTACATTCAAATAAAATAGTAGGGAGTAATTTTTGTGCTTTTAATTGTGGTGAAATTAAAAAGTGATGACTTGGATATAAAATTTAACTTGAGAATTGTTTTTGTTTTTTTTTCATATGCATAAAATAACCTTGTAAAAGGTTTTTGACTTTGATGAAAAATATGTTTTATTTTGTTGTAAAAGGTTTTTGACTTTGATGAAAAAATATGTTTGATTTAGTTGGGAAAGGTTATGTTCTAATGTTATATTTGGAAATTATTGTAAAATTTATGTTAAGACAATTATGAAATTTATGTTAACAGAATTGTGAAATTTATGTTAATATGATGAGAGTAAAATAATATAAAAATGAGAGTAAATTGGAATTATATGAAAAACACTCAATTTTTTTAAAAACTTTTTGGAGTAAAAACTAGTGAATCTGATTTATGATTTTTTTTCAAGAGAAGAGAGTATTTTTAATTGCTATAAAAAGACATATCAGAATATATTTTTTAATCATTGCTCTAAAAGTTACTTCAAAGTATACTTAACAAAATGGTGAGTTATCGCTTTTGGATAACACTTTTGATTATTTATTTATTTTTTTATTTTAAATGTTTCGTTTTTAGATGTATGAACAAATTATTAAATTGGCTCAGGGTATTAAGCCCGAATATATAAAAATTGACGACATACCTCTATATCAACCATACAAAATTTTAAATTTCGATTGGAAAGAAACACAACATGGATCAAAAGTCATAGCATATTTAGATAATAATAAATGGTTTTATCTTCCGCAGCGATTTACAAAATTTTTAAATACGGAAGATCCATACTTGACTAAAATGAATGATCGAAATTGGACAATTGTTTACAAAGGTCGGCAGTCATCAAACGGCCTTGCAATATTTGAATTAAATTATTATAAAAATTGTTAAATGAACTACAATTTCATGCAATAAATACATTTAATATAAAAATATAGAGTAAATTTGAATTATAAATGTTCTAAAGTACATAAAAAAAACACTCAATTTATATAAAAACTTTTTGGAGTAAAAAAAATTAATTATTTTTAATAAACAAGTAAAGTGGAATAGATATAAATATAAATCTCTGAAGCAAATTTTTTAATCAGTTGTTAAACTTATTAAAAGGAGGAACAAAAATGAATTCGAATAATATTACAAATGCCGATATTGTTGCGGCTTTCAATAAATTAAAAACAAGGCCATATCTGGCAATAAAGGATTTACTTCCAACAAAGCCATATAAGGTTTTAACTATGTTCCGTCATAAGAACAAATATGGAAATGTGATAATTGCAGAGCTTGAGGAGGGAATGTTATATCTTCCCAAACGATATAATAATTTGGAAGATAATATAATAGAAGGAGTTTACAATGAACAATTTATATTAAGAAGAAAGTTAGAAAATGGCTTACATGTTTTGGAATTAGAAGAAGCAGCCGGTGATAATTCTGCAGTAGAAGACGAAGTGAGAGAGTTTTTCATTCCAAATTCTCAATCATTATTCAGTTGGGAAAATAATAAAATATAACATGATAGTTATTAATTTTTTAGCAAATTAAAAAAAAAGTAATAAAAGCTATATCAGAAATAAAAAAATTGTGTTTTTTTATTTTATATTCAACATGATTATATGAATACTCGTTTATAATTTGGCATATGAAAATAGTAATTAATTTCGAATGCTGCGTCAGCGAAAAATTTCAAATGAAATTTGATATTTTTGTTTACAATTTTGTTGGAGTTGTAGTTTATGTGCATTATTACATATTAAATTTTAATTGTTTATAGAATTTTTAATATATAATTCGATTAATAAAATTTCAACTTTAATTAAAACTTTTTGGTTTTTGTATATATATATATATATATATATATATATATATATATATATATATATATATATATATATATATATATATATATATATATATATATATATATATATATATATATATATATATATACATATGTATGTGATATTAACAAGAAGGAAAATGTCATATGATTATTTTTTTAACTATAATAATAATGAAAAATATTAGTTGATTTTGATAGGCATAGTCATGCTTAATTTGAATAGTATTGGTATATTTAATATTACAATGAATTTATTTGAATTACATTTTAAGCAAACTTTTTTTAATTTTCCTTATGTTAATACTGGTTAGTATGAATTGTTTTTTATCAATTTTGTATAAATAATGAAAAAATGTCTAGCAGCTATTTTTTTCATAGTTTTTATCAAGAAAATGTTAAAATTTTTTACAGTATATTAATAAGGTTCGTAGGGTTTTGTTTAAGGGGTTATAGTCTATGAATAATATGAAAATATCCAATTTAAAACTAAATTTTTGAGGGAAAAGTGATATATTTACATAGTAGCTTTATAATATCACGATTTTTTATTTTATTTATATATTTAATAACCTGAGACCATTTAGAACACTTTTTATGTATTTTTCAATTATATACCCCATTAATAATAAATAAAACATTTCAACAAAAATATATTTTGACTTTGACTTCTTATTATTAATATACAAGTTTATATATAAAATCAAAAGTGTCTAGATTACAAATCTGTATAAATTTTCCGTACATCTATATTGGTTTTTTTTTTCTAAAAAACAAAAAATATCCAATTTTTTCGCACTTTATTAAACATGTATTTTAATTGTTTTTTTTTTTTTTGTGTGTATTTGAGTTTAGCCTGGTAATAAGATATCATATTTTTTTATATATATATACTTTTTAATGAATAATACAATATATCTGTATACGTATAGTGTTGTCATTTCCTAACTTTCAGTGGTAGATTTAACATATGAAAAGATTAAAATTAATTGAAATTTTTAAAGAATTCCATAGTAAGTATAACGGGTTCAGTTGTAATTTTTAGGATATAAGCACTATTTTTACTGTAATTTCCAACATTAAAAATAAGTCTGAAGAAATATTGCTAAGTTGTCATTTGAACTCAATTTTACAAACAATTTGTTATTTGATGCTGTAGAACAATCTAGCATAATATTTTGAACGATATAGCATTTTCCCATTTAAATCTACTGGCAACACCGCTAATGATAATGAGAATTGTTTTGTTTTGACTTAAATAATAAAAAATATATTGTTTGATTTTGATAGGTATGGTTAATTGGAAATGTATTGGAGTATTTAATATTTTAATAATAAATGCACATATTTGTCTTTTTTACGTTTAATTTGATTAAACTGAAGTGAACTATAATATTAACAAAATATTTTTCGTGACACATGCCAGATTGATATTTATCATCATCTTGTAAATTTTTAGTATTTAAAAATGGCCTGTTAAATGTTAATAATATTTGAGATTATATCTTAGAATTTATATTCAAAGGATATAAAAATCTATATAATCCGATATTTCTACACGACTACATATTCATAAGAAAACGCTTTCAATATCCTTTTTTAAATAAAAAAGTACTAGGAATAATAAAAGATGAATGCAATGGTAAAATAATAAAGGAATTCATTGGTTTAATACCTAAAATGTATTCGGTTAAGCCTAACATATATGGAAAAGAAATTGAAAAAATAAAGGGTAAATTATAGATAATAAAAACTAAACTATTAATAAGTAACTACAAAAATAATTATATTATAATTCTTTTGTATATAATTAAATAAAATATTCCTGAAATTTATATGGAAATGATAACCAAACATTGTTTATGCTTTCAATACAGAAGAATTTTTGTCTCCTATATACACGAAGAAAATTTTTACTTGTAATAAAATATGTATGTATTTACTTTTTATATATATTTAGGTGAATAGTGTCAAAAAAAAATATATATTTTTTTTGATTTATGCTGTCTATGTGAGAAAATTTATGTTGTTTACATCATTCATATGTATATGAAAACCTTGTGGAAGTTATTTGACCACATAATTTTTGTGAAAAAATTAAAAAAATAATAAAAAAATTATATTTTTTAAAAAAATTTTGTAAAAAAATATAATTTTTGTGAAAAAAATTAAAAAAATAATAAAAAAATTATATTTTTTAAAAAAATTTTGTAAAAAAATATAATTTTTGTGAAAAAAATTAAAAAAATAATAAAAAAATTATATTTTTTAAAAAAATTTTGTAAAAAAATATAATTTTTGTGAAAAAAATTAAAAAAATAATAAAAAAATTATATTTTTTAAAAAAATTTTGTAAAAAAATATAATTTTTGTGAAAAAAATTAAAAAAATAATAAAAAAATTATATTTTTTAAAAAAATTTTGTAAAAAAATATAATTTTTGTGAAAAAAATTAAAAAAATAATAAAAAAATTATATTTTTTAAAAAAATTTTGTAAAAAAATATAATTTTTGTGAAAAAAAATTAAAAAAATAATAAAAAAATTATATTTTTTAAAAAAATTTTGTAAAAAAATATAATTTTTGTGAAAAAAATTAAAAAAATAATAAAAAAATTATATTTTTTAAAAAAATTTTGTAAAAAAATATAATTTTTGTGAAAAAAAATAATAAAAAAATTATATTTTTTAAAAAAATTTTGTAAAAAAATATAATTTTTGTGAAAAAAATTAAAAAAATAATAAAAAAATTATATTTTTTAAAAAAATTTTTTTAAAAAATATAATTTTTTTATTATTTTTTTAATTTTTTTCACAAAAATTATATTTTTTTACAAAATTTTTTTAAAAAATATAATTTTTTTATTATTTTTTTAATTTTTTTCACAAAAATTATATTTTTTTACAAAATTTTTTTAAAAAATATAATTTTTTTATTATTTTTTTAATTTTTTTCACAAAAATTATATTTTTTTACAAAATTTTTTTAAAAAATATAATTTTTTTATTATTTTTTTAATTTTTTCACAAAAATTATGTGGTCAAATAACTTCCACAAGGTTTTCATATACATATGAATGATGTAAACAACATAAATTTTCTCACATAGACAGCATAAATCAAAAAAAATATATATTTTTTTTTGACACTATTCACCTAAATATATATAAAAAGTAAATACATACATATTTTATTACAAGTAAAAATTTTCTTCGTGTATATAGGAAACAAAAATTCTTCTGTATTGAAAGCATAAACAATGTTTGGTTATCATTTCCATATAAATTTCAGGAATATTTTATTTAATTATATACAAAAGAATTATAATATAATTATTTTTGTAGTTACTTATTAATAGTTTAGTTTTTATTATCTATAATTTACCCTTTATTTTTTCAATTTCTTTTCCATATATGTTAGGCTTAACCGAATACATTTTAGGTATTAAACCAATGAATTCCTTTATTATTTTACCATTGCATTCATCTTTTATTATTCCTAGTACTTTTTTATTTAGAAAAGGATATTGAAAGCGTTTTCTTATGAATATGTAGTCGTGTAGAAATATCGGATTATATAGATTTTTATATCCTTTGAATATAAATTCTAAGATATAATCTCAAATATTATTAACATTTAACAGGCCATTTTTAAATACTAAAAATTTACAAGATGATGATAAATATCAATCTGGCATGTGTCACGAAAAATATTTTGTTAATATTATAGTTCACTTCAGTTTAATCAAATTAAACGTAAAAAAGACAAATATGTGCATTTATTATTAAAATATTAAATACTCCAATACATTTCCAATTAACCATACCTATCAAAATCAAACAATATATTTTTTATTATTTAAGTCAAAACAAAACAATTCTCATTATCATTAGCGGTGTTGCCAGTAGATTTAAATGGGAAAATGCTATATCGTTCAAAATATTATGCTAGATTGTTCTACAGCATCAAATAACAAATTGTTTGTAAAATTGAGTTCAAATGACAACTTAGCAATATTTCTTCAGACTTATTTTTAATGTTGGAAATTACAGTAAAAATAGTGCTTATATCCTAAAAATTACAACTGAACCCGTTATACTTACTATGGAATTCTTTAAAAATTTCAATTAATTTTAATCTTTTCATATGTTAAATCTACCACTGAAAGTTAGGAAATGACAACACTATACGTATACAGATATATTGTATTATTCATTAAAAAGTATATATATATAAAAAAATATGATATCTTATTACCAGGCTAAACTCAAATACACACAAAAAAAAAAAAAAACAATTAAAATACATGTTTAATAAAGTGCGAAAAAATTGGATATTTTTTGTTTTTTAGAAAAAAAAAACCAATATAGATGTACGGAAAATTTATACAGATTTGTAATCTAGACACTTTTGATTTTATATATAAACTTGTATATTAATAATAAGAAGTCAAAGTCAAAATATATTTTTGTTGAAATGTTTTATTTATTATTAATGGGGTATATAATTGAAAAATACATAAAAAGTGTTCTAAATGGTCTCAGGTTATTAAATATATAAATAAAATAAAAAATCGTGATATTATAAAGCTACTATGTAAATATATCACTTTTCCCTCAAAAATTTAGTTTTAAATTGGATATTTTCATATTATTCATAGACTATAACCCCTTAAACAAAACCCTACGAACCTTATTAATATACTGTAAAAAATTTTAACATTTTCTTGATAAAAACTATGAAAAAAATAGCTGCTAGACATTTTTTCATTATTTATACAAAATTGATAAAAAACAATTCATACTAACCAGTATTAACATAAGGAAAATTAAAAAAAGTTTGCTTAAAATGTAATTCAAATAAATTCATTGTAATATTAAATATACCAATACTATTCAAATTAAGCATGACTATGCCTATCAAAATCAACTAATATTTTTCATTATTATTATAGTTAAAAAAATAATCATATGACATTTTCCTTCTTGTTAATATCACATACATATGTATATATATATATATATATATATATATATATATATATATATATATATATATATATATATATATACAAAAACCAAAAAGTTTTAATTAAAGTTGAAATTTTATTAATCGAATTATATATTAAAAATTCTATAAACAATTAAAATTTAATATGTAATAATGCACATAAACTACAACTCCAACAAAATTGTAAACAAAAATATCAAATTTCATTTGAAATTTTTCGCTGACGCAGCATTCGAAATTAATTACTATTTTCATATGCCAAATTATAAACGAGTATTCATATAATCATGTTGAATATAAAATAAAAAAACACAATTTTTTTATTTCTGATATAGCTTTTATTACTTTTTTTTTAATTTGCTAAAAAATTAATAACTATCATGTTATATTTTATTATTTTCCCAACTGAATAATGATTGAGAATTTGGAATGAAAAACTCTCTCACTTCGTCTTCTACTGCAGAATTATCACCGGCTGCTTCTTCTAATTCCAAAACATGTAAGCCATTTTCTAACTTTCTTCTTAATATAAATTGTTCATTGTAAACTCCTTCTATTATATTATCTTCCAAATTATTATATCGTTTGGGAAGATATAACATTCCCTCCTCAAGCTCTGCAATTATCACATTTCCATATTTGTTCTTATGACGGAACATAGTTAAAACCTTATATGGCTTTGTTGGAAGTAAATCCTTTATTGCCAGATATGGCCTTGTTTTTAATTTATTGAAAGCCGCAACAATATCGGCATTTGTAATATTATTCGAATTCATTTTTGTTCCTCCTTTTAATAAGTTTAACAACTGATTAAAAAATTTGCTTCAGAGATTTATATTTATATCTATTCCACTTTACTTGTTTATTAAAAATAATTAATTTTTTTTACTCCAAAAAGTTTTTATATAAATTGAGTGTTTTTTTTATGTACTTTAGAACATTTATAATTCAAATTTACTCTATATTTTTATATTAAATGTATTTATTGCATGAAATTGTAGTTCATTTAACAATTTTTATAATAATTTAATTCAAATATTGCAAGGCCGTTTGATGACTGCCGACCTTTGTAAACAATTGTCCAATTTCGATCATTCATTTTAGTCAAGTATGGATCTTCCGTATTTAAAAATTTTGTAAATCGCTGCGGAAGATAAAACCATTTATTATTATCTAAATATGCTATGACTTTTGATCCATGTTGTGTTTCTTTCCAATCGAAATTTAAAATTTTGTATGGTTGATATAGAGGTATGTCGTCAATTTTTATATATTCGGGCTTAATACCCTGAGCCAATTTAATAATTTGTTCATACATCTAAAAACGAAACATTTAAAATAAAAAAATAAATAAATAATCAAAAGTGTTATCCAAAAGCGATAACTCACCATTTTGTTAAGTATACTTTGAAGTAACTTTTAGAGCAATGATTAAAAAATATATTCTGATATGTCTTTTTATAGCAATTAAAAATACTCTCTTCTCTTGAAAAAAAATCAAAAATCAGATTCACTAGTTTTTACTCCAAAAAGTTTTTAAAAAAATTTTTATATCATTTTTATATTATTTTACTCTCATCATATTAACATAAATTTCACAATTCTGTTAACATAAATTTCATAATTGTCTTAACATGAATTTCACAATTCTCTTAACATAAATTTCATAATTGTCTTAACATAAATTTTACAATAATTTCCAAATATAACATTAGAACATAACCTTTCCCAACTAAATCAAACATATTTTTTCATCAAAGTCAAAAACCTTTTACAACAAAATAAAACATATTTTTCATCAAAGTCAAAAACCTTTTACAAGGTTATTTTATGCATATGAAAAAAAACAAAAACAATTCTCAAGTTAAATTTTATATCCAAGTCATCACTTTTTAATTTCACCACAATTAAAAGCACAAAAATTACTCCCTACTATTTTATTTGAATGTACTTTAACATAATTACATACATATTATTTATTATACAATTTCCAATTTCATAAAATGCATTTGGCCGTGTTACAAAAATATTGTAGAATTTAATAAAAAGCACACTTGTCCCCACTTTATGTATCTGTCATCAAATGAAAAAAAAATCATGCAATTTATGATATATTCTTAAAGAATAGAATTATCAATTTTTCCTACATATCTTATACATATAAACGCCTTAAACTAGGCAATTAAATGTAATTTGAATTAAAAAGTTTGGTTGAAATCATTAAAAATTATGAGAATTATTAATTTTTCCCACATTTCTTATACATATAAACGCCTTAAACTAGGCAATGAAATGTAACATCAATTCAAACATTCGATTTTTGTACTTCTTTTTAAAATATTTGTAAAGATGTTGGTTTTCAACTTCATAAAAGTATAAAAATATTCCAGTGAACATTTGCTTTCAAAAAGTTAATTAAACAATTAATTCTTTCAAACCCCAATGTCTATAACACTTTCCTCTAATATAACATTAAGAACAAATTATGCGTGACCTTACCCAACAAAATCAAACATATTTTTCATCAAAGTCAAAAACCTTTTACAAGGTTATTTTATGCATATTAAAAAACAAAAACAATTCTCAAGTTAAATTTTACACTTTACAAAAACAAAAACAACCATATGAATAAACCAAACATACTCAAACTCTATTTATCCAAGTCATCAGTTTTTAATTTCATCACAATTAAAAGTGTAAAAAAAATTGTCTCCATATTAATTCGTTTGTATGTACTTTAACATAATTACATACATATTATTATACAAAAAAACAAAAAACAAAAAACACAAAAATATACAAATAAATTCATTGGTTTCCAATTTCACCGTTTACACAAACAAATATTGTTGTATTTAATAAAAAAATTCCTCTTTATACTTTTTTGACTTAACAAGTACGCGAACACGCCTAATGTGGTCTAGAACCGACCCAAACACATTTTTTCCATTTACTTTAACATAATTACATACATATTATTATACAAAAAAAAACAAAAAACAAAAAACACAAATAAATTCATTGGTTTCCAATTTCACCGTTTACACAAACAAATATTGTTGTATTTAATAAAAAAATTCCTCTTTATACTTTTTTGACTTAACAAGTACGCGAACACGCCTAATGTGGTCTAGAACCGACCCAAACACATTTTTTCCATTTACTTTAACATAATTACATACATATTATTATACAAAAAAAAAACAAAAAACAAAAAACACAAATAAATTCATTGGTTTCCAATTTCATAAAATGCATTTGGCCGTTTACACAAACAAATATTGTTGTATTTAATAAAAAAAATCCCCTTTATACTTTTTCAGCTGCCCAAGTACGCGAACACACCTAATGTGATCCAGAACCTACCCAAACACATTTTTTCCATTTACTTTAACATAATTACATACATATTATTATACAAAAAAAAAACAAAAAACAAAAAACAAAAAACACAAATAAATTCATTGGTTTCCAATTTCATAAAATGCATTTGGCCGTTTACACAAACAAATATTGTTGTATTTAATAAAAAAAATCCCCTTTATACTTTTTCAGCTGCCCAAGTACGCGAACACACCTAATGTGATCCAGAACCTACCCAAACACATTTTTTCCATTTACTTTAACATAATTACATACATATTATTATACAAAAAAAAAACAAAAAACAAAAAACAAAAAACACAAATAAATTCATTGGTTTCCAATTTCATAAAATGCATTTGGCCGTTTACACAAACAAATATTGTTGTATTTAATAAAAAAAATCCCCTTTATACTTTTTCAGCTGCCCAAGTACGCGAACACACCTAATGTGATCCAGAACCTACCCAAATATACTACTATCTTTTAACTTCAACTGCAACTTACTTCAACTTTAGCACAACTCTTCTGCAACTAACTTCTCAACTTTTCAACTTTCACAACTTGATTTCAACTCAAATACTAACTCTCAATCTTTCAACACTACCTTTTATATTATTCTCATACACTACTCGCTACATTTCGAAGTACCAGAAAGTTCCTATATCCTTATCTCGTCCATTAAAAGGCCGTTTATAAAATTAAAGAACGTCATCTGGAATATTCCTTTTTTTCGTTATAAGATGTCTCGTTCAGAATGATCCGTCCAGAATGTTCTGTCCGTTAACTAATTTAACCCTTTCCTTACCAACGTCTGCCAGATCTGGTGACGCGAGCAGGCTCCAATCCCACATATATGTTAAGATTTTTTCGATCGCACTCCTTACATACATAGTGGCTATAAAAGTTGGAAGGAATTTTAAAAATATTTTTAGAAATTTGAAAATAAAGTATTCTTTTAGAAATTTGAAAATAAAGTATTCTTTTTTCAAAAATTTATTAAAAAAAACCCTAATACATTTTGAAGTATTTCAGTATAAATAAAAATAACATATGTGTTTGTTATTATTTTTATGTTTATTATTGTTTAAAACTTGTCTCTAAACTTTTTTTTTACCTAAAATCTGCCTGCAAAAAATAAATAAATTTTTCAAACATAAAAAATCTAAATTATGTCCTTAGATTCAAAACCATAATAAATTCTTATGTCTCAATATTTTTCTCAAATAACAATAATATAAATGTAAAAAAAATATATATTTGACATTCAAGGCTCTCTCCTTTTATCAACTTTTTTTAAATTACTTTGAGTCACAGCTGTCTTTGGTATAGTAAGTATGAAAAAAAGGATATAAAGAAACAAGAAAGATGAACACTTTTTTTTTTCCAAATTCATTTTCAATATTTTATATTCAGTCATGCAAATACCTAAATAAATAACAAACAACTCATTCAAACATTTTCCAATAATACTCGTACCTCGAACCATAACAATAACTACACAACAATGATATTGAAAATATTGAAAACAAGAAAATATAAAAAAATCTAAAGAAAATAATACTAAAGATTTTTAAAATAAAAAGGAAAATATTTGTAGGCATTTGTAAGAAAAAAGGAAAAACTCCTTCCTTATTGCTGGTTGAAAAAAAAACATACAATTCTAGTTATTAAAGGAAAAATGAAAAACAATTCTTTTCTTAACATTTTACAAATATTTTGTTTTAAAACATTTTTCCTTTCTATCATTTATTTGCTTCTTATTGTTTTACCAATGTCATCAGAAATTTGGTGAAGAGAAATGTTTTGTTTTTACTTTTTAATAAAAGGAAAAACCTCAAGAATAATAGATAGTAGTTGATCATTAAGAAATGTTTACTTAAGTAAGTAAGAAGAAAAACTTTATTCCTCTAAATAAGCAAATTTTTTATATTAAAAAAACAATAATAAAAATTTCTTCAAACCTTTTATATTTCATTTAAATTTCCATTTAATTTAAAAGGGCTTTGAAAACCAGCAAATGTAATTTATTAAAATATCTTTTGCTATAAATAGTTGTTATAAGTATAACCAAAGATATGTAATTATTATTTTTTTTTATAGATATACAATTTTTTTAAATTTAATTTTAATAAAAATTTGCTGAAAACTTTTTACGAAAAAGTATCGAAAAAAGATTGATTTGAGATTTGGAGCATAAGATCCATTTTCAATTATGCAATAAAATTTTTGTTATTAGAGTTTTTTGCATGAAATTTTACACCAGAGAAGATCTGTTTATGCTTAAATTCAATTAAGATTTACTTTTCTAGATTTTTCAACAAAAATCACGCAGTTAAAAAAAAAAAAAAAACAAATTCCAAAAATGGAATTTTTTATTTTTATACCCACCATCAAAAAGTGGGCGGTATATTGACTTTGTCATTCCGTGTGTAACATGTCGAAGGAATCATCTAAGACCCCACAAAGTATATATCTTCTGGGTCCTGGTTCGATTCTGAGTCGATCTAGCTATGTCCGTCCGTTTGTCCGTCGGTCCGCCCACTTTACCGCCCACCTCCCATATAAGGTGAAAATCAACGAAATTGTGTTAAAATACTTCAAGGACCAATGTAAACTCGGAAACAAAAAATGGGCGTGGTCCGCCCATTTTACTGCCCACTTTACCGCCCCCTCCCATATAATGTAAAATTTTGAAAAGTTGATGGTGGGTATATAGATTCGGCCGGGCCGAATATAATTCGCTCTTGTTTTTTTTTTTTTGTGCTAAATCATCTCAACAGATATCGGGTAGGAAAAAATGATATCACTTTGCGATTTGAGAAATTAAAGCGAAAATTGGAAATTTGTTGGAAAAATAGGGGAAACCCTGGTTCTGAGAGCTATAAATTTTTATTATTTTATTTTTACTTATCTTTCTAAAAAAATATAATTTCTGAGTGATTCCATGTCAAAATGGACACACTTGGCATCTCCGATTTTACTACAGATATTGGTAATTAGAAGTGTTTCTTAAATCTCATAATATTTTAGACTCAAGTCCCTTTCCAGTCAAAAAATATGATGTTTAAAAAAAGAAAAAAGTTAAAAACTTTACAAAAGTGTATATGTGTACATGGTATCCACACGCAGAGAAAAAACATGGTTACAGCATTATCACCACAACTCCTTTTTAACGATTTTAAGCTTTTCAGGTGGCAATCTTCTAGGTTTGCAGTGAACTGGTGATCCTTTTGTTGTTAAATTATGAGTAACTGAATGTTTTACAGTTGGTAATTTGTTCAAAGGTTTTGAAATATCCCTGAATTCTAGTAATAAGGGATAAAAAGGAGAATCCTGAGTAATAGATCTACATTTTATTGAGTTCGTATCATCTTCGTTCACTGTTAATCCGTTTGAATACAAATTAGTTATCTTGTCTATAAGACGTCGTTTTTTTACGTTAACTAATAAGTCGTAGTGATCAAGGAAATCAAAACCAATAATTGCTTGCGGAACATCTGCTATAATGAACTTCCAAACAAAGTCTCTTCTTAATCCAAGACTTAAACGGAGAACTTTTTAACCGAAAGTATTAATAACGGTATTGTTTGCAGCTTGAATCTCTAACGATTCAGGTTTATTACGTTTATTTTGAGTAGTTGCAGGAATTACTGACACGTCAGCTCCTGTGTCAATTAAAAATTTGTGATTAGAAACATTGTCTCGCAAAAATAGACGACTTATCTTCAAATCTCCTGCTCCCGTTACCTTAGGCGAAGGAGTTTTTAGTTTTCCGATTGATGTGTGCATGTAGGACGACATTTAGAGGTTTTTAAAATGATACCAACACAAATTTCCTGACGAATTTCGGCCTCCGCTGTTGCTTCTACTTCTGTCACGTCTGTGGTTTTTTCTACGATTTAGAGGAGAAGTAGTTATTCCATCAATGCGTTGTATAAGTTCACTTATTTGGTTTTCCAATTGTTCAAAACGATTTGTTTGGCCAGATGTATTAATTTGACAAAGCGAAGATGAATCTAGCTGATCATTTATTTTGTCAGCCATGTAACGACGTGTTTTCACTATATGCTGAGGTGAAGCTCACGGCTTCCAGGGTTCGTTACAAATAATTTAATTTAAAGAGAGTCAAAAACACAAGAGAAATTTATTTTCTAATAAACGTAACACTTTATTTACTATGTATGACTTATTCTAATTTACAACATACCGACATGCGTCTTAAAATACCACCGCTCTCAGTACCGACCATACACCACTATCACGTTGCGTTCTCTCCGCTTGTGGAACTCTCCGACGTCGACTATACACTCTCGAGGATCGGCTGCCGACACGATTTAATCGGGCTGAATAAAATTCTATCCCAATTAAATCTAGTCACCACTACATAAACTTGTTCACGTTAAGCCGAATAACATTCTAAATCAACGTGAACGTCGTTTGCCGTCGTCATCCACTACCTTTGTCTGCTCAGGCCGAATAAAATTCTGTCCTGAACAGATAATGGTTCCCTACTCTGACTTTTTGGCAGACTGAATAAGATTCTATTCTGCCAACACAACACCAGAGATTCCTACTTAGCCGAATAAGATTCTGATCTAAGTAAATTATGACTACTAGTTGCTTGCCTTAAACCCTTTCTTTTAATTAAGTCGAATAATATTCTGTTCTTAATTAAATGCTGTCCGCTCAGGTTGCCGGTCAAGCACTAACTCAAGGCTCCATTACTCTATTTTTCATCTTCATCCTTCTTTGAAGCTGTCGATCAATCTATTTACGCATACACATACAACTACCACGCATCAGCTGCTTTTAGTGGATGGTCAGAGTTGTAATCTATCGTATTAAATTCCATATATTTCTCTACAGAGCGACAGATGTCAGGTCGGTATAAAATGATTTTAACGGCATTATCATTTAAATTATATTTTAAATAAATAAACAAAACTTCTTACTTCATGTTACTTATATTTTACAAAACATAATAAAATATAACATAAAATTCATTAAATGCAATCCATATTAATTTGATTAAACTAAGGGATAGAAAATAAATGAAAAACATTATATTAAATCAACAAATAAATCAATTCATGTGAACAAAAACGATTAACTGACTTTTGTTCGTCACATTGCCTCCCCTCTTTAGAAAAAGAAATTAAATGGAACAAATATGAATTCATCCTATTACAGTATTTGAAACACAAAAGGACGAACACAATTTTAACAAAAATGTGGCTTTAATTCGCTGATATGGGCAGTGCGCGTCTCTTTCTTTCCCTTGTTTCTTATTTTAACGATTACTGGTGATACAAATTCTTCCACTATGTACGGCCCTCCAAATTTTGGTGCCAGCTTAGCTGCAAACTTATCAGTAGCCCTGGATAACGGATGTTGCTTAACTAATACATGATCACCGATATACGGTTTCCATGGGCGACGACGAAGATTATAGTGACGTTGTTGTTCTACCGATGCATTCATTAAATTTCTTCTTACGATGTTAAAGATTTCCTGCATTTCTTTGGCACGTTCATCGGGGTGGTGATTTTCAGCTCCAGTTCCAACAGTAACTTCGTCGTACAGGGCTTTAGGTAGGCGGGGTTCTCTTCCTTGGATGAGAAATGCCGGAGAATAACCCGTTGCTTCTGACACACTGGTATTCATCGCTAACATAATCTCTGGTAGGAAATCATCCCACTTATTATGTTGATTCTCTGCAAATTGTGCGATCATTGTTTTTATCGTACGATTGAAACGTTCCGTGGGGTTCTCTTGCGGGGTATATGGTGCTGTAAACTGTTGGTGGACACCAAAGTCAGTTAAACATTTTGCAAAAATACGTGACGTGAACTGGGTACCATTGTCGGTTATTAAAACTTTGGGGACTCCATATCGAGCTACGATGCGTTCTCGGAATGCCTTCACCAAGCTTTCTGAAGTGGCCTTTCTTAATGGTATCAGCTCGTTCCATTTTGAAAATTTGTCTACAAATACCAGCAGCATTGTACACCCATGCTTTGTGTGGGGTAGTAGTCCTACGAAGTCAGCACAAACTGTTGCCCAAGGTTCCTCAGGAATTTGTGTTAGCATCTCTCCTGCGGGACGTTGTTGGCTTACCTTATACCTCTGACAAGATTCACATTTACGGACATATCTTTTTATGTCACGGAACATTCCGGGCCAGTAGTATCGAGTAATGACACGGTTACTGGTTTTCCTTATGCCGAGATGGCCGGCAGCTGGAATGTCGTGATTTTCTTGTAAAACTCGACCTCTCAGAGGAGTTGCAACACACAATTTCCATTGATTGACATCATCATCGTGAATATGGCGGGGAAAATGACGATAAAGTTGACCATTTACTATATTGTATTCTGGATACTTGTCGGGTCTTTCACGCACATCTTTCATCCTTTTCTCTAGCCATGGACACGTAATGGAGGTCGATGGAGTACTGATGGTGTTCGCTGTTTCAAGAGGTTGTCGGGATAATGCGTCTGCTATTACGTTTTGTTTCCCTTTCCGGTATTTGATGGTGAAGTTGTATTGTTGCAACTCTAAGGCCCATCTTGCCAAACGTCCTGTGGGACTCTCTATAGAATTTAACCATTTAAGGGATAAATGATCAGTAATAATAATGAAATGATAACCTTCTAAATACGGTCTCATTTTTCTAATTCCCCATATAATGGCCAAGCATTCTTTCTCAGTGGTGGAATAGTTTTGTTCTGCCTTATTTAGATGACGACTGGCATAGGCGATCACCCTTTCTGAACCTTCAAGTTCCTGTGTAAGGACAATCCCTAGGCCGTAATCACTTGCATCTGTTTGTAAGGTGAACGTGGCACTAAAATCTGGACATGCCAACACAGGGGCTTCAGTTATATTCCTTTTCAGGTCCTCAAACGCCGATTGTTGATCTTCTGCCCAATTCCAGTGTTTTCCCTTTTTTAGTAGTTTTTTGAGTGGTTGTGAGATATTGGCAAAATCTGGAACGAATCTTCGGTACCATGATGCTACTCCTAGAAAACGACGTAACTCTTTTAGATTGCGTGGCGGTGGTATCTCTTTAATTGCTGCTACTTTTTCGGGATCAGTCTTTATTCCTTTACCGCTAACTACATGACCGAGATATTATGTTTCACGCTTGCAAAACACTTTTTTCTGGGTTGATTCTCAAATTTGCAGCTCGCAGTCGTCGAAAAACTTCTCTTAAATTTGATAAATGTTCTTCAAGTGTTCTTCCGATTACTATGATATCGTCCAGGTATGCAAACGCATGTGGCTCCATATCAGCTCCAATAACGCTATCTAAGGCTCTCTGAAAAGTAGCGGGAGCAGAGTGTAACCCAAATGGCATTACGCGCCACTGGTATAATCCTCTACCAGTTACGGCAAATGCAGTATATTTCTTACTGTCTTCATCCATAGGGATTTGCCAATAACCATCTTTCAGATCCAAGCTACTTATGTACGTTGCATCTCGTAATCTATTTAAAATGGCGTCTATTCTAGGCAATGGATAAGCATCGGGTACTGACCTGGCATTTAGTTGTCTAAAATCCATACACAATCTCCAGTAACCATTCTTCTTCTTCGCCAGGGTAATGGGAAAGCTGTAAAGACTCTTGGATGGTTCTATGGATCCTTGGGATATCAATTTGTTAACTTCTGCATCTATTATGGCTTGCATGGCCGGATTTCTTGGTGCATACCTTAACTTGATAGGGCGATTGTCGTTCATAACAATTTTATGTGATGTGATGTTAGATAACCCAGAAATATTACTAAATTTAGACAACTCCGCTTCCAGAAACTTGACAATAATATTTTGTTCCACTGCGCTATGCTCAGCTATAGTGCGGTGTTTAGCGACATGTGATGTGGTATCAGGGGCTTGATTAGGAATTGAATTGTTTGTATGTTCTTTTGGACTGCTTTCTGTACCAAGTTCATCAGATTCCATTACGGTTTGTTTATTTTCACAGGTAGTAGATAATCCAGCACAAATAAGTATGGCACCAAAATCTCTTAAAAACTCCAACCCAAGTATTATGTTCTCACTACAGCCTGGCATTACTAAGAAAGTCGATGTTTTTGTTTTAGTACCGAGAGTGACAGTATATTGGACACCTTGTGATATCTGCTTTCTCGTACCATCGGCAAGAAATACCTCGAGGTTCTCCTCTATAATTATTGGTGCAGTTTGTAGTTCGTTAACTAATTCCGGTTTTATAAAATTTCTTGACGCTCCCGTGTCGATGGTAGAGGTTATAATTTCCGTTCCAATAATTATTGTTGCTGTTATTCGAGTTTCTTCGCAGTTTAAAGTTGTTTCTGAGGGTTGACTATCAGGAGGAACGGCTAGCCTCAGTTCCGTCGTCCTCCTGAACGGTTTCCCGTATTTTGTGTATTGTTGGGGCATCTATCAACTTGATGGCCTTCGCTGCCGCAAGAATTGCATTTATTACGATGTTGTCTACTCGATGTAGGTACTTCAAAAGACATTGGATAACCTTCACGATTATGAGTAGATGTTTTTATATCTTCTAAATCCTCGGCAAGGGCTATAAGTTCTTCTAACGTTGAAAAACCTCTTCGACGGATATACCATTTAAAATCCGAATAAGCGTTTCTAAAAATCCTCTCTAATTTCTGATCCTCGGTTAGATTTGAATGTCGCATAAGATTTTGTAGAGCGAGAACATAATCCTTGAAGTGTTCATTGTTACCTTGTCTTCGTTTTTGGATCTTATCTTCTAGACTTTCGTAATAATTTGGGGGCAAGAAAAACTTACAGAAATCGGTTTTAAAGTTGTTCCATGTCTGCCATGATTTGTTGTTATTTCGAAACCAGACTAGTGCTCGATCACATAAGAATTCTGGCATTATTTGAGGCAGCTGATTCAGATATATACAATACATCTGGGATAGTTCTTCAAGACGTTCCACGAATTCTAGAGGATCACGTACGCCATCATATCTTAATCCCCATTTCCTTACTTGATCTATAATATTACATCTAGTTTCTATTTGGGTTAATCCTGTATTCTGGGTAAGCACATTATTTTTTCCGCTCACCGTTTCCTCCTTCACAGGGGATTTAACTAATTGACTATTACCTGTTGGCACTAACAGATTTGGAGATGGGATATTAAAAGATGTTTCGTGATTTGCTTGAATTTCCAACAATCGCTTTAATCGATCATCATCGTGCTCTACACCAAGAAATTTAGCTCAACGCCTTCTCAGCTCTTCCACAGTACCAGCAGGATCCATTTGGAATTCATTTAAATATTTTATTAATTCATCCCTCTTAAGGGAATAAGCCCATGATGTTTTTAACATTTTATATCACTTTTTCTTTTTTATATGTTTATTCCCGTTATTTTTATTTTTATTTTTACTTTTTTTTTTTTTTTTAATTTTTTTTTTATTTTCGGACGATGAGTACCATTACAAATTATACATAAACACAAGTAAGGCACAAGTACAGTCAAGATTACATAATCCATAGTTTATTAATTTTTCTTCGTAGTGTATAGTATATAATATAGTATTATTTTTTTATTTTATGTTGATTATTTGCACTCTTTTGTTTGGGACTATTACTCAATGTCCCTGCTCGGGCGCCATTGTAACGACGTGTTTTCACTATATGCTGAGGTGAAGCTCACGGCTTCCAGGGTTCGTTACAAATAATTTAATTTAAAGAGAGTCAAAAACACAAGAGAAATTTATTTTCTAATAAACGTAACACTTTATTTACTATGTATGACTTATTCTAATTTACAACATACCGACATGCGTCTTAAAATACCACCGCTCTCAGTACCGACCATACACCACTATCACGTTGCGTTCTCTCCGCTTGTGGAACTCTCCGACGTCGACTATACACTCTCGAGGATCGGCTGCCGACACGATTTAATCGGGCTGAATAAAATTCTATCCCAATTAAATCTAGTCACCACTACATAAACTTGTTCACGTTAAGCCGAATAACATTCTAAATCAACGTGAACGTCGTTTGCCGTCGTCATCCACTACCTTTGTCTGCTCAGGCCGAATGAAATTCTGTCCTGAACAGATAATGGTTCCCTACTCTGACTTTTTGGCAGACTGAATAAGATTCTATTCTGCCAACACAACACCAGAGATTCCTACTTAGCCGAATAAGATTCTGATCTAAGTAAATTATGACTACTAGTTGCTTGCCTTAAACCCTTTCTTTTAATTAAGTCGAATAATATTCTGTTCTTAATTAAATGCTGTCCGCTCAGGTTGCCGGTCAAGCACTAACTCAAGGCTCCATTACTCTATTTTTCATCTTCATCCTTCTTTGAAGCTGTCGATCAATCTATTTACGCATACACATACAACTACCACGCATCAGCTGCTTTTAGTGGATGGTCAGAGTTGTAATCTATCGTATTAAATTCCATATATTTCTCTACAGAGCGACAGATGTCAGGTCGGTATAAAATGATTTTAACGGCATTATCATTTAAATTATATTTTAAATAAATAAACAAAACTTCTTACTTCATGTTACTTATATTTTACAAAACATAATAAAATATAACATAAAATTCATTAAATGCAATCCATATTAATTTGATTAAACTAAGGGATAGAAAATAAATGAAAAACATTATATTAAATCAACAAATAAATCAATTCATGTGAACAAAAACGAAAAACGTTTCCAAACTATCAGAACTTATAGATAACACCGCTTTTAAAGTTGATGGCAAACGTTGGAACCATAAAGATTTGAGCATATCGTCCGACACCTTACCTGATGACAATTGTCTCATTTCACGCAATAGAGAAGAGGGGCGCTTATCACCTAAATGTATGTTTTCTAACAATGTCTGCAGCCGTTTTTCCTCGGAATCTTGAAATTCAGCAAGTAAGGCAGACTTAAGAGTATCATTCATTTTTTGTGTGGAGGACTTTCAATAATATGACTTACAGCATTAAGGACATCACTTTCCACGGATCTAACTAATGCATGGTATTTCGTTGCGTCTTGAGAAATACCGGAATTAAAAAATTGACTTTTAATTTGGCTAAACCATAATTTTGGATCAGTCTTCCAAAATGGAGGAATTTTCACAGAAACACGTGTAATTCTTGATGATGGAGACGTTGATGCTGATACAAATTCATCCTCTGATAACGACATATTGAAAAGAAAAACGTCGGAGTCACCAATGAAGAAACACAATTTATATTTTATTTTTTATAAAACGTTTTTATTCACTCAGAAATGGAAAAAATAATAATGACAAACTTGTCTATAAAATTATTTTGTAAAATGAAAAATAAATGAAAATGTGATTCTTACAATTTATAAACTAAAAGTATAAAATTGAAACAAGTAGAATCCCTACACAATTATTATATAGCCGTTTTTCATTGATTTAAATATACTGTGTTCATGATAGCAACGTTTATGATTCTGTTTAATCATTTAATGATTACCCACAACCAAAATTTTAATATGGTTCACTGAATTATAATATGTATTTAAATATGTTTATATGAAATCGTATTTATGATAAATCCAATCATTTAGTCAATTTTACAACTATTTAGTTAATTCTACAACAATTCAGTTCATTTTACAAAGTTGGTTAATTCTATAACCATTAAGCCATTAACTTTTAATGCCTTTTGAATACACATTTTTGTCCAGAAGTTTGTTAGTATATTAATTCTCATTTAGTTTATATATGAACAAATATAAATTGACAAGGTGCGTTTTTATTCAGTATAATGAATGTATCATATATCGTGGTACAAATGAATATAAATATGAAAACATGGAATTATATATATGATAAAATGGAATTAAATATATGATGAAATTATTTTATATATATGATAAAATGGAATTATACTTATGATGAAATTAGTTTATATATATGATAACATGGAATTATTAAATGATAAAAAAAAGTTATAAAACTTACTAAAAGTTATTAATAAGGTTATGAACCTTACTAATAAGCTATAAATTGGAATCATAGTATTGATTACGTAGAAATATACTTATTGTAACCTGGAATTATTTATTTCAATCATAGTATGTTGCTCTTAGTTTATGGTTACTGGAACCATATTTTTTCTTTGCGTGCAGTTTTAGTTTCATATTAAAGTCAAATGTATTACATTTATACCGATATTAATAAAGTTCCTTTACATCAGAAGTTCAAAAGTCAAATCATTATATTTCTTAAAAACGGTATTTTTTAAATTCTGAAAAAAAAAATATATAAGGTTGATGTAAAAATTAGATCATTTTTTCTTTTTTAAAACGTCATAATTTTGAACCGGAAAAGGCCTTCTGGAGCAGTTACAATAGATAATAACTGTGAATTTCATTAAATTACTCTATAATAGAATTACCCTATAATAAAACTTTATTGGAAAAAAAAAATGGGAAAAAGCCTTTTTTTCAAAGTTCAGATTTAAATACAAGTAACTTTTGACTCTATAAATATTTTTTCAAAACTCATTCCTTACACTATTTTGCTATTTGTTAATAAAATAAAATCGAACTATTCGTTCGGAAAATGCAGCTTTATTTCCTTTTCATTTTCAACATGGGACACTGTTGTTATTTGTCCATATCAGAAAATTTTAAGAATTTTGGCAACGATTTGTTATAGTATATTTTTGCATATTTTGTTTATAACTGTATATTTTCATATTCATATTTCACGAATATATGGGTAATTCTCATTTTACGTTTACCTTCAATCTCAAATATTTTTTTAACTTTTGAATTTTTTAAATAACACTTGGTGGTGTAACAGAAAAAAAATTCAAGACCTGAAACGGTTCCATGTGTTACCAATAGCAAAAGGTGTTTGAAACTAACATGTTTTTTTTTTTTTTTTGTTTTTCTTTCTTCTTATTGCTGTAATCGCGAATTTTAGCATAAGTGTCCAATTCCTCTAATGTAGGCTATAAACACTTGTAGAAAAAGTCCTGCATGGATTTAATTAGTATGCTATTAGCCAGTGTCAAATTGAGTTGTGCAAAATTCGTGAAACCAAATTTTAAAAAAATTAAAAATTTTGCAGTTTTTTTTCTAGGGATTTTACGCCATTTATGGTATTGAAAAACTCAGAAAAGAGCCTAATAGCTCTCAAAATTATACATCATTTGACATATATCTCGTTAATATGCCCTCAACAGAAATACTATAGGAGGTACCCAAAATCGGAGAGAAAAAACTTAAATGGCTCCAAGAGGTGCCTTTTTTGCGAGCTACAGTATCGCGTTATCAAAGAAGATTTCCAAATTACATTTTTAAGTCATTGTGGTATTTTAAAATATTAATTTGTATAGTTATTATAGTTATAGTAATACCCTATATCAAAATCAATATTGCTTTCGATTTTGCATTTAATGCAACTTTAGAGATTTAATTAAGTGCAGATAAAAAATTTATGTAAATGAAGTTTGCTTATGACTTATTTTAACAAAAGATGAATTTTGCAATAAATGGATGAATATGAACAAGTCTACATCACTACAAACTGAATTTTGCAAATTTTATAAGAAGGTTTAATAATTATTAAATCGCTAATATATCCACGCATACTTAATATATTGTGATATTTTTAATTTGTATTAAAGATACACCATCGTAGAGTTCATAAATACAATATTTTTTGATTTAGGAATATAAATAGAATTTTGGCAATTTTTTTATAAATTTTTATCTTAAACCTTCATAACACTGACGGCGTTCGGTAAAAGTCATTCACGCGAACAGATCTGTTTTCCACTATAGCCAAGAAATATTGGTATTAAATGCGTCATTAAAAATTTTTCGAAATTATTTTGAACTCCAAAAGTACTAATGAAGCTTAGTGGCTTTAAATAAAGTACACATTTTATTAAGTATAATAATAAAATATTTTCATTAAATTTATTGAATTTTTTTAAAAAAATACAACTTTTAAAACGTGTAAGCTGCTGAAATTTTCAATTTTAACACAGCTTTTGTACAACTTGATCGATCATATAAATATTTCCACATTTTAAACTTAAAATCATAATTTTGCAAATTTTTAATTTAAGTAAAATATTTTGCATATTTGGCACCCACTACAATTTTTTACAAATTTGCCATTAGTAATTTTTTTTTAAAGTCAAATACGTTTTCCAAATCAAATTACTTAATAAATTTCATCTTATCAGCTTTGAAAAATAAAGCATATTTTTTTTATTCTTAATAAAAATGATGTTATTTGTAGCAAGAATAGTATATAATTTAAAAGAAAGCTAAAAAGTGCTATTATAGGAGTATTTTATTAAATTTTAAAGACATTTTTTATACGCACAAAATATTTGTATAGCTTATTTTTGGTTGCCCTGTTTATTATACACGTAAGTATTGTAAACATCTTATCAATAGCATAAATTTTATTTTATTATTTATAAATTCATATAAACTCTTAAAATATTTATTTACTTTCAGTTTAAGTTTTAAACATTAGCACATGTTTTTCATAGACAACTTTAGCAACAATTTATGGTTTTCTATAAATTTTATTGTATTTTATTGATTTAATTAATTTAGCCTCTTTGAAATTACAAAAATACCAACCACAAACAATAAACTAACAATGAAACAAGCCATGAAATATTTACAAACATTCATTCACTCATTTATACTCGAATAAACTGGTGAAAGAAGACCAAGTCTATAAATTTATAGTTTATAGCATTCCTGTGTATCCTGTTACAGTAAAAGTTTACAATCTTATAAATATTCAAGGCTAAAATTAAACGACTCTTTAGAATGAGTCTTTCGAAAAAGACTTTGTTGTAGTAGTAGTAGTAGTAAGTAATGAAAATTGATTGTTTTTCAATGTTAGAAGAGCGGGAAAGAGAAATAAATTATTTGGAAAACTATTGTTAATTTATGGTTAAAATATTTGACTTTAACTATTTTTAAGAAGATATTTAAAGGAAAAGTTTTTTGTTTCTTGTTGACAATATAAATACTATTGAATACTTTAATAATTTAATATTTTCAAATGTTTTCGGTTTGACTATTAATTTGATAAGAAAGATTTTATTGTAAATAATTTCTTATACAGTTGAAAACGGTTATAACGAACTATGGCTATAGCGAACACATTTCTTCGGTCCCATTGATTTTACCAATATTTTCCATACAAATAACTACGTTTATAACGAACACGTTTATAGCGAACTTTTTTTATAACCAGCACATTTTTATGGTCCCAAGAAGAATTTTTCATACAAAAAAATTACCTTTATAACGAACTCTCACAAATACTTTTTTTAGATAAATAAAATTACACATTTCAAAATGTTTCAAAAATTTAAAAACTAACAGAAATAACTTTTAAATTATTGAATAAATGAAAATAATTTTCATTAATTTCAATTTAAATTATCGGCAAAAAAAAAAAAAAAAATTAATTTTATATTTACAGTTGTTGATTTTTTTAACATAACATACAGATATCGACAGGTGCCGATCCACGGGGGGAGAAAAATTCGAAATAAAAACTTATAATTTTCCGAAGAAAATTTTAAACATTTCATTACAAATGAAAATATTAAATAAAATTTAAACAATTTGTTTACACAGAAAAAATATTTCAAATAATTTTTTAATAAAATTATTAATTAACGTTATATTGGAATTTAGTTATATGATTTATTAATATAATTAATTTTCTAATTGGTTTTCAGTTTTGTTTTTTAATAAAATATAAAGAAAAATTAAATATTTGTCTATAAAAGTACACACGCAAAGAAAAAATATGATTCCTGTGACCATAAACTATAAGCAACATACTATGATTGTAATATATGATTCCAGATTACAATAAGTATATTTGTACGTAATCATTTTTATGATTCCAAGTTATAATTTATTAGTAAGGTTCATAACCTTATTAATAACTTTTAGTAAGTTTTATAACCTTTTCTTAAGTATTGCTTTTAATTTCATCATGTTTTTATCATTTAATAATTCCATGTTATCATATATATAAACTAATTCCATCATATATATAATTCCATTTTATCATAAACATAATCCCATGTTATCATATATATAATTCCATTTTATCATATATATGAACCGATTTCATCATATATATAATCCCATTTTATCATATATATGATCCCATATTTTCATATTTATATTCATTTGTACCACGATATGAGGTACAATCATCATACTGAATAAAAAAAAAACTTGTCAATTTATATTTGTTCATATATAAACTAAATGAGAATTATAACTACTGGACTGATACACAAAAATGTGTATTCAAACGGCATTAAAAGTTAATTAGTGGTTGTAGAATTAACCAAATTTGTAAAATGAAATGAATGGTTATTTAATTAACTAAATTGTTGTAGAATTGACTAAATGATTGAATTTTTCATATATATGATTTAATACAAACATATTTAAATACATATTATAATTCAGTGAACCATATTAAAATTTTGATTGTGGGTAATCATTAAATGATTAAACAGAATCACAAACGTAGCTATCGTGAACACAGTATATTTAAATCAATGAAAAACGGCTATATAATCATTGAATAGTTGTGGTGATCATGCTGTAACCATGTTTTTTCTCTGCGTGCAGAAATAAAATAAATTTAAGTAATTTTACAAAAATTTTCAACTCATTGCATCTATTTAAGGAAAAGAAGTAATAATAATATCAATTATTCTAGTTATTAATATTATCATTTTGATGATTGGAGCAAAATCAATTAAAAATTAATTAGTATTACAAATTTCGTAATTAAATTACATTTTTACTTTTTTCTGTATAAGTTTATTGAATTTTGATTCATATAGAATAAATTTTTAATATTTAATATAATATTTAATATTCTTAAACATTATGAACTAAAATCAATGAAATAAAATTTTTATAATTATGTACAAACTTTTTTCTGTGTGGGTTTCCTAAAGCATTTCATTAAATTCAAGCTTAAATTTTACGTAAGATTAAAAATGTATATTTCAGTAAAAAAATTGTTCTTTTTTTGCTTTCTTGAAAATTTGTTAGACCTTTTATATGCACACCTGTGTGAACCATTTTCATATTCAGATATTAATTTTTAAATACACTCTGGTACATTGAAAAATTACATAAATAGTATCATAAATAAGTTTTAGAAATGTTAAATACCTCTCAAAATTTTGAGTTATGCTTATTTTTTATACCCCACCACCATAGGTGGTTGGGGTATTATGCGTTTGTGCTAAACAGTTATACAACACCCACCTTAAAGTATAAAAATCGACTCATGATCACTTTTTAATTCGATCTAAAATTAATTAATTCGATTGATAAAATCATTTGGTGAGAGGTGCAAATTTAAAAAAGTTTTTAATTTAATGAATTAATTAATAATATATTTGTTGATTGGTGACTTTTTTCTGTGTTATAAGATTATCTTCAAATATTACCTCTAAGTAAAAAAAAAAGGAATTTTAAAAATTTGTCATATAACGAAGAGATAGTTAGTACAGTGTGCTTGATATCCCATCAATATTTATATGGCTTAACTTTTATGTTTTTTTTTTAGGTGATGCATTCATTATTTAACCCTCTACTGCATGAAGATAATTAAAATAAAGAAAAACAAAAATAAAACATCGTAAATATATGTTTATTATGGACAATTTAATACGTATGTAACAAAAATTCAAAAATTCACTCGGAATTTTGGAAGAAAAAAAAAATGAAGCCATATATGGCCTTATATGCATTAAGAGTTATTTTTGAAAAAAAAAAAATATTCGGCGTGGAAACATATTATCGTAGAAAATAAAATTAAAAATTTTATGGAGACATATTTTGGTGTCTCCAGTTCCTCAATAAGGTCAATAAGGTTCGTATCTCTAAGAAATGGCAAACTACTTTCTTTCCAAATTGGAGATCTTGGCTTTTTAGTAGATTTTGCATTCGACGTAGTAGGCTTGTCATAATCATCTGAATGTGAGTAATCGCTGTCAGCAGTCTCCGGTATATAAATATGTTCCTGACCTGACGGTTGACTTATAAAGTTTTCTTCGTCAGTAGCAGATATTTGGTCATCACCACTATGATCAGCGTTATAAATTTCACTAACATATTTTAAATTACCATAGAATGATCGTACATCCATTTTTAAAAAAAATTGCATTGCATTTTATGGAAAGAATAAAATGCACTCATGTATATATGTAAGTTAATTATATACTACTAGTGCATGTTGATTCCATCTAATCCACCTAATTTTTTATTTAAGCAAAAAAAAAAAATAAATTTTTTTGCCCACTAGTGTATTTCCACTTAGCTATAGGTATGCATGGGTATCCAAACTTAACTGTGAATCCAATCAAGATTTGTGCATCAATTTTTACAATACGTGACTTTATATACTCGTAGTTTTGCCAGCTTTGGAATAAAGGTAATAAACTTAAATATTTTTGATGTTTTAACTTTAAAAAAAGTTTTTTTGAAGGAGCTCGAAAAAAAATTTTGTCGACTAGCGTAAATAAAATCCATTCAATATTCCTTGAAAATTTTGTATTTAAAGATTTGTAATTAAAAAAAATAAAATGAAATAATACAGTAAAATAACGAGTTTTTTTCGTGAAAAAGAAAAATAAATGGTTAAAATTTCATACTTCAACTAATCCATTGCTAAATTTACACGCAGAGAAAAAATATGGTTATACTTTTTTTTTTTTTTTTTTTTTGTAACTGCACGCAGAGAAAAAATATGGTTACAGCATGATCACCACAACTATTCAATGATTATATAGCCGTTTTTCAAAATTTTAATATGGTTCACTGAATTATAATATGTATTTAAATATGTTTATATGAAATCATATTTATGAATAAATCCAATTTTTTAGTGAACTCTACAACTATTTAGTTAATTACATAACCATTCATTTCATTTTATAAATGTGGTTAATTCTACAACCATTAAGTCATTAACTTTTAATGCCATTTGAATACACATTTTTGTGTATCAGTCCAGTAGTTTGTTAGTATATTAATTCTCATTTAATTTACATATGAACAAATATAAATTGACAAGTTTTGTTTTTATTCAGTATGATGATTCTACCACATATCGTGGTACAAATTAATATAAATATGAAAATATGATAAAATGGGATTATATATATGATGAAATTTGTTCATATATATGATAAAATGCAATTATATATATGATAACATTGGATTATATATATTATAAAATCGAATTATACTTATGATGGAATTAGTTCATATATATGATAGAATAGAATAATATATATGATAAAATGGGATTATATATATGATGAAATTATTTTATATATATGATAACATGGAATTATTAAATGATTAAAACGTGATGAAATTGAAAGCAATACTTAAGAAAAGGTTATAAAACTTACTAAAAGTTATTAATAAGGTTATGAACCTTACTAATAAATTATAGATTGGAATCATAGCAATGATTAAGTACAAATATACTTATTGTAACCTGGAATCATATATTACAATCATAGTATGTTGCTCTTAGTTAATGGTCGCAGGAACCATATTTCTTCTTTGCGTGTGTAACAATCGAAATTTAATTATAATTTTATATCTACAATTTTAAAGAAAGAATAGCTCTAAAATTTATATTTTTTTTTTTTTTTTAAATTAAAATAATATTACGCTTAAGCTTATTAAAATTCTTTAATGTGGAGCAAAATCCAACAAATCTTTTCTCTGTGTGTAATAAAACTGAAATTATTTGAGGATTAAACAATAAATATTAGAAAATCCCTATTCCTCAAAAAGTAAATATCTCAAAAGATATCAATTTAAAAACCTCGGCAATAAAAAAACACTAAACTAGTACAAAAATACAACCAATGCAAGAAATATTATTCCTGATATTTTAATCACTAATATTTTAAAATCATAAATACCGCCCATTTCTAAAGGAAAGAAATATGTTATAATTCCAAGTATTAGTATTGTAATAAAATACGTGTATTTTGTTAACAATTTATTTATTTATTTATTTATTTTTTTTTTTAATTATACGGATATAACACGCAAAGAAAAAATATGATTCCTGTGACCATAAACTAAGAGCAACATACTATGATAATATATGATTCCAGATTACAATAAGTATTTTTGTACGTAATCATTATTATGATTCCAATTTATAATTTATTAGTAAGGTTCATAACCTTATAAATAAATTTTGTAAGTTTTATAACCTTTTCTTAAGTATTGCTTTCGATTTCATCATGTTTTTATCGTTTAATAATTCCATTTTATCTTATATATAAACTAATTTCATCATATATATAATTCCATTTTATCATATATATATATATATATATATATATATATATATATATATATATACATATATATATATATATATATATATATATATATATATATATATATATATATATATATATATATATATATATATATATATATATATATATATATATATATATATATATATATATATATATATATATATATATATATATATATATATATACATATATATATATATATATATATATATATATATATAAAATAATTTCATCATGTACATAATTCCATTTTATCATATATATAAACTAATTCCATCATAAGTATAATTCGATTTTATAATATATACAATCCCATGTTATCATATATATAATTGCATTTTATCATATATATGAACAAATTTCATCATATATATAATCCCATTTTATCATATTTTCATATTTATATTAATTTGTACCACGATATGTGGTAGAATCATCATACTGAATAAAAACAAAACTTGTCAATTTATATTTGTTCATATGTAAATTAAATGAGAATTAATATACTAACAAACTACTGGACTGATACACAAAAATGTGTATTCAAATGGCATTAAAAGTTAATGACTTAATGGTTGTAGAATTAACCACATTTATAAAATGAAATGAATGGTTATGTAATTAACTAAATAGTTGTAGAGTTCACTAAAAAATTGGATTTATTCATAAATATGATTTCATATAAACATATTTAAATACATATTATAATTCAGTGAACCATATTAAAATTTTGATTGTGGGTAATCATTAAATGATTAAACAGAATCATAAACGTTGCTATCATGAACACAGTATATTTAAATCAATGAAAAACGGCTATATAATCATTGAATAGTTGTGGTGATCATGCTGTAACCATGTTTTTTCTCAGCGTGAACGAACTACGTTTATAACGAACTAAATAAGTCGAGTTCGTTATAACCATGTTCGACTGTATATATACAAATTATTAATAAATGGGAATACAAATCTATCCACGAAATAAGATACGTAATTTTTAAATATTTCTATATCTGATCAAAATATATGTGAGGGCTCATCCTTAAACATGGTTGGAATTGAGATCAGAAGGGCTTACAATTTTGATATAATAACTATCAAAAGATATTTGGTTTTATGAAAATTTTTAGTTTTGGTAGTCAGAAGATGTTTCTATTAATAAAATACTCAAAAAAGGTTTAACCTGTGTCTCTTTAATTCTAAAGTCTTGTTTTCGAGTAAACAGCTTTCATTTTTCGTTTACTATTCAAACAATTTTTAATATGACGTTTTAATATTCTACTCATATGCATTTTTTTTTTACATTCGATTTATCTTGTTTTATAAATATTTGCACTGTTTTTCATTTAGTTGACACTTTCCAATGATTGATTTTCTATTATTTGCTAAAAAAAATAAAAAAAAAAGTTTACTTGATTTTCTATTATTTGCTAAAAAAATAAAAAAAAAGTTTACTAAAAAATCGCACCACGTGCATTTGCGACGTTTCCAATTTGAATGGTAAAATATTTTTCAGAATTTAATGCAAACAAATTTAGTGAAAAATCGAAATCATGCAAATATTGCAGGTCGTCAAATGAAAAAAAAAAAATAATAATAATAATAACATTAAGCACTATCCAGGTAGAAACTGCCAACCGTACAAAACATCAAACTATTGCAAAATATTTTTTTTACAAATAAAACAAAGTGGTTTGCCAACGTTTGAATTAACATCTAGTAAAATGATTTGCCATTGCTTTTTTATTTACATATTTAGATTAATTTTACATGTATATTGAAAGTATTAATGTAAAAGTTTAATAATAATAGCTTCATTCTGAAATTTAGTATATATATATCTATCATATTTATGTATGTTTTTTTAATTTCTTTTTGTTCAAATGCTTATAAATGCTGCCTTTTAAATAAATATTATTGCATATGAAATTAGAATATAACATTTCCCTTGCTTAGTAAACATATTTTATCGAGGAGAGTATCTATAATTTTGTAGCCACAAATCTTTACAAAAGAAAAACTTTACTTTGAATCTAAAACGGAGTCTTCTATTGTAACCAAAATAAGTCATTGGCTAGCATCAGAGAAAAATCAGAATCAGACGAAAAAGTACTCCAAATTAATCAATTATAATTTTTCTTTAAAATAAATCTAATGAACTTATTTACAATATAAAAATGTAAATTTTACATATATAAAATACTTTTAATAAAATATTAGTTACGAGCTGTAAACCCGATACTTCGTTAGCGGAAATTTTTTATAAAATCCATACTTTATAATAAATTTAAACTAAGATTCTTAACTTCCTTGGGAACATTAATGGTGTTATGTCATCCATAAATAACAATATCTCTTTAATTTCAGGTTTATAATCTTAGAATAATGAAAAAAAAATATCAGAATTACGAAAAAGTATATTAGAATAAAGAAAAATGACCACAAAATCCATTTTAAGGTTTCTGATTTACTTAGGACCTTACATCTTCAATTTTATGTTTCTAATGATGAAAACTGCAGAACATTCAAGAAGTACTATTAGAAGAACAAAAAAGTACCACAAAGTCCCTTCTTATGGATTCCCATTCATTTAGGACCACATATCGTTAATTTCATGTTTCTAGGTTAAATATAACCGAAAATTAAAAAAGTACCACAAAGACTCCTCTTGTGAATTCTTTCTCACATAGGACCATGCATATTTAATTTCATGTTTCTACTTTAAATATTATAGAAAATTCAAAAAGTACCATTAGAAGAACAAAAAAGTACCACAAAGTCCCCTCTAATGAATTCTCACTCATTTAGGACCAAATATCTTTAATTTTATGTTTCTATGTTAAATATTATATAAAATTCAAAAAGTACCATTAGAAGAACGAAAAAGTGTAACAAAGTTCTCTCTTATGGATTCTCATTCACTTAGCACTTCATGTCCTTAATTTCATATTTCTAGGTTAAATATTATAAAAAATTCAAAAAGTACCATTAAAATAGCAAAAAAGTACCACAACGTCCCCTCTTATGGATTCTCATTAACTAAGGACCACATATCATTAATTTCATGTTTCTAGGTTCATAATTATAGAAAATTCAAAAAGTACCATTAGAAGAACGAAAAAGTACCACAAAGACCCCCCTTGTGAATTCTTTCCAACATCGGACCATGCGTATTTAATTTCATGTTTCTAGTTTAAATATTACAGAAAATACAAAAAAAAGTACCAATAGAAGAAGAAAAAAGTACCACAAAGTCCATCCTCTTGAATTTTTACCCACATCTTTAAGTACCACAAATTCCACTCTTGTGAATTCCTATCTACATTTTCTTAATTTCATGTTTCTATGTTTAATGTAATTGAAAACTCATTATTAAGTTTAAATAAAACGTAATTTCCCGCCTTTTCCCCTTTTTTGGTACTTTTTTTCATCCTTCGAAGTATAAAAAATTGTATTCCAATAAATTTTTAAATTGTAGTGGTATCCCATATTAAAATTCTCATATGAATATTTAAATAAATATAAAAAAAAGTTTTATGAAAAAAGTACCAAAAAATAGGTACGATTTTTACCCCTTAAACGTTTGAATTTCTAAAAAGTACCAAATTTATATTTCTCATTTTTTTATAAGTTATGAATATGACATAAATTTTATCTGTATGTTGATTGGTTTCAAAGATACATATGGTGCCAAAAAAGTACCAAAATACAGTTTTTACCTGTTTTCTCCCTAAAATGGTCGATTTTCAAAAAAGTACCAGACACCTGTCCAATTATTTTTTAAATGAATAACTATAACTATTCGCCTTTTTTTGTATCTTCATTAGTTTAGGAGATATAAAGTTACAAATTTTACCCGTTTTGACCCTTTTTTAACCCCCTAAACATTCGAATTTCCAAAAATATCATCTTAGTGGATCTATATGGTGGGATACCTACCTATGTTCCAAATTTCGTCTCTCTAGCTTCAGCCGTTTCTGCTGTGGGATGATGAATCAGTCAGTCAGTCAGCTACGTTACTCTTTTATATATATAGATAATTTAATTGGTAAAGCATTTCATTTCCTATTATTCGAATGTAAAGAAAATGTATTATGGGAGTTTAAAGAGCTAGGAAAATGCTGTTAAAAAAGAAATACACATGTTGGCAGTGTGTTAGCTATTGAGATTTCAGAACTTTTTACTAACGATGAAAAAACAATTGGCCAATGGTAGAATGATGTTATCATTTGGGTGTTGGCATAACGTTTTAATAGAAGAACGTCTCACGTTTTGCCAATGTTTGAACCACCTTGAAAAATCGTTTGACAATGTTGTCCCGGTTGTACTTTTCTGCCAGGGTATGTCGGAACAAAAAATTATGAAGTGAATTTATAGATTAGAAAAAAAATTTGCTTACAATTTTTAGAGGATTTGAGATCTATATATTTTGTTCCTTGAGATTTTAAATTATAACCTACATTCCATAATAGTGATTAGTTGCCTCGAAACCGTTCCGATTCGGGACTGGAATTTTTTAAGTTTCTTTAAAAATGTAGTTGTTAAATCTTCATTTTTGTATTTTAAATCACAACATATAAATAACTCTTAATCGGTAAATACATGCAGATACTTTTATCAGAAAAAATGCGAAAAAAATATTATTTTTTTTTTCTACAATTTATATTTTAAATCTTGTTCCTTTTTCTTAAACCATATTTTGCTTTCAAACCATAGGGTTTATGAATTATTATTTCCATAACAATAAAATGTTACAAGTAAAAACACATTTTACAAATATGGTTGAAAAATTCAAAACTTGTTTGTCTGTGAACACTAGGGTGGCCCTCATTACAAAAAGCGTCCAGATTTTGATTCTCACCCCCTGGAAATGTTCGGATAGTCGAAAGATTGAAAAAAATTTAGAGGTGGCTCAAGGTGATCAAATTCTTAAAAATTATGACTTTTAAAAAATGTCCTTTCATGGATCATAAAAAATTAATTTTAAACGCAATTTTCACAATATGAGCTTTCTGAATTCCTAAGATCAAGAAGATTGGATAACTAAATAACATAATAGTTATTAAAATAAAATTTCCGTTAAATACGTTATTTTTGGGCAAATAGATACCGAAAAATAAAACTTCAACCAATATTTGAAGTCTTATTTTACTGGTGTGTATTTGGTCGAAAATGACGCGTTTGACTGATTTTAATAAATAAGATATTATTAGTTGTTCAATTTTGGTCATTTTAGAAATGCAATAAACTGAGGAATTCAAAAGGATGAGACCGGGGAAAATTTAAGTTCTAATGAATTATTTATAGTTGAACAAAAAACAAATAAAAAACTAAAATTTTTGATATTTCAATCGATTTGAGCCACCTATAAATTTGTTCCAATCAATTTTATTGTTTTTGGTCTATTCGAACATTTTTCGGGGGTGAGACTGAAAATTTAAAAACCTTTATTTTCCTCCACATAAAAGAGGGCCACTCTAGTGAATATATTATGTTTTTAATGATTGTATCAAAAAAATATATTTATTAACCTCTATTAAAGAGTTTTGTTAACCCATTAATGCCCATATATGTAAAGCGGCGAAGTCTAAGTTTTAAACCAAATTGTAAAGAAAAAAAAACAGAATAATGTAAACTTAAATTTTGTTTTTAATTAGGTAACTCAATATTCGTTCTGCATCCTGAAATGATTTTCTGTCCACTTCACTCTTGTTGTTGTGGCAAAAAGAAATTTTATAAAGATAATTTTTCTATCAGCATGCAAAAATTCAATTTTCACGGCGGGAAAATGGAAAAAATGCATATTAGCCTTCCACATGTTTTAACGAAAAATACTTTTTTACTATTATTTGAGCAGTAAACTTTATAATTTGTTCAAGCAACTGGTTACAAAATCGTATTGGTTTATTATTTGCAGTTTGATATATATTGTTGGTATAAATAAGAAAGGGGTCTATGGAAAAATTTGACCTAGGCACAATTTAAGCATCCAGGTCAGATTTTTTTGTATATCCTAATTTTTGTGCCACCTATCCGCATGAAAATGCAGATCATGAGGAAGATGCGATGCTAAATCAAGCAGAGGAAGGCATTTCCGGTATCCGGATGTAGTCACTTGGTCCAATATATGAATTTAGGAAAGTTCTTCAATGATGAATTAGTACAAATGTTGTAAACTTTCTAAAATATATCAACTTTATTTTTCACTTTTTCCAAAAATTTAATATTTTTTATGTTTTGCTTATATAACCCATGAGATATATATACAAAATATAGGTCCAAAAATTAGTGGGTAATGCCCACTGTTACGTATAACCAACTTTCTTACTAAACTAAATATAAAAAAGTTTCTGCGTCAATTGGTTTATATGCCCCAGTTAACACATTGTTCAAAATAATCTGTAATCTCTAATTTGGCTAGATCGCCGCACAGTGGGGTCAAACGCAAATTTTTTGGTAATAAATCAGTATCTCCAAAATTACTGCTCGGATTAAATTGAAATGTATGAAAGAGTTGCAGAGGAATACCTAAGCTTTGAGAAAAATTATCTTGTAGTCACCCTGTGATTACTCAAGAAAATCTACAGGGTGTCAAAATTGACTACCTCGAGTATGTAAAAGTTTAAAAAAATCGTAACTTATACAAATGAAGTCCGATTTTAAAGATTCTCTTACAGTTAGAAAGATATTTACACTTGAATTTTTGATTTTTTGGCTCGACTTTCTTTCGATTTTCGGGAATAACTCCTGAGGTATATAAGGTAAAATTTTTTTAAAAATATCTTGTAATTTGCTATATATTTCAAAATAACATACTGAAAGAATTTTTGCATTATCTCAATGCGTCTAGAAGTGAAAAATATTCAAAATCAGCGCTCTGAAAATAAGTAGTATGAAAAATGGCTATTTTTTTTTACAAAAATATAGTACAATTCTTTCACTTTTTTCTCAAAGTTGCGTTAAAGAAAAACTTTTTTCTTTGTATATTTCAAAAAAAAGAAAAAACTTTTCTCTTTATATATTTCAAAAGATAAGACTTCATAAATGGTTAAAAAGGAAATTTTGAACTGATTTAGGCTTGCACCCTACATTAGGCATTGGTCGAAAATGGTGAATTTTGGAAAAAGTAAAATTTTGTATCGATTAATAAAAAAATGTCACTCGAGCTTTTTTAAATTTTTTGATGATATTTCATAAAAAAATTGATTTAGAACAATTTGACACTAAACTGCTTCCCGCCCGGCCAAAAACAAATGCAGGAGAGCAGTTTCCATGAAAAAGTAAATTTTTTAAATTACTTTTTTTTAACTGCATAAAAAAGCATATTAGCATAATATTTTCGCAATTATTTCTTATGTAGTATATACAATATATATCGATCTTCCCCTCGCGCAAAAATCATTAAAAAATCTGTACGAATAAATTTTTGGCAATTTTTCAAATTTAAAAAATATAAAAGAGATATAAAAACCAAAAAAATTATGTTTTGTAAAGCAAAACTCCTACTATTTTCCAAAAACTAATAAAATATTACAAGAATACAAAAATAGACTTATTTACCAATTCATTGATATATAATATGTATATATAAATTATTTTAAAAGCATTATATCATGGTCTCAGAACTGACTACTTAGGTCAACTCTCACCAAATTCATTGTTTTACAATATTTCCATATGTACGTATACGTAATAAACAATTGTATTGGCACGTTTTGGTTGTTGAACGAGATAATATTCGCAATAATCGCTTATATTTATTAAATATTGTTTAATTTTGAAAAATTTACAAAAATTTATTTGCAAAGTTTTTTTTAATGATTTTTGCAGGAGCGAAAGATAGAATATTAATTTATGAAAAGATAGAATATTAATATAACAAAATGAAATCATAAAATGATAAGATAGGATAATGATAAAACGGGTTACGGGAGAATATTCACCACTTTTTTGCTTTAAATGCTGTATTTTAAAAACAGTTCACGATATCAATAAACTTCCTTTAATAATAAAAACCTTGATATGTTGGTTTATATTTAAGCCCTTTTGATCCTGACTATCTTCATGTTAAGTTAATTTTTATTATGCATTTGTGAAGTAACCAAAAACGTCGAAACTACCCCATGGAATGGGGTAGATTCACCAAGTGATAGGGGCAGAATCTTTTTCCTATATATGATGGTCTTTTAGTTTATTTTAATAAAGCATTTGCAAAAACAAACAAAAATTAATTTGTTTAATTGAGTTTTATGCAAAACAAATAAAAATTCAATTATCTTTGTATGAGAAAATCACTAAATGATTTTTGTTTGAATTCAATGAACACTAGAAAGTCTATATGTACAGTGAAAGATTTACATATAATAAGCGCTTCGTATCTGATTACGACGTTCCTGGAGGATAAATTAGATCCGCCTACCAGCAGTTTGGCGAATGTACCCCAGGAGAAGTATTGCGCACAAGTGATAATTTTTTTCACACGTTCAAAAAATTTATTAAAACATATGTTCAATTCTTGTTCATTACTATCATGCTTATAACAAAGAAGCAAATCTTTGAAAGATCTGTAAAAGAAGAAAAGAAATTATTAACACATACAATTTTACTACGTTTTCAAGATAATTGACAAAAACGAATATGTCCCTTTGTCGAATGCTCCCTCTTCTACCCTACATTTGATCGAATGGGATAATAATATGATAAGATGGAATAATATCATAAAATGATAAGATAATAAAAATTTGATAGAATGGGATAATAATACAATAAGATGGAATCATATAATAAAATGAAGTCATAATCTGAATGGGATAATATCGTAGACAAAATTCGAATCATTACACGTAAAACGAACCATAAAATCGGACACAATGTGGTAAAATGGAATCATATCTATTTTAAGCCATGATCATATATTCCAATCGTAATATGTTGCTCTTAGTTTATAGTCATCACAACTATATTATTTCTCAGAATGCTGGAAAAACATAAAAAGCTGTGTAACAATATTAAAGTTATTACAAATTCCCTTAACCATTAAATTTTCTCCGACTACTTATACTGGAAATTTGCAAAAAAATTTAAAACAAATTTAAATATTTAAACAGAATATACTATATCTATTATATTTTAAATCCATTTATAGCTATTCAAACAAATTTTTTAATTTAAAAGGTTTAATTTTTAAAAGATCTTTATAAGAACTCAGATCAAATAATTTTGTTATAGAAAAGAAGCTTTGAAATGAAGAAATACAATGCTTCAAATTAGTGAGAGATACTGCCAGGATATTACAAATTCCTTACTTCATATTCTAATTCTCGTCCTACAAACATATCTTCAAAAACTTAAAAAAAAAAAATACAAAATAGTCAAACAACGCTGGAAAAATATATCATTATTGCCATAACACTATTTTTTACTTCACAAAAAAACTATTCCCTAAATTAGCAAAATTTTACACAATGAACAAGTGAGTACCCCAGCGATTTCTTTGATTACAAACCTAAAAATATAAATTAAAGTTCTAATAAATCTCATTTGAGACCTAAAATTGTAATATACATATATTTATCATTTACATATGTATATGATATGTTAACACTAAAAACATTATGATTAATCAAACAGTGGAAAGTCTTCTGTTTGCAACAGTGAAATGCAACCAACATACTCCCTGGAATATGAAAATGAAAAGTTGCATATACTGCATTTAGCATATTGAAGAAACAAATGAAAAAAAATGCAGAATACAGAATAAAATATAAAGACAACAACAGAATTGCACATGTCACCAGAAGGATAAAACAATACAATAATAGCCTGACCTATATAAAGACAGGACAAGTTTTTCTTATTTTTTTAGGGAATTTTATAAAACAAAAGATATTAAACAAAACATAAAAATGCAACAACGACTACAATTACATGTTTCCAACATAAACGAAAGGCATGTGTTGACAATATGTAAATATGTTAAATATGTGTTAGTATGTATTTCTGCTTACTGTTTTAATTTTGTTTCAACTGGAAAAAATAGCGAGAGTTAACTCCCTTTAGAGCATCTGATTGTTTAATGGTTATGAAAGAAAAATTTCCATATGCAACATAAACCTACGTAAGAATGTTTGAGTGTGTAAATAAAAAGTTCACATGCATCATCAGTAGACAACAAGGAAAAGTGACAATACCAAATTAACTTTTAGCTTTAATAAAAATAATGATGCGTTCCCATTATTTACATGCAGTTGAAAGAAATAGTAGAAAAAACAAAGACGAAAAAATGGAAAATAAAATAAAATACAGCCCTCTAGGTTTACACTGAAAATTAAATGAGCTTTTATACATACATACATACATACATACATACATACATACATACATACATACATACATACATACATACATACATACATACATACATACATACATACATACATACATACATACATACATACATACATACATACATACATACATACATACATACATACATACATACATACATACATACATACATACATACATACATACATACATACATACATACATACATACATACATACATACATACATACATACATACATACATACATACATACATATTTTTTTATGTGTATGACGATATATAGTTTTTTTTTAAAGTACATGAAAATGAAAAGCAACTTGGTTTAAAAACAAATCACACAGTGAAAAAAATTAAGTAGACAATTTATTCGCACATACTTACAAATTCATCATTAATTAACGCATAAAAATATATGTATGTATGTTCATGTTAACAAGTGTAGGCAATCAGAACTAGGTGAATACATATACAATGATTTATATTTACATGCTTGCATATATAGAGTCTCGTATAGAAGTATCTGTGTGAATATATCTCCATTTTAAAATGCGTGTGAGTTGATAAATATTGAAAATTTAAAATATGCAACTATTCACATATACATATGAATTTATTTGTGAATCGTGTATACTACAAACACTCGCATTGATCGATACAACATTGATACGTAAAAAAGCTTTTATGCCAACATCATTAATGCAATGTACAATTTTAACAATGAGTATGAGAAATATCTATACATTTAAAATAAAGAGCATAACAATAGCAACAAAACTTAAACTCAATAATTAAACGTGATTATAAATATTTGTAACTTTTGATCGGCTGGTTAGATTAGCATGAAGTTTGGTATAGTAGTAGCAGAGGAGTGTACAATATTAAGTTTGGAAGGGGGGTCGGACAGAACCCTCAGGGGCGGAGCTAAAGGGGCTCAAATTGGGTACCTGGAGACATATATTTTCTTACAAATTTTTGTAATCGCGCAAATTTTACATATTATTGAAGGCACAGAGAAGACATACAAAAACGAGAAAAAAAGGTATAGTCGGTCAAGACCGACCATATAATACCCTACACCATTATGTATGATCATAAAAATTAGGGAAGGAGACCTATATTAGATCAACACTTTTACTAAATATACAAATACAGAATAATTCGTTGATACTAACATCTACTTGATTTTATGAACTTTAGTTTGATTCTCGGAAGTGGGTTTATATGGGAGCTATGGTAAATTATGGACCGATTCTAATAAAATTTAGCAATGTTGTTTCTACTTATATAAAACTTATTTGTGTCGAATATTAACTTGATACTAAAATTAGTGTGGGATTTATGCACGTTAAAGTGATTTTCGGAACAGGGGTTTGTATGGGAGCTATGGTTAATCGTGGACCGATCTTCATAAAATTTGGTATAATGATTGATACTTATACAAAACTTCTTTGTACCGAATTTCATTAAAATATTCTTATTTCTAAGGCATTTTTTAGTATTGAAACTTAATTATGGGGGGTAGGCGAAATAATGGACCGATCAATGGTCCTTGTATCATAAAAGTCCCACATGCCAAATTTCATTCAATTATCTTCAAAATTGCGACCTGTACTTTGTGCACAAGGTTTACATGGACAGCCAGCCAGCCAACCAGCCAGCCAGCCAGCCAGCCAACCAGCCAGCCAGCCGTCCAGCCAGACGGACGGACGGATGGACGGACATCGTTAGATTGATTTAAAATGTGATTCTGAGTCGATTGGTATACTTTAGGGTGGGTGTTGGATAACTCATTCTATGTGTTACAAATATCAGCACAAACACATAATACCCCAACCACCTATGGTGGTGTAGGGTATAAATATGCTTGCATGTCCTATTTATCTCTTATAGTTTTTGAGCTATTTGCGTTTGAATTTTTGAGTACCTCAATTTTGCATGTTTTGCTCCAGTTTTTATACACTACACCACCATAAGTGGTTGGAGTATTATGTGTTTATGCAGAAATTGTAATGCAGATAAAAAATCTCCGGATCCCCACCTTAAAGTATACCGTTCGATTTAACGACGTCCGTCCGTCTGGTCGGCTGGCTGTCCATGTAAAGCTTATGCGCAAAGTACAGGTCGCAATTTTGAAGATATGAAATTTGGTTATGATCGGCTCATTATTTCACCTAGTCCCCATACAAATGTCCTCCAGTAATAGAGTTTTAACACTTATAGATGCCTTAAAAATAGAAATATTTTATTGAAATTTAGCAAAAATTAGTTTTATATAAGCAAAAATCAGTCTGCCGTATTTCATGAAGATCGGTCCATAACTGACCATAGCTACCATATAAACCCCTCTCCCGAAAATCACTTTAACGTGCATAAATCCCATACAAATGTTAGTATTATGTTAATATTTAACACAAGCAAGTTGTATAAAAGTAAAAACAAAATTATGTGGATCGATATGGTGTAGGGTATCATATGGTCGGGCTTGACCGACTATATCTTCTTCTCTCGTTTGTATATGTATCCTAGTATTTCCTACCGATTTTATTTGTTTTTTCGTTAGCTAATTAAAGAACAAAATTACACTGGTCAACAAAAAAATTCTCCGAATAGTTGGACTAGATGTATTTTGATGAGCTAAACACGAATTTGCTTTCAGTTTTTTCCCATCAGGTCTGGATTTTTTTTTATGGGCGTGTCTAATATTTCGCCCAAAGTAAGGCCATTACTCTAGTATATTTCCTCATAACTCAAGAACGGGGTGTACGATTGATCAAAGTGATACAGCAAAATATGCGGACTAAAAATATATTCAAATTCCCCAAATCATTTCCATGCAAAATTTTAAATTTTTTTGTTACTAAAATTTCGTTTAATAAATGAAAACATCTAAAATGTTACAGTTTATCAACTCTGTCTTAAAGCTGGTAAAGCTGCGAAAAAAATAAATCATGTATCTTCAAAATTGATGCAGAAATCTAAATTTTATTCACAGTTAAGTAAAAATACCCATGTTACATACAATTGAGTAGAAATAGAGTTTTTTATTTTTTCTTGAAATAAAAATAGGTGGACTAGCTGGATTCTGACGAGTTAAACAAGAATCTGCATTCACTTTTTTTCTATCGGGTACTGATTTTTTTTTATGTGCATGACTAATTTCATCACCTTATTCAGCGATCACACTATATTTTATTCGAGAAAGGTTTGTCATACTTAGGCTATAACTCGAAAACCCTTTACACGATTTTGATAAATGATACATCAAAAGATACGAAAATTGTCTTCAACGTACGTTCACAGTATTTTTTTATTTTCTGAAGAATTTCAGAGTTATGGATTAAATTTTCAGCACTTTTCAAAAAAATAAATTTTAAATTTACATCTAATCCACTTATGTTTTTTTATTAAAGAAAAAAAAATTTTTCTGCCCACTAGTGTATTTCCACTAAGGTAGAGGTATGCATGGGTATCCAAACTTTACTGTGAATCCAATCAATATTTGTGCATCAATTTTTATGATACGTGGTTTTGTTTACTCGTAGTTTTGCCAGCTTTGAGATAAAGGTGATAAACTTAAATATTTTTGATGTTTTCATTTTTGAAAAGAAGTTTTAGTAAAAATGAAATTGAAACCCTTCACCATATTACCATCTTACTATCTTATCGACATCATATTACCATATTACCGACAAATAATAAAATTTTCGCCTTAACGTATGCTTTCATATTTTCACATATATAAATCTAAATTTTTTTCAAACTACGAAAATTTGAATATATAAAAAAAATACAATCATAGCAGGCTTTGCTTTTAAAAAATAAACAACAACAATTCCATATTTATTTATTTTTTTATGTGTGTATATACAAACTGACTGCATATACAAAGAACAACAACAACAACACTGTTATTCATTATATTACTTCTGTTGCTAACTAAACTACTTGTCTTATAGGCAGTGTTGCCAGGACTTGAGAAAAAAAGAATCTAAATTGGACTTAAAAAAAGGTCAGAAAAGGCTAAATTCCCCAAAAAATAAAGCCAGAAAAAAGCTAACATATTTTTTTATTTAAAAAAGCATTAATTTTTTTGTTCTCATTAGATTTTGGTATTTGTTAAATATATTTTAGTGAATTTGTAAATATAAAGTAATTAATTTATATGGGTAAGAAAGTTTGTCAAAAAATAATTGTAATATTTTTGTAGAATGAAGCGCCGCAGGCGAAAATTTTCATTAAATATAAATAATTTCGATATTTTTGTAAGAATTAATATACACAAATGCTTAAATTGATGATTTTGTAAAAATAAAATTTGTAAAATTTTAGCCTTTTTAAGGCTATGTTAAAAATAAAAAAGGCTAACAAAAAAGCTAGAAGCTAAAACGAAAATTTTGAGGCTAAAATCAAAATAAAAAGGCTAGACCTAGCCTTAAAAAGGCTAAACTGGCAACACTGCTTATAGGCAAAAACGTCACTAATAGTCATTACAATGCTTAATATACATGTTTGTGTATGTATTTATGTATATTCTTAACAGATATGTTTTAGTTTAAAAAAAAAAAAATAAACAACAACAATTCCATATCTATTTATTTTTGTACAGACTGCATATACAAAGAACAACAACAACACTGTTATTCATTATATGACTGCTGTTTCTAACTAAACTACTTGTCTATACAAAAAACAAAAAACGTCACTAATAGTCATTACAATGCTTAATATACATGTTTGTGTGTGTATTTATATTCTTAACAGATTTGTTTTTGGGACATAACTCTGTTGATTATAAACGAATTTGGTTTATTAAAAAAAACGAAATTTTATAAAAACATTTATGACTGATCTATATAAAAATAAAAATCTGTAGCTTGAACAAGGGTTTCAAAAATAAAAAATTCGTTTTCCCCGATATCTCAGTTATTACTGAACCGGTTTATTTCATTTTTTCAGAACAAAAATTCAGAAAATAATTTCCGAGCCCCCTTTAAAAATTCGAAGTCCCTGGTATATACAGAGGCTTCAGAAACTGAAAAACCGGTTCCAAAAACCGGTTTTTAAAGCATATCTCCGCCATTTATAAACCGATCCTGCTGATTAAAAAAACCGAAATTTTATAAAAATATTTGTGACCGATCTGTATAAAAATAGAAATCTATAGCTTAAACCAGGGCTTCAAAAAATAAAAAATGCGTTTTGTCCGATATCTCAGTTACTATTGAACCGATTTATTTCATTTTTTCAGAACAAAAATTTAGAAAAAAATGTCCGAGACTTCTTGTAAAAACGAAGTCCCTAGTATATACAGAGGCTTCAGAAACTGGAAAACCGGTTCTAAAAACCGGTTTTTTAACATATCTCCGTATTGTATGAACCGATCTTGCTGAATTCCAATAGCAAAATTTTCGAAAGCATTTCCGATCGTTTGATATATATATTATATATGTCAGTTATCGGTGGGCTTCATAAAAGCCATTTCAACCGACACAAGGACGGACGGACGGACATGGTCCTATCGTCATCATTTCTTACAAGGATCCCGAAAATGTAAATTTTTTTGCTCTCCGACGAAAATTGTGGGAATTACAAACGGAATGACAAACTTATATATATATAAAAGAAATCTTGAATTTTGCATGAAAAAAAATTTTCCGACACTTTTTTCGAAATATCTCCTAAACTATTGAGCGGATTAAAATTTGATAGTAAAGCGACTTAAAGCCAATGTTTTTCCACATATTTTGGTGTATTATTTATATAAATCGTGCATACCGTTCTCGAGTTATAGTGAAATATACTCGAGTAATCGGCTTATTTAGGGCGCAATATTAGACACGCCCATAAAAAAAATCCCGACCTGATGGAAAAAAACTGAAAGCAGATTAGAGTTAAGCATGCGGAATTCCGTCTAGTCTACATATTATTTTTTGAAGGAGCTGAAAAAAAATTTTTTTTCGTCGACCAGTGTTTTCTATTGAATAAAAAAAAAAAAAAATACCGAGTCCAAAAGTAATTTTGAATTTGAAAATTGCAAAAATTACGACCTTTTGTTCTTTTTTTATTACTGAAAAAGTATCTACACTCTTTTTTCTCTAAAATCAAATTTTCTTTAACAACATATAATAATTTTATACTTTTCTGAAAGGTATCTTTACAGAGAAGACTTTAAAATAAAAAAAGCCCCATAACTCAAGTGGTCAAGATACACTGCCTCCCGAATTTGACTCATTTTATGTGAAAGCTTTTAATTTAGTCTATATTTTCTCAAATCCTAAAGCACGAATCGGCAAACAGAATGCAGGTTAAGAATCTATAATATGTTGTTAAAAGTTTTCAATCAAAATCTATGGGACTTCGGAAAAATGTTTATTTTATAGCCGAAAATGTGAGAATTGTGGGATTCCTTTTTCAAAAGTCTTAAAACTTTTTTCACTTGCTCATTTTATACGATAAAGTCTACATTTACCGAAAATTTAGTTAAGATATCTTTAATAATAAAGATTTTATTACAGATAAAATATTTATAGTTTGTCAAAAAAACAATTTTTTACAAAAATATTATTTACAAAAATCAGAAAAAGTATAAATTCGAATCTTTTTTCACCAAAATTTCGTTGCTTAGCATATAATTCATAATTCTTCATTATAAAGAAAAAGATTGAAATTAATATCTTTTATAGAACCGAAAATATGCCAGTTTAAAGTTTTATAAGTCACGGAAAATTTGAATTCTGCGGATTTGGACAAGTGTTCTAAAACACATTTATGGTCTGGGGAATTTGTAATAATTTTAAAATTTTTTAATCGATTTTCTCTATTTATGTGTTATTTGATAGATAATTATGAGCACATTACAATTTTTTAATATCTAGGCACAAAACGGGTAATATAGCAAATTTTTTTTTTAACTGCAAAAAGACCATATTTTTCCATACAAACGCATCCCACAAACTTCAGGTTCGACGCGGCACGGGTTAACGATATTCGATTTCACTAATATTAAATTTTAATTTTATTTTTTTTTTTTTATACCCTACCCTCACCTTAAAGTATACCAATCGACTCGGAATCACTTTCTGAATCGATTTAACAATGTCCGTCCGTCCGTCTGGTCGGCTAACTGGCTGTCTGTCCATGTAAACGTTGTGGACAAAGTACAGGTCGCAATTTTAAAGATATTTTGATGAAATTTAGCATGAATAATTATTTTGGCACAAGAATGAAAGCTATTGATATGATCAGTCCATTATTTCACCTAGTCCCCATGCAAATGTCCTCCTGGAATAGAGGTTTAGCGATCATAAAGGCCTTAAATATAGCAATATTCTTACAAAATTCGGTGCGAAGAAGTTTTGTATATGTGTCAATCTTTGTGCCAAATTTCATCGGTTCATAATTAAAAATAGCTCCCATATAAACCCCTCTTCCGAAAATCACTTTAAAGTGCATGAATACCATGCAATTGTCAGTATCAAATTAATATTTGAGACAAATTTTTATTTAAGTAGGAATCACTGTGTTAAATTTTGTGAGGTCCATAGCTCCCTTATAAACCTATTTTCGGGAATCACCCTAAGCGCATAAATTCATATAAGTGTTAAAATTAACGTATTATTCTGTATTTGTATATTTTATTTTACACTTAGTAAGAGTATCGACCCACAATTAGCTACAGGTCAAATATATGACCTCTCCCCCGAATTTTGATATACATATAAGATGGTATCATATGGTCGGGCTTGAGCGACTATATTTTTCTATCTCGTTTAATATTTCTTTGAAATTTATAAATAAGTATCTTAATTTATAGATTGATTTGGATATATGTTATTTTATTTGCAGCAAATTTATATTTATGAAAAAAAAAAAAAAATAAAAATTTTAATTTTTAATATCTACAAATTTGTGTGCAGTTTTTTTCAAATATTGTAGGAAATTTAAGTTTTTTCAGAAAATACGTTTAATATTTCTATAACTGTTGATCGCATTAAAAAATTATGTTATTGTAGCTTAAAGACAATTTTAATTAGAACATTTTAATATCTTTTTTAACAAAATCAGATAAAATCCTTATTTTACAAATAGCGATTTATCCGCGTCAATTAAAGCCAATTAAAAAGAAAGTGGTTTATAGGCTTTGTACTTATGAATACCGAATTTCGTTATCAGTGTTACCCTGTGTTATGTATCATTCCCAAATAAATATGTATTTACAACTTTTGAGTAAAGTTAAGGTATAACGATAAATTAATTAAAGAAACAAACTTTATGGTTGTATTTTATAATTGTAAATAATCTTAAAGTGACAATATTAATCATTACTATAATTTTAGACAAAACTAACGAAACTATTTTCTGATTGAAAGTGAACATAATAAATACACATACAAACAAACCATCACACGAAAAAACATCAATATTATTATACTATGTACAATATGCTTGTATAAGGAGTGCGTTCGAAAAAATCTTAACATATATAAAATTCAATAATTCAGAAACGGTTGATCTTAGTCTTCATTCTTTTTATACCCACCATAAAAAAGATGATATCTCTTAAACAAAAGTATATACGACAGCGAAATTTTGTATAAATGGTTTGAGAATCGATATAAACTTGGACACCAAAAATGGGCGTGATCCGCCAATCTTTATTCCCACCTCTCATATAGGGTGAAACTTTAACGAAATTGTGTTCAAATAGTTCAAGGACAAATGTAAACTAGGAGACCAAAAATGGGAGTGGTCCGCCCACTTTACCGCTCACCTCCTATATAACGTAAAATTTGAAAAAGTTGACGGTGGGTATATATATTCCGCCGAGCCGAAAATAACATTCGCGCTTTTTTTTATTACAATTCACAGAAAAATATAACTTTTATAGTTCTAACCCCTACTTATGAACTCGTGGACCTTTTCTGGTAACCCTTTCATTAGAGACTTCATAGTTGTTTCAGTCACCTTTTTGGAACAGGTTACACATCTTCTATTAAAATCTTCAATATTTTGGGAAACCTTTTTTTTCAATTCACTTTTCATAAGAGCCCAATATCTCTCCACTGGTCTAAGCTATGGACAATTTGGAGAATTGACCTCTCTTGGTACAAAAACTAAGTTATTGTTTTGGTTCCAATCCAGAGCTTGCTTACCGTAGTGACATGATGCCAAATCGAGCCAAAAATGTGTGGAAATTTTGTCTGCTTTTGGGTCCTAAACTTATCTTTAACATTGCCTCGATCATTAGCAGCATATAAATTCTGACACAGCAGCTGCGTAAATTCTGCCAGTACATACGTTTCGTCGTCCATTATACAACATCAATATTTTTGTATGCCCTACTAAATTTTTTGCAGCATTCTTGTCTGGAACTTTTTTGGACTTTATAAGACCAATTTGGATTTTTTTGAAATTTTTTGAAAATCTGTAGCACATACATCTTTTTTGTCACTCATTTTGTCAAACTCACAACAAATCAGCATGGTTGTCATTAAAAATAATAACTGACATATTTTTCAATGACAACTAGATCAAAGAAAAAAATGTTTCATATTGCTTCCGCAAAAAGTTATGAGGCAAAATGTATGTTAAGATTTTTTCGATCGCACTCCTTAATATTATATGTCGCATATTTACTGTAGTTATTTGTTGCTCTGATGCTGTTGTGAAATATACAACAAACATATGCCTATATATAGTATATTAGAGGTGTAACCTTCATTTTGTGGTAGCACTACTTTCACAATATTATGAAGAAGTGATATAGGGAATAGAACTTACAAATTTACTGAGAAATCTTGCGCTGCATAAAAAAATTAATTTGGCTGCCGCCCTATTAATGCGTACTTATTAAAAAAAAAATACACAACAACAAGAAAAACAAACAAAAAAACAACAACTAAAAAACATGTTTAACACTTAAACATACTCTTTGGCTTATATCATCATGAGGAATTAAATGAATATACGAAAATTTGTTTTAATAGTATAATGTGAATAAAAGCAGAGAACAACAATAACTACAACAAAACAAACAGCTAAAACAAAAATAGGTATGAGATTTTATCAATGTATGTGTGTATCTTAATGAAAACTTTCGAATGAGAGTATATGTGAAAACATAATGAAAAAATTCATTTGGTTTTAAAGTAGAAACATAAATATACAGACACTCGTTAATAATTACGTATGTAGTATGTACAACTCTGTATATACATATGTTTGAGTATGTTAGCATATCTGTGATTAAAACCAGAGACGGAAGAAGATTATGAGTAATTAAAGGAAAATTATTTTTTTTGAAGAAATGGGGAATATGACAAATGTTATATAAAATGATATATATATATTTTTTTTTTTAATTAAGTTTTTGTCTGAAACTATAAAAATAATGATTTCAGAAAAATAAAAAAATAGCCAATATGATTTTAAATAGAAATCCAGTACTGAAAAAAAATTTCACTTTTACGGAATTTATTCAATTAATCCTTCCTTAATAATCATGATACACACATATGATTTAAATCTGAGTTTCGCAAAAAAAATGTTTGATTTCACTGATGTATGTGCGTTGTATGCTTTAACGCATAAATACTCACACACATAAAGGTACAAATGCATTACCAACATGTCGTAATCACATTTAATGAACAAATTATAAATTATCTTTAATATGTACAAGAGAGCAACATATTTTTCGCCTTTTATTTTATTTTTTTGTGAATGCTATGTGAATACTATAGGTATAGATGTTAACAATTTTCATATAATGTGAATGTGTGCTTTAACGGTGTAAAAAAAGAAATAAATATATATTTTTTTTTGTCGCTGTAGCTTTTATAGTTTTTCAGACAATATGAAATAAACAACTACAAAATTGATAACACGTATGTGTGTTAATCATACACACACATATGCATACACTTTTAAATATTTGTTTGCTTGTGTTTTATGCAGTTTGCAACACATGTGTATTATATTAAATAAAAACACACATACATTTATATATATAAAAAGAACATGTTTTACATACATTGCTAAGAGATATACTATCTAGACCTGATATTACTTGTAGTCTGTACTATACATACTCATTTAACTACCAAAAAGCGGCAGCATCAACAGTTCAACATATATTTTAAAGCTCATTATGAATTTCCATAATATTATTATTTAATTTTTTTCCTTTTAAATTTTTTTTTTTTTTTTAACATAATTTTTTATGTTAATATTTTTGTTGTTGATATTCATACATTTGCTGGTAGTATTTTATGCAAAATAGCAATTGTGCAACATACGTTAGTGCAAACAACAAGTTTGTGTCGCAACTTGTGGCAGCCGTAGGATTAGTTTATGTTTCTTCGGTTTTTTTTCTTTTTGCAAGTTACAATATGTGATTTTCATAAATGATCTTATATAATTTATACATTTTTTCACATTACCGACAAGTAGCTCAGTCTGCATGAGAAGCATTGACAGTTTTTATACTGAAAAAATAAGCACAAACAGAGAATAAATTAGATAAAGTACGGTGGAGCGGTAGGTAAATCCAAAATTTTGCTAAAATTTTCCACTTTAACGGTAATTTCGCTTGATGAGTAACTTTAGTAACTTTGCTGCATAAATCCTTCTGAATTTGATCATTGAATTTTCGATGATAATAGTTGTATTTTTCCCATTCCAAGGAAAATATATTTCTTTATCCAATTTGCGTATAAACAGTGAGTTATTTATTTGCAAGTTAATTTTTTTGCGTATAAACGTAATAAATGTTATTATGTATAATAACAAAAAAAAAAAAAAACAAGAATTTTTTTTAATTACCAAAATTCTAATATTTCGCCCATAGTAAGGCCATTACTTTAGTATAGTTCCTCATAACTCAAGAACGGTGTGTACGATTGACATAAGTGATACACCAATAGTTTCGAAGTTATTTTGAAATAATTGCACAAAAAAAATCATTTTCATGCAAAATTTTTGATTTTTTTGTTACTTAAATTTATTTTAATAAATGAAAACATCAAAAATGTTACAGTTTATTATCTTTATTTTAAAGCTGGTAATGCTGCAAATTAAATAAGGCATGTTTCTTTAAAATTGATGCACACATCGTGATTTTATTCACAGTTAAGTAAAAAAACATACAATTGCGTAGAAATACAGTGATGGGCAAAAAAATAAAAAAATAATTTTTCTTGAAACAAAAATAGGTGGACTAGCTGGATATTGATAAGAATCTGCATTCAATTTGTTTCTATCATGTACTGATTTTATTTTAGGTGCATGACTAATATCATCGATTATAAAGTTCGAGAATGGTTTGTATAATTTAGGCTATAACTCAAGAACCGTTTTCGAAAATTGATACACCAAAAGACGCATACGAAAATTGTCTTAAAGATATGTTAACAATATATTTTATTCACTCAGTGTTATGGATCAAAATTTTGACCATTTTTTCAAAAAAATAATAAATAATTTTTCGCTATTAATTACCGAATAACTACGGAAATATTAACTGGACAAACGAATTATGTAAACTCAGCTCAGACAATTTAGAACACTATATATAGAAGTTTAATTTATCTTAATTGGACAAACCGTTCTCGAGTTATACAAGTGCGACTGCCTAAAGGCGGGGTCATAGTAGTCATGCCCATGAAAGAAAATCGATACGTGATAGAAAAAAAATAAAAGCTGATTCTTATTTAGCACGTTAAGTTCCATCTAATCCACCTATTTTTTTTGCCCACTAGTGTATTTCCGCTTAAGTGTAGGTATACATGGGTATCCTAACTTAATTGTGAATCCAATCAAGGTTTGTGCATCCATTTTTATGATAAGTAGCTTTATTTACTCGTAGTTTTGCCAGCTTTGAGATAAGGATGATAAAATTAAACATTTTTTATGTTTTCACTTTTAAAAAGAAGTTTTAGTAAAAAAAAGAAATCTTGAATTTAGCATGAAAAAAAATTTTTCGGACACTTATTTCGAAATATCTTCAAAACTATTGGACGGATAAAAATTTGTTAGTAGAACGACTTAAAGCCAATTTTTTCCACATATTTTGGTGTATTATTTATTTCGATCGTGCATACTGTTCTCGAGTTTTAGTGAAATATACTCGAGTAATCGAATTATTTAGGGCGCAATATTAGACACGCCCATAAAAAAACATCTCGACCTGATGGGAGAAAACTGAAAGCAGATTCGAGTTTAGCATGCGGAATTCCATCTAGTCCATATACACACATATATATATATATATATATATATATATATATATATATATATATATATATATATATATATATATATATATATATATATATATATATATATATATATATATATATATATATATATATATATATATATATATGTATATATATATATATATATATTTTCTTTTTTTTGGAAGGAGCACGAACAAATTTTTTTTGTTGGCCAGTGTTATTAGCAGAATATTTTAAAATGATTTTTAACAATTTTTATAATTAAGTAAATTATTCAAAATCAAAATATTCTAACAAATTAAATTAAAATTTTACATAAAAAATCTAAAATCCAATTTCAATTATGAGTAACATATATCTTAAAGTATACCAATCGACTCAGAATCATTTTCGGTTCATTATTTCACCTAGCCTCATTACAAATGTCCTCCTAGAATAGGGCTAATAAATACCTTTAGTATAGTCAAGTTAACGTTTAATACTTATGTTTGGTTTTCATTAAAACAACCTCTATCTTTATGGCTTTCTTGTTTCGGAAACTGTAAATTTCTTTGAACCACTTCGAATCGGGTATTTCGAAAAAGGCCAAAAGTTGGGGAGACGAGCTTAACAGGCCACCGCGCGTACCGTAAATAATGTATATTTTAATAAAAAAATTTTAATAAAAAAATTTACAAGATATAAATATCCTTAACCCTACGGTACATACCAAAAAAAAATTAACGTTAGTCAATACCCGTGGTACCCGGGTACCATAGTGTAATTTTCGTTGATTTTATTCAAAAAATATATAATTTTATACAAATTATTTAAAGAACTAATTAATTGGCCCCAGAGCTTAAAGCAAATCGATAAAAACGTGTAGAAAGACATGTTTGAGTATATAAGCGATGTCCGTCCGTCTGTCTTGCAGTCCATAATAAACTTTTAATGAAGCTACAAATTGCAGTTTTTGAAATAATTGTATGAATTTTGACTTTATATGATGCAGAAACGTGCTCTGTTAAAATCAGTTTGTAATGGTTACCTATTACAACCAAGTCCCCAAACAATTTTTCTCCTAGAATGTTTTTACATCCATAAATTTGTTTAGTATTGCGTAATTTAGTACATATAAAAATTTTATGGACGTTAGAAACCCTATTTAATTTTATAAAATAATTTTTATTAACGTAAAAACTAATCTATAACATTTTTTATCAGCTTCGCACTTCAAAAATCCATAGCTCCCATATGTGGCCCATTTCTGAAAATCATCACAAAGTGCATAAATTACTATTGGTAAACATAACGATTTTTTTTTTTTTTTTTAACAAAAGATTACAAGAAGTATAAATTTAAATTTTAAACTTTACAACAAGACTTGAACTAAAATAAAACACACGTTCCATATGAATTCTCTGAGAAAATCGGCCAAGAAAGACTGTAACGCTCTAACAGTCCTAAAGAATATTAGCACTGACTTCATCCACAGGATCCATAAAATATTCTGACCGAAAATAGGTCACGTCAAAGAATAACACTAAGAAATGTTGTCGGTGTTGTCTTATCATGTTTGGACCTACAATATAGAAAGCTTACGTTCCTTAGCACGAATATAAGAAATAACTTCAATATCTTGAGCACTTGCATGATATTTTGGATTAAAAGTGGTGAAAATTACTACATGATATTGAGAAACTGAAAGGAATTCACAAAAACCAAAGTCAATGCAGTGAAAGATGTAAAAACGGCTAAAATATGCGCTATCATTTTCATATTAAAAAAATACTGGCTCAAAACACCGATAATTCGAAAATTTTTTAACTTGTCACATATTATTTTATTATTTTTTTTTCCTGAAGCTCCTAAATAACTTATAAATATCAAAAACCAGTTCTCCTTCAAATCCTAATGGAGTCACTATTTATAAGTTGGTAATTTTGACTGTCATGGACATACTTATTCCCTAGTTTAAATAAAAAAATTAGTAAAATTTTAACTTTATATGAATCAAAGGACAATGAAAATAAAATTTTCAATAATAATTAGTCAAAAAGAAAAAAAGAAAAAATTTAATGTAGTGCAAAATACAGAAAATATATGGAGGTACCCGGGTACCATGGGTATTGACTTCCGTAGGTATAAACTTTAAAGCCATTTTACATATAGACCAAGTTAACAAAATTTAGATTTTTTCAGTTTTTATGCTGTATAAACATCTTAATCACTACGAGCTGAAGTTTCGTGGCTATATCTTTATTAATAAAGAAAAGCGAGCACTTTAAAGTTAAAAATGGTACCCGGGTACCCGGGTATGTACCGTAGGGGTAAAATTTTACTATATCACCCTAAAATATTGCGGATACTAAAAGAACTAAAAATCGATCATAAATTGCTATATAATTTTGACACCTTTATCCGCAAATAACCCGCGCACAGTGGGGCCAAAAACAAAATTTTTGGTAATGAATCTTTATCTCCTAAACTACTGGTCGGATCGAATTGAAATGTATAGAAGAGTTGTAGAGGAAGACATAAGTTTTTAGTAAAATCATTTTGTAGTTACCATGTGATAACACGAGATAAGCTACAAGGTAGCAAATTGGCTGCCTCGAGTATGTAAAAGTTTCAAAAATCTTATAAATCAAGTCCGATTTCAAATATTTTTATACCTCTGTGAAGCGCTTGGCAAGATAGAGAAAAATCACCTATGTTATCTTCTACATTTAGAAAGATATTTACGCTTGAAATTTTTTTTTTTTTTTTTTTTTTTTGTTAAGTATTTTTTTTTTAATATTCTGTAATTTTTAATTTTCCGAAATAATATGCTGAAAAGTTTTTCAATTATGACAATTTGTCTAGATGTGAAAAATTTTTAATATCTGAAATTAGTATAAAAAATTGCATTTTTTTTTTAATTTTAAAGGCTTAATAACACTGGTCAACATCAAAAAGTATCTTGAAAATCATGTTGAAGATATTGTAGGTATAGTCATCCAAATCACCAGGAACATTTTGGTTTTTCTCCATCACGACACATTTTTAACCCATTAAAAATATGCTTCCCTGAGTAGTATTTAGGTTATAAAATTTTCCAGGTAATAGGAAGAGGAAATTAGATACCCATGTTTTATAGCCAAAAGATGGGACTACAAAAATATAGTACTAGTCACACATAGCCCCCAGAAGTCTTTAAAGTTGTAAAAATCAAGAATTTTTCTCTTAACCCTTATAAAACCATGGTAAAATTAAATGTAAGGAGTAATGAAAAAGGGAAATTTGTATCTCATATAACAAAAAAAAAGGAATATCAAATATTAAAAAAATCGCACTGACAGAAATTGCGTAGGCATCAAATGTATGAAAAAATAAAAATCCAAATTTAAATAACAGAGTTAACAAAAAAATTATTAGAAAAATATAACACGAATAATCCGGCCTAATTTAACTATTTAGACTAAATATAGTGTTAAATAAAACATTTCCATGACGTCATAATTTTAAAATACATAGTTTTTATTTTGAACTTCATTGAAAAACAAATCGATACTTTTTTTCTTAAATTATGATTTAAGAATGTACTATTTTTATTTTTTCTCATAGTAAAAAACAGCAATAGTCTGTCACCAAAGTAGGATTCCATACTCCTTGATATAATCTCTCAGTAATAGCGTTTTGGTGTAAATGCTCCCATTGTTTTTCGCTCATTTTTCCTATTTTTTTCAGTGCTTTTAGCAATTTTAAATAACATGTTAACTAATCGTTTATACGGCAAAATTTTTATATCGTAATATTTGTAATTGCGAGTGAGAGGTTCGTATAAACGTCATATATATTTAACATTTTAAATTTAATATTTAAAAATCAAAAAAATTTCCAAATAACTTTAATTAATCAAAAATAAGGCACAGTGGTGTAACTGTGCCTTAAAAAAGTATTAGAATTAATAAAACTATAATTTCTTTTTTCATTTAAAATCACAACCTTATTCCCAAAATACCCCCCGGAAGGGACCAAAATTTTGTTCACTATATTTATATAAATAAATATTTTTATCATTATTTCCAGAAAATTTTTATCCTGCTGTTTTTCGAATTTATTTTATTTTTATATCGAAAAAAAAAAAAAATATGTTGCAAAACAAAAGATGAACAAGAAAAAAGGCTTAAGGTTTTTTTTTTCATATTTTGCATTTCTATAGAAAGAAAATTGAAGAAAATTACAAATTGAGCATAATAAATGCATAAGGATAAATAAGTTTTGCATGTGAAAGGCGGTGTGTATACATATGTATGTGTTTTTTCACACATTAGCCATAATTTTTTTAAGTTTTCAATACAGATATTGAGATATTGAATTTTTATGCAACCTACATCCTTTTCAAAATACAAGTTAATGATATTTATAGTACACAGAAAAAAATATTTCAAATAATTTTTTTAATAAAACTATTAATTGACTTTATATTGGAATTTAATTATATGATTTATTAATATAATTAATTTTCTAACTGGTTTTCTGTTTTGTTTTTTAATAAAAAATAAGAAGAAGAAGTAGTAATAATATCAATTATTCTAGTTATTAATATTATCATTTTGATGATTGGAGCAAAATCTATTAAAAATTAATTAATATTACAAATTTCGTAATTGAAGTCCATTTTTACTTTTTTCTGTGTAGTTATGTTGCTGAGTTGTGTTAAGTTTTGTAAATTCTTATTTAATATTACAAGTGTTTTTTTTTTTATTTTTGTTTTATTTATTTATTAATTTATTTATTTTCCATAGTTTTTGTTGTTGCTGCTGCTGTGTGTTCATATAAGTTTTTCATAAATGACAGTGTAACTGACTTGAATAATGAAACAAACAAAAGAGAAAATTAATGAAAATGAAAATCTTATCATGCAACTGAATTAATCTATCGATTTATCTCGTTCGCTTTTATTTATTGTCTGCACAGATTTCTTTTGTTTTACGATTTTCGGCCAACATCGACGGCAACGCATGTGAAAGGAAAAAAATAATAATAAATTAAGATTTTTAATACTTTTCGTCTTATGATAATGTAATCAATTCGAAAATGAAGAATAAATGTTAATAAGTAAAATAGTCGATAAGTGCTTCCCTGTTTTTGCAAGAGTTTTAAGCATTTTGAATAAATGTGGTCAAAAGATAATGAAAATAATCGGATTTTAAGCAATTATAGAATAAGAAAAGTAAATTAATCGAAATTTTATAAGAGAGATTATGAAGGTATTAAAATCATATTAAATTTGAAAGTAAAATTAAAGATATTATAAAATAAAAGAAATGAAATAACAAAATAAAAAAAAAAAAAAAAAAACAAGTGAGAATAAAATATCCGCAATTTTTTAAATTTCATTATATATGGGAAGTGATTTCCGCGTGTATAATTTTTCTTGAACTATTTTTAGTTTTCGAGTTTATTTATACTGTTTTGTAAACGATATCGGCCGAAACCTATAAAATGGAGTTACGAAAAACACCCTGTTGTTCTCGTATTTGGTCATAATTTTTTTATGAACCGATATGCACATTTTCAAAAAAAAAAAAAAACATATAAGGAAAATATATTTTGAAACAAACACACAGACGGACATTATAAGATCATCTTTGATTTCCACGAGATCCCGGAATGAATATACTTAAATGACTACTATATTTGATGATTATATCAGGCGCGGATCCAGCCAAAGCATTTGGGGGGGGGGGAAATTTTTTTATCGTCACTGGAAAAATTATGGCTTTATATATAATTTTTGAACAATGAAAATTTAACCATTCATTTTTTTATTTTCTTACTTAGATGTCAATCTGATAACACCGAAACAAGTATCCAATAAACAAATGTATTAGTGAATAACTCATTGAATAAATTTTTTTTTTTTAATTTTCAAATCTCACCAAAATTATTATATCAATTACTATAAAAAATTAAAAATAGCAAAAATGTTCGAGTTTAAGAATTTATTAAATCAATCAAGTAGATGATTAAATGAATTAGAAATTTTTATTTGTGAAATAAAATCTTACTTTAATTCAATTTTTACCGGAATATATTATATGTTAATTGAAAAGTGTACGGTAATCATTTTCACTGCAAAGAGGAGCGTGAAGAAAATCTAGTGAAAATTATGTAAATAAATCACTTTATAAAATTTCATACTATTTCAGTCTAAAATTTAAAATTTTTAAAATTTTAAATTTATCTAAGAACTTTGTTTTCATTTAATCTCTGCTACAAGATTATATTTTTATAGTTTTACTCGAAAAACGGTTTTCTTGAGTACATCACCAACCAATTTTCGAGAAAATTTAAAAAAAAAAATACAATTTTGAGATTAGTTGCTGAACTAAAAAATTCGTAGCTCCCTAAATTTTAGGTTAATTTTAGATTTTTTAATTGATTAGGAAGAACCTAGCTTTTAACTACAGAGTCATTCAATTTAAAACCAACAAGAAAAATTACGATTTTTGACTTTACATCTCCGAATTTGATGATATTTGGTACAATCATTATTCCTGTCAAAATTAAGACTAATTCAAATTTCAGTGCAAAATAGCTTAAAATATGTATAAATTTGTATAAACAAAATTACAAATACCTTTTAAAGTATTTATGATATGATAATTTATTGAGATGTCATATTAAAGTATCAAAATTAACTTTAATATGACGTATAACATGATTTTTATTTCAACATCAAAATGGTCCATATCTATATCAATTTTTCGTTTAAGGGTAAATATTTCGAAAAGTGGTCTTTTTAAAAATTAAAAAAAAAACATATGTTAATAATTAAAATGTTCTATAACTTTGGAAAGTATCATTCTGGGTTTCGCAATATTTTAGGAGTTATTACCGCAAATGTCATAATGAATACGAAATATTTATTGCAATTCGAATTGTTTTGTTTGTAATAAAATAGAAAAATCGCCAATTTCTTCCAAAAATCATCCAGATGTAATAAAATTCGGCAAGAATAATATTGGCGCTGGTAACGCAAATGCCGTGTAAGTTTAAAATGAGAAAAATTGTCTTTTTAAAAATAAGAATATCTTCCAAATTATTTACGTTACAACGTTCATTGAAGAGAATGTAATGAAATTACCTTTAAAATGATACCTGAAATATCTTTTTATGTTCAATTTTATTGGTGGATAATTCGCGAATTAAATTTAGCGGTCGCGTATTTCAAAAAGTGGTATTTTTAAATTCGTGAAAAATATATATGTGGATGATGGAACTATTTTGAATGTTCTATGTAAATATCGTGATGGGATTGTACCAAATATTATGAAATTCGGAAGAGGTAAGAAAATCAGCTGGTGATTTTAAATGGAATGACTCTACATATATTAAAATACTTTTCTATTTTATAACTTCAACAATGATGGATTTTTTTTTTTAGACTGAAAACAATTATTTCTTTCTATCGTCTTAATGATATTTTGTTTACAATAAAATGAGATGCCAATCTTTAAAATAGTTTAAAAAAATCAAAAATTCTATCAACAAATTTTTTATAAAATCGGGTAAGCTCTTTTTGTCTAACTAAAAAAACTAAATCTTGCTATATTCACAGCAATAATGTTGTTAAATTAATTGCATATTGCATATTTTTTATTGACTTTTATAAAGAAATTATTATTCTAAACCAAAGAAATAAATACGACAACAAACCTGATTATTCTACTTTCAAAAAAGCTTAATAGAAAAAATACAGCAACTTAAAAAAAATATAAGCATAACTCCAAATTTTGAGAGGCATTTAAAAAACTAATTTATGATGCTAATTATGTCATTTCCCGAGTGATTTTTCAATGTTATAGAGTGTATTTAAAAATTAATTTCTAAATATGAAAATTGTTCGCACAGATGTAAGACAAAAAGTACATCTCTTTAGGAAAGCAAAAGAAAAAAACAATTTATTTTCTTCAGTACAATTTTCAGAAGGTTTAATAGAATATTTGGGGAAAATTAAGCGAAAAGTATTATTTTTGTTATCATCTTCCAGGAAAATGGTAGACATTTTCTTGAGAAAATGTTAAATTAATGGTTTTTATTTGAAGAATTATTTTTTAACACAAAATTATGAATATTTTAAATAAACATTTTTTAAATATTTTTCTTGAAAAATTACAATTTTCAGACTTTAATTATTTCATTTATTAATTAAATCTGTATAGGGAACCAAAATTCCTATCATATGTAAAATTTATTAAATCTAGAAAAAAAATATTATTTTTTGTGTAAAAGAGCTGGGAAAACATTTGTGTTCTTTATTAAAAAAAATTGTTAACATTTATTAAATTTTTTCTGTGTAAATGCATTTCTTTATTTTTGATGTTAAAAAATTGCTTCGTACGAAATTTGTAAAAGATTCTGATTTATAAAATAAAAAATATTTTTCATGAAGTCCAAATGTTTAAGTATTATTAAAACATTAGTTAGTGTAATTTCTATATGACTGATGAAACTAGCACTTACACAATAATTTTTTTATTGACATATACATTTTTAATCGTATGTAAAGTTTAAGCTGGAATTGCATTTCCTATATTTCTTTTATTAAGCAAGTCCCAATTTTAAAAACCCATTTATTACCTTAAAAATTTTCGAAGGAAAAGTAAGATAAATACTTTCTTCTAAACATAGTTTGGCCGTTCTTATACTATCTTGAGGATAAATTCATTTTGCCTTCTTTTATTTTCACTAAAGAAAATTTTTCTTAAAGATTTTTTTATTTTTTCTTTTTCCTATTGAAGATTTTTAATTTTTCTTAGTTCGAAATCCATTTTGGGGGGGGGGGGGGAATTTCCGATTTTCCCCCCCCGTGGATCCGCGCCTGGATTATATCAATATGCTACACACGGAATAACAAACCAAATATGAACCACCGGATTTTAATTAATAACTATATTATCATATTAACCCATTTTGGACCACTACCCGATTCCGTTGAAATAACTTTACGAATTTGCTTTTTTGATTACAGATTTGTGCGCTTAAATAATTTTGGTTCCGAAATATAGGGCCTGGAAAATTTCAACAATATATATATATGGGAAATTCTTCAAATTCGTATACTTTTGAGATTTGAACAAATTTGAAATTTTTCTTAATCAACGCTACTTTGTGCTAATATTAATTGTCTTTAATGAAACAAAATCTGTTAGCGTGAATGACTTTTAGCGAACGGCGTCGGTGGTATTGCGGTTTAAAATAAAAAGTTATAAAAAATTGCCAAAATTCTATTTTCAGCAATATTTAAAAAATGACCACACGTGTGTAACCCACATCAATATGTCTAGAATACATATTAAATGCGATACTAAGTATATAATTGATGACGCCGAAGATAATCGCGATCATAATGATTTTTTAACATTTTTTTAAAAAAAATTTTATCAGCAAAGTACGCACAGATTTTTTTCGTCTTTTGATTTTATGAAATTCTTATTTTTTCAATATTAGAAAAAAAAAATTAATTTTAAATTAATGGACAAGAAATGACCTTTTATGTTTTGGTAGTTAAAAATCGAAAATTTAAATAAATCATAAAAATTACATTTTAAGTCCGATGTCAAAAGTAAATGAACATATATAACCTACACAAAGATATACAAAATACAAATTAAAGAAAGTTCGATAAGATAAGTTTTATTAGTGAATGCGATTCATATAATTGTTTAAACTTTCCATTCGAGTATCGAGAAAAAACAAAGTACGGATAGATTTCTAAAACTGCATTTAATTCGCTGGTGTGTTTTTTATTTTTTACCACAAAAAACTCTTTAAATGATGTTAATAAATAAAAAGTTGCAAATATTAATTGTTTTACTATAAAATAAATTCCTTCAGTGAGAAAAATATACACCCAAAAAATGTTAAAGTTGCATTAAGTTGAAACGCGTAACTATTTATTATTTTTGAGTGCCACTTGATTCCAATATAAGTTATAATAACAGCTCACTATGGTTTCGCTGACCACTTTTCTTGACCAAAATTACCAAAATGGAAAAAATATACTGTCTTGTTTGAAATATGATTTGGATGCAAATCAAAGCAATTTAATGTATTTATTTTGTATTTCAAAAATTTTATTAATTTTTGCTCTTTTACACAACGTATGTTTGCACATATTTCACTTATAACTCAACCTATAGGTGTGAATTTTGCTTTTGCAGCATCAATTTAACACATAACTATATTTTAGCAATATCTGCTAGTTTATTTTTTATCTTGGCATTTTTATTCTGTGGTTAGACCCTTGTAAATAATGTGAATAATGCAAACTTTTTCGGAAAAATATGGATTTTCTCGAAAAAAGCAAAAAATCGCAAAACGAGACAATATGGAAAATATAGCTCAGATATACTATGTTTATTTATTCCCGTTGAGTTTTTCTTTACCGATTTTCACCAAAAACTTGCAGGTCTAATGAAATGAAAATTTTTTTACGAATCCAATTTCATTTTGGGTTCCGTAAAACATACAGTATTTTCCTAAGATGCCTACAAGTTCTTACTGATTTCGTATTCAATTATAAAAGTATTTATCCTAAGTTATATTTTCCATAATAAACTTATTTAAAAAATTGTTGTACTCAATAATTATAAATGAAAACCGTTGTATTATGACGACAAATTAGTAAAAGTAAGAAAAAACTTGATTTTATGGCGTTTTAATGTGTTTGCTATAAAACTATGATAATTAAAACACAAATAGAAAATGTTACCAAAATTAATTTTGGCCAAGAAAAGCTATAGATTGGTATACATTTTCACCGATTTCAATTTGCGCCTTGGGTGTGCCTCAACGATTTATGAAATATTTTAGACACCGCGATCTCAGGCCATGAATATATTTTATGCAATATTTTTTTTTTTTTTTTGTTGTAACCTATTTTTCGCTTAAATAAAAAAAATATAGATGTACTTATTATAAATTTAAATTCACGCATAGTGCGAAAAAATTCTAATATAAAAAACGCAAAATTTTAGATCGATTTAAAAATGTTATACAATTTTTGCGAATTAATATTTTATCACGCCATTATGATTTTAAAATGTAATTTAAAAAACTTTTTCGATCCCGCTATACTTTAGCTTCATTGAAATTACGCTGTGAGTGTGCCTCGCAAAAAAGGCACTTCTTGGAGCCATTCACGTTTTTGTTTCCCCAAGTTTGGTCACATCCAGTAGCGTTTCTATTGTGGGCACACTAACGAGACGTATCTCAAACGATGCATTATTACAAAGGCAATAAACCTCCATCCAATTTTTGTTAAATGATTATACATTTTTTTGTTATTGGTAAAACTGAATTTTGAAGTTTTTCTTAAAATACAAAATTGATTGTTGTTATAAAATAAACAAAATTTAAGGATTTTTTTTTAAATTTTAAAGCAGTTGGCCCTGTTTAAAAAAAGTCACCTTTTTTGGCGACTTTTTATTTTGAAATCCTCTTTTTTGGACACTTTTTAAAAATTCTCAACGGTAACGCTGCTTGCCATTGCTTCCAGTTAGAGTATTAGCTTATTTTTATATGTATGTACTTGTGTTTTTATTTCATATACAGAAACAGAAAGATTGTTTGATGATTCTTAAATGTTTTAAAATTTTTTATTTTCGTTATTTATAAAACGTCAAAATAAAATAAACTACATATAAATTCGCTTGAGCCAACCAATTATATTCTTTGATCGTGACTAAATGTTAAATATTATAACTAGGGCAAGTTTTTCGAGCTTTTCGCTTGGAAAGTAAGCACTTGCATATTTCAAAAGAATTTTTTAAATCTTTTATAAATTTGCATATAATGGATACAAAAGTTAGTTTTCTTAACAAAAACATAATTTTTTGGTGATTTTTTGGAGTTCAATCAAATGATTTCTAAAATTTTTTTGTGAGTATTTTGAATACATTGTAAATATTGAAAAGAAAAAAATTCGGAAGCTTCAAATATGATACTTAAAATTAAGATAGATATATTTTTATAAACATCGAAATCTATTAGAGATTAAAAGTTAAAAAATGCTTATTTGTGCATATTTTTTACACAATAATATATAAGAATGCATAAATTCGTAGGTTTTTATATACATACCCAGCAAAAATTGCTGCATACCCAGAAGCAGGTTTGTAAGGGAGAGATAAAAGAACTCTCCCTTACCAACCTGCTTCAAGAAGACATGATTTTTGTTCGTGATGTCCCACTTGGTAGGGCTCTTTGCTGCGCTACGTATTAGGTTCATACATGCCTTTATTATGCGCATTTTAAGGCATCATAGATGTGATGATTTCATAGCTCTTTTATGTGCATCTTTTAGAGATCTCAGAAGCTGTGAAATCATGCCTTGAATTAAGATAATGCATTTATAAAAAATATTATTTTTATTTAATATTATTTTTTATTGGATTTGTTTTATAAAAATTTAAAAAGAAAAATCGACAATTTTTTAAATCACATCATCAACTGGCCTTTTTATTGGGGGAATCCTTAATTATTTAATCTGCAAAAAAATTATAATAATAAAAAGTTATATTACTTAATAGAAAAAAATTAACACAAAAACATAAGATTATGTTATACGTACCGTATATTAAAAAAATAAATAACCCATTGTTTTTTCTCTAATCGTATTTTTTTCTAATCGTATAAAAACAAAGACACAAAATTTCTTCAAAACAAGTCAAACTGAAAATTAAAAAAATGTAATAAAACACAAAATACGTTACAAAACATGTCATTTCTTGTATATTATAAAGAAAACTAAAAACAAAATACATATTTAGAGCTATATTAATTTAATAAATAATATTATTTTGTTAATATAATAGCTATTTAAAATAAATAAAATTTTACTTACAATTTTAATATAATTTTTGTACATTATTTTTTCCGACTTTCACGAACAAACTTACCTCTTAACACTTTGAACGTTCGATCACAACTAATCAACTCAATTGAAAATATTGCATCATCCAACTTAGCAGAACTTTTTGTATTAAATTACAAATAAAAATGGGGAGAAGAAAGTCATTCGCTTACAATCCCGCATCCACGTAAGCGAGAGAGGATGCATGTTGTAATTCAGTAAAAGAAAAATATGAGCCCAATGTAAATTTCTCGCTTCCTTTTATAGCTTACTCAAATGCGCATCAATGATGTGCTATCGACAGGCATGAATAATTTTGCACTGCTTACCAGTACCTAAAAATTTTTTGCTGGGTATTCATGCTATTTTTGCATATTTCTGTGCATACTATACCATTTTTTCGTGCTTTTTCAGGCGCATATTTAATTTTTTTTGTGCATATAAATACTTGCCCTGATTATAACCAGTTATTAATAACAAGAATTTTGGTTGTGGCTATTAAAATATTTTATATTTAGGTCAATTTAAACTAATTAAATTTGGTTATATCAACTGAATTCGTATATTACTAAGTAATTGGTTAATCTTACTATACTGTTGCTTGTGGTGACAAATATTCAATTGCAGGAATATGACCTGTGTTATAAATATAGAAAATCTTTTAGATTTATATACTTTTAATCCTTGAGTTTGAATTTCATTTAAAATTGTTAAATACAGTGGTTTCCCGATTTAACGAATACTCAGTTTAACGAATTCGCGATTTAACGTACGTCCAAATTTTTAAACATTGAGTACCTTATATTACGAACAATCTGTATATTTTAGTACTCGATATTACAAATTTTTCCAAAAATATATGAACTGAAATCTATAAAAATAACAAAAAGTAAATAAAACACATTTCTCAATCTATTAAAATAGTACTACTCTCCCCTTTTATGCAAGAGGAAGAGAATTATAGATTTTCGGTTGGACAAAATTTTTTCATTTGAAAACTGTTTTCTAAATAAAAAAACATTTAAGAAACAAAGTAAAACTACGTTACAAAGCTGTTATTTTATTACTTTTTAAATATGCTTTCGCTTGTATTTTGTGCAATGTCATTTAATAATTTACCCCCATATATATGTGATGCGTTTATGCTAAAAAATTCGCTTAAAGTTTCCATCCAATTGTGAATTACTTACTAAGCCGATTTAATAGTTTAGAACAAATAATTTGGCATATTTAAAGACATGAAAATGTAGACTTTAAAATAAATCTTTTAAAGTATATTTTGTTAGTAAAGTATATTCGCGATTTAACGAATTTTTCGATTTTACGAATAGGCCTGACAATATATCATTCGTTAAACCGGGAAACCACTGTATATACAATAATAACCATTTTCTAAACAATCTTTTTTCTGTGTGTATATATATATATATATATATATATATATATATATATATATATATATATATATATATATATATATATTAAGGTGACTTATTAAAAAAAAAATGAATTTGTTACCTCCCTCAAAATTAACCTTGGTATGTTTTATGATGTTCCCCAAAATTTTTTGGTTCTACTGATGTTCAATCGCGAACCGATTTCAAAAAAGGTATTTTTTCTAGTTTTTTTTTTTTTCCATAGCAACATATAGAGAATGTGGTATTATGTAAAAGGTATTTAGAAGGCGCGTCCATTGGTATATAAAACACATCCAAGAGTGACCTCAATATTTTTTTTATTCCATGAAACATCCTATTTTTTAAGGCTTTTTCAAAATATTGTTTATTATTTTTAATGAAAATTTATATTTTAAAATTTCTACCCGATTTTGTTCACACTATTTAAAAAAAAAATTGATTTTTTTCTCTTATATTTTAGACATCATATTAATCAAATAATAATTGTAAAAAAAATTCATCATTAACTATATAACTAGATAATAAGGCGATGTAAAAGTAACTGATACGAAAATGCAACAGCGATCCAAAATGGGTTAAAACAATAAAATATATATTATTTTTGTTTCTTAAAATAACTGACTTCATCATTAAAAACATAAAACCTAAAAAATCAAACATTATCTAAAATTACACTAAAAATCACATCAATAAAAAATTCACTACACAGAAGTATCCTACATAAAAATATGGAAACTATTAAACGCCACCACCATCAACATAGTCATCATCAGCCACACACCAGGAAGCAGACCAAACAGCAGTTGATTAAAAATAAAAACAAACCAAGTGAAAGTATCGTATTAATAATGAAAGTGATAAAAGGATAAAATTAAATCAGCTCAACTTAATGGTGTTTAGACGGCAGACAGCTCAAACACTTCACTTTCCAGCAAAATTAAACAACCAAACTAATGTTTATAATACTTTAACACTTTAAATATAAAAAATACAACCATTTGCTCTACCGACCAACATCAATGACAAATGATGAAGTACTTGTAAGTACCACAGATGACAAAGAAAAAAGCTGAAAGGAGTGAGTCTACAGGTGGATTTATTCAATGCTTTTGTATTAAATTGTGAATAGGAGAAGCATGGAGCTAAACAAAACGGAAAACTTTTAATTTAATATAAATGTAATGGTGAAAAGGACTAAAAACTTGCAATTGTATAAAGAAGCAAAAGTTTTTTTTTTTTTTTTTATTGAAAACATAAAAATAAAAAGTGATTATGTAAACGTTTATTTAGTGCTTGATAAACCGCAAAAAGAATACCGAGATTTTTCTTAAATAAATTTAGTTTAAGAGCCAAGATTCAATGCTAAAAGTTGTTGTTAATTTACCAAAAAAAAAAAAAAAGTGTGTCCCATTTTCTTATTAGTTAAATGTGATTGCAGATGTTTAAAATTTCGGTTAATAGTCCTTTAAATTAAAAATTTTATAATTATATTTTATAAAATTGGCAGACACTTTAATATTCATAATATTTCATATTATCTAATTCGATTGGTCTGCTACTTGTCTGTATGTAAGAAACATTCCCATTTCAAAGTCTGGAAGTCTAACATATTTATTACTGTAATTTTACTAAATAATTTTTTGTCATTTATTTGTATCGAGCCCTTACCGATTTATAGCGAATGCAATTTTATCTTATTTATTTTTATTTTTTCATGCATATAACACTGTACACAGCGAAAAATCATCAAAATTGTAATAGTAATTAAATGAAATTTGTCTACGTTTTCAAGCTAAATTTTAATAAAAGTAATTTCTTTAATAACACTGGCCAAAAAAAAATGTTCACTCATAGACGAATAGTTGGACTTGATGTATTTTGAAGTGCTAAGCACTTCCATCAGGTCTGGATTTTTTTTTTTCTTTTATGGGCGTGTCTAATATTTCGCCCATAGTAAGGCCATTACTATATATAATAATTTCCTCATAACTTGATAAAAAAAAAAATATCTTCAAATTCGCCAAACTCAATTTTTTTATGTGCTCAATAGTTTCGGAGTTATTTTGAAATAAGTGTCAGAAAAAAATAATTCTCATGCAAAATTTTAGATTTTTTTTGTTGCTAAAATTTCTTTTAATAAATGAAAATATCTAAAATGTTACAGTTTATCATCTTTGTCTTAAAGCTGGTAATGCTGCGAAAAAAATAAGTCATGGATCTTCAAAATTGAGAAATCTAAATTTTATTCACAGTTGAGTAAAAATACCTATGTTACATACAATTGAGTAGAAATACAGTGGTGTTCAAAAAAAAAAAAAAATAATTTTTTATTTTTTCTTGAAACAAAAATAGATGGACTAGGTGGATTATGACAAGTTAAAAAAGAATCTGCATTCACTTTTTTATATCGGGTACTGATTTTTTATATGTGCATGACTAATATCATCACCTTATTCAACGGATACACTATAAAATTCGAGAATGGTTTGTCGAACTTAGGCTATAACTCAAGAACCCTTTACACGATTTTGATAAGTGATACATCAAAAGATGCATATAAAAATTGTCTTCAAGGTATGGTAACAAAATTTTTCATTCGCTCAATAATTTCAGAGTTATGGATTAATATTTTTACCACTTTTCAAAGAAATAAATTTTAAAATTTTCCGTACTAATTACCGAATAACTACGGAGATATTAACTGGACAAAAAATTGTATAAATTCAGCTCAAAGACAATTTAGGTCGCTATATATTAAAATTCAATTTATCTTAATTGGACAAACTGTTCTCGAGTTACGCAAGTGTGACTACCTAAAGGCGGGGTCATAGTAGTCATGCCCATAAGAAAAAATCAATGAGTCATAAAAGAAAAGTAAAAGCTGATTCTTATTAAGCACGTTGAATTCCATCTAATCCACCTATTTTTCTTTTATTAAAGACGAAAAACATTTTTTTTTTTTGTTTTTTTACCCACTAGCATATTTGCACTTAGCTATAGGTATGCATGGGTATCCAAACTTAACTGTGAATCCAATCAAGATTTGTGCATCAATTTGTATGATACGTAGCTTTGTTTACTCGTAGTTTTGCCAGCTTTAATATAGAGATGATAAACTGAAACATTTTTGATGTTTTCACTTAAAAAAAAAAAGTTTTCGTAAAAAAAAGAAATATTGAATTTAGCATGAACAAATTTTTTCGGACATTTATTCAAAATATCTCCAAAACTATTGAGAGGATAAAAATTTGATAGTAAAGCGACTTAAAGCCAATGTTTTTCCACATATTTTGGTGTATTATTTATATAAATCGTGCATACCATTCTCAAGTAATAGTAAAATATACTCGAGTAATCGGCATATTTAAGGCACAATATTAGACACGCCCATAAAAAAATCCCAACCTGATGGAAAAAAATGAAAGCAGATTCGAATTTAGCATACGGAATTCCATCTAGTCTACATATATATATTTTTTTTTTTTTTGAAGAAGCTCAAAAAAATTTTTTTTGTGTAATTGTAGTTTTTCAAAAAAATCAATTAAAAAATGTATTGAAACAATTCAAATATTATCTGAATCTATATTATCGTAACATTATTATCTCAATTCAAAAGCAATGTTTTCAGTAGTATTTATAATTAAAATTAATCTTCATTAAAACAACAAATTATTTCCCTAAAATTACAATTACAAATATATGTAAATATTTCTTATGTTTTTTTATTTGTTTTGAATATATGTATGTATTGCACAGAAAAAAGTAACTTTATAAAATAAATTATTGTTTATTACTAAAATTTAAATTATAATTCTGTTAAAGTTATTTAATACCGACCTGATATCTGTAGCTCTGTAGGCAAATATGTATAGGCTACAACGCTGATTACCAATTAAAAGCAGCTGATGCGTGGTGATTGTCTGTGTATGCGTAAACAGATTGTTCAACAGCTTCGAAGGAGGATGTTGATGGAAGATAAAGTTAGTTAAGGCCCAACTACATACAATACTTTTGCTTCAACTGCAATTGACAGCTGCAGTAAAATACATGCATTTATATGGAATGAAACTAAATCACTATGCCAAACTTCTGCATGAAGAACTTCAAAGATTAAAAATGTGGAACTTTGAAGTGCCGAAGTACGTAAATATATTTTGTCGGTTGTTTTATTTTTTTATTTTAATATTTTTTCGTTGGGTCGTAAATTATAATTTGCAATTCATTATTTCATCTGAGAACATAATTAAATTTTTACATCTTTATATTTTATAACACAAAATTTTAATAACAAATAAGACCATTTATGCTTTGCGTAGCTATCAGTCGCAGTAGAAGCAAAAAAAAGTATTTTAAGGAGTACGATCGAAAAAATCTTAACACACGTATTGCCTTATAACTTTTTCCAAAGCAATATTTCAATTTTTTTTGGATCTAGTTATCTTTGAAAAATGTGTCAGTTGTTATTTTTAATGACAACCATGCTGATTTGTTATGACTTTGATTAAAATGAGTGACGAAAAAGATGTACGTGCTACAAATTATTACAAAATTTAAAAAAAAAAATCCATATTGCTCCTACAAATAATTGGTCACAGAATTAAAGGTGTGCTGTCAAATTGTTTCCAAGGTTATTAAACAGTATCAGGAGAATTCGACCATTGATAGGAAACATGGTTCGGAAATAAAAAAAGGTCCATATGATACTGGAAAGGCCAAGAAAATTGAAAGCATATTGAAAAGAACTCCAAACACATCTGGTAGAAAAGCAGCCTGAAAGATTTTTGCGGTTGTGGCAAAAGAAATCCTTAACATATTTTTACGCCACCTGCATTTTAGTTTAGGCAAAAAAAAAAAAAATAATAAAATGCTTTCAATTGACTTTAATATTGACGTAATTTATACTTCGCTGTAGTTGTGAGGAAGCGAAATGTATTTGGAAAAGAATACCGCTGTATAAATTTTAAAAAATAATATGATTCTATACAGATACTTTTCGATATCTAAAGTCTTATCTTAAAGATATGCGAAACGAAATTTTAGAATTTTGTGAAAATTTTAAAAAGTGCATAAAATTTTTGATAGTTTGGGCAATTTGTATAAAAGCGTTAACTGTCAGTACACAGAAAAAAATATTTCAAATTATTTTTTAATAAAATGATTAATTAACTTTATGCTGGAATTTAATTTTATTATTTATTAATATAATTAACTTTCTAATTGGTTTAAATTTTTTTTTAATAATTTGACAGCTCTTAAAAAAATATAAAGAAAAAGTAAACATTTTTCTATAAAAATATAGAAATAAAATAAATTTGATTAAATTTTCATACAAAAATATAATAATAAAAAATTAAAATAACAAAACTTTGACTGAAGAAATATAAAAACAATGCAAAAATTCGAGCATGAAAGACACGACTCTAGTTTCTTGACATCAACGAAATATACTTTAAACTGTAAAGAGTCACTTCGTCCTTAAAATTCTGTTCTCTAAATTTAATTTCATTTATGCGCACAAATTTTTGGTTTAATATTTTATCATTGCATTACAACAATTACTTGCTATACAATATATGAATTCCCAAAGTATTGTCAAAAAATCCTGGAAAATTTCCATTGAATTTTTTATATTTTACAGGTTTAAATGGCTAAAGATGTTTCAAAGAGTTTCAAAATTTTTTTCTCATATACACAGAAAAAATAAAAATGGATTTCAATTACGAAATTGCTTATGCTCCAATAATCAAAATAATAATTAAGCGAAATAATTGATTTTTGTAAGAATTTCAATTAATTTTCTAATCAAATAAATTGATGCTTGAAGTTTTGCTCAAAATTAACTAAAATGTTACTTAATATTTGAAATAATTTGTTTCTCCAATAAAAATGCAAAAATTAAAATAAATGCACACAGAAAAAATTATTATTATTAGCACAGTTGTTTCATTTTGCATCAAAATGTAATAAATATATTAAAGTAAAAATAAAATTTTAATTGTAAACATTTTTCGGTTTTTAATTTTTTAGTAATTGATATAACCATTTTGGTGAGAGGTGCAAATTCAAAAAAGTTTTTAGTTAAATGAATTATTTACTAATATATTTGGTGATTGATGACTTTTTTCTGTGCATGTAAATTACGCTTAATACATAGTTATAGGTGGTAGTCTTAAAACTAAACATTATTGTATGTACATGTGGATTTCATAGGAAGATTATAAACAACGCGTCATTTCTTCGGGACGTTCCACTATAGGGTAAATATGCCTCTAATGGAAAACCTAGAAGACACATCAATGTCTCCCGATAAAATTGTTTACAATTAATGGCAATAAATAAAAAATTGTGAACGTTTGGCACATATTTTTTTTTAAATTTTATAATAAAATTCTTTTCTTTTGTAAAATGATTTTAATTTTCCTTTGAATTTATTATTTTTTTAAACTGTCAAATTTGGAGAAAAAAATATAAAAATTTATTATAATATTTAATAATTAAATGTGTATGAAAAATTAAATAGCAAATTATTTGAAAAATATTATCGAATAATTTTTTCTGTGTATCCATAAAAGTTTCACATAACAATATTTGTTTAAATTAGAATTCGAAGTCTGCACGTGTTGAACGATAGATATTAATAAAACATACCCCAAGATAGCGAAAAATCCGCTAATCTTGTCTAAGTCTGCCAAAAGTTTCCATTGGCTGGAAAATTCTGATAAAACCCATGAGCTCATATACCAAAAAATTTTTGGACTATTAGCCAAATAATCATTTTTTTCGTTCCCTAAAAAATGTTAATGAACATCCATTTAATTTGTTTTAAGCCCATTGTAAGTGTCAAGTTTGATCTCAGCTAATCTACTCCTGAAAAAATTAGAATAAATCGTTTGAATATTTCAAAGTAATTTTTCATCTATGATCTCTTATAATCTTTATTAAAAATATAATTTAATAAGAAAAAAACTTAACAAGCTCTAAAACTTAAAATCAAAAATTTGCAAAATGTCTTCATGCTTAGTTTGCAAGAAATATTACGTAATTGTTCATATTAATTAAGCGCTTTTTGATTAATACATTTCATTTTATAAGTAAATTTTGTATTTATTAATGTTTTTTTATATATACATGTATATGACCCATTATCAAAAATTTTTGATTTTAGGCCATCAGAAAATTATAATTTTTTTTTTTTTTTTTTTTTTTTGACTCGAATGCATGTAGAATCAGTTCGCGTTAATCATTTTGTGCAGGAGGTGCGATAGCGGTTTAAAGTTGAACATATAAACATTTTTACAAACTAAGGAGCGCGATCGAACTTTTTACGAAAGCAATATTAATTTTTTTTTTTTGATCTAGTTGTCATTGAAAAATACTTCAGTTATTATTTTTAATAACACCCAGCAAAAAAACGATCAAGAGCTTCAAAAAAAGAACTTTTTCACCATTTCAAAAGTAGAACAAAGTGAATATTTTTAACTTTTTTGGAAGTTCTTAATAATCACTTCCAAAAAAGGGAAAATAAATAAAATTTTAGCTGGAAAAAAGGTTAATAATTTCTAAGAAAATTAAAATTTTATAGATTTTTATTATCTTTTAATAAGGCTAAAACTGAATTCTTGTAAAAAATTTCATAAACATAGTTTTAAAGGAAGTACTTCAAAAGAAATGAATAAGAAGCATAAAAGAAGAACATCCTACCAATGACAACCATGGGTTAAAAAAAGAACTTCTGCAGCTCTTTTGCACCAGTAAGTACTTCCTTCCAATGCCAACACAATGTTAAATTCATGACTTTTTCAGCTCTTTTTCAGTTCCTTTTTTCATGGGCAACCATGTTGATTTGTCGTGATTTTGATCAAAATGATTGATGAAAAAGATTTATGTGCTACAAATTATTAAAAAATTTCAAAAAAATCCAAATAGGTCCTACAAATAATTGGCCACAGAATTACATTTCTGCCGTTAAACTGCTTCTAATGTTATTTAACAATATCAGGAGAATTTGAACATTGATAGGAAACCCGGTTGGAAAAGAAAAAAGGTCCACATGATATTGGGAAGGCCAGAAAATTTAAAGAAAATTGAAGGGAACTCCAAACACATCTAGAAAAAACAGCCCAGTTAACTCAGTGCTTCGATTATTTGGAGCGAAAATTTAAAGCTTATGCAAAGTTGATAACACTAAAGTCCAAAAAGTTCCAAATAGGAATGCTACAAAAATTTAGACGCCAAGAATAGGACACGGAAATTAAAACCAAATTTCATACAAAAAAACTCAAGTTGTATAATTAACGAAGAACCGTATGGGATGTCAGAATTTTCGCAGCTTTTGTGTCAAAACTTTTATATTGTTAATGTTCGAGGAAATGTTATAGATAAGTTAAGGACCCAAAAGCAGAGAAACATTTTTACGAAATTCCTGGTATAACAAGCTTTTTTCAGTTGCGGCAAAAAAGAAAAGTCATTTGATACATTCGGATCTATAAACACCAAAATATATGTCAAGGAATATTTGCAAAAAATACTTCTTCCTTTCATAAGAGAGCACAACGTGTCCACATTTTTGCCCCGATTTGCATCATGTAAGAAAGCTCTGGAGAAGTACCAAAACAATAACAAAGTTTTTATACCAAGAGAGTTAAATTTTCCAAATTGTCCATAGCTTAGAACAGTGGAGAGATATTGATCTCTTGTGAAAAGTGAATTGAAGGGCACAAAAATGTGTCCCAAAACATCGAAGATTTTAAAAGAATATGTGCACACTTTTCCAAAAAAGAGACTGAAGTAACTATCAAATCTCTAACGGAAGAGTTACCAAAAAAGGTCCACAAGTTCATAAGTAGTAGTTAGAACTACAAAAGTTATATTTTTCTTTTTCTTTTAATTATCAATTAAATAAAACAAGAATGGAAACCCTAAGATCAACCATTTCCAAGTTATTGAATATTATATATGTTAGGATTTTTTCGAACGCACTCCTTAGTATGTTACAATTGTTTTTGTGTTTATAAAAAAAAAAAATTCGTAAAAAATACAAAGTTGTATCGTAAAAAAATATAAAAATGTCGTAAATAATAAGAAATATATTCGTAAGTATTCGTTTATATTACGCCATCCTTTCGTGGTCCAAAATCACGAACTATTTCGTACATTGTAAGTTAGCTTTCGTTTATATAAGGCATAGATTTTTTTCGGTGTATGAAACTCTGAATGTGCCTCACGAAAAACTGACTTTTTGAAAAATTAAAAAATTTTGTCACAAGAATTCGATTACCCTGTATTTAACTTCGGAAAGTCTGCACAATAAAAGAGATGGTGCAGAATTTATCCACAAAGTCCGGTTAGTTTATATACGATATGATAGAATGATATCAAAAAGTATAAACGCGCAAACATAGGAGAAATCCTATGGTGCTAAAATTTTGCACTCTATTAGCTTCACATCTTGTGAGTTCAGATCTGTAAACAATTTGTTTAAAATATCATTATCACAAAACTTATTAAGGATTTAATTCAGTTTCAGCCATGTTAAAATTTTTCCATAACGGCCCATATGTACTAATATGCACAATCCTTTCTTAATTCCCTAACTACTACTGAATTTACAAAAAAAAAAAAACCTTGATCAAGTATTTTTGTATTAATGCTTTTTTTGATTTCCGCTACAACTACATCTAACACTGTTAGCAGTATTTTTAGTCTCTTCCTCTTTGCTATCTCATTTTAAAATCTACCATACAAAAACGAATGCTTATACATAAATATTTACAATAAGTTCATTCATTTGTATACAATAAGTAAGTAGAATGAAAATAGAACAAAGTGGCAAGGTATATGTTGCTATTAACACCGCCACAGGAAACTCAATCAAGCGTGTTTTTTTTATATATTAATGACTACAATGACAACCACAAAACTTCAATTTGCCTCTGGTCACCACATAATTTAATGTTCATTTAAATAAAGATTAAAAATCCTCTACACACATTCTACATTCACATACATATGTACATACAGCAAAAAAAGGGGGCTAACAAATAACAAAAAAAGAAAAAAAGTCTGATGACATTCAAACATAAAAAAAATTAAACAAAATTATATGAGTGCTGTATTAAGTGTGGGTGGTAAAATAAATACTCTATTGATATATAAAGATTTTATTTTTATACAGTTTATATCGTGGTAGGAACAATTGTTTAATTGAAACAATATATTAAAAGTGAAAATGAATTTAATTGAAAATTGGTTCATTGATTGTACATTAGAGTGTCCCGAGGAAAGCCTTTTTCGAGATTTCGATGTAGGGAGACCCCTCACACGATGCGTAAAAATTAGCTTAATACGAAAAAATTTTTAAAATTGTTCTTCAGTTCCCTACCAGCGATTGAAAAATCATGGGTCCCTTACATTTTGGTAAAAAAATGTTTCGATTTTTTAATTACTATGGGTATCAAAAAATTCGTAATTTTATGCTGGTTATGGAAAAAATATTTTAAAAATTTTTCCCAAGGAATTTTGTTTCGCTAGAAGACTTTTTAAGGCATTTTGATGAACAATTGTTTTGAAAAATTTTAAAAATTATATTTTATCAGCAGTACTTACTATAATGCAAATTTTAAATATTTTAGCCATAAAATGAATAAAATTATAAAATTCGTATACATTTTTTAAGAAAAATATCGAATTTTTTTTTGCATGATGTACCAAAATTATTGCGAACATTTTTTTAAATATTTTTTTTTTTTTTTTATATTGGGTAAAAATTTCAAATTTTTTTATACCCATTTCGGGACAAATCTCAACACTATTTTTTGGACGATATGTTCTAGACCCGTGACTTTCAATCGCTGGTAGGGAACTGAAGATCAATTTTAATTTTTTTTTTTTTTTTAATATTTTTCTCATATTAAGCTAATTTTTACGCATCGTTTGAGGAGTCTTCCTACAAAATTTTTGTCTATGGGACACTCTATTGTACATATTTTTGAACAATATTTACAAATCTGGCACAGGAAATGAAATCAATATACATTAAAGTGCCTCACGAAAAAAGTTGCAAATGTACCCATCTAGAAATGAAGATTCGTATGTTCTTATATGATTCCCAAAATATTACATCTCAATGTTTACGTTTAGGTGAGCTGGACCATTTTTAAAACATCTCTGAAATTACGTATTTATTTCAATATTATTATCAAAATTTTAGTTATAAGAAAATTAATTTCAAATTATAATAGAGCATTCTACGACCATCAATATTCATTTAAATAATTGGTCGCAGAATATTAAGATTTTACTAATGTTTTAAATCATATTTTCTTTTTTGATACGTGTAATTTTATATACAGTATCGGTCATCTAATTAGCCCACCTAACCAGAATTTTTTTTGGACTTAATTTTCTTTTTCTAGAAAAAAGTTTTTAATTGTTTTATTAATTCAATATATTGACCATTATGTACTTAATACATTGCAGCCAAAACTTGGATTAATAAACTAACACTTTACGCAAAAACATTGGTTTATTAAATATTCCTATAAAAATCAAGGACAGCTAATTAGCCCACTTACACTATTTATTACGAAAAATCTAAGCAAGCTTTGAAAAAAAGTAATTTTTCATATGGATTACAATTTAAAAATAGAAGTACTGCAATTTTCGTAAAAAATTTCATATCTAAATTGGTTAAAACGCCTTATATTTCGAATATTCGACATTTAATAAAAATCGCGAAAAATGTAAATTAAAATATTATGAAATTTTATAGAAACCTTGATAGTCCTTTAATTATGGTAAACAATCATCTGTAACATCGAAAGCAATACAAAAAGTTTAAATTCATTAACTAAAATTACGGTTTGAGTTACTCCGCGAATTTAGATGATCAAATAATCAGCATTTAAGTAAGAAATATCTTTTCCAAAAGAAAAATAAAAGTTGAGAAATCATTTTAAAATTGATAAACTATCTAATAATATTTAATAGATATTATATCGATACTATCTAATGCAAACAATTGCTGGTAGTTGGTATATGCGATGTATTAAAAAGTTTTATTAGTATTCTAGTTAAAAAGAAAGTGTAAAATCTTACCTTAACATTGCAAAATTGAAAATAACTTTGCTTAAATCATTCGTCTAGGTAACTTATTGACAAATATTTTATGCATCTCATCCAAGCGGTTTCTTTAGATAAAATTCTTTGTATTTTTGTTTACTGATATAAAGAACTTACTTTCTTTTTTGAAGCATCTATACTTATGATGCTTTTTATACTATATAGTATAACATTTGGCAATTGGTTTTAGTAGATACTTAAGTACATTTTAAAGCGTTTTTTATTCGCCACAAATCTTTTAAGTCAGAGTTTCATTGCGAAATTTATGATTATTCTATTTTTGAAATTCGCAATTTAACTAAGTTTTTCATTTCTTTGCACAGCGCTAAGGTTTTTGATGATTTATGATACTTTGGAGGATTATTGACGATAATGTAATGATCATCTAACCTTTCTAACCAATTTTCTTAATGGATTTAATCGATTTTGACCACTTTGTTTGTGTTGTCGAATATTAGTATTTTAATGGATGTTTCCATGAAATCTTCCCACGAAAATTATCTTAAATTAATTAAAATTACTTTATACTTAGAATTTTATATTAAAACATAATTTTTTTCAGAGCTTACTTAGATTACTTACTTGATTTTTATAGGAATATTTAATAAAACAATGTTTTTGCGTAAATTTTTAGTTTATTAATGCAAGTTTTGGCTGCAATGTATTAAGTATATAATAGTCAATATATTGAATTAATAAAACAATTAAAAACTTTTTTCTAGAAAAAGAAAATTAAGTCCAAAAAAAAAAATTTGGTTGGGTGGGCTAATTAGGTGACCGATACTGTATTTCGAACATTTTTTAAAATACATTATGTTTAATTATAACATAGGAATGCTCTGTCCTGTTGCTATTGAAGATAACACGTAATTAACCCATTATGAGCCAGAGGGTAAATTTTATGCATTTAGTTCCCAAAATGTTAAGTTAGTAATTTTTGCAAATAAATCGCATGAAAATACTTATAACACTTAAATTTTGATAAATTTATGAAAAGTATAATAAGTTCATTTAAAACCGCGACAATAATCAAACAAAAAGGATTTTTTTTTAATTTAACTGCCATTTTACAGCAATTCGCCGCTTTTTTGATCAATTTATGCTTTTGAGGACATTTATATCCTTAACTAACCATTTATTTGCCGTTAAAATAAACTTCACCAATTATGGACCGAAAATCCCAAAATATTATTTGTGCAATTAAAGGGTTAAATGAATGCACATATCAATAGTACTTAATGAGAGCTTTCCAATGATGCGCTAAAATATAATTTACGATTAAAAATGTCCAAAATATTCAAAGTTTAATAAAATACTATTTAAAATGAAATCATTGAAAATTTTACTAAAATTTTAATTTCGCGAGAATGAAATCAAATTTTAAATAATTTTTTGTTCAGTGTGTATTAGACATTGTTTTTCTGTCAATGTTATAATTTTTTTGGACAAAAAATTAAAAACTATGTATACTGTCGATCGAAAACCATATTTTTGGAGGTATTTTAAAAATGGTCCAGCACAGGTAAATTAAATAATTGAACCGAAATATTTTGGGAATTAGCTTAAAACATACCAAACTTTAATTTTAGGGGGGTACATTTGCAACTTTTGTTGTTCCCATACAAATCAAGGCGCTGTAATATATATATGTTAGAAAATATGTTCACACATAGTATAATATTAATCCATAGTATATCAATATTCTGTATAAGAACTATTAACTGTGTTCTTTAAAATGGCTTTATTTGAAAAAAAAAAATCTACATTCACGCTACTTCCAGAATTTTGTCGCTGTCAGCATCATAATTATTAACAATATTATAATCATTATCATCGTTATACAAAATATTTACCATTCAACTCTTTAATGATCTAGAAACAAAAACTCGCCGAAGTTAAATCAACAACATAAAGAAGGACATTTGTGTTGGTCTGTACTCTTTATATATTTTTGTTTTCATTTGTCTGTCCTTTTGGTTGCCTTCCCTGTCTCTCCGTTCGTTTTTTACTCTGTTTACATTTGATGCATAATCATTTCAAAATGTTTGCTTTGCAAATTAAATTAAATATTGTATGAATTGCGAACTTTGGCTTCACTCCTTTGCTATTTTGCTCCATCTAATTTATATTTTCAATACACATTTTTTTTTTATTTTTATACCCACCATCAAAAAGATGGTGGGTATATTGATTTTGTCATTCCGTGTGTCATATGTCGAAAATATCATTTAGGACCCCATAAAAAATACATTTTATGGATCTTGATTAGATTCTGAGTCGAACTAGCTATGTCCATCCGTCTGTCCGTCGGTCCATCTGTCTGTGTTGAAAGTAGGATAGGGCTCAATTTTGCTCAAATTTTTAACTTATACAAGGTTTGTCCATTGTGTCCAGGGTGTCCATTGTAGCTTCATTTCATACTTTTCTGCTGATATCTCTTAAACAAAAGCATGTACGACAACGAAATTTTGTACAGATAGTTCGAAAGTCGATATAAACTCGGAAACCAAAAATGGGCGTGGTCAGCCTACTTTACAGCACACCTCCCATATAACGTTAAATTTGGAAAAGTTGATGGTGGGTATATAGATTCGGCCAAGCCGAATATAACATTCTCGATTGTTTTCATCTTCTTTCGTTCTAAGCTTGTGGTTTATTTGTTTGTCTCTCCAACCTTCCGTCTGTTAGTTATAACTATAACTGATAATTTGCATAATTGAATTAAAAAACAGCTGCCGGTAGTTGTAGTATGTTAAAGTAGTGAGAGTATTTATAGTATTTGACATTCGTGCTGTCTCACAGTTATTGGCTGTGATACTTCTAAGTGGGTTGCTTGATTTTTCATCATAAACTCCATCAGTGAAATTTTTTTAATATCACAAACATTGAAAGGGTTTAGATTTGAAAATTATGTTAAAAAAAATTAAATGCTAAAGAGGGAGCTGCATTATAATGAGAAATTTTTTGTATTTTGTCAAGAAAAATTTAATTAGTCAACGGTAAATGAAATTGTGAATTCTTATTAATTAAGAGAAAAATTTAAATTAGTAAAATAGTTCGCGAATTGCACTTTTAAAAGGTCAACATCAAATGCGAAATTTAATTAAAGTTTTAAAAAATTGTATGACAAACTTAATTTATTATTTGTAGTAATTTAAAGAATTTAATTTATATTTTTAAATTCAGATAAATAAAACCCTGTTTAGAATAAATGTAAGAAAAAGAATTTCCAAAGGATCGACGCTATCTGTATATGAAGCATATTGAATATGATCACCAAAATTCAAGGAGTTACCTCAAGTATACCAAAAACTAATGAATGAAATCAATTAAATTATTGAAAATTTGTCCAATTGTCTTAAAAAAAAGATAATAAATTTTCTTCAAAGCTCATAAAATTTGCTACAAAAACATATCCTTTGCAATTTTTGTGATTATACGTAATTACTGATTTTTTTATTACAAAATATTAAAATATTCGAAGAACTAATAGGTAAAATTCAAAATTGTTCGAAGCAGTCTTTTTCTATAAAAGGCTTTTCTATTTACACAAAATTCTAGTTCATTTCAATTAAGTGAGATTAAGTGGATGTCAAAATATAAAAAGAGTTAAAATTGAAACATATTAAAGAAAGAGTTCGTCATTTAAACTGACAGCAAAGTAAAATCTAGAAGGATATTCAAAGAATATTAAAAGAATAATCTGTAAAGACATGTATCAGCGATAAATGAAAGCAAACAAATTATTATTATAATTTTTTTTTTGTACCAATTTTCAAATCGTGGTTCAATTGGAATGCATTAGATAATGCGCCACTGCATTTGATACTTTATTAGGATTTCCGATTTTACAATATTCGGGAAGTTGATTCATCTTACTCAGCTAATAATAACAGAATCGATTTAAGTAGTACTATATATGTGTTTCAAGCAAAACGTGGTGATGGACATTACAGAATAATTATATCAATTCCAATATGGATGCGGTAAATAGTTAGATTAGAGCTAAAAAATAGTTCATGAGCCAGCTGGAAATTAAAAGTGAAATATCTAAAGAAAAACTTAACATCGGATTAAGCAGCCTGTACGTAGGATCAAAAATACTTTCCTGACCACCATATTTAAATCCTAATCGAGATTATGCACAAACAGATAATTTAATGCAATTTACATTAATATTCCAAATGCTTCAACTTGTAATATGTTTCAGAAAGAATAATAATTTGTTATACGTTATAAGAAACTATTTGTTCTTACCACATCAAATTATTTTACGCATTTACATCATTATTTAATTTCCTTAAATTTCAATTGGAATGGTCCATCTCCAATTTTTCTGCTTCACACTAAATATACTTAATCAGTTTGTAAGATAATCACAAAACTAAATTTAAATGACAAATACCCATTTCTCACAAAATTTTTTTAAACTTCTGCTTCTTATATTAGCTCTATAACATACCCCTAATTAACCATTGATGCGTTTTCGCAATACTCGAAAGTAATAAAGAATTACATTTTTTATTCACTGTTTTAATAATCTTAATTTGGGCATATTCCTCAGAAACATCCCCTTATCTCATAAAACTTTATATCTAAACCAGGGCATTTTTGGAAAATTTATTAATCCAAAAAAGCAAAATATAAAATACTTTTTATACCCTTCACCAAAGGTGTAAATTCCGTCATTCCGTTTGCAATTCCCACAATTTTCGTCGGAGAGCAAAAAAGTTGACATTTTCGGGATCCTTGTAAGAAATGATGACGATAGGACCATGTCCGTCCGTCCGTCCGTCCGACCGTCCGTCCGTCCGTGTGTCGGTTGAAATGGCGTTTATGAAGCCCACCGATAACTGACATATATAATATATATATCAAACGATCGGAAATGCTTTCGAGAATTTTGCTATTGGAATTCAGCAAGATCGGTTCATACAATGCGGAGATATGTTAAAAAAACCGGTTTTTAGAACCGGTTTTCCAGTTTCTGAAGCACCTGTATATACTAGGGACTTCTTTTTTACAAAGAAGTCTCGGACATTTTTTTCTGAATTTTTGTTCTGAAAAAATGAAATAAATCAGTTCAGTAATAACTGAGATATCGGACAAAACGCATTTTTTATTTTTTGAAGCCTTGGTTTAAGCTATAGATTTTTATTTTTATACAGATCGGTCACAAATATTTTTATAAAATTTCGGTTTTTTGAATCAGCAGGATCGGTTTATAAATGGCGGAGATATGCTTTAAAAACCGGTTTTTGGAACCGGTTTTTCAGTTTCTGAAGCCTCTACATATACCAGGTACTTCGAATTTTTAAAGGGGGCTCGGAAATTATTTTCTGAATTTTTGTTCTGAAAAAATTAAATAAATCGGTTCAGTAATAACTGAGATATCGGGGAAAACGATTTTTTTATTTTTGAAGCCCTTGTTCAAGCCACAGATTTTTATTTTTATATAGATCAGTCATAAATGTTTTTACAAAATTTCTTTTTTTTTAATAAACCAAATTCGTTCATAATCAACAGAGTTATGGCCCAAAAACAAATCTGTTAAGAATATAAATACACATACAAACATGTATATTAAGCATTGTAATGACTATTAGTGACGTTTTTTGTTTTTTGTATAGACAAGTAGTTTAGTTAGAAACAGCAGTAATATAATGAATAACAGTGTTGTTGTTGTTCTTTGTATATGCAGTCTGTACAAAAATAAATAGATATGGAATTGTTGTTGTTTATTTTTAAAAACTAAAACATATCTGTTAAGAATATACATAAATACATACACAAACATGTATATTAAGCATTGTAATGACTATTAGTGACGTTTTTGCCTATAAGACAAGTAGTTTAGTTAGCAACAGAAGTAATATAATGAATAACAGTGTTGTTGTTGTTCTTTGTATATGCATCAGTTTGTATATACACACATAAAAAAATAAGTAAATATGGAATTGTTGTTGTTTATTTTTTAAAAGCAAAGCCTGCTATGATTGTTTTTTTTTATATATTCAAATTTTCGTAGTTTGAAAAAAATTTAGATTTATATATGTGAAAATATGAAAGCATACGTTAAGGCGAACATTTTATTATTTGTCGGTAATATGGTAATATGATGTCGATAAGACAGTAAGATGGTAATATGGTGAAGGGTATCAAAGATTCGGCCCAGCCGAATCTTTTTTCAATTTCATTTTTTAAATTTAAAACATTTTTTATAAATAGACGGTCTATATCTGCACATACATTAAATTGTCCTCCTCCTCCTGGACCTATTCGCCCTATACGAAATTTTATATGAAAATTATTTTTAAACTTCTTAAGACATTCACTGTAATACCCCTTAAGTTATGCGAAAACTAATATTTGCTCCATATAAGGCCTACTTTTCCCCTACATCTGGGGTACCACTCCCCTTGCACAGTGTCACATTTGGCAGTTTTAGAACGACAAAAATCCAGTTTTGAAGATATTAGTCTGAAATTTTATATTCTGTTAGTAGATAAGGTCGTAAACATTCCCACTAAAAATGGGCTGGTAGAATCGCTGCCACTCCCATACTGAAAAAATACTTTATTCGTATAAATTTCTGATACATTTTTGTAAAATTTATTAAAATAAAATATATTTTAAAAGCAGGCGTGGCAAAATCTAATCACACCAATCTTAGTGTAACATTTGCATAACAAATTTTCATCCATTACATTAAATTTTTTAAATATTTCTTAAAAGATTGATAATATGAGGTATCGCACTTTATTTTATAATATCTTAAAAGATCGCAAAAAGTCGCAACTAATATTCTCAAATATAATTTTAAGCATATTCTTTTATATACAAATTGTATTTTTAGATTGGAACTCGTTGGAACTTTTTAGTTCTATTCCATTAAAAAATTGAATTACCCAAAAAAATATATTTTTTATAATTATGATAACTTTTAAATGGAAAACAATATTATCTGTATTGATTTTTTTACCAAGCAAATTATAATGGAATAATTTGTATACATTTTTTAGTTCATACCAAAAAAAATCGTATTAATATGTGCAGTATTTACTGAGATATATGAAGTTAAAATTTAACATACTTCTTTACAAAATTTTTAAATAAAATAAGAATATTTTTAAGTTGCAACTTTGAAACTCCACAATTCGCGCTATAGATACTTCCCAAAAATTTAAGTATTTTTTCCATAATATATTATATGTTTAGTAATAAATGCGAAAGGAATTAGTTTAATTAATAAGCTTTTATTTTCGTATTTTTGTCGTTCTAATTTGGATAAATGTGACACTGTGCCTTGGTTCGATCAACAAATAAAATAACATATTTAAATAAGGGAACACAGAGGATAATGCTGTACAAATTTTAAGAAAATCTGTTGAGCCGTTTAAAAGTTTTAAAAATGTGTTCGCGGAATCCGACCAAGATCAAAAATAGCCCATAATATTTTTCTATATAAGTACTATCTGTACCTCAAAACTCATGCAAATATTTAGCTTCGTTAGTACTGTGCAAAATTAAAAAAAAAATGTTTTTTTATGAAAGTAGGTGTAAAATATGTAAAAATACTCAATCGAGATCTAATATGGTCCGTAGTCTTCGCCTTCGCCACGTGTGTTATCTGCGTGTCAAATTTCATGAAATTCGGTTCAGCCGAAGTGTGGCGCATACGTAATATTAAATTTTTGTTATACGTAATATTAAGTGCCCCGTAAACAAAAATTTTGTAGAAAGACCCCTCAAACGATGCGTACAAATTAGCTTAATATGGTAAAAATATAAAAAAAAAAAATTTAGAATTGATCTTCAGTTCCCTACCAGCGATTCAAAGTCACGCGTCTAGAACATTTCGTCCAAAATAGTATTGAGTTTTGTCTTGAAACAGATATCAAAAAATTCGTAATTTTTAGCCAATTAAAAAAAAAAAAAAAAAAATATTTTAAAAAATTTTCGCACAAATTTTGGTCCATAAACCGTCATTTTTTTACATCATGCATAAAAAATTCTTCGATACTTTTCTTAAAAAATTGATAAGAGTTTTATAATTTTGTTCCCTTTAAGGCTAAAATATTAAAAATTTGTGTTGTTGTACTCTGTTAAATTTGTGTTGTTGCAACTGAGTTAATTGAAAAAAAAAAAACGGTAATAAGGACTGCGCACGAAAAAATCCGTGCATGATCTTGGGCTTAAAACTTTTGATGTGGTGAAAATTAAATAATTCTGTTAACTGGTTTACATTTGTCGGTATGCTCACTAGCTATGTGCTAAGTTTCATGGTTATAGCGAAACTAGTTTTTTTTAAATGGAAATTGAATAAAAAAACACTAAAACACATAATTGAAATTTTTCATGAAATCTTACGTCGGTCATATAAAACAATTGCTAGGAAGGCAGTTGTGTCAAAAAATACAGTTTCTTGGGTCATAATATTATACAAAAAAGTCATGGTCACTGAATGGAAATCAGGTAGTGAAAGAAAAATGGTATCTTCAGGCTCTAGGACTCAGACAAAAATTGAAAGGATTTTCAGAGAAAATCCCCTCATCTCTGGAAGAAAAGTGCCACAAAAAGTTTATTGCTTTGAATTTTTATTAGAGAAGTTGAATGGAGATCTAGCCTGAAGACGTATAAAGTACAAACAAATCCTAATAGAAACGCAAAGCAAGTATTTGGAGGTGAAAAAGTAACGTTAAAGTTCTTCAGACGAATTTTTCTATAATTATGATCAGGGTATAATAGACGATGAAACGTTCGTACGGTCTAACTTTTTTCAACTTCCTGGCCAAGAATTCTATGTTGCAAATGCTAGAGAGAATATGGGAGAAAAATATCGCTTATCAAAGAAATCAAAATCCCCAAGAAAGTTTTTGTTTTGGCAAGCCATATTCATATGCGGAAAAAAGCACTTCATTCACAAAAATAGTTCCATTAACACAGAAATATACGTGAATGAGTGACTTTGGAAAAGATTTCTCCCTTTCCTAAGAAAATACAATGTATCCACTTTTTTCTGGCCTGTTCTCGCTTCTTCTCAATACAGCAAAAAAACAATGGAGTGATAATAAAGAAATTGTTAGTGTTTGTATCGAAAGTTGCTAATCCATCAAATTGTCCGGAACTCCGAGCAATTGAAAGATATTTGGCTCTAGTACAAATAATTTAAAAAACATTAAAAGTTTATCTTGAAATGAAGCGGAGTTTAAAAATATGTGGACTTATTCGAGCAAAAAAGTTACTGAAACACAATAAAACCTTTAATTGGAAGAATTTTGGAAAATATCAGATATTTTCTTAAAAACCGGCAGAAATTAATTTATTTTTTTATGTTTAGAACTTGAACATAACAGTTATTAATAAAAATTAAATTTAAAAAAAAAAAAAAAAATTCGCCTATTGGTTTAGTTTTTATAAGCAGATTTGCATGAAGGGTTTTTTTTTCGTGCGCAGTCTTTATTTTTTTTTTTTCTGTGTTATGAGTAGTAAAGTTTAAACGACTATATTTTCTAAACTAAAACCGATATTCACTTAATTTTTTCAGCAAACGATTCCAAAATATGTCTTTTATTACTCATAATTTTGCAAAATTTTAAACCAATAATGTTTTTTTTTTTTTTTTTTTTTTTTTTGTTTGCTATTTATGAAATTGTGCAAAAAATAAAATTAAAAATTTTTCTTTCCGTGCATCGATAAATATTTAAGATTATGAAATAATTTTGGCATATGCTGATACACAGTGGTTCCAAAACGCTTTTTATAATAATTCAGTAACTATTGAACCGTTAAAGGTATATCAAAAAAATTTAACATGGTCAGAGCTGAGGTGTTTTCCAGTTGATTTGTAGGAGTACAGACCCTTAGCGGATCAGGGAGAAGTGTGTGGCCCTCCAAATTTGGCCATCTCGGGTATGTAATATTTTTGAAAAATCGTCAAAAATTCATTTATTATTATATATATATATAGTCCTTGTATATCTCTACAAAAAATATGTTTACGTGTGTAGGTCATCTCTTTTAGTTTAACTCTTGGATGACTGGTAACGTTATGAGCGCTAAGTTATCCTCTTGGTTTGGCCAGACTACAGAACGGTTATAGGTAAATGTTGACCCTAGGAACAATTTATAGTAGCACTTCTGTCTTGATTTTTTGAAAAGTGTAAGTTATATATGCTAATAATAAGTGGAAATTATTCACTAAACTTATAATAACAACTATTGCGATGAGAACAAAAATAGATGAAAAATCTCATAAATTTGCAATTTTTTAAATAAAACGCAATTTTAGGTTTCTTTATAAATGATATGGATAGAAAGTGCATAAATATTATTATTTTTATTAAAAATAATGTTAATCTAATAATATTCTGCTTGGCAACCATAGCAAACATATGAATTTGCTTTTTTACAATGTCATAGGTTGGTGGTAATGTCTCATTTTTAAATCGAAAAATTATTTTGTGATTTATTTTCAATATTCAATTACACATAATTTTCATTATTTCGTCGTCTAAGAAGATAATTTGTCTTTGTATAGTATTTTTGTGTCATATTTAGCTAATTCTAGCGGAATGTATATTTTGAAACATGTACGCACAAGATAAGAATAGAGCTATTCACGTACAATTTTACGACAGGGGTATATGATGACTCCAAGTTTTTAGTGAGAATTACTCAAAGATCCTCTATGGTAGCTAATTTTCTAAACTGATGCTTTGAGTAAGTGTTTGAATTGTCAGATCGGAAAAAATACCAATGTAGTGAAGTATTTTATTGACATTTTGGCCTTATCAATATCGACGTTATATAAAATTTGATAGACTAAACCTATCCCATTGGTTGATTATTATTCAGGGTACCTATTGCAAATTATTTTTAATATCTCGAACAATAATATTAAGCACTTCCGAAGTAAATATTCTTTTAAAAATGTTTATAGTACTCGGTGGGAATTGTCTGGTTGGTAACTTTTTGTTATAGTAATATGAGAGTTTTAAGTGGTTCCAATAAAGTACATTTGGATATCAGATTTACTTTATTGCTGAATAGCCGGTATTTCCCGAGCCTAACGTTTTGTCACCCTCATCTTCACTGTATGGAAATGACAGTTGCACGTTATCTCGATTTCAAAGACTAGACATCATTCCCTCTTCATTCTCTTCCTTTTTAGTTACTGTAAGTTGTCTGGGAAGTCAATTTTATAATACCAAACCACATTTTTTTGCATTAAGAAGTAATTTTTTGAAAGAATTGCCAATTTTTCTGTAACTTAATTTTCGTTCATAAATGACGAACATTTACTCATAAATTTGGGTAAATTCAGTTTTATTCAGACATTTTATACTTTCAACAACATATTATGATTGTTTTTAGAATGATTTTATGTAGATGAATAAAAAAAAAAAAACATGTTTACAAAGAGAAAACACATTGTGGTCTGTCCAGACCAAGAGGGAAACTTTGCGTACTTTTTCTTTAAACCTAAAATTTTCCTAGTTATCCTACTCCAATCGACTCAAATTTGATTTCATTCGATTCAGTAGATATCAGTATTAGATATCATGGTCATCCTTTGCTGATTTTATACTTAAACTAAAAGATATTGAACTCCAAAGTCAAATTTGTTCTGACCAGACCAAGATAGTAATCCTAGGGTAAAGAGATATTCGGGTCGATTTTTTTTAGTTTTTTTTTTTTTTAATTTACGGGCTTAATATTGCCATATTCCTTATTCCTTTAAATATATGAATCCGTTAAAAAGTTATATTAATTTGAAGTTGGAAATTTAAAAAAATGTTAAATTTTTTGGGTTTTTTTCCAAAAAGTTGGCAATCTTTATTCACTTTATCATTTTTCTTTTTTAAGTTTTTCTAAAGAAATCTTAATTTAAATGCGTGTAAATTAAATTCGGAGGAGGTCTGCCCACGAACTCTATCCAAATTTTGGATTTTTTTTTAATTATGTTCTCAAATCGCAAATCTGAGATCGACTTATTATTATTATTATTTTTTTTTTAGCCGTATATGTAAGATATACACCCAAAAAGTACTTTCTGACGGAGGCCTCTTATAACGACAGGTTGTCTATTTCAATAAAAAAGGTAAATTTTTTTAACACGTTTTATACGGATTGGGATTTTGGGTATTTTCATATATAAAAAAATGGGCATTTTTTAACTATATGATTTTAGGTTGAAACTTCAATAAAATATCACTATTCGTTTAAATAAAATTTAGTGTCAGAAGCAAAAAAAAAAAAAAAAAAAAAATTTAAAATATTTTTAATTAATATTTTAAATTTTTTTGATTTTCCTCATAAATATTTTTATGTCAATATTTCCCTCCTAAATATTTTAATTCAAAGGATAGATCTAATTATACGAAACATTTTGATATCCCTATTGACTATATTTATGAAAAATTGTATATCAGATTCACTGTTTGATAAATTTGAGTGAATATTAAAATAAAAATAAATAGACATCAAGAACTAATATTTTAAAGCAAGTAGAAATTTTACAGTTTTAATTTTTTATATCAATGAATGCAGCTTCCAACTACCTTTCCATTTTCAAAAAACTAAAAAAATACAATTTTTAAAAAACTATGATCAGTAGATCCGTGATATTTTAGGAAACATCATAAGAAGCTTTGACAAATGTTCCTTTAGTGAAAATATCGAAATAAAACTCATTTCAAATTTTCTATAAATGAGACTTTCTTCACCAAATTTACGTTTACATATTAAGTTTAAGAGATAAAGAAACATATTAAAATAAAATTCAACCACTACTTTAATAAGAGTCGTTTAATTGTTCTAAGTGCTTTATTAAACTGATTAAATATTTAAATACATAATTCTTCATATAGAACATAATGTTTTAATTATAACATTCAATGTTAAGCTCCCACCAAATAAATAATATCATAAGTTCACTACATTCTCAATAGCTGATTAATTTAATGAGTTGTATTGAATAAGAATATATTATTAGAACACTATTGATTAATATCAATTATAATATTGTCATTAATAAGAAGACAAGACAAAATTCCTGAATTAAATGCCACAACTCAACGTATATCAAAAAATAGACTTTAACATAAATATAAGCATAAATATAAGCATAAGTCCATATAAGTACATTAAGATGGTACCTAAAAGTAGCGAAAAGAAAATGATTATTATTTCAGCTTATCGTCCCTGCACTGACTGAATTACCTATGTAAATATTTTGGATTTTTTATTTTATTTTTGCATTTAGATCCCCTACTAGTTATACGTATGACCACCAAAGTATTTGTCAATATCTCGACTAGTTTACTATATACAAAAATTACCATATATAAAATGCTCCAATAAAATTATCTATGTAAATAATTTTTCATACATGTTAGTATTATTAATATTCTTAGAGAAAATGGTAATATTAAAATTTAAACATAAAATATTTATTATTGTATACTTATGATATAACGCCTGAAAGTGTACATCCCAAGACTAGTTACACCAAAATTAACTGATACAGACTTACTACAACTAAAGCTTTGATGATGTCTGTCCGTCTGTCTGTCTGTCTGTCTGTCTTTCAGTTTCAGATTATTATAAAATTATTTTTTTTTTTTTAAATCAGAATGGGAAAAAGCTCAGGATACCTTACTGTGACATCTGACATCTGAGCGTTACCTATTATATGTTGGATTTCTTTTAATCAAAAATTAAAAGTTGTGTATAGTATTGATCGAAAATAATATTTTTGGAAGTACTTTAAAATTGTTCCAGGACACGAAAGTAAAATAATTGATTCCTAATATTTTGGGAATTAGTTTAAGACACATAAATCTTTAATTTTATTAGAGTACACTTGCAACATTTTTTGTCTTCGCACAAATTGACGCACTTTGTTGAGTTCAGGAATTTTTAGTAAATCGTTAATTTTATCTTATATAAATTTTTTTTTTTTTTTAAATCATGAAATACTTTTTAGCTTTTCTTAATCTATCGTTTGATACGTGTAACATTAATATTGGTGAATTTTCTTTTTAAATTTTTTTGAAGATTTTTCTGGGATCATCAACAAATTATTGTTTAATAGCATGTTCCAATTATCTTAGGAAGTTGAAATTTGACCAAGATATTACTAATAATACCTCCTTACATAGTTCAAACTTATATTTAAATAAACTTAAAATCCTGAAAATAGAAAAGCACAATCATATCTTAACAAAAAATTGCTCTACAAAATTACTTATGTAAATTTTTTGATTTTCCCCAAAACGCGCCAAAAATTTCATTATTTTTCATAAAACACATAATTTGTGTTACTAAGCCTATTCATAAACTAAGAAAATTTTTAAAAATTTAGAAAAACTATAAAATTTTTCAGCTTTCCTGAAAAGTTATTAAAAATTACAAAGGTAATTTAGTCAGCGCAGGGACGTTATGTTATTTTGAGAAAATTTATCGAAGTTATATAGTAAGAAAATCTTATCTAATTTACTTGAATTTGTCTCTAATTATTCAATAAGACTTCATGCTAGAAAAAAAAAAAAAAAACTTTAATCTTATTTTGCAATAGTGTTTTTTTCGCATGGCTCTATCCTAATATACTTTCATATGTTTCTATACATATATTTAAGTATAATACATACACTTATACACATACATAAACATATAATTTAGTAAATTAAGTATACTTGACACGCATAAACTCGCGTTAATGTCAACACATAAATGTTAAAACTAAACAATGCTTATCTACTTCTATGTATGACAGTACAACATATGTGTGGCTATGTGTAAAAGAAGAAAAAAATAGAGTTTATGTTTCGGTATGTACAAATGTATGAGCATTGTATGCCAAGGGTTACATAAGGTAGTTAAAGTTCTACATATTTATTCTTTATCATACACACAAACACATTCACATGTACATAAACTTCCAAAGGCTGAAAAACTCATACATATGCATACATTGTCGTATAATATAAAAATAGTTTGCGGTTAAAAGCCACAAACATAAAGTTGGACAAAATAAAATTTATAATAAACACAAACTCACACACGTACACAAGTAAATGTATGTTTATATATGCTTGTGTTTGTATATTAGACAAAAAGTATGACTTTGTATAAGTGAATGTTTGTTTAAATATGTTTGAGTTATGCAAATGCATTAACAAACTGTATGCAAAGAAAAAAACCAACTGAAACAAAGAAACATGATAAAACGCTTAAATATTTAAGTTTTTGACCCAAACAATTTTTCTCCTCTATAGTTATTTTGCTTTTTATAAATATTTTCTTTTACAATACATGGAATATGTGGTACAGGGTTGTGATAATAAAGATAAAATTAAAATCGTATCATACGGTTTTAAAAACTAAACTTTCTAGTGCAATTTTCTATTAATCAGGGCAAACAAAAATATGAACTTAAAATCAGAAAGTTTAAAAAAATCTTAAAATATTAAATTTTCTACCCAAATTTTTAACTATAAAATTTCACTAATGGCAAATTATCTTAAAAATTCTTTTGGGAGAAAAACATGCAAAGGTCTCGAAATTGTATGAAAGCGATAAATAACATTTTGATTCGTTTGAAGTCCAGGAAAAATTATGATTTTGCATATTTTTAGTTGCTCTTTTAATAGTCTTTAAAACTTAAACGTTGCTCTTATTACTGCCAACCTATGCTGATATAAAATTTTGCTAGGGATGTTTAATAATTACGTAATAAAGAAAGTTGCTAAGATTTTCTCAAATTTCTTTAAAAAAAATTAATTATTAAATTACTAACTTGAATATTCAACTTATAGCTTTAAATTGAATATTTGGTTGGTCGGTTATATGTTTTGTTATTAAATTTTTTCCTTTCTGTGTTGAATACATTTGTAATGTTTGATTGTATTCAAATGACAAGATTATTCTTGATGTTTATAAGGAGCAATAAAAATGTTGATGTATGCATACTGAATATCTTTGAAATGGGTGCTACACAGAAAAAATTATTGCCTACAAACACTTTTTAAATATTCATTATCTCATATCTAGTTACTACCACAGCAAAAAAAGCTTGAAAAACCTTTCTCATCAACTTCCATAACTTAAATAAAATAGTATGGCCAAGGGGAAGGATGCCCTCCATACAAATAGATTATTAATTATCTCATGTCTAAAAAAACAAAATTAATAAAATATGGTGGAAATAATTTTCTCATCAACTTCCATAATTAAGTAACTTAACACACGTTTTGCTTCTTAACTTTTTTTGGAAGAAATATAAAATTTTTTTTTTATCCATTTATCTTTAAAAAAATATGTTAGTTATTATTTTTAATGACAACCATGTTGATTTGTTGTAAATTTAATCAAAATAAGTGACGGCAAAGAAAAAAAAAAATCCAAATTGGTCCTACAAAAAATTTGCCGAAGTATTAAAGGTCTGCCGTCAAACTGTTTCCAATGTTATTAAACAGTATCAGGAGAACTTTACCATTCATAGGAAATTTGGCTCCGGCGGAAAAAAATGTCCACATGATATTGGGAAAGCCAAGAAAATTGAAAGCATATCGAAAAGAGCTCCAAACTCATCTGCTAGAAAAGCAGCCGGTTAGTTCAGTGCTTTGACTATTTAGTGCAAAAAGTTAAAGCCAATGCAGGCTTGAAAACATACAAAGTCCAAAAAGTTCCAGACAGGAATGCTGCAAAAAATTTAGAAGCGAAGAATAGGGCACGGAAATTAAAATCAAATTTCATACAAAAATCTCATGTTGCAAATGGACGACGAAACGTATGTACTGGCAGAATTTTCGCAGCAAATTTTTCGGATCAAAATTTTTATGTTGCTAATGCTCGATGAAATATTGAAGATAACTTTAGTACCCAAAAGTAGACAAAATTTCCTGAAAAATTCCTGGTATGGTAAGCTTTGTGCAGTTGCGGTAAAAGAAGCAAGTCATTAATTTAGCTCTATAAATACCGAAATATAAATCAAAGAATATTTTCAAAAAAAAACTTCTCCCTTTCATAAAAGAGCACAATGTGTCAACATATTTTTGGCCCGATTTGGCATCATGTCACTACGATAAGAAAGTTCTGGAGTGGTACTAAAACAATAACATAGCTTTTGTACCAAGAGAGTTCAATTCTCCAAATTGTTCGGAGCTAAGAACGATGTTTACAAGAACACCATGGTGGGATACTGAAAAGTGCTGATGACGGTCATGGCTGATTAGAAAATGCATTCCATTCTGCCGAGTGTCCAATAAACTTTTACAAAGTATTCTTCTAATTATTACGATTGAACTCGAGCCTAAATTATTTTCAAAAATAATAATTATAACCAAAAAAGTTCGAATAAAAATCAATAAATAATTTAGTTAACAATATTTTACCATTAAAATGGAGAAATTGGAAAATTTTTTGTAGAGTGGTTATTATATGTTCAGACCTTTATAGTTTTCATGTTATTTGCATTTGAAATTTTAACTCAATTTTGCAAAATAAAGATCCAATTTTGCAATATACATTAGAGCGGCCCTCTTTTATATAAAGGAAAGTAAAGGTTTTTCAATTTTCAGTCTCACCCACTTGAAATGTTCGAATAGACCAAAAACAATAAAATACAAAGTTTTAGATTGATTGGAACAAATTTAGAGGTGGCGCTAAGCTAGTGATATATTAAAAATTTTAGTTTTTTTATTCCGTTCAATCACAAAAAGCACTTGTTTTCATCTTTTTGAATTCTTCAGTTCATTGCCTTTCTAAAATGACCAAAATTAAGAATATTGAACAACTAATAATATCATAGTTATTAAAATCAATTTAAGTTAAACGCGTAATTTTTGACCAAATGCACCTCAGTAAAATAAGATTTCATCCAAAGCTTTAGGTTTTGTCTTAATATCTTATATATCATGTCAACAATTGTCGGTAATCCCTTGTGATCTGCGTAGGATATTCACGATCAAAATTCCTAAAAATCTCTTGTTTTGCATATAACTCACCTACGTTCTTTTTGCTATTACAACAATTTTGAATAATTAAATTATGTACAGGATATATAAAACGTCAATAAGAAACTACATACCAAGTTTCGTTTCTCTCCTTAAAATTCTGGTTGAAATCTTATTTTTCGGGTTCTATTTGCCCGAAAAATACGTGTTTTACGGTAATTTTATTTCAATAACTATTATGTTATTCAATGTTCTTGATCTTAGGAATTTCAGAAAGCTCATAATGTGTGGAATACAACAATATATAGACCCAAAAAAATTAGTTAAAAGTTAATTTTTCATAATCGATGAAAGGAAAAAAAAAGTAAGTCATCATTTTAAATATGACTTTCGTGAAGATTATCGTGAAATCTTTCACTTCTCTGCTATTCATATGTGAAACTTTATGTCAATCCAATCAGCCGCCGATTAGAAGTTACAGATTTATTCTGTTTGAAATCTTATTTTTCGAGTTCTATTTACCCGAAAAATACGAGTTTTACTTAGTTATTAGTTATTGCGGCAAGAAAAATTGCTCTGTGTGAACCCCGACTAAGAAGATTATTTTTCTTGTTTTACAGTTGTGGGTAATTGATTAAATAAATATTTTTTTTAATTGAATGAAACATTTTAGTAAATGAAACTATTTTAATTTTTTCTAAGTAGAAAAATATCCTAATTGAACTCAGAATACGTTTTGTTATTGAAAAATATAATTTCAGTTGTATTAGAAAAGTGAATTCATTATGCAGAATTATTTGGAAACAAAACTGAAGCAGCCATCACTAGTGCAAAAATGATCAAGAAAAAAAAAACATATTATGTTAGTTTTTGAGGAAAACAGGATTTTTCTTATAGATATAAACGTTTTATTACTTTATTTGAAAATTTTTTTTTCTGTCTCCTATAAAGTCGATTTGAAAACCAAATTTTTGATCACTTTAGAACAGTCTTCATTTTTGTCTGGACTAACAGGAAGTTATAAATGAACGTAGCAAATTTTCATCACTAAATTATTCTTATAATATTTCTACTTCCTTACACTATTCAACTCTTCAAGTATATTCGAGATAAATTAAAGAACTATAAAAGTAAATGGTATTGCAACTTTGCTTTATAAAACAAAGCCAAATACAATTTGAAAGTGGCATCAATGCAGCTGTAATTGTAGACATTTATGGAACGTGCATTTTGTGTTTTATTATACTTTCCAGAAAATATTTGCCTATTATGTTTAGAGCACTATTTTGTTTATACTTATTTTGCATCATTTTAAGTAGCAGCAACAACAAAAGTAACGACAAAAGCAACATCCTCATGTCAACACAATAGGAATGACCGTAATAGAGACCAAAAAAAAAAAAAAAAGAAGAAAAAAAAGGTCAAACAATTAGCTGTGACCTAAAAAAAATTAGGCTAACTGTGTAAAGAAGGCATTAGAGCAGCAAGTGTTCACAGAAAAATCAAAACTATAAAGAAGACTTAAAAAAAAAATTAAAGTATTGTTTTCGTTATTATTGTTTCTTTAGATAGTCTTATCCTTTTTTTCTTACTATCTTGTTTTATTTATGCTATACAGAATTAAACCTAAACTAGGGATTAGGAGTCATTTTAGCTTAATTTATATACCCACCATCAACTTTTTCAAACTTTTGGAGGTAAAGTGGGCGGACCGCGCCCATTTTTGGTTTACAATTTTATATCGACCTATCTATACAAAATTTCGTTGTCGTACATGCTTTTTTTAAAGAGATATCAGCAGATGATATCTCCTATATTTTTAGTATTAAGCCCATAACTTCTTTGTTTAATAACCGATTTTGCCCATTTTCAATCCCAACAAACCTTGTATAAGATAAATATTTGAGCCAAATTTCGTCCCCCTAGGTTGTCCCGTTCGAGCCCTATCCTGCTTTCAACAGACGGACAGACGGACGGACATAGCTAGATCGACTCAGAATCTAACCAGGACCTAGAAAATATATACTTTATGGGGTCTTAAATGATTCCTTCGACGTGTTACACACGGAATGACAAAATCAATATACCCCCATCTTTTTGATGGTGGTTATAAAAATTTACATATAATTAACCTTTTTCTCAATATTAAATATTAATGAAAATATCCAATAGGCAGATACTTAATTTTTTTTATTAGGTATAATTACACAGGTCAACAAAATCGCAAGAAAATTGTATATCTGCAAAATCATTATTCCTTAGGCTTCATATAGTGTAGAAAGTCAAATGGAAAATTTCCATCACGTCACACTTTTAATCAATTGAGGATCAAAGAAAATGTGTTTCCTTGAGAAGTTTTTAGGTTATAAGATTTTCAAGGTAATAGGTAGAGAAATTTTTCACACATGTTTTATAGGCCAGGCATGGGTAAAGTCTCTAACGTCTCACACATGCAGTGGCTCACAGCTTATTTTATGTAGAAGATATTTTCATGTTTAATGTTCCATAGCTATGCAGCAAATAAGACTTTAAAAAAATATGTAGTGAAATTGGTTCACGCATAGTGTTATAGAAAAAAATATTGGTAATAAACCATTTTAAAACGGTCACTTGCAGCGAAAAATAACTCAAATGGTTAAAATATATGCTTCTATGGTACAAGAAATTATTATGGGTTTTTTCATGAAAATCGGTTGGACAATAAAAGGCAGTGAAGTACCGAAGAAACATTTTTACAATCGTGACTGCGATATATTTTAAGAAAAACAAAGGCCAACCTACGGATCTCAGCACCAAAACCGACATCCGGAGTTCAAGTTGACTTGGGAAAACAATGTTGCGTCAATACTTTTTGCCATGTATTGCATCAGAACTTTTTTGAAGGTCGAGTTTCACGCAAGAAGACTTTTAAATATTTAAACAAAAGGGCTACTTAATCAACTTTAACAAGGAATTTGTTTCCAAGGATCCAACGTTTTGGAATTCGATTATTTGTTGTTAATTAGTTATAATTCTATATATTAGGCTCAGATACTATGTCCTTTTTGGAGCGCGAACGGAATACCGAGTTGAACCAAGAAAACTTAAAAACATCAGTGAAGCATGTTAGTGGCAGTTTCATGGTTTGGGCCTGTATGTCAGTTAATGGTGGTAGGAAGTTGGAACTTATTGGATCAACAATAGACCAAAATTTGTGGTCCATATAATAAAATAGGAATTAGGCCCTAAAAATGCAGTAGGAACACATTTCGCCTAATATTACACAAAAACTGGACGCACCGGTAACAAACCGCCTCTAATCTATTGTAAATATTGTAATTATTGGTCGAAATTTTCAATTTTTTGATATCATAAGTGGCTGCATAGAATTAGCTGTGAGATAAAAATATTGGATTTTTTTGTTTTCATATATTTAAGTTACTTAAAGGTAAACTTTAACAATAAATAATGGTTCTATGTTAAACTAGAAATCTTCCTCTTTCTAATGATACCACATTTTATTTTAAATTCCAGTCTGTTACTTTGTTATGGGGCTTTAAAAATAAAATTGTATACTGCATAATTTAAGCTGAGAGCCACTGTAGCCCCTAGAAGTCTTTAAAGTTGTAAAAATCAAGAATTTCTCAATTAACCATCACAAAACCATTGAAAAATGAGGTCTAAGGAGTGGGTGTATAGGGGAAATTTGTATTTGATATAACTAATATAAGGCCGCAGATTTCAAAAATGGTAAAATTTTTAAAATCACATTAAAAATTCGTAGACACAAAAAGTTTGAAAAAAAAAAAAATAAAAATCCTAGTTTAAATAACAAAGCTAACAAAAAAATAGGAAATAAAATATATCTTGAATAATTTTGTTTAATTCTTACTTCTAAGACTAAATGTAGTGAAAAAACTTACATAAAGCATATCCACTTCATTCCCACATCACACTTTTAACCCATTGATGACCAAATGAAATATATATACCTCTAAGAAATTTTAGGTTATATAATTTTCTGGGTAATAGATAGAGCAAATTATGGATTCGTATTTTATGGAGAAGGAACAATGCAACAAAAGTGTAGAATATGCCATGTCTCCATCATGCCCTCCATAGCACCTAAAAGTCTTTAAAGTTGCTAAAAGCACTGAAAAAATAGGAAAGATATGCGAAGAACAATGGGAGCTTTTGCACTAAAATGCTGTTACTGAGAGATTATATTAACGCATATGGAATCCTATTTTGGTTACTGACTATTGCTGCTTCTTAATATGAGTAAAAATTAAAAATAGTACATTCTTAAATCCTAACTGAAGAAAAAATATCCATATATTTTTTAATGAAGTTAAAAATAAAAAAATATAAATTATATGTTTTAAAATTGCGACATCACGGAAATGTTTAATTTAACTTTCTGCACTATATTTAGTCTAAGGAGTTAAAATTATGCCAATTTATTCACAGTATATTTTTCTTATAATTTTTTGTTAACTCTGTTATTTAAATTGGAATTTTTATTTTTTTCATATTTTTGATGGCTACGAATTTTCTGTCAGTGAGATTTTAAAAATGTTACCATTTTTGAGATCTACGGTCCTTTGTTTATTATATCAAGTTAATAAAAAATTAATTTATTTTTACAACGTTAAAGACTTCTAGGGGCTATGTGTGACAAGTTAGAGACTTGACTATTACTACATTTTTGTAGCCCCATGTCTTGGCTATAAAACAAAAGTAACTAATCTGCTCTAATTTCTGAAGGAACATTATTTTCTTTGGTCCTCAATGGGATAAAAATGTGACGTGATGGAAAAAACCGAAATGTTCCTGGTGATTGGGACGATTATACCTACAATATCTGCAACATGTTTTTCCAGATACTTTTTTAGTGTTGACGTTTGTTATTAATCATACTCCCAATTTGAGTTTATTTTTAATTTTTTTACTTTTGAGGGTTAACTATGTGTGTTATTATTATAATGCATGTTGCAAATGACTTTTAAATATAAAAACTCAACATGTTTGTATGTGATAGTTTTAGTTTAGCCTACTTCCGGTTGTAGAATGTGAGTATATGAGTTAAAAAAAAAAAAAAAAAAAAAACAAATACTAAAACAGCTGTGGTCTTAAAATTAAATTCTAACTATTTAGGTAAATATTTTAATTTTAGCACACAAAGCATTTATTTAATTTACGTTTATTTTGCACATATGTATTTAAAAGAAAACAAATTGAAATTCTGCTTGTTTAAATTTGTTTGTATGCACATAATTAAAAGTTTAATTAAAATGTTTTGTTGCTTGGTTTATATACTGACTTTTAAGCAAATAATTGCACAAAATCTGTGCACTTATGATAGATATCTCAAAAAAGTAGCAGTTAAAGCTAGAGCTGGTAAACGATTTCCTAGGAAAGTTTGAAGTGGCGAAGTCTTTATAGAGGAAAGCTAATTCTTTTATTAATTGAGCTGGTGATAAATTTTTTTTTGAAAGCTGTATCTGGCTGCTGATAGTTATAAGAAAGCTTGAGTTTGCGATAGTTATCTATAGAAAAGCTAGAGCTGGTAGAAGAATTTGTATAGAAAAGCCTAAGAAACCTTAAGCTGGCGATAGATTTCTATAGGAAAACTTTAGCTGGAGATAGATTTCTACAGGGAAAATAGAGTTACTTGATATAGCTTGAGATGGCGACAGATTTCTTTAGAAACGGCGTTTAATTTAGGGAAGGGTGACATTAATATTTTTATGATCACGTTTTACTTTATTATTTATTACTTATTGAGAAAAAATAAATTTTTAGAATTTTAAGATTTTTTTTTTTTTTTTTTTTTTTTTGTGGACAGAATGGTAATGTCTATCCGTCTATATCAGGGGTTCTCACAAGACCTCGCTTCGCGACCCCCTTTTGACATTGCATGGAAGCGCGACCCACTACAATTTTGACTAATTTAAAAATCGAAAAAACGTTATGTAAAGATGAAGTAATTTTAAAAAATAATATTAATAATTGCGACATTTGCTTGAATATTAAGAGACTTTTTTTGTATAATAAATATAATAATATTCCCTGCGTTCACAAAAGATCGAATCTCTGTTTTGAGGGACAAAGGAGTGAAAAAGATATTTTACATAAAAATGTATGTTAAAGAAAAAATTTTTAATAGTTTTAGGCCTTCATAGCCAACAAGCGGATTAACTTTGCTATATTTCACCGGTACCATGAAATAACTCCCAAATGAAATAAGTCCCATGAAATAACTCCCAATGAAATTAGTTCCAACAAAAATGAAAAAGAATAATTTCCAAAGGGATAAATGAAATAATTCCCAACAATTGGGAATTTTATCACAACAAATGAAATAAGAGCCACATTTAGTGAAATAACTCCCAATAAAATAAATCCCAAAATAAACAAAATAAGACCTAATAAAAAAGATCCCCACACAAATGAAATAATTCCCAATTTAAAATTAGGAAATTAATAAGTTTAAGTTTCGGAGTTGCGTGAGCTGAAATAAAGCCCAATTGCAAAAATTAATGAAATAACTTCCAACTAAATTTCATTGGAAATTATTTCATTTGTGAGTTATTTTATTATAAAATAACTTCCGATGATATAAAATAAAATAAGTTCCATTATTTCATAATGAAATAAAATCCAATTTGTATAGAAAAATATTGGGAATTATTTAATTTTTTTGCTGGGAGTTATTTTATTTGGGAGCTATTTAAAATGCTTTTAAATCTTTAAGCAAATTTTCTTTATATAGCCGGGAAACTTATCCATGAAATAAAAGTTTTGTGTACTCAAAACGATTTTATAAAAAGTTCTTGACATAATATATTTCTATAAAATAAAAGTAGAATTTCATCTGAAAAAAAAAAAAAAAACTATAGTTTCAACAAATTTAAGTGAACTACATATTTATCTTTATACCCTTCACCACAGGTGTAAAGGGTATATATAAGTTTGTCATTCCGTTTGTAATTTCCACAATTTTCGTCGGAGAGCAAAAAAGTTTATATTTTCGGAATCCTTGTAAGAAGCGATGACGATTGGACCATGTCCGTCCGTCCGTCCGTGTGTCGGTTGAAATGGCGTTTATGAAGGCCACCGATAACTGACATATATAATATGTATGTCAAACGATCGGAAATGCTTTCGAGAATTTTGCTATTGGAATTCAGCAAGATAGGTTCATACAATGCGGAGATATGTTCAAAAAACCGGTTTTTTGAACCGGTTTTCCAGTTTCTGAAGCCTCTGTATACACTACGGACTTCGTTTTTACAAAGAATTCTCGGACATTTTTTTCTGAATTTTTGTTCTGAAAAAATGAAATAAATCGGTTCAGTAATAACTGAGATATCGTACAAAACGCATTTTTTATTTTTGAAGCCTTGGTTTAAGCTATAGATTTTTATTTTTATACAGATCGGTCACAAATATTTTTATAAAATTTCAGTTTTTTGAATCAGGAAGATCGGTTTATAAATGGTGGAGATATGCTTTAAAAACCGGTTTTTAGAACCGGTTTTTTAGTTTCTGAAGCCTCTGCATATACCAGGGACTTCGAATTTTTAAAGGGGGCTCGAAAATTATTTTCTGAATTTTTGTTCTGAAAAAATTAAATAAATCGGTTCAGTAATAACTGAGATATCGGGGAAAACGAATTTTTTATTTTTGAAGCCCTTGTTCAAGCTATAGATTTTTATTTTTATATAGATCAGTCATAAATATTTTTATAAAATTTCGGTTTTTTAATAAACCAAATTCGTTCATAATCAACAGAGTTATGGCCCAAAAACAAATCTGTTAAGAATATAAATACACCAACAAACATGTATATTAAGCATTGTAATGACTATTAGTGACGTTTTTTGTTTTTTGTATAGACAAGTAGTTTAGTTATCAACAGCAGTAATATAATGAATAACAGTGTTGTTGTTGTTCTTTGTGTATTCAGTCAGTTTGTACATACAAAAATAAATATATATGGAATTGTTGTTGTTTCTTTTTTAAAAGCAAAGCCTGTTATGATTGTTTTTTTTTTTCATATTCAAATTTTCGTAGTTTGAAAAAAATTTAGATTTAGAAAATATGCAAGCATACGTTAAGGCGAAAATTTTATTAATTGTCGGTAATATGGTAATATGATGTCGATAAGATGGTAAGATGGTAATATGGTGAAGGGTATCAAAGATTCGGCACAGCCGAATCTTTTTTCAATTTCATTTTAATTAATTGTGTTCCCTGCCATATCGAAAAGTTTTCTTTTTACTGTGTCATTGGACAGCATTACTTTCTTCGTGTGATCATTGTTGTCTTTATCAAGCATAATATTTTCAATCCAAGGTTCCTTCAATAGTAGTTCTTATTTCTTAAAAGAACTCATTTTAGAAAAAACTTTACGCTTGCCTTTGATTTGGGTATATTTTGTAAAATGGTGTATTTCCATTTTTAAATAGTTTCATGCTTTTATTGGAATTTTCATTTAAACGTCTAAATAATATAATAACATTAAAAAATTGTGGGTTCAAGAATATTTTTCAGGAACTTTTCGCGACCCCCACGAATGTCCTGACGGACCCCTTGTGGGTCGCGGACCCCCATATGAGAACCGTTGATCTATATACTGCAGTTAAATGGTCGAAAATGGCACTTACTTCACGAATAGGTGATAGCAGTATTTCAATGATCACGTTTTATTAGTTGTATTTATTAGTAAGTAAAAAATGTATTTTCTAAAATTCATATTATTATTTTTTTTAACCCTGAAAGGCTACACTTATTTTTAGTACATAAAGGCTACACATCGTCGAATCGACGACGGCACATTTTAAACTCGCTTTAAAAATTACTTATAAGTAGGGGGCGGATTTTTATGCATTTATTTTTGGAAAATATGCGCCTATAAAATGCACTTGAAAAATCAAAATATACCCTAAAAAATTAAAAAATATGCATTTATTATACCCTTCACCACAGGTGTAAAGGGTATATATAAGTTTGTCATTTTTTTTTATATTTATTAAATAAAAAGAAAAAAATAAGTTATTTTAAAAAGTTAAAGCTATGTTTTAAAATATCAATACTAATTACTCTGGTCGACAAAAAAAAAATATTTTTCGTGCTCCTTTAAAAAAAAATTAAGTAGACTAGATTGAATTCCGTATGCTAAACTTGAATCTGTTTTCAGTTTTTCCCATCAGTTCGAGAATTTTTTTTTATGGGCGTGTCTAATATTGCGTCTTAAATAAGCTGATTACTCGAGTATATTTTACTATAACTCGAGAACGCTTTGCACGATTTATACAAATGATACACCAAATTATGCTGAACAAAATTGGCTCTACAATCTACAATCAAATTTTTATCCGCTCTACAGTTTAGAAGATATTTCGAAATAAGTGTCCGAAAAAAAATTTGCATGCTTAATTCAAGATTTATTTTTTTTTTACTAAAACTTCTTTTTAAAAGTGAAAAAATTAAAAATGTTTCAGTCAGTTTCAGTGGAGATACTCTAGTGGGCAAAAAAAAAAAAAAAAAATTTTTCGTCTTAAATAAAAAATAGGTGGATAAGATGTAATTTAACGCGCTTAATAAGAATCAGCTTTTATTTTTTTTCTATGACGTATTGATTTTTTTATGGACATGACTACTATGAAATCGCCTTTAGGCAGTTACACCTGTATAACTCGAGAACGGTTTGTCCTATTAAGATAAATTAAACTCTAATATATAGTGACTTAAATTGTCTTTCTGCTAAATTGACATAATTTTTTGTTCAGTTAATATTTCCGCAGTTATTCGGTAATTAATAGCGAAAAAAATTTTTTTTTATTTTTTTTTAAACTGGTGAAAATTTTTCACATGCCTTGAAGACAATATTATGCATCTTTTGATGTATCACTTATCAAAAGCGTGTAAAGGGTTCTTGAGTTATAGTCTAAATTTGACAAACCATTCTCGAATTTTATAGTGTGACCACTAAATAAGGTGATGATATTGGTCATGCCCATAAAAAAAATTAGTACCTGATAGAAAAAAAGTGAATGCTGATTCTTGTTTAACTCGTCAAAGTCCACATATTCCATCTATTTTTGTTTCAAGAAAAAAAAATTTTTTTTTGCCCATACTTCAATACTGTGAATAAAATCAAGATTTGTGCATCAATTTTGAAGATACATACCTTATTTTATTCGCAGCATTACCGGCTTTAAGATAGAGATGATAAACAGAATTTTTGATGGTTTCATTTATTAAAAGAAATTTTAGTAACAAAAAAATCTAGAATTTTGCATGAAAAAGATTTGTTTTGGACACTTATTTCAAAGTAAATTCGAAACTATTGAGCACATGAAAAAATAAAGTTTGGTTGATTTGAAGATATTTTTAGTAAACATCTGCATAAAATCATTTGCTTTTCAATACACAGTAATGTTTTTTAATGTATGCTCTTACAAACTCTGTAAAAAAAAAATTATTTGAATTGAGTTGAATTGAAACGATGAAGCAAAAACAAAACATGTTCTGTTCTCTTTGAGAAATTACGGCTTATGAGAGATTTTTAGAAAAACAATAATGTTAAATAAAAAACATCAAAACAAAACTGTGAATTACTGTCATTCCCTTACATCTAATATGAAAAAATGCAGGGAACATAACAATTATGTATTTTTAAATAAACAAACAGATAATAATTTCGTTTGATTTCAATGTTTTTGCTTAGAAAATGTAATAATTTTTTATTTTAATTATATTTAATTATATCTAAAATGAAATAAAATATATTTTATATGTGATATTTTTATTTACTTTTAATTACATACCTATAATATTAAAATTTTTTTAATTTAATATTTCCTTCACATCAAATTTTGTAAAAAAAATCAAACAAATGACAGTATTGCATTTTTAGATTTAATTCAATTCAATTCAGTTGAAAATGATTTGATGTTAAAGTGTTTTTATGACTCTCTGCACAATTGATTTTGTTTATTTTTGTTTTGATTTTTTTGTCTTTTTCTTACGTACGCACACACAGAGATTTGATTTTAAGTTTAAAAAACAATAACAGTCAACAATTGAAAAGAAAGAGAGTAATTAAAAATGAGTTACAAATGAATTGATGCAGATGTTTAATTTTTAGTACGCATCTTTTGGTGTATTACTTGTCAATCGTACACACCGATTTTGAGTTCTTGAGCAGATTCGTGTTTAGCACATCAAAATGCATCAAGTTCAGCTATTCGTCTTTGGGGGAGGATTTTTTTGTCGACCAGTGTTGTTTGTACTTTTTTTAAATTTGTTGTCCTTAAGATCACATTTTTTTAAAACTTATATTAGTGACATTGAGTTTAATACAACCTTAGTTAGATAGGTTTTTTTTTTATTTATGTACACAGACATACTTTTTACTAAGTTGTCAAATGTAAATGATTGTCTATTTTGAAAAAAATTTTATATATTGAAAATGATCTTTCAACGTCAACAGAAGTAATAGGAGCGTATTTGAATAATTGTGTTTCAGAAGAAGAGTATTCATCTAAACGCGAAACATCATCTGAACGTAAAGTAATTGATTCTGAATTTTTTTCCTTTCATTTTCTCAAATCCTTTATTTTTTTTTTTTTTTAATAACAGCTTGCAACTTTAATACTATTTTTTCAGCAACGGGGCCTTCTGCAGCTTCGATTATTGCAATAGCCGTATTAAATAAACTGATTTGAGTACTTAATGAATTGAAACCCTCTAATTTAGTAATATTTTCAGAAAGAAATCTATAGTTGGAAGAAACAAATGAGATTTTATTTTGAATATTGCTTGATGTAAGTGCACAAAAAAAAATATTACCGACATTTTTACAATTAACTCAGTTGTTTAATTTTTCATCGAAATTTAATAAATATGTTCAAGAAAAAATAAAATAAGAAATAAATTTTGGTATGATTTTTTCCATTTCAATTGATTGATTTAATTAATTTATTAATTGGGAATTTTTTTTTTGTTTTGTATTTTTAATAGTTTTTAGTAATTGATATAATCATTTTGGTGAGAGGTGCAAGTTTAAACAAGTTTATTATTGAATGAATTATTTTCATATATATTTGGTAATTGGTGACTTTTTTCTGTGTACTCGTTTAACTTTTTTTTATAGCTTTAGAGTCGTTTTTATTCAACTCATCCACAGCATTTTTGAAATCATCAATATATTGTTCGTAGTATTTTATAGCATCAAACCAAGGTGCCCATCTCGTAATAACTGTTTGAGGCGGAAATGGCAAATTGAGATAATTTTCTTTTAATTTTGCAACGCGTGTAGGAGCTTTCAAATATATCTGTTTTCCCTAAGAAATCAGTGAATCAGCGAAATAAAGCGTGAGCTAAGCAGGATATATGCAAACATTTTTGGATAAAAAATCTTAATAGCTGTTGCGGATTTTACAATATATGGAGCCGCGTCCGATAAAAATAAAAGAATTTGATTTTTATTAAAATCCTCTCCCAACAATTTAACTGACTCATGAAACGTACCGGCAATTGTTTAGTGGTTCACACATTCGAGTTATACAATATGAATTAAAAACTTTCATTTGCTCAACTCTGCGTCGTGATCCAAAACTGCAACAATTACATTAACAATGAACTGGCCGGTAATGTCAGTTGTTTCGTCCATACTTATCCATAGAAATTTATTTTTATACCCAACAACAAAAAGATGGGGGTATATTGATTTTGTCATTCCATGTGTAACATGTCGAAGGAATCATCTAAGATCCTACAAAGTATATATTTTCTGGGTCCTGGTTAGATTCTGAGTTGATCTAGCTATGTCCGTCCGTCTGTCTATCTGTTGAAAGCAGGATAGGGCTCGAACGGGGCAACGTAGGGGGATTTGGTATTGAAAATGGGAAAAATCGGTTAATAAACAAAAAAGTTATGGGCTAAAAACTAGAAATACAGGATGTCCGTTTCATACTTTTCTGCTGATATTTCTTCAACAACCGCCCACTTTACCGTCCCCTCCCATATAACGTAAAATTTGAAAAAGTTGATGGTGGGTATATAGATTCGGCCGGGCCGAATATAACATTCGCGCTTGTTTAAAAAAGATTTTATTTCTTCCAGCTGAATACTGTACAATTTTGTTCACATAACTTTTTCTAAGCGTCTTGTAGTCTTTAAGAAATTTAATAAAATTGGATCAGATAGTTTATTTAAAGGGATGTCTGCAAATATAAAGACTTTGCATAAATCCAAGTTGAAATTTGTTTGCGAATTTATCGTCAACAAAGATTGCGAAGCATTCTGATTGCTTTTCGATTTCCATTCTTGGCGTTTTTTTTGCTATTTATGTGCTGATATACAAGAAACTTATTTTCATGGTTGACTGCTTTATAGCAAATTTTGCAAAAAAAAACATTTTATTCTAAATATGCAACTTTTTCTTTATAATTTAATGTAATATTCTTACCAAATTCTATTCTAACTTGTTTGAGAATAACCGGAAAATGAGTGTTAAAATTCGCAAGAACACCTGTTATGCACATTTTACCAAAGACCGGATTTTAATACTGAAAAGTTAACTTTATTTTTATTTCAATCGAAAAACAATCTTTAATGTTCAAAAATAATATTTTTTTTTTTTTAATTTTCATGAATAGTTTATTTTTTTCTTTTTTTTTTTTTCTTTTTCATCATGATCGAAATAAAAAATATAGATATCTTTTGTGATATTTATTACAAAAGTATAAAATTATTTTCAAATTTTTTCATCGGATGAACAAATTTTAAACAACAACAATTTCATTGAATAAAAAATATTTTTGAAACAAATCAAAAAAATTAATAAAAAAAAAAAAAACAATCATTTGAAATTTTTTCCATACTAATAATTATTTTTAAAGATATTAATCGTTAAAGATATTTATTATTTTCATCATAATGGATATTTAAACGAGAGAAAAAGATATAGTCGGTCAAGCCCGACCATATGATACCCTACACCATTGTGTACATTATAATTCGGGGAGGGGTCTTGACTTGGATTCAGATGTGGACCGATACTCATAAGTGTAAAATAAAACATACGAATACAGAATATTACGTTGATGCTGACATTTAAATGAATTTATTCACTTTTGGGTGATTTCCGAAAGAGGGCCTTATATGGGAGCTATGGTAAATTATGGACCGATCTTTGTAAAATTTGGCACTATCATTTATGTTCATATAAAACTTATTTGTGTCGAATATTAACTTGATACTAACATTTTAATGGGATTTATGCCCGTTAAAGTGATTTTCTGAAAAAGGGTTTATATGGGAGCTATGATTAATTATGGACCGATCTTTTTAAAAATCGTCACACTTATTTAGACTTATATAAACTTATACGTTCCAAATTTCATTAAAATATTGCAATATTTAAGGGATTTATGATCGTTAAACCCTTTTCCGGGAGGACATTTGTATGGGGGCTAGGTGAAATAATGGACCGATCATAACCAATTTCAATAGGCTTTGTCCTTGAACTAAAACAAATCTGTGTACCAAATTTCATTAATTTTGATTCAAAATTGCGACCTGTAGTTTGATTACAATGTTTACATGGACGGACAGACGGTCAGACGGACAGACGGACGGACGGACATCGATAAATCGACTCAGAAAGTGATTCTAAGCCGATTGGTATAAATAAAGGTGAGTCTTAGACCAATATTTTTGGGTGTTACAAACATCAGCACAAACGCATGATACCCTCCCCACCTATGGTGGTGTAGGGTATAATTAAAAAATTAAAATCCCTCATATACTTTTTTTCAACAAATGATATATTATTTTTTTAACAGTAAATTGAACAATAAAAATAAAAATTTTCGGGTGCTTGCATTTTACCTCAAAATGGGATATACATATAAAAATAAGATTTTAACAAAAAAGGTTTTAGAAACCAAAAAAATTAAATATATGCAATAAAAATATGCATTATTAGGTAAAATATGCATTTTCAACAAAATATGCAAAAATATGCACTAACAAATCTATGCCATTTTTTAGTAATATGTCTGATTCGTATAGATAAAAACATAAGATCATTTTTAAATGCTCCAAAAAAAAAAACATGCATTTGCATATAAATCTGCTCCCTACTTATAAGCCAAAAGCGTTTAAAATTTTATTTAGAACGAAAAAGTAACAAAAGATCCCTTCGTATTGGATCTTAGTCACTCAGAACTGTTTATATTTAATTCCATACTTATACGTTCAATACTATAGAAATTTCAAAAAGTACCATTGAATAAGCGTAAAAATAACAACAAAGCCCCCTCTATATATTTATTATGTTTTGTTATAAATTAAATTAATTTTAAGGGATTTTCACAATTATTAACATCCCAGTTGTAAGTTGTGTCTTGAAGACAGTTTCATAAGTGACTTATATTGTAAAAGTCATTAGGTGATGACATTTATATGGGATGACTACAAGACTTGTCAATTACTATCATATGAAAATAGCTATATTACTTTGTAGATAGAATTTTATTAGACAGAAAAATATTAAAAACTACAACGAAATAAATATGATTTTATTTCTTTCAATAGATTTATAATTTTTTAACTTTTAAAAAGTTAATACATTTGTTAAACTTTTTAAATAGTTAACCGTTTAAAGAAGTAATACACTAAAAAATAAAAAATAAAAATATATTGATCTTCTGTGCTCAACAAATATAAAAAATAAATAATATTTTAGTAAAAATTTATTTAACAAAAACTCTATGATAAATTAGTAAAAAAATATAAACTATTAAACATTTGTTAAAAAATATAAAATAATAAAATTGAGCAAACAAAATAAAATTTCACGTAAGTCTTTTCGAAAAAATAGTTATGTATATAAAAAATCGTTTTACATTTTTGGAAATTCTGATTGAGTTATCTCATCTGAAAGAAAATTTCAGTGCTTGCAGGCAGACGTCAAAACAGCTTTGAGCTAGAATGCAGCCATTGCTACCAACAACAATGAAGTTAACCCTTCGTCATACAGATGTTTCAATTGTCACATTCGTAATAAATATGCTCTGGCGAGACCAGCTCTGTAATTCTATATATTTCAATGGAAATTTTAGTGATTTTTTATATTTTTACATTTGTATAACTATATTCTAGCATCACTACCGCACAACTTTTCAATATATAACCTTTCCCAAGAAGGGAGAAGAACGATAATGTTCTTCTCCCTGTTTTGGGTCTAAAAACGCATTCAATATTTATTTTCAAACGTTTGAGGTTTTATAGGTATTACTCTCATAAGACAAAATATGAACGAAAAGGTGGAAAATCATAAATAATGTGTGTAAACTGATGAGAGCTCAGTTGTGTCACAAATTTATCAGCACTATTGTCAACATGCAGATTAAGTCTTGAAGAAATTTTAAAAAATATATGAATATATCAGTAGTTGTCATGATGTATTTTGTATGGGCACAAAAGACAAAGTCAGTAGTGATTCTGACGCGTCATTAAGTAGTCTTATAAGACGTCTTAAAGAAATCTCTATCTGGGATAGATATTACAATTTTTAACATGAACTTTTTTGGTTTGTCAGACTTACAAAAATGTGAAAACTAATTAAGTTGCGATACTTTTAATACCGTTTTGTAAATATTTCTTAAAATTAACATACCAAACTAGTAAATTAACATATTTTTGGCGCGAATTGATTTATAAAAAGTATAAGAGGCACAAAGTTTACCATTTTTTTTTTCAAAATTTTATTAATTATATGAGGGGTAAATATCGTAAAATATATTTATTTTCTATTATGGATTAAAATTTTTGCGATATTTAGCCATTTTTCAGAAATTTCAAAAATTCTGAATTTGAAAATTTTTCATTTCTTATTTTCTTTTTTTTTTTTTGGTTTTTTCATTATTTTACATATTTTACGGTATAAAATAAAAAATTCAACCTGTCAAAAGTGGCGCTTAATTGAATTTTAAAATTTAAAATTTTGTAATAAAATTGGGTACAGAATAAAAATAGACAAAATTATTTATCCATATCAATTAAAATCTTTAAGCTAGGTTTTGCTGTTTTCTTATAAGGAGCTGTCAAAGTTAAGAATTTTTTTTTACATTTTTGAAAAATAGTAAAAAATTAAATTTTCATCAGATTTCAGTGTATTTATTTAAAATAAAAAGTCTTCTGAGGTAAAATTTTAAAATGAAACCATCAATTTCAGATATTTAAGTGTACTTTTCTTCAAGTATTTGTAAATTATCTTTTGCCCTAATATTTTTGTTATTTTTTTGAAAATTGTCCTAAAATACACTAATTTTCAATTTCATGGAATTTAACTTAAAATGTTACAGGATGTTTGTTCTGAAAATTTTCTGAAAAATAGTATATATTGTCCACTTTAATATTATAAAAAAAAATCGTGCGCATGTATAGCCCGATTTGAGAAAATAATTTTTTTTTTTCAAAAAAATCTCCAGTAGATTTCGTACAAAAACAGCTTAAGTGCAGACATTTTCTTTGCTTTATCTAGCATTAAACAGTGGGGAAAAATTGAAATAAATCCGTAACTTCTAATCGGCTGGATGGATTTACATGAAATTTCACATAGGCGTAACAGACAGTAGCACTTTGAATTTAGAAGGAGGATCCAATATACGCATCAGAAACTATAGGGGTTCAAAATAGGGTACTAGTGTCATTGAAAATGTTGTACTACTTATCTTATATATTTTTCGAGTTATGTACATTTGAAATTTCAATAATCTCAATTTTACTAGATCTTGTTTAAGATTGTTCCATATATAGCTGAATATTTTCAACCGATTTTATTATATTTTACGCAGTTGTTTAAAAAGCAAATTTATCTATCGAACAAAGAAAATGAGTCGTTATATTTATTGAGTCAAAAGTTAAACGATTTTGAATTGGAAAGTTTTCAAAAATTAAGAAACAGACGGACAGATGGACGGACATTAGTATTCTTTCAAAAAAATCTTGAAATCGGAAAAATACTTTTTTCCACTTTTCGATTTGATATCACCTTTCCCTGATTTAAGTGGAATTTTCGATCCATTTAACACAAATGTATAGACGGAGGGACAATGCCATGCAGCCAAAAAATATTTTAGAATTCTAAAAATGCTTTTTTTTACTAACTAAAAAATAGAGCGTGATCACAAAAATTTGGATATCACCTTTTCCTGAATTAAGCGTCATTTTCGTCCCACTTAACTCAAATGTATAGACGGATATTATAATTCAGCCAAAAAACATTTTATAATTCTAAAAATTATTTTTTTTTTACTTAGTAATGTATAGAAAAATTAAATGTGAATATTAAAGTGTTGATATCACCTTTTCCTGAATTATGCATAATTTTCGAATCATTTAAATCTAATGTATAGACGGACGGACAGACATTACCCTTCTGCTAAAAAATCTTAAAATTCTAATGATAAATTTTCAAAACAACAAAGAAATAAAACGTGATCATTAATATATTGATATAAACTTTCCCTAAATTAAGCGCCATTTTCGACCCCTTTTACCCAAATGTGCGACGCGCAGTGTCACATTTGTCCAAATTAGAACGACAAAAATACGAAAATAAAAACTTATTAATTGAAGTAATTATTTTCGCATTATTAGTAAACATATCATGTATTATGGAAAAAATACTTAAAATTTCGGAAAGTGTCTATAGCGCGATCTTCTAAAATATTATTATAAAAGGTGCGGTACTTCATATTAACAACTTTTTAAGAAATATTTATTGTCACGTCTACTTTTCAAATATCCTTTATTTTACAAAAATATACCCGAAATTCATACAAACAAAGTAATTTTTTTTTTAGTATGGGAGTGGCAGTGATTCTTCCCGCCCATTTTTAGTGGGAATGTTTACGACCTTATCTACTAACAGAATATACAATTTTAGACCAATATCTCCAAAACTAGATTTTTGTCGTTCTAAAACTGTCAAATGTGACACTGTGCGACGCTTCTTTCGACAAAACATACTTGCACATTTCAAATCTAGCTGTGCAAACGTATTTAGAAACATTTCCTCAAATATGTGTATTATAGAAAAAAAAAAAAAATAACATAAAATAATAAGAAGTACTATGGAGTGATTCCATGTCAAAACGGACAGCAATCGGACTTGACATCTCCGATGTCAATGAAATTCACAAACAGATATTAGAATCATCAAATTTTAGACTCATGCCCCTTTTCGGTCCAAAAATATGACGGTTTGAAAAACGAGAAAAACCTAAAAAAATTACAAAGGTGCATTTGTTTAATTGCTAATAACTTCTAAACTATATATGGTAGTTATCTAGTTTAAGTTTCATAATAAAAACAAAAATATTACCTTTATAAAGATATTTATAATTTTTTTTTTTAAATCAAAAGTTCAAAGGTGGACTTATAATAATCAAATCATTATTTTTCAGAAAACGGTATTTTTAAAATTCTGAAAAAAAATATATAATGTTGACGTAACTCTTCTCCCTACGCACGGAAAATTTCAAGTTGGAGTCTCATTTAGTTTAGAAGTTATGGACCAAAATAAAATTTAATTACTTATAACTTCTAAACTATACACAATAAAATTTAAAATTTAGTATCATTTTAATGATTAAGATATTGTCTTCAAAATTATGTAAAGTAAATTTATTTAATTTAAAAGTTCAAAGGCCAAATTTAAACTTATAAAAATTAAATCTTTATATCTCCAAAAACGATATTTTTAAAATTCTTAAAATATTACATAATGTTAACACAACTCTTGTCCATACCCGTGCAAAATTTCATATCGGACACTCATTTAGTTTAGAAGTTATGTAACAAAATATAAACCAAAGTCAAATTTTGTATATAAAATTTCATATTTTTTAAACAAAAAAAAAAAATGAAATTGAAAAAAGATTCGGCTGTGCCGAATTTTTGATACCCTTCACCATATTACCATATTACCATCTTACTATCTTATCGACATCATATTACCATATTACCGACAACTAATAAAATTTTCGCCTTAACTTATGCTTGCATATTTTCTAAATCTAAATTTTTTTCAAACTACGAAAATTTGAATATGAAAAAAAAAAAAAACAATCATAATAGGCTTTGCTTTTAAAAAAGAAACAACAACAATTCCATATATATTTATTTTTGTATGTACAAACTGACTGAATACACAAAGAACAACAACAACACTGTTATTCATTATATTACTACTGTTGCTAACTAAACTACTTGTCTATACAAAAAACAAAAAACGTCACTAATAGTCATTACAATGCTTAATATACATGTTTGTTGGTGTATTTATATTCTTAACAGATTTGTTTTTGGGCCATAACTCTGTTGATTATAAACGAATTTGGTTTATTAAAAAAAACCGAAATTTTATAAAAATCTATAGCTTGAACAAGGGCTTCAAAAATAAAAAATTCGTTTTCCCCGATATCTCAGTTATTACTGAACCGATTTATTTAATTTTTTCAGAACAAAATAATTTTCGAGCTCCCTTTAAAAATTCGAAGTCCCTGGTATATGCAGAGGCTTCAGAAACTAAAAAACCGGTTCAAAAAACCGGTTTTTAAAGCATATCTCCACCATTTATAAACCGATCTTCCTGATTCAAAAAACTGAAATTTTATAAAAATATTTGTGACCGATCTGTATAAAAATAAAAATCTATAGCTTAAACCAAGGCTTCAAAAAATAAAAAATGCGTTTTGTCCGATATCTCAGTTACTACTGAACCGATTTATTTAATTTTTTCAGAACAAAAATTCAGAAAAAAATGTCCGAGAATTCTTTGTAAAAACGAAGTCCGTAGTGTATACAGAGGCTTCAGAAACTGGAAAACCGGTTCAAAAAACTGGTTTTTTGAACATATCTCCGCATTGTATGAACCTATCTTGCTGAATTCCAATAGCAAAATTCTCGAAAACATTTCCGATCGTTTGACATACATATTTTATATGTCAGTTATCGGTGGGCTTCATAAACGCCATTTCAACCGACACACGGACGGACGGACGGACGGACATGGTCCAATCGTCATCGCTTCTTACAAGGATTCCGAAAATATAAACTTTTTTGCTCTCCGACGAAAATTGTGGAAATTACAAACGGAATGACAAACTTATATATACCCTTTACACCTGTGGTGAAGGGTATAATAATTTAAATTAATTTGTGTAAATATTTAAAATTTTTACATACAAAAAAATAGCTTTTTACTATATTTTGCTTCATAAATCCTAAACCAAAAGAGATTCCAACTTGAATTTTGGCTCGAGTATAGAATGGAGTTAAGTTATCAATATATAATTTTTTGAAGAATTTTAAAATACCGTTTTTTGAGATATTTAGCTTTGATTATTATATTATATATTTTGACCTTTGAACTTTTGAAGTAAATAAATTTTATATGCGTAATTTTAAAGTCAATATCTATTTCTATTAAATGAGATACAAATTATAATTTTACAATGTACAGTTTAGAAGTTATGAGCAATGAACTATGTACACTTTTGGATAAAATTTGATAGTTTTTCAATTTTTAAAACGTCATATTTTTAGACCGGAAAGGGTCTTAAGTCTGAAAGTTTGCAATTTGAGCAACACTTGTAATAGGTAATAACTGTGGCGAATTTCATTGAAATCTGAGACATGAAATCCGAAAATGACTGTTTTTTGTCCGTTTTGATATGGAATTACTCTATGGAAAATCGCATAAAAACAGTTTTGCGTCGTCGATTTGACGAAGTGTAACCTTGCAGGGTTAAACAAAATCAGACAAAGCATTTTTGAGATATGCTTCAATGTATGGTCCAACCTCCTTAATTTTCAAAATCGCGATTTATCACGAGAACTAGCGTAAATTCAAAAAAAGTGGATTAGAGGCTTAGAACTTATTAATAACGCGTATACTAATTGACTGTGAAACCTCGTGCCACAAACATTCTTTTTCAGTTTTTAACTCTGTGAAATTGTTGAAAATTAAATTTCTTACTTTTTTCCTAATATGTAAAAAAAATAAAAAATTAATTTGACACCTCCGTACAAGAAAACAGCACAATATAGCTTGATGATTTTAATTAATATTGACACATAATTTTTTTATTTTTATTTGTACCTAACTTTTTTACAAAAATTCAATTAATCGCCAATTTTTACACCAACGTGAGATGATTAATATAGCAAAGAGATAATTATAGACTTCTGTAGAAAAGCAGGAGCTGGATGAAGATTTATGTACGAAATCTGGAGCTGTTAGAAGATTTCTACATCAGAGCTTAAACATTAATATGGCGGTTATTTGATGTTAAAATTTTATCTTAAGCACAATAAAACCACAGGAAATAAACCTTTGAATCAACTCTTGAAATTTTATCTTATCAGTTTAATTTCATTCCTTTTGCAACCTAATATTACAATTATAATTAGAATTTTTATGCAAATTCTTTACAACTTTTACAATTGTCGCATTAAAATATTATTTTAACTAAAAGCTGTTTAGGACTTTTTTTATGAAACAAATTCCCATTTTTCTTTTGCTGTTGTACTAAAATATTTCATATTTTAGCTTGTGTATGTTGATATTTACATAAATAATTTGTTTAAATACACTCTACTGACACAGTAACATCATGACATATGACAATAACATCATTCCTTAGTATACAGATGCAAATATACATAGATACAAATAAATGCAAACATACAAGTACATAAACATTTACAACTAGAAGGATATTTGAGAAGAGTATTATCATAAAATGCAAACACATATAAACATGCTGTAAAGCATATACGTTCAGGCATAGTGCTGTATGTATAACTTTAGCTAGTTGATGGTTTGACTTGCTTACTACAACATACAACATGTAAATAAAAACTTACAGTTAAATTTCGGTAGGTTTCTCAAAAAGTTTCTTTAAAACAAAAATCATTTTTAACTTTGGTAGTTAAAAACTAAAATACTATTAATTTTGTTCAAATTAAATTCTTGTTTAGATATCTTATTCGTCTGAAATGTTTTTAAAATTGTTTCGATTACCCTCGTTAACATACATATGTGTATAGTTTATGCATCTATGTACTACATTATATCATAAGTTATGTTGCATGGCAAGTGAGCATTTATGCATTTTCATAAAGTGTGTATTGTATGAATTTTGCGTGAGTAAAATACTAGTCAATGTGTTCGTTTTGTTGCTGCACATACACATGCTATACATGTGTGTATGTATAATATTTCTAAGTGAATTTTTTTTACGTGATTGAAATTATAGTTGCGAACATATACTAGTGGCATTATAATCCACTTTTATACGCATATCACAATCAGAATTTCTACGTAAATAATGCCACAACAAACATACGAAACATACTGTTGATATGATGCGTTATTGCAAGAGGCAGCGACAAGTGTATTTTAGTGAAAATGTTCTCTTATACCTATACAAGCTAACATGTATGCAAATGCATAAAAATACATATGTATACATGTAAGCAACATTAAGAAAACGTACAACAATAACGAAACACATCACATCAACAATACAAATTGAAAAAAAGATTAGGTTTTTTTTTTTTTTGCTTTTCATGTGATGATGCTTGACATAACGAAAATAAGTGAAATTTTTAGAATTTTTAAAATATTTCATAAAGATTTTTATTTAGAAAACAGAATTTGATACATTTAAAGAGGATTGCAGCGATAAGAAGTTTTAAGAAGAAATATTTATAAATTCTTTATATAAAGAGATTTTATGAGATGAATACCGTGGGAAGTTTTGTTGATTTATAAATTTCTAGTTTGCGTTATGTAACTTAGGAAGGGAAAGTACATATAATGGGTGTACGCATTAATTTCCATCATTTCATATTAAATTTCATTAATAGTAAACTCTAATAAAATTTCCTTTAAATTTACTCTATTTATAGTAGGTAACATGACTCCTAATATAATTAGGGTAAAAATATATTAATTTTCAAATACCACGTATCCAAGATTTAGACATATACATATGTAACGTTTGTTGCATGTAAATGTTATATACATTTTGTTCATAATTAGGATAAATTTCGTTTTATTATATTTTATGTGGCACCAATTTTTAAATAAAAATATTGTATTATTGAATTTATTACTTTTTAATGACAAAATTTGTGATGACTTGCAACATATGAAAATTTACATAAAAAAATTTTACTATATTGTAAACATGTTTATCAACATACAAAATACTACATTTTTATGTAGATTTGCAAATTAAAATATGTAAATGTGTGTCATAAACATTAAAGATTTAAATTTAAATACTCTCCGTGATTTTATAAAAAAAAAAAATTTGCTTAATTTATAGTAGTAACAGGCATTTTTTAAAATGTATTCCATTTTGGCTACTTTGTCAGGTGAAATTGTTGTCATATGACTTCTTCAATTTATGTTATTCTGTTATAACGTAACGAAAACAGTTTTTTAAATTTTTAAATATGGAGAATTTTTTTGCCAACACAAAAAAAGTCACCAATTAACAAATATATATGAAAATAATTCATTCAATTATAAACTTGTTTAAATTTGCACCTCATCACCAAAATGATTATATCAATTACTGAAAACTATAAAACATACAAAACAGAAAAAAATTCTCAATTAATAAGGAGTGAGATCGAAAAAATCTTAACACACATTTTGCCTCATAACTTTTTTCGGAATCAATATTCAAAATTTTTTTTGATCTAGTTATCATGGAAAAGTACTTCAGCTATTATTTTTAATAACAACCATGTTAATTTGTCCTTATTTTCATTAAAATAAGTGACGAAAAAGATTTACGTCCTACAAGTTATTAAAAAATTTCAAAAAATCCAAATAGGTATTACAAATAATTGGCCACAGAATTGAATGTCGTCCGTAAAATCGTTCCTAATGTTATTAAACAGTATCAGGAGAATTTGACTATTGATGTGAAACCTAGTTCGTTAAGAAAAAAGGACCATATGATATTAGGAAGGCCAGAAAATTGAAGGCTTATTGAAAGGAACTCCAAATACATCTGGTAGAAAATCAGCTCAGTTTTCTCAGTGCTTCGACTATTTGGTGCAAAAATTTAAAGCTAATGGGAAAGTTGATAACAGATAAAGTTCAAAAAATTCCAAACTGGAATTCTGCAAAAAAAAATTACAAGCCAAAAATAGGACTCGGAATTTAAAACCAAATTTCATACAAAAATACTCAAGTTGTATAATTGACGAAGAAACGTAGGTGCTGGCAGAATCTTCGCAGCTTGAGTCTCAAAAATTTTTATTGCTAATGCTCGAAGCAATGTTGGAGATAAGTTTAAGACCCAAAAGCAGCAAAAATTTCTTACAAAATTCATGGTATGACAAGCTTTTTGCAGTTGCGATAAAACAGGAAAGTCATTTGATACATTCGGATCTATAAATACCAAAATATGCATAAAGGAATATTTGCAAAAAAGACTTCTTCTTTTCTTAAGAAAGCACAACGTGTCCACATATTTTTGGACCCATTTGGTATCATGTCACTACGGTAAGAAAGCTCTGGAGTAGTACCAAATCAATAACATAGTTTTAGTACCAAGAGAGGTCAATTTTCAAAATTGTCCATAGCTTAGACCAGTGGAGAGATATTGAGCTCTTGTAAAAAGTGAATTCAAGAGCACAAAAAAGGTGTCCCAAAATACCGAAGATTTTAACAGAAGATGTGCACACTGTTCCAAAAAAGTGACTGAAGCAACTATCAAATCTCCAAAGAAAGGGTTTTCAAAAATGGTCCACAATTTTATAATTAGTGGTTAGAACCATAAAGATTATATATTTCTGTGATTTGTGCTAAATTATCAAATGACTAAAAAAAGAATGAAAACTCTAAGATCAACCGTTTCCAAGTTATTGAATATTATGTATATTAAGAATTTTTCGATCTCACTCCTTAAATTAATTAAATCAATTAAGTAGATGATTGAATGAATTAAAAATGTGTATAGGAAAAAAATCTTATCAAAATTTATTTTTTACTTTAGTTTTTCTTGAACATATTTATTAAATTTTGATGCAAAATTAAACAACTGAGTTAATTGTAAAAATTACGGTAATAATTTTTTCTGTGAAGAATTTTTTTTATTATTTTATATAAGAATACGCTACGAAAATCCAGCTGAGTTATGTTTTCCTGAGTGCTTAAACGATCTTGATCTTTTACTCGATCAAGACTATTGGCAAACTTTATTCCCGAATTATTAGTGGTAGATCATGTAAACATTTTTAGACACTTAAAAGCACTTAGATTCGCCCAAAAGCTTTAATATTGGATGCCACTTGATGTAAACTCAAGGGACATCGAAAGGCTATTTTGTATGTCTGAAATGTTGTTTCAGCGCACAGTGTGCGATTCAAAAAATGAAATGGAAATAATTATGGAATTTCGAAACGACTGTTCCGATTTCCATGAAATTTCAAATGTAGAAGAGGTGTAGGCGAGTGCAGGTCTTGAGCTTGGACCATATAGACCTACAGGAGCGAGTTCACAGGACCCCAAAGTTGGACACCTCGGGTATAAAATTTTTTAAAAATGATACTGATTCCCGATATCTCAATCTATTTTAAAGATTTGTATATAGAAGGATTCCGCTAGTCGAGATCTACAAAAAAGATTTTCGTATGAATATCTTATCTCTTTTAGTTTAAGAGATTTAGGCTTCAAATATTAAAATTTTTTTTAGTCTGTCTTGGTAAAGTTTTTTCGCTACAGCGGGTCCAATTTTCATCCGATTAAAGAAATAATTTTGAAAAAATATATCGGGGAGCAAAAATTTGTACTACAAACAAATTATAAACACATTCGACTATATAAAAAGTATAACTTTTTTTGATTTCGATTTGAGAAATTAAGGCGAAAATTCGAAATTTGTTGGAAAAATGGGACAAATTTGGGAAACCCTGGTTCTCGCAAAAATCAATTTTTAAAATTTTTTCTTTAAAATATTTTGGACGGACGGACGGACATCGTTAAATCGACTCAGGGAGTGATTCTGAGTCGAACGGTATACTTTAAGGTGGTGGTCTGATGGTTGTTTCTATGCTTTACAAACATCAGCACAAACGCATAATACCCCAACCACCTATGGTGGTGTAGGGTATAATTATAATAAAATATCAATATTATTATACCCTACACCACCATAGGTGGAGACGGTATTATGCGTTTGTGCCCATGATTTATACCAATCGGCTTAGAATCACTTTCTGAGTCGATTTAACGATGTCCGTCTGTCCGTCCATGTAAACCTTGTAATCAAACTACAGGTCGCAATTTTGAACCAAAATTAATGAAATTTGGTGCACAGGTTTCTTTTGGTCCAGGGACGAAGCCTATTAAATTGGTCGTGATCGGTCCATTATTTCACCTAGCCCCCATACGAAAGTTCTCCCGGAAAAGGGTTTAACGATCATAAATCCCTTAAATATATCAATATCTAAATGAAATTTGGCCCATATAAGTTACATATTAGTCTTAATAAGTGTACCGATTTTTAAAAAGATCGGTCCGTAATTACCCATAGCTCCCATATAAACCACTTTTCAGAAAATCACTTTAACGGCCATAAATCCCATTAAAATGTTAGTATCAAGTTAATATTCGACACAAATAAGTTTTATATAAACATAAATGATAGTGCCAAGTTTTACAAAGATCGGTCCATAATTTTCCATAGCTCCCATATAAGGCCCCCTTTCGGGAGTCACCCAAAAGCGAATAAATTCATATAAATATCAGAATCAACGTAATATTCTGTATTTGTATGTCTTATTTTACACTTATGAGTATCGATCCACATTTGACTCCAAGTCTAATAAAAGACCCTCCCCGATTTATAATGTAGACAATGGTGTAGGGTATCATATGGTCGGGCTTGACCGACTATATCTTTTTCTCTCGTTTTTTGAATCGCAAACTGTGCAGCGCTACAAAACCAAGTCACTTCATCAACGAATTGTTACAGCAAAAACAAGATAATTCATTATTATATCCTAAAGTGTAAACAAATTTATAAAAATTTATGTATATCGGGAAAATCGATACAAAATATTTCTTAAGGGTATTATATATTATAAACTTTTAAAATCTGGTAAAACGTTTATGAGAGAATTGTACCGAAAACAATTTATACGCTTGAAGGGACCATTGTATGAAAAACAGCCAGAATATAACACTAGGGAGGGTAGAATCACTGTCACTCCGGTAAAAAAATAAAAATTTCGTTTGAATTTCTGACACGTTTTAATAAATTTTTTTAAAAAATGATAATTATATGTAGGTGTGAGAGGATCCAACCACACCCAACTTAATGTACCATTAATTTTTTAGCCACTATCTTAAGATTTTTAATAAAAAGTCGCAGTCAATATTCTCAAGTGTAGCTACGCAGGGTTAAAGAAGACACCATGTGATCACTTATATTTCTTATAAAAAGTTCTATCTTCATTTAAAATCATAACAAAACTTGAATTAAATGTAGTATCATAAATATAGCTCCAATAGAGAAAATAAAAATTTATGAAAATTAATAAAGGCACCAATTGAGATTTGTGATCACTTATAATTTTCATCAAAAAACGACTTTCATAAAATTCTTTGTAATTTAATAAAATTTGATGTAAATAATAATTGAAAAAATAACGTTAATCTGTGATCACCTTTAATATTCATCGAAATTATAGGAAAATTAAAATTGGTCGTAGCTCCAACTGTGATTATAACATTATTTAATCTATGATAACTTATAATTTTTCATGATTTTGAAAAAAAAAAAAAAAATAAAAGTAAAATTGGTTGTGGTTTTCCAATTTAATCTCCAATTGAGAAAATAACATTGGACTTGATCGTTTGTAATTTTAATCAAATTAAACTTTATAAAAAAAAAAATATAAGAACAAAAACTGGCTGTAGTTTCCTAAGAAAGGTTCCAATCGGAATAATAACATTAATCTGTAATTACTTGAAATTTTCTTAGAAATTAGAATTTTGATATAAAGTCATGATGCAGTTTCTTAAACAAATAATTTGTTGCTCTTGTAAAAAGTTATATTGATTTGAAAATGAGTGAAATATCGGAAGAAATAAAAAAAAAATAAAGAGCTGCAAAAAATGCACAAAAAAAAAAAAAAAAAAAAAACATGTACGATGAGAGTGCTGTGTATGCCGGATCATAGAGTTGTTTGCTCGATTTCTTTCCGGAAAATATCTATATCAAAGATACAAGGTCAAGACCGACTATATGATACCCTACACCATTGCGTATGAGCACACAAATTCGGGAAGTGGATTTATATTAGAGCTGTAGACCAACACTTTTATTAAATCTAAAATAAAGTATACAAGTACAGAATATTGGGTCAATAATAATATATTGATGATTTTATGCATTATAGGGCGATTTCCGAAAGTGGGTTTATTTGGGAGCTATGGTAAATTATGGACCGATTTTCATAAATTTTAGCAATGTTGTTTCTACTTATATAAAACTTATTTGAGTCGAATATTAACTTGATACTATCTTTCGTATGTGATCTATGCACGTTAAAGTGATTTTCGGAAGGGGGGTTTATATGGGAGCTATGGTCAATCGTGGACTGATTTTCATGAAATTTGGTACAAAGATTGCTACTTACACAAAACTTGTTTGGACCGAATTTTATTAAAATATTCCTAATATTAAAGTGAAAACTCTATTCCGGGGGGACATTTGTATGGGGGGTAGGTGAAATAATAGACCGATCATAACCAATTTCAATAGGCTTCGTCCTTGTATCATAAAAGTACCACCTGCCAAATTTCATTCAATTGTCTTCAAAATTGCGACCTGTACTTTGTGCACAAGGTTTACATGGACAGCCAGCCGTCCAGCCAGACGGACGGACATCGTTAGATTGATTTAAAATGTGATGAACACCCACCTTAAAGTATACTAATCGACTCAGAATCACTTTTTAAATCGATCTAACGATGTCCGTCCGTCCGTCTGGCTGGCTGGACGGCTGTCCATGTAAACCTTGTGCACAAAGTACAGGTCGCAATTTAAAGATAATTGAATGAAATTTAGCAGGTGAGACTTTTATGATACAAGGACGAAGCCTGTTGAAATTGGTTATGATCGGTCCATTATTTCACCTACCCCGCATACAAATGTCCCCCCGGAATAGAGTTTCCACACTTAAAAATGTCTTAATATTAGGAATATTTTAATGAAATTCGGTTCAAAGAAGTTTTGTGCAAGTACCAATCTTTGTACCAAATTGTATGAAAATAGGTCTTGACCGACTATATGACTTCTACTATTTTCATCTCGACAAAATTAAAGAGTCAATCAAGAAAACGCGAGCAGAATTGGCCAATAGAAAAGGTATTGCGAGTCATCATGATAATGCTAGTCTACACACACATCTCTGAAGATCCTCCAAAAAGTTACTACACTCAGCTAAGAAGATTTAATGCACCCACTGTATATGCCGGACATTGTACCGTCTTATTATCATTTGTTTTGATCTCTACAGAACTTACTTTATGGTAAAAAAAAAAAAAAATGGCCATTCGAAGAGCCGCTGAAAATAACTTGGCTATTATGAAGCTATCAGATAAATGACAGATATACTTAACTAAAATTGATATGCAATAAAGAAAAGTTCAAAAATTGTCCACAAAACCGTGAATACTTTTAAAATTGCAAAAATATTCGTAAAATTATACTAGAAGGTTAGAGTAAAAGCAAATGACTAACTCACCACCAAACAAATTTGATGATCATATATGTACGTACTATGATTCATAATGCAGTATACACTAACATAATTACTTTTATATCTAAAAATAAAATTTAATTAAATATATAAACAATTAAAACACAACAAATTGTTTTTTTATGACTTTGATAACAAAAGAAATATTTAAACTAATTCAAAATTTTCCATCATATTATTTTAGACCAGTAAACCACATTTGTTTTTGTCATCAATAATTTACCTACTATATGATTTAGTCTATCAAATACTCAAATTTAATGACGAACAAAAACATAAACCAAACTAAATATAAACAAGACTAAAATATAAACAAACAAACATACAAAAATGTAGCGAATTATTAACACAGATTGTAGATTTTACTCCAAAAATATCTAATAAACATATGTAGTAGATACTATATTTATATATGGAATTTTAATGCAGTTATGATTTTATAATTTTAAAATTGAACTAATTTTTAAGTTGGTTTTGTGGTGTACATGGCAAAAATATCAACTAAAATATAACAAGTAAAAATTTTATATTGGGCTTGGCCGAATTTATGTATCCATCTATATACAACACTTTTAAAATTTCATCTTATATGGTAGGTGGGCGATAAAGTAGGCGTATTTTGCACATTTATAGTTTCCAAGTATATATCGATACTCGAACTATATGTACAAAAATCGTACATGCTTTTGTTTAAAAGATATCAGCATTAAAGTATGAAGTTACAATGGACACCCTATGTCCCTAATGTTTCTAATATATAAGTCTGTTTATTGATCGATTTTGCCCATTTTTAATAGCAAACAAACCTTATATAAGATAAATATTTATTCAAAATTGCATTATCCCTATTTTAACTGACACACAGGGGGACAGACGGATGGTCATAGCTAGATCGACTCAAAATATTACCAGGAACTTTGTGGGGTCTAAAATGATTTCTTTGACATGTTACATACAAAATGACAAATCCAATATATCCCCAAATTTTAGATGATTTAGATATTATAAAAATACAAAAAAAAAAGCAATAATATATTTTTAAAGTGTTAAATTTTAACACTTCAACTATTTTCTATGTTGCTGCTGTTTTATATAATAGTTTTTGGTTGATTCTACAACAAAAATATACAAAATTGTTTAAATATAAAAAAAGAACAACAAGTGAAAAATAATAATGACAAAATATATGTATATTTTGAGTAAATATAAACAAAACTCAACTCAATTCAACTATTGTTTAGCCACAAAAATAAATTGACAAAAAACTAAAATAGAAACAGTGAAAATATAAAATATTTTGGGAAGTGAATAAATAAACAAAATTACTGTGGGGACTACGGACAAACTGAATGCACTGTTTTGGTCACAAATTTAAAAATACATTTTCAAACATACAAACAAATATAAAAACAATATTTATACTAAATTACGAGAGTTGAAGAAAAATTTATTAAAGGGAATTTAAACATTATAATGGATTAAGAAAGATTCACATGATTTAGGGGTAGGAATAATAAAGTGCCTATGGTCAGACACAGACTTATTCCTAAAAGGTTCAATAGACTGACGGACAGACGAACAAACGGACGGATATAACTAAAGACTGTGCACGAAAAAATCCGTGCATGTTCTTAGGTTAGCTTAGACAGATGACCTCCAACATGGTTGTTTCACTTGGGTCCTTGGGGTCCCTTTGTGTTACCTGTAAGTAATTAAAAAGAATATTGAGAGAGAAGGAGAGGGAGGGAAAATAGCAGGTGAGGTGGAGAGGAGGGGGAGGGAAACATTAAATAGATTAAGATAGGAGAGTTTATGTATTCAAGAGAAAAAAAAAACAGAAATAATAGTATGTAATATAAATGAGTTGTCAAGCAGAGGATAATGAAAAGTGATAAGGAGTGCGTTCGAAGAAATCTTAACATATATAAAATTCAATAATTTGGAAACCGTTGATCTAAGAGATTTCATTTTTTTTATTTAATTGATATTATATTACAGATCACAAAAAAAAATATATAACTTGTATAGCTTTAACCACTACTTATGAACTCGTGGACCTTTTTTGGTAACCCTTCCATTAGAGATTTTATAGTTGTTTCAGTCACTTTTTTGGAACAGTCTGGACATATTCTTTTAAAATCTTAAAAATTTGTTTACACATTTTTTGTGCTCTTTAATTCACTTTTCAGAAGAGCCCAATATCTCTCCATTGGCCTTAACTCCGTACAATTTGGATTGACTTCTCTTGCTACAAAGACTATGATTGCTATCCAAATCAGGCCAAAAATTTTTGGACACATTGTGCTCTCTTATGAAATTAAGAAGCCTTTTTTGTAAACATCCTTTGATGTATATTTCAGTACTTATATAGCCGACTGTATTAAAAGATTTTCTTGTTTTGCCGCAACTTCATAAAGCTTTTCATACCAGGTATTTTTTTAGGAAATTTTGTCTGCTTTTGGGTCCTAAATATATCTTCAATATTGCCTCGAGCATTAGCAACATAAAAATTTGGATACAGAAGCTGCGAAAATTCTTCCAGCACATACGTTTCGTTGCCCATTATACAACAAGAGTATTTTTATATGAAATTTAATTTTAATTACCGTACCCTATTCTTGGTATTAAAAATTTTTTCAGCATTCCTGTCTGGAACTTTTAGGACTTTAGCCTTAACTTTTTGCACCAAATCGTCAGAACACTGGGCTAACCGGGCTGCTTTTCTACCAGATGTGTTTGGAGTTCTTTTCAATGCTTTCAATTTTCTGGCCTTCCCAATATCATGTGGACGTTTTTTTCTTTCCGAACCAGGTGTCCTATCAATGGTCAAGTTCTCCTGATACTGTTCAACAACATTGGTTTGACTGCAGACGTTTAATTTTTTGGCCAATTATTTGTAGGACCAATTTAGATTTTTTGAAATTTTTTAATAATTTGTACCACGTACTTCTTTTTTGTCACTCATTTTGATCAAACTCACAACATATCAACATGGTTGTCATTAAAAATAATAACTAACATAATTTTCAATGATAACTGGATAAATAAAAAAAAATTTTAAATATTGCATCCGAAAAAAGTTATGAGGCAAAACGTGTGTTAAGATTTTTTCGATCCCACTCCTTTTAGATAGTGAATAGTGAAGTGATTCTAATAGAGCAGACGTCTCCGACAAGTATGGTGGTTAGAACCTTACAAAGGCGCTAATGCTCTCTATTTTGATACTAGATAGTTCAGTGAGTCTGTTGTAATATTTCTCTTCTAGATGTCTTGAACGGAGATCTTCCAGTGCAGGACAGTTACAGAAGAGATGTTGAATGGATTCCTCCTGCTCTCTATTGTGACAGCTTCTGCAGAAATCATTGGGCCGTAATCCCAATCTTGTGGCATGAGTTCCAATTTTGCAGTGCATGCTCTTGGGCTTGTAACTTTTGTATAATAAATAATTCTGTTAACTGATTTCAATTTGTCATTATGCTCACTAGCCATGTGCTAAGTTTCATGGTTATAGCAAAACTAGTTTTTTTTTTATAGAAATTGAATAAAAAACACTTAAAAAAATATAATTAAAATTGTTCATGAAATCTACATCGTTCATATAAAACTATTACTAGGAAGGCAGTTTCTTGGGTCACAGTATTATACAAAGAAGTCATGATCACTGAATATAACCTGGTAGTGGAAGAAAAATAGTATCTTCATGCTGTAGCACTCAAACAAAATAGAAAGGATTTTGATAGAAAATACCCTTATCTCTGGAAGAAAAGTGTTACAAAAAGTTAATTGCTTTGAATCTTTAGAAAAAAAAAAAACTAATAGAAACGCAAGCAAGAATTTGGAGGTAAAAAAAATTATGTGAAAGTACTTCAACGATTTTTTTCATAATTATGATTAGTGTATAATATACGATGAAACGTTCGCACAGTCTGAATTTTTCCAATTTCCTGGCCAGGAATTCTATGTTGCAGATACTAGAGGAAATGTGGTAGAGAAAGAAAGTCTAATTTGAGAAGCCAAATGCATATGTGGGAAAATTGTTAGTGCTTTTACCGAAAGAGGCTAATCTATAAAATTTACCGGAACTGCGTGTAATTGAATGATAAAAATAATTTAAAGGAGGTTAAAAGCACAGCATAAAGTAAAACGGATAATAAAAATAAGGGGGCTTATTCAAGAAAGAAAAAAAAGGTAACCGAATCATAATAAAACCTTTAATTGGAAGAATTCTGGAAAATATAATATATTTCCTTAACAACCAATAGGAAATAATTTAATATTTTTAATAAAATAATAAAAAAAATCGTCCATTAGTTTAGTTTTTATAAGCAGATTTTTATGCATGGATTTTTCGTGCGCAGTCCTTTGATCGACTCAAAATCCCCCAACTTTTTGATGGTGAATTAAAAAAAAAAAAAAATCCTAAAATAAAATACTTCAATTTAAAATTAATTTATGATTTCTACAACCCTCGTAATGACCACAGACAATAATACACCCATTCGACTGACTGCATGCAGCATAAAATGAAAAATGGTGGGTGTCTACGAATTCATGCATAAATGAATGAATTGTGTTCATGCATCTTTATCGTAAATACATGTTTCACGTACTCATCTGTAATCGTATGTGTGTGACTGAGTGTTCTAGTAAACATATGAGTAAGTATATTTGTATATATAGCGATGACTATTCACATAACTGTCTGTATATGTCTATGTTTGTCTCAGTGTAATTGTATTTAGTATTTCTTGTAATTTTGTTCTTTCTTGTTTTGTTGCATTTAAAATTGCAATCACAGCAACATACAATAACTTCATATTAAAAAAGATCATTGAAAAACGACATGTAACAACATTACCACACAACAACAGGCACAAAAAAGAATGTACAACACAAATTTGGTGCATGATGTTGTAAAAGACTGCCAAAAATAAATTTTCTTACCAGAACAAAATAAATAATACCAGCCCAAAAAAAAAAAAAAAAAAAAAAAAAAAAAAACATAAAAGTAAATAAATAAAATTGAAACTTTGTACTCGTACGTTCGAGCAAATATTTCTCAATAGCCGGTGTTTTATTGTCTATACAGCAAAAGCCGGGTGGAAACAGGAGTAAATACATGTTTTCAGTTAATTTGAACATTTTTTTGTTGAGGTTCTAGATAATTTTTTACATTGTTGTCGAGTTGATTTTGTATAGAAAAATGTTTAAGTAATTTAACATATTCACAGAAAAATCTTTAAATCACCATAAGGTTAAAGTACTGTCAGACAAATATGAAAATACGTTATGTATTTAAGGGACTGCTTCATTAAATTATAACCATGAGGGCTATTAAGCAATTAAACATAGCATAAGTAATTTAATTACATGACGTACATTATTATAGCGCCACAAGATAATGTAGAATATGAATATTTTGCAAGTTGATTGTCATATTTATTTACACTTAACCATAAATACTTATATTGTTAAACAAATTTTAAAACTGTGCTTAATAGAGCCAAAAAAAATTCATAAGGCTTATTATGAAATAATGTTTAATCTAAACATATCTTTTGATTTTTTATTAGTAGACACTAGTAGTGTCACGCTAAACTGTTTGGTATTTCCCGAACATACCGAGCAGGTATGAACAAGTTTAGTTCCTGGGGATTCCTCGTATTCCCGTTAAAAATATTAATAAATTTAAACCACAAGCTTTGTCAAAGAATATATAGGTCATTATCAAAAACTTTTATTATTTGGGTTTAAGAAAATATAGAAATTTTGTTGTTGGCACATTAAAATTTATTTGTACAAAATTAAAGTGACTCAAATGCATATTTAATGTGTTCGTGTTCATCACTTAGGGCATACTAGGCTACGATCCCTGAATTTTGGTCACTTTTCTTTGCACGGTGTATTAAAAAGTACAAGGGGTATTTGATGGTACTGCTAGATAAAATACTTATTACTAAAAGGTGTTCCTATATTCACCATTTGGAATCATTTACTTGACAATTGATCTTTTTATAGACAAAAATGTTGAATATATTAACTTTCCTTTGCGTCAAAATTATAAGGTCAATTTATTTCTTTTCCCCTAAAATTATATTTTTTGCAATTTATTCCTTGACTATCTTTATTTATTGATTTATAGAAGTGATTAGGAAGCTAATTATTTTAACACCAGAAATGTCCCTACACACAGAAAAAAGATTAGTTGGAAACTAGATGTAGTTATTAAAATTGTTAAAAGAAAACCAACATTTTGTTATAATTATTGGAAATTTATGACTCCGACTGGTCACTCTTATTTACAACTATTAAAATGTTATCATAATTAAATAATGTTTCCTATAATTATTTAATTAGTTTATTTAATCAATTTAAAATTAATTTATATAAGCATTATAAATTCGGTAAACCCAATCATGTAAAATTCTTATTTTTAACCTAAATATTGGTACTGGTAACCAAAAAAATAATAATTATAATAAATTTCAATCTGTAACCAATTTTTTAGTTGCAATAATTACAATTCTAGTACAAAAATTCGGTCATTATAACGAAAACCAAATTCGGTGTTCACAACCGCCTAAAAGAATCTTACTAAAAGAATTTTAATTTTAATGTCATTAAAAAAAAAAAAATAAAAAAAAAATAATACGAAAAAGACTAAAAATATTTTATTTTATAAAAAAATACAAAAATACAAAATTTGAAACATAATTTAAGCAAAACAAGATAAATTAAATCAAAATCATACATAAATCAGGTAAGTGATAAATACAAATATTTATATTTAATCAGTAATAATATCATTTATTTATATACAACATGGAAATAATCATTATTTGCAAAACCCAAATTGAAAAAACTTGTAACTTGAATATTGGACGTTTAGGTACAGTAAGACTTAATGTGCTATTGTTCAAAGTCTGATTGTTGAAGTTACGAAAAAACATTACCTATATTAAAATTACCCAAAGAAATTACCCTGCGGGAAATTTGTGCCAATTGCAGTAATGAACCGGTCCCTCAGTACCAGTTGAGTACCAATTGACACCCAACTCGTCACCAAAGTCTCAATTGAGAACCAGTTGACACAAACACACTCACTATTTAACAGTTGAGAGTCAGTTTATAAAATGCTTGTTAAGTGCGCAATACGCAACTCGCGCGCAATAACAATCAGTGGCTGAGTGATTAGCGTTGAAGACTATAAAACATAACATACATCATAAAAAAAATATTTAAAAATTGAACAATTACCGGATTTTTATCAAAATTTTATTATATTAATCGACACTGAACCTGTCCTGTGACCTATCCTGTGACCTGTCCCAAGGGGCTAATTAGCCACCTCCAATGACAATCCCATGTAAAAGTGACAGGTTCCTCTCATATAAAGTTCCGGAACTGGGACCGGTCACTAGCCCTGAGAACCTGTCACGTGACTAGTTTTGAACCGGTTCTCTTTACTCTAGGATATTTATAGAATAGATGCAATTTGTTTGTGCTAGTGTGATTATAATGCTGTAATATCGACCTACTCTCATCTTGGTCAGCATAGCACTCAACTTTGAATCGCTTGTTGAGTCGTTGTAAAAAATCGTTAATAATTAAAATCAAACTTCAATGGGTAATTTTGAAAAGTGCCTTAATGCGCTCTGTCGTAACATTGTTAGTAGTTTAAAACTGGACTAACTTAAAAACAAATATTTTAAGATTGTTGGTATCAAATATTTGGAATGTACAATTTAAAATTTTATAGAGATCGTACAGTTATTGATCAAATTATTCATATGAGATCTACTACAGAAATTAAAATTATAAATTTGCCAAGAATTCGTTTATAATCGAACAAAAATGCCACGTAAGGATCCCTTTTGAAAATCTAGTTTATTCACAAATCTTATTAATTTCTTATATGTATAAGATTGTAATTCGGAGGACAGTATTTCTCATAGGTAGTTATCATCGGGCTGACAATAACCTCTTTCCTTGTGTAGCCTTGTTTAATCTTTTTTACTATTTTTATGATATATGTTCAATTACATTCAATTTATTTGCCAATTGTTTACTAATTAATCTTTCTTCTATATTTTCAGAGATTTTTTAAAAAAGCCATATGAAGTAGATATTTTTCCAGTCTATTGTTTTTATTTAAAAGATGAATATATATAAAATTTATACATTTGTATTTATTTTTTTTATGTGATAATAAGTTTATGCATTTATTTTTAGTTTAAAATTGTTTAATATACCTTAAAAATACATTTAAAAATATATAGACACGTATGTATATCAAAAAAAAAAATAATTAAAAGAAAAAAAGAAAATAAGTAAGTAAAGAAGAGAATTTTTGGGCAAGTCTAATAAAAATATAGGTTTTTTTATTTATTACTCCAACCGAATCAGTTCTTCGAAGCAGTTCTCATCATCATATTATTTGACAATCAAAATCGAATTATAAGATAGTACTTCGAACCGACCAAATTCGATTGGCTAAAAATTCGGTTGTATTAATTCTCTCGGCCAGTTTTAAAAATTTCCACTTTTACCTATCTCTCTGGATTTTATGATCGTTTAGCAAAAATAATGGTGAAATGATCTATACAAAATTTAATTAACATTGAAAATGGGAAAATGTTCACATTACTGCATAACAGACGCTCTAAGCTCCCCAAAATAGGTTTAACTATATCTATTACCAATGATTTTCAACATTTTCCGGCTGAAAAGTTGGATATTTTTAGAGCTTTTGCACCCAGATGAGGCAATAATATTGCTGGTATTCAAGGTTATTAATTTTATTGAAAGGCGATATTTTGGAGTGGCTCCTATTTGAGATTAACTCGAAAACGCCATATCAGATAAGTGGTACCAGGTTACAATTTTGAGATTTCTTCTTCATCAGAAAATGCTTAAATTATTATTAAGATTTTCCTTTTTTTCTACAGATAAAAAATTATTTCTGATAGTTCTAATGATCTGTCAGACCATGAAACAGATATAATAGGAGAATTCACGTAATTTAAGAAAGACAAAATTTTATAGGAATTCCGTAGGAATTTGAAATATGTTTATCATAATTTGAACCCTCTTTTAGCATTCCTTTTAGCTAAAGTGGATAGTCTGTAATAGCAGCAATAATTACCAACCCCTTCTTCACCATCCTATGCGCAATATCCCCAACAATTTGGAATGTTTTATGAAATAAAGGTGAAAACTATTGATAGTAGATATACTTAAATCTGTTTTGGGGACCCTAGAGTGTCTGTTATGCAATAAATTAAACATTTTCCCATTTTTAATGTTAATACAATTTCAGCTAGACCATTTTAGTATTAGTTGTTCACTTTTATTTTGCAAAACGATCGTACAATTTTGAGGGGTATGTAAAAGTGGACAATTTTAAAGCTGGGCGGGATGAATTTTTAAGAACAATTCTAGAATTTAAATAATTTACTACCTAATCACTTCTATAAATCAATAAATAAAGATAGTCAAAGAAAAAATTGCATAAATTATGATTTTAGTTGAAAAAAAATGAACTGACCTTATAATTTTGACGCATTGGAAAGTTCACATTTTTCTTGTAAATAAATTCCAAACAGTGTATATAGAAACACCTTTTAGTAATAAGTATTTTACCTAGCAGTACCATCAAATACCCCTTGTACTTTTTAACACACGTTGCAAAAAAAAGTAACCTTATAGCTTTGCCGCGCACCTTAGGGGATCAAATTGGATCACGATCCTGAATTCTAGACATAATTAGAGTAGTTGGTGTACCTAGAAAATACATCAAATTAATGTAGGGTTTTTGGGGGCACTGATCACGATTCTGCAATAAAAAATATAATATTGTACTTAATCGCAAAAAAAATGTATCAATATGGTTTATATATTGTTAAATTTCTAGTAATGACTTTAAGGTAAATTTAAAGAAATCAAAATAGTGGAATGAATATGGTGACCAATAAGTGTAATCGTTTGAAATTAAGTACATTTTTATTTGAAGTTTTTTAATACACATGGTTTTATAGTTCTGTGCAATTTAAATTTGTTTTTATTTTAATAAAAAAAAGTGCTTTCGCCTTTTTTTAGTTCTAACATTTTATGAAAACTATAGTAATTTTTATATAATTTTACTATATATTTTTAAAGGTCGAAATCTTTATTATTCAAAATATAGGTTTAAAAAAAAAAAAAAAAATACTCGTGTCAAAAATTATTTGTAAAACCTTTAAAAACATACTAAAGCATCCAATTAAGTTTGCAGAAGTGCCGAAATCAACAATCATTTTTTTACAGGCTCAACAAATTTTTATCATGATTATTTTCTTGTTATCGAATTGAGATAACTAAATAATTTTTTTTTAACATAATTTAGAAAATTATAGAGAATCTCACTGTATTTTCATAAAAGATTTGAAAAATTTTATTTAAAAGTTATCGGGCAAAATCGCAAAAAAAAAAAAAACTCAAGGCCAAAAGTTAAAAATTTAATTCTTGAAGTCAAATATCTTTTAAGACGTAAGAGATAGTACAGTATGTTTTTTTCATTGCTCAGCAGGATTCAAAAATATAAGAATATTTAAAAATTTTTTCCTTGCTCTGGAGAATTCAAAAATATAAGAATATTTAAAATCGGCTCATATTTGTAAAATTACATGCTCCGTTATATTCTTAACCCTCAAGGTGATCATTTTTGGCACACTGTAGTGCCGTATGAGCTCCAGCTACAAACTCCATTCAACAATATTCTGAAAGCTTCTATCAATGTTTCCGATAACAAGGGCTTTCTAAAAACTGATATCCACAGGCAAACAGATATTGTTATATCGATTATCCTATCAATAAAGATCCAGAATATATATATGGTGAAGGGTTTAATTATAAGCCTTAAAGTGTAGACGGATTTTTTCATTGTCCTTATTTTTTAAAACTATTTAAAGCCCAGTAAATACTTTGGTTGCCAGGTAATGAGTTAAGAAGCTAATATAATGGCTTTACACTACTTACGCATTTGCTGAATAACCCCTTATTTTAACACGGTGATTACATTAGAAGTAACTACGTACCTCATGTCATCACAAGAACTAATTACTTTTAAGTTGTTCAAGAATTCATTGATTTTGAAGTATTACCGTCACACAGTGGTTCCAAAAGGCTTCTTTTTTTGGAAATAATTCAGTAACTATTGAGGTATCTGAATAAAATTTCACTTGGTCAGAGCTGAGCTACTTTCGAGTTGATTTGAGGTGTTTTCGAGCGGGTTAGGGGGGAAGTGGGCGCCCCTCTAAAGTTGGCCATCTCGGGTATGAAATTTTTTTGAAAAATAGCCAAAAATTCATTTATGATATGATAGAAAACTAATTTTTTATATAGATAGTCCTTGTAAATCTCTACAAAAAACACGCTTACATGTGTAGGTTATCGCTTTTAGTTTAAAATATATTTGGATCGAAATAAATTTTTAACTCATTTTTAGCCTCGTCTTTTTTAGTTTTTTGGACTTGGAGGCAGCGTTACCGTTGAGAATTTTTAAAAAGTGTCCAAAAAAGGGTATTTCAAAATAAAAAGTCGCCAAAAAAGGGGATTTTTTTAAAAAAAGGGGCCAACTACTTTAAAACCTAAAAAACTCCTTAAAATTTGTTTATTTGATAACAAAAAATTATTGTATTTAAAGAAAAACTACAAAATTCAGTTTTATTAATAACAAAATAATTTATTATTATTTTACAACAATTTTTATTATTGCAAAAATAAATATTTAGCACACAAACCTCTTTTAATTAGTTAAACTCCTGTTCTTTTGTAGGAGTTTTTCACTCGTACTCTAGGCTTTCAAATTTAGAATAGAACGTATGAATTCACAAGTATTGTCATAAGTCTGTTAGATAAACTATTTCTTGTTTTTGATAATTTAGTAAAAAAAAAAAAAAACACGTTACCCGAGGGATTGCTCTTAGGAATGTAAAAATTTAAATTAGGATATAAGTATTCATCGAATCTTTTTTTTATTTTTTCAATCCAGTCCAAAAACTTTGGCATATGATGATAAACTTTACTAATATTTTTAATTACTAACAGTTTCAGTTCATTTATAAATACTCCGCTGTTTTTTATATCACTATACTGTAAGACAGTCCCAAAATTACTAATTTATGTGTTGAAATTAATATATAATGGGTCGATATATTTCAAACAACTTTGATTATCGTAATTTAGAACATAGTCTTAAAAAGTCGCCATTTAAAAAAGGGGCCAAAAAAGTGGCCAGGTGGTTGAAAAAGGGGCAAATGGCGACTAAAGTCGCCAAACGGTAACGCTGCTTGGAGGGCTTAATATTTTTTGAAAATATTTTTGAAATATTTGCCAGATTCCTTACAAAATTCTAAATAATATTGCTACAAGAATCATATACAAATATGTATCCGTTAAAAAGTTATATTAATCTAAAGTTGGAAATTTAAAAAAATTTTATAGTTTTTGGGTTTTATTCCAAAAAGGTGGCAATATTTATTCACTGATAAAATTAGTTTTTTGTTCTGGGCTTTATCATTATACCCTACACCACCATAGGTGGGGAGGGTATTATACCTTTGTACTGATGTTTGTAACACCCAAAAATATTGGTCTAAGACCCACCTTAATTTATACCAATCGGCTCAGAATCACTTTCTGAGTCGATTTAACGATGTCCGTCTGTATGTCTGTCTGTCCGTCCATGTAAACCTTGTAGTCAAACTACAGGTCGCAATTTTGAACCAAAATGTATGAAAGTCGCCAAACGGTAACGCTGCTTGGAGGGCTTAATATTTTTTGAAAATATTTTTGAAATATTTGCCAGATTCCTTACAAAATTCTAAATAATATTGCTACAAGAATCATATACAAATATGTATCCGTTAAAAAGTTATATTAATCTAAAGTTGGAAATTTAAAAAAATTTTATAGTTTTTGGGTTTTATTCCAAAAAGGTGGCAATATTTATTCACTGATAAAATTAGTTTTTTGTTCTGGGCTTTATCATTATACCCTACACCACCATAGGTGGGGAGGGTATTATACCTTTGTACTGATGTTTGTAACACCCAAAAATATTGGTCTAAGACCCACCTTAATTTATACCAATCGGCTCAGAATCACTTTCTGAGTCGATTTAACGATGTCCGTCTGTATGTCTGTCTGTCCGTCCATGTAAACCTTGTAGTCAAACTACAGGTCGCAATTTTGAACCAAAATGTATGAAATTTGGTACACAGGTTTCCTTTGGTCCAGGACCTATTGAAATCATTTATGATCGGTCCATTATTTCACCTAGCCCCATACAAATGTCCTCCCGGAGAAGGGTTTAACGATCATATATCCCTTAAATATAGCATCAAATTATGAAATTTGGCACATATAAGTTTCATATAATTCCAAATAAGTGTGGCGATTTCTAAAAAGATCGGTCCATAATTACCCATAGTTTCCATATAAACCCATTTTCAGAAAATCACTTAACGGGCATAAATCTCATTAAAATGTTAGTATCAAGTTAATATTCGATACAAATAATTTTTATATTTACCATAGCCCCATTTCGGGAATCACCCAAAAGTGAATAAATTCATGTAAATGTCAGCATCAACGTAATATTCTGAATTCGTATGTTTTATTTTTAAATTATTTTAAGTATATAGCTCTGTATGTAAGATAAACACCTAAAAAATATTTTCTGACGGAAGCGTCTTATAACGACAGGATGATAATTTTAATGAAAAAAGTAAATTTTTTTAACACGTTTTATACGGATTGTGATTTTGAGAATTTTCATATAAAAAAGTGGGAATTTTTTTAATTATATAATTTTCGAACAAGTTTGTACATATTATGCTAAAATTTTAATGAAAGAAAGCTATTCTTTTAAATTTTATTAAAGTTTAAATATTAGTTTTATGTTTTAAAAAAAATCAAAAAATTCTAAATCTTAAGTCCTTTAAGAAATTCTGCGATCAAATTACATTCCGCTATTTTTTTTTATAAATTATCAATCTCCATATTCCAACCTTTTTTTAGATAGCAAATACTTGTATAAAAAGATTATACTTTTGCTTTAAACTTAATAGAAACTTGGCCTCCTCCAGCTAAATTATGCTATTTTTCATATATTTGTGCGGCAAATGTATGCTGCTTAAGACAATTTTTTACTCATGCAAAAAGCAAAGAACCAGAATTCCAAACTCGAAAACACCTCAGCTCTGACCATGTGAAACTCTATTGTGATATCTCCAACGGTTCAGTAGTTATAGAACTATTTGCAAAAAAGGCTTTTTGGAACCATTGTGCGTCATTATAGGTTAAAACAAGAGAAACTAGTTGCGTTTTAAGTTCTAGTAATTAAAATTTAAGATATAAAAAACTGTTTTTTTATTTTTTAATTTTTAACGTGAAAAGTTTTAATAAATTTTAATTTCAAAAACATAACAATAGGGAAAATTTTAATATTTTAAAGACTATTTTAGATCAAAAATTATTTCATAAGTTAATTTCTCATATTTATTTCTTCTTTTATAATATATTAATTGGTAATTTAAATAAAAATACAATAAAAAGTAATTTTTCAAAAACTCCGATCATTAGTCACTAAACTACTTATATGTAATGTAGATGGTATGTTGTTGACATTGAAAAGTAATTACATACATACTGTTACCAAGTTTTTGCTGGAAAGTTTTCCAAAATCGACTGAATCGAATAACATCATATGAAAAAATACATATTCCGAATATAATAAAATTTTAATTAAAATTATTATTAAATGTTTTTTAAGGTTTAAAATTTCTTCAATGTTCATTTCATAGTTTAGAACACTTAAAATTATACAGGAATATTTGTAAAAATATTTGTGCATTTTTCCAACTTTTTGACTATGCACTTGACTTCCGAAATACACGTTTATGCTTTCTTTAAGAGTACACACAAATAAACAAACATCTAAAGCAAAGGAAGTCAGAAAAATTCTCAAAATTAAAATGAAAAATATTACTCTAATAATTGTTATTGTTATGTTCTTTTAAAGCCAATGCCTGTCCGTCCGACCATCTATTTGAATGTTTACTTATATGTGAATGTCAGTGAAACAGTCTAAATACTGTGTAGGTAGGTAGTAATAGTACTATATAAAATAACTATTATGCATTCAATTTTTAAACCATTGTATTACAGATTTCATGTTTGACCACGCCTACATACAAAAAGATTCTTATTAAAATCTCTAAAAATGGAAACAAAAAAACATAAAAAAAACTATAAAATCTCGTAGAGATAAAAAAACCTAAAACAAGGAATACATTTGTAAATGTTCTTTCTTGTTTTATTCTGGTCTTGTTGTTGTGTGGAGCTTTTTTTTAGAATCCTTTAGAAGTAGGATTTTGTTGTTGTTGATATTGTTGTTGCACATGTACAAAATTTTGTGACTACTGCAGCAGTGTAGCATGAAATATGATTACATTGCAGTTTCAGTTTGTGGAATTCATTTTGAATTTAACTTTTTTTAGTTTTTGTTGTTTCACTCAGCTGTGTTGCTTTGTTTTGTCTACTGTTTGGTTGTTTTTGTTCCTTTAGTTGCCTGCTTCTCCTCTATGCCAATTGTAAATGTATTAATATGCATCGTTTGTAACACACGGCCAACATGGCCTGGCTTGTATAGTTGCAGTATACTGCTCTATTATGTTGTTTGTATAAATGAATGCAGTCTATGTATGTATGGCTGTAGCTACTTATGTATGAGTTTGTATATGTATTTATTGTAAAGTGGTACAACGACTAACAACAACTACTACATACATATACCTGATACTGAATGAAATTGGCTGAATTTTAAAAAGGTTGTCGCTTTTACTTCTTCCTTTATATTTTTTTTGCTTGTTGTTGTATTTGTGTTATTGTTTTTATTGTAGTTTGAATGTTGTATTATTTGTGTTTTTAATTTTTTTATTGTCTTCCCATTTAAGTTTGTTTTATGTGTTTTAGTCTACTTGTGTGTATGTATGTGTATCTGTGAACTTGTAATGTTGATAGCCAATTGATTGTGGTCATTTAATGAAAAAAAATTTACCTTTTAAATGGTCTATGGATGCCATAGAATACATCTGAAAATTAAACGTAAAGAAACAAATAGTTACAATTTAATTTCTTAAATTTTGTATTAAAAAAAAAAAAAAAAAAAAAAACAATTATATAAAAATTTTATTTTTTTTTTAATGAAGAAAATATATTTATAATTTTTAAAGATATTGAAATAGTTTGTGTGCATATCGTACATACTATTAATTAAAATAAACATTTTATTCCAAAACTTTATTTTCCATCCAAAATGTTCTTAAATAATTATCAAACTTGGGCTTTAATAGGCTGAACTGTTTACTTTACATTTATTGATCATTTTGCAATTAATGACCACAGTATGATTTATTTGGTACAATTATGTTACTCATACGCTGTAGGGATCAAAATTCAATGTATTAAAAACATAAAAAATTATTTTAATCATTAAAATGATTTATTTAATAAAAAAAATTTAAATTTGCTCCTCTTACCATAATGATTATATCAATTACCAAAAACTGTAAAAAATCAAGAGTAAATTTTGTTTTCCAATTAAAAACATTTAGAATTTTAATTAAAATAAAAATTATTGAAATTGATACAAACTTTGAACAATTGGTATGAATTGGAAAAGTTCCACAAGTATGGAACTTTTCCAATTCATACCTGTGGAAAATATTGTTTCTGACATAAGTACCAGAATTTAATTTATGTCCAAAGAGAGCTCATAAGAACAAATTTATCAAATTTTTTATTTTATATTTAAGTTTAAAAGTATACATTTCAAATTTCAAAATGATTGAATGTCACTTAATTACATTTTTATATAAAATCAAACAACAGTGTTGTTTGAAAAATGTTAGGCAATAATTTTATCTGTGTATGCTCCATTAAAACAATATTTCTACACTTTTTTACAAATTTCAAATAACTAAAGTCAGTATATTATCCGTCATATTATTAGTCTTCAGTTATTATGTATAAGCAGCGTTACCATTGAGCAACTTTAGTAGTCAATTGCTTCTTTTTCAACAACTTTTGGCTCCATTTTGTAAATGGAAATAAATCTCGACTGTTTATATGCTAAATGACGAAGAAATAAGTTATTTGAAATATCTCGTCCCATTGCACAGTGGGACAAAATCGAAAATTTTTGATATTTGGTATAGGCGTAGCAGAAGAGTGTACAATATTAAGTTTGGAAGGTGGACCCAACCGACCCCTCAGGGGCGGAGCTAAGAGAGCTCTAAATAGGATACCTCGTACAAATTTTCCGTGATTTATTAGATTTAAGATGGCATAGTTTCGGTTTTATAAAAGATATTGATTTCAATCTTTTTCTATGTAACGAAGAATTATGTCAGCTAAACAATGTAATTTAGATGAAAAAAAAAAAACGAGTATATACTTTTTCTGATTTTTGAAATTAAATTAAAACTTTTATAAAAAATTGTTTTTATAAATATTTTATCTGTAATAAAATCGTTATTAGTAAAGATATCTTAACGAAATTATCGGTGGATGTAGACTTTACTGTATAAAATTAGAAAGTGAAAAAAAAACTTTAAGATTTTTGTAAAAGGAATCCCACAATTCTCAAAGAACGCCGAAAAACCCAAAAATGATATATTGATATACTGATATATATATTTCAGTGCCTACAATAATTTATAAAAATATTTGAAATCGGACGAGAAACCAAAATTTGGCAAACGATTAAAAAATTTTTATGTCAGAGGTACCCTATTTCGCCTCATAGCAGTGCCTAGGCAAAATATCTTTTTACTAAATTGTCACAACTGAAAAATATATTGTTCAACAGACTTAACCCTTTGTATTACAAACTGGTCTGACCAGACCAATTGCAGATTTAAATGTAAATTTAATATATTTATAACTAAGATATAGACTTGAAATTTCAGGTAATCTCCTACAATTTTGTTTTATAACAATATGTGAAAAAATGAAATGATAAATCTAACGCAATGATAGTTATAAGGATAAATTGGTGTACATGGTGTACATTCGTAACAAATATGGTCTGGCTGGACCAGTTATATTTTGTATCGAAAATTATGTACTTTGACAATGTTATCCGTTAATTTTATATTATTTTATTAAAACTAGAGTATTCATTTTACTCGACTTTTTTATTGTTCGAATAATCAAATAACTCGAAAACACAGTTTTTAAATTACTTGAATAATCGAGTAAATCTTTTAAGTTACTCGAGTTATTCGATTAATTTATACCTTAAAATTTTGCTCGATTTTTCAATGCTTATTAAAAAAGGATACAAAAATATAGCTTAAAATAAGAAATAGTCTTTCCAAAATAATATATAATTAAAATTTGCGTAAATATTTATGAATATTTGTCTCTTTTGCTTTGATAATGCCGTTGTTTCTCTATATTTAATATATTAATTGATAGTTTAATAAATAGGTCTAACGAATTTGGTCTATCTATTTGAACCAAATTTTAATTAAGGGTAGTCGAAGTGTGATTTTGTCTCATAACCTCACTTTGTAATTTGGACACATACTAACCTATGTACATCAGATGTTTTCAGTTATATTCAAAATGTTTGTACAATGTTTTTAAGTATCGGAGATTTACTAAACCCAGAATTATTTTTAGAATGTTTTATAATTTATCGTTCAATTATGTTCAATATAATTGGCTCTACTTTGAATTAAACCACAATTTCTACCAAAATGTAAAATATTTTATTTCTCATTTCTTCTGATTTTTGTTATAGTTTAGTGAAACCGACTCAGTATAATATTTTATACAAACATTATATGGATTTTTGTCCGTTAGACTGTGAAAGAATTGTGAAAATATATTTATTAGTTTCCGAGTTATTGCATTTTGAAAACAACAAAAAGCACTTTGGACTATCCTTTTTTTAGATAAAGTAGTTCAGCGATTCTTAACACAAAGAACATGTTTACATGCTAAACTTAATTTTAAGTCCAAATTTCTTTTATATAACAAATTTCATTCAAAGCATCATCATCATATCCTCTACACCAGACTGAGCATTTATTAGTATATAAACTATGTACCATAGACTAACTAGACGCGCTACTGACAGAGAAAAAACCTAAGTTAACTGTCATAACCTATGTATAAGAGTGTATTGGTTAATAAATTTGTAACAGTATTGGTTAAAAAAAAAACATTTCACCTTAATACTTAAAGCTAACATAGTTGTTTTAAGGGTAGTAAAAAAAAGTACATTTTTTATTTTTTAATTTACTGTTTGCTTTGTTGGGATACATAAACAGAAACGTTCAACTATTTTGGCAGATAATATTAATATAATAAATATTGGTTCTCTTTCAACATTATTATTGAGAAAAAGTTAAAAATTTTAAAAAATACTAAAAATGTTTAATACTAAAAAAGTATTGAAAAGGCTACTGTGAAAAATAACTGGTGAATATTTTTTTTAATTTAACACACCACATGACTTAATGTCACAAAAATCAAATTAGTTAAATAAATAAATAAAATTTTACATTGTTAAAATTCATTAAAAATTGTAGAATATAATTTTTTAATCGATATCATTTTTGCAGAAGTCTTCGTAATTAAGGTATGGCAAATTTGTAAAATAGATGGACTGATTTTTTTCTCATTTTTAATTGCTGCAGATTTGTCTATATATTTTCTAATAAATCGTAACTCTTTTTATCTTGATTTATGATTTCTTTACATCATTTTGCAAGAATGAAGATACCAATATTCTGCTGTAAACTGTAAAAATTGACATTTCCTGTACAAAAGCAGCCTACAAAAAATTCCCGCCATAAAAAAATCAATACGTAATACAAACGAAGTAGTGAATTCTTATTTAGCTTGTTTAAATCCAGAAAAATGTTTAGATTCTTATTTAGCTCACTAAATCTACCTTTTTTGTTTAAATAAAATTAAATATATAAATTTTTGTGCCCACCAATGCATCTTTACCTAATTGTAACTATTTTAACTTAACTGTTAATAAAATCAAGATTTGTGAATCAGTTATGACATATGTTTTATTCGTAGCATTTCCAACAAAAGCTTAAATTTGTTCCTTAAATTTCGGACGCATATTTCTAAATAAGTGGAAATATCATATCTTATTATGTTAGGTGGCACAGGTGATTTTTCCATTTTTCATTAATAATTAACTAAAAAATGGAAATCGAACATACCACCCGAATGGATTTCTGCCCACAAAAGTTAGGTCATCATTGAAAATGATGAGATTAAATTTTTCATTCAAAAAAACAAAATAATATTTTTTTATGAACAAAAAAATTTTTTTTTTAAACTTTTTCATTTTAGTTTTTAATTTTACAAAATAAATGTCAATATTGTGTGAACTCTCTCAAGTATGTTGAATTCACACAATACCCGTATATGTGATGAGAGTAATTTGGCTTACTCTCAGTAGCGCCTCTATGTACTCTATGCTATGTACTTTTATTCGTAGAACCAATAATATGTTTTTCCAAATCAAGTTTTAAATCCTTCAATTTATTTCTTATTATTTATTATAATTATATTAAAATTATTTTAATTTTACTTTATAATTTTTTAAAGTGACGTTTATATTTTTATTTAATTTTTGTAATTAAAAAACGACCTTTAACTATGTATTGTAATTTAGGCATATATACGGTTCTTTTTACTAAATACATTTTTTAAATAAAATTACAATATGTGGTACCACTATTAGATTCGAAACATTCTATACAAATTTTGAAACATTGTTTTTAAGCTAAATTTTTTAGAAAACTAAAATTAAAACATCCTAAAAACTAGTTACGAAAATGTTTATAATATTTTTTACTCGAATTATTCGATTAATCGGAATAATTTGCTTAAATAAATTGTTACTCGAAATTCTTGATTTTTTATTTAATCGAACAGTTGTTTGATTTTAATTTGTCGATTAATCGAACAAACAATATTCGAGTGAATACTCTAATTAAAACCTTTTAAACTGAGCTCTCATCGGTTAACACACATAATTTTATGATTTTCCACCTTTTCGTTCATACTTTGTCTTATGAGAGTAATACCTATAAAACCTAAAATATTTAAAGGAAATATTGTATGCGTTTTTAGACCCAAAACAGGGAGAAGAACATGAAGTGTATCGATGCGAAAAGTTTATATCTTGCAAAGTATGCGGTAGTGATGCTAGAATATAGCTATACAAATGTAATAATATAAAAAATCCCCAAAATTTCCATTGAAATATATAGAATTACAGAGCTGGTCTGGCTAGACTATATTTGTTACAAATATGACAACTGAAACATCTGTATGATGAAGAGTTAAAGTCAACACTTACGAATCCGTGTTTTCAGACCTAAATTTGTTAGACGGGTATTTGGAAAACTGAAAGACTCGTATAAAGGTACAGAAATACAATTTCTAAAAAATACTTTTTAATATTCATAATTTAAATTTTATTGAAACTTTAAAGTAAGTTTTCATTGAATTGCTTGCTGAAATCTTTTTGGAATTCTCATGGATATCTAAGATTTAAAATTTATATCCGAATACCCCATTAGCTTCATTTGAATACAAATGTCCTCCCGGAATAAAGGCTTAATGATAATAAATTTCTTAAATATAGCAATATTTCAATGAAATTATAGAAACATACATATATAAGTTTTGTATGTATTTCATGAAGATAGGTCCATAATTGATCATAGCTTCCGTACAAAGCTCTATTGAGAAAATCACTTTACCGAGCATATTAAAATCATTATATAATGCTGACGTATGTTTTATAGAAATATTATACAACTATTGGTCCACAATTGGTCACGGCCATAGAAGATCCCACCCCGAATTTTGATGCATATACACAATGGTGAAGATTAACATATGGTCGGACTTGACCTACTAAATATTTCTAACTTGTTTTTGTTTAACTTTTTTGCATACCCCAAAATGTGTGAGGGTTTTTTCTTTATTCAAATTTATATAAATCAGTGCTCGTTAAAAATTTTTGAAATTTGGGTAATAGCAAAGAATATACAACATATAGAAGGCGCATGTCAATGAAAACTGAAATATTTTTTAAAAGTATTTCATGATGCGGGAGGGAAGGCAAAAGGAAAAGAAGCTTGCGTGTTTTTTATCTCTTTTGTTATGCTCTTGAAATGAATAAAAAACACACAAGAAAGTCAGTCTCGCACGAGCATTCAAGCAAGAATGTTGTGTTATTGCTTGTTGCTTGAGATACACTCATGAAAAATATTTAATATTAAGTAGGATTAATTAATATGATTTTTTAATTATATAACTATCTTTTTTTTAATTAATAATGTACTACAATTAATTTTTTATTATAAAATACAAATCTGAAATAATCGTTCGTGCTGAATTATTCGATATTTTTTAATAAGAAATTAAAATCCTAAATTAATAATTTATCGTTATATTTTTTTTTAATCAAATAATAGAAAAAATAAACATTAAATCTTAATTTTTATGATTACTATGGTAATCGTTGCGATCCCTGGTTATTACTATTAAAATTCTAAACTAGTAACGTGTATTTCCACTTACAAGTCTTGAATTGACGAAGAAACTTTCAAAATAAAATTACTATAAAAATGATGTTATTTTTTTGGTGTATAATTTCATAATGGGAAAAACAAAACATACACAAACATAATTGTGAATGTATGAGTGTGGCGATCGCTGCCCAGCAGGCCATGTCTTGTAGAAAATATCGACGATGTCTTGATGATTTGTCACAGTCATCGATGACACATGTACGACAGCTCCGAACAAACATTGGTGACATTTTCGAACAAAGGGCACTTAAGTCATCAACGATAACCTGAGCGACAGTGTCATGTATATTTTCGTCAACCATTTTAAAAATAATAAATGAAAAAAAAGTAGGGTTCCGCCGAGATTTGAACCCAGGCCACCAATTTCTCTCTTTCTTATCGAATAGTCAAGCGCACTTACCACTTCAGCTACAACATTCTCTACTTTTTAATGGTTTTATTAATGCTTTTATTTATCTTATAGGTATACACGACATGCTACATGACAATGTCATGCAGCATGTCGTGCATTTGGTCTAATTCATGACATTCTCGCTGTACATTTTACTCATGTTGTCACCGAACTAAATATTTACGACAATTTTTTATATTTTGTTATTGAAGTCGCCGAAAATGGGGTATGATGACAATATAGGTGACTTTTAGTCAAACTTGTCTACTACATGCATTTTCTTGACGACAAATTTAGGCGACATCATCGATGAAAGTGTCGTTAATGGACATGTGGCCTGCTGGGTGGTGTAGTGCCTATAAAAAAGTAGAAACAAGGAATTGGTCGTTTATTTACTAAAGGAGATAAAATACGATCGTGTATGTTAGTGTAGGGCATAGCATATGTGTTTTGTTGTTTTAAAAATAGAAATACTTTAATCGTCACCGAACTACTTATACCTTTTTAAACGTCATATGAGCTTATGTAAATATACTTTCAGAATATCAAATTTGTATTTTAAAATTTGATTTGTGTAGTTTTGTTACTTATGTATTCAAAGTAACAGATGTTAAAGTTAAGTATATTAATTAATTAAATAAATAAAAACAAAAATATAAAATTATATCCACTTGAAAAAAATATAAAAAAATATTTTTATTTTTTTATTCATAACAAATTTTTCACCAAAAAAATTAGATTTTTCTTTAATAATTTTGTTTTATTCTGTAAAGAAGGTGGAATTATATTGAAAAAAGATCTTTTGAAAAAATATTTAATTTGTATATATACCTTCTATATAAAAAAATTATTATGACAAAAATAAATAAATGAATAAATAAAAAATAACTTATTTCCTGCCAAAAAAATAACTTATATATTAAAAAAAATCAGTATTTTTGTTTATAAAAAAATTTAGGTCTATAAATTGAATCTTTGCTGTATGAATATTTATTTCTTTTTGTATAAAAAAATAATAACTTTTTGCTTAGAAAAAGGAAATCAAAAAAACTTCTTTATTTTTCAAAATAAATGTTATTTCTGCCCAAAAATAAAAGAAATGAAATACTTTTTTTATTCAAAACTATTTTTTTACTAAATAAAATATATATTATTTAAAAATAAGTTTTAAAATTGAAAATATTAATATTATTTATTTCTAAAAAAATGTATATTTTAATAACAATTTCTTGATTCAAATAAAATACAACTCAAAAACATGGAAAAAATCACAAAATAATTTTTTTCCGAAAAAAAGGAAAAACTTTTATTTACTATTTACTTTATTTTTATTTTTCTTTCTAAAAAATCCAAAAAATGGAAAAATATATACTTTTAAAAATGAAAAAATTTAAATATTTTTTTTAAATAATAATTTCAAAAACTAAAAATTCTCTATAAAAACTTTTTTTTAATAATAATAAAAAAAACACCAAAAACAAATTATATGCACATTTTATGAAATATATAAAAATATAATATATAAAAGTAAAATATAACAATTATTAGTTTATCAAAAATATAACTATAAAATATAAATTGACAACTTCGAAATCATATAAAAATTTGTCACGTCACTAAGAAAGGTATAAGCACGTCGGTGCAGATCAAAGTATTTCTACTTGTAAAACAACAAAACATGTATGCTATGCCCTACTGTAATATTAACGTTCATATCTTTTCCATTAGTAAATAAACAACTAAAAATTCTGTTGGCACTTTTTTCAAAATACAAGAAACAAATTGTTTCTTTCAATTTGAAATAAAGATATACATGTACAATCTTATATATATGTGTGCGTGTTTTTATTTGCAATTCTTTATAAGGAATACACACATGTACAAACACATATACTTAAACTCTTTCTCTCTCTCTGTTTTGGTGGTGGATTTAGTTTTCCCTTGTTACTTATCCCCCTCATCATCGCAAAATGTTGAGAGCGAGAATTACATGAGAGCAGGTACTATGATTAGAACCCGCCATAAGAAATTTTGTTTCTACATGATGCGCATTCTATATATGAATATTCTTTGGTAATAGGTATTCGTTATTTCACAAGTTACAAAGTTATGAGTAGTAATTATTTATCCCATTACTTTTAAATATAAAACAACTTAAATACATTGTATAGATTCAGGGAAGAAACATAGTTATGGTATTATCACTACAACAATATTATATTCTCATTGTTAATTGTCATTAATTTTAATAATACTGAGTTCATGATAACAATGTTTTTTTCATTCAATAAAAATTATAACAAACTTAACTAGAAAAATTTTATGTTTTTCAATATTTTTACCAGAAACAGAATTTTATTAATACAGAAAAATATCTCTATTTCTATTTCTACAACTATTTATATTATAAATAAGTTTTCTTGTTCTTAAGCCATATTTTGTTTTTAAAACATATTAATATTATTATTCACATAACAATAAAATATTACAAATAAATATGCTTTTGATACATATGCTTGAAAAATGCTTAACTTGTTTGTTTTTGAATATATTTTCTTTTTAACATTTGTTTTCCTCTTTCATTAAAATCCTCATTTAGTTTACACATGAAACCAAGTAATATAAGATATCGATTTACTACTTTTGGAGGGCTTAATTCATAAAAAATATATCGTATTATCTTGCAAAATATATGATTAATAAAAAAATGGGATAATAATATGATGAAAAGGAATATTATTATGATAAAATTAGATAATAATAGGATAAGACGGAATTATATAATAAAATTAAATGATAATCTGATAGAAAAGGATAATACTTATAATAGTAAGATGGTATAATACCTAATACGAAAAACTCGAATCATAACATGAAAAAGCGAACCATTAAATGTGAATAAAACGAATCATATCTATTTTTAGTTGTAATCAAATAATTCAATCATAATATGTTGCTCTTCGATTATGGTCACTACAACAATATTTTTTCCCCGTGTGTAATTAGCATTATAAAAGCTAGGAACTACTTACAATTCTGGTGAAAAATTCATTATCTTTGTATGGCAATATTGAAGTATTCATGGGTTTCCATAATTAAGGTACTTACAACAGTCAAATAATAAATAAATAACAAATGCAATATTACCGGTCTCTCAGTACCAGCTGTGTACCAATTGACAAAAAGCACGCACTAAAGTTCCAGTTGAGAACCAATTGCCACTACTACGCTTAACAAGTAGGGTCAATTTCTAGCATGCAATAACAATCTGTGGCTAAGTGGTCATCTAAAACATGAAATAAATAAGAATGAGAAGAATTTATTATAAAAGTCTCCTCTGCAATTGTAAGAATTATAATACAAGCATTGCTAAAGCGCATTTATAATGTATGCTTTTTGTTCGAGATGAGCCGCAATAGAATGTGATTTTTTTATTCCTCTGGAGCACCATTGTAAGGAAGAGTGTCTTTCTTAAACAGTCAATAACATAGTCTATTGCATTTTCGGAAGCTTTTTGCAATTAAATAAGTATTACAGCCGAACACGGTTATAACGAAATATGGCTATAGCGAAAACTTTTCTTCGGTCCCATTAATTTTACCAACATTTTTCATACAAATAACTACGTTTATAGCGAACACGGTTATAGCGAACTTTTTTTTATAACGAACACAATTTTAAAACTAACAGAAATAACTTTTATTTATTTTCATTTAAGTTATTGGACAAATGGAAATAATTCTCATTAATTTTAATTTAAATTATCGGCAAATAGAGATGAATTTTACAGCTATAGTTGTTGACCTTTTTAACATAACATACATTTATCGAAAATAGCTAAAAATAAACTGAAATTATTTGAAGAAGTGAATATCACAAAACATGCCAATTTAAAAAACTCGGTAATAAAAGAAAACATTGAATCAGTATAAAAAATATAACTACTCTCAATTTGACATTTGTGAAATTAGTGATGAATGCAAAAAGTATTATTCCTGATATATTAACGAGAGAGAAACTATAGTCGGTCCAGACCAACCATATGATACCCTATACCATTGTGTATAAGCTTAAAATTAGACCTGTGGCCAATTGTAGGCCAACACTTTTACTAAATATAAAATAAATTATACAAATACAGAACAATGCATTGATACTAACATCTATATGATTTTATGCCCTTTAGGGCGATTCCCGGAAGTGGGTTTATATGGGAGCTATGGTTAATTATGGACTGATCTTGATGAAATTTGGCACAAATATTGACATTTAAAATTGCAACTTGTACTTTGTTCACAAGGTTTACATGGAAAGACAGCCAGACGGACGGACGGACATCGTTAACTCGACTCAGAAAGTGATTCTGAGTCGAACGGTAGACTTTAAGGTGGGGTCCGATAATTTTTGCTGTGCGTTACAAACATCAGCACAAACGCATAATACCCCAACCACCTATGGTAGTGTAGGGTATAACAACCACCTATGGTGTTGTAGGGTATAATCATTTATTATTAAAAAGCATAAATACCACCCATTTTTAGAGGAAAGAAATACGCTTCAATTCAAGTATTAATATTGTAATGAAAAACATGTATTTTGTTGACAAATAATTTTTCGAATACCATAATTTGAATTCAGCACCCCAAATTACATTAAAATTTGTTATCATCTGCTCAGGTTTAATAGTTCACCGGAATTTGCAAAACTGTGTAACTTCCACATAAAAAATCTAAAAACCTAAAGCCCCAAAACAATCAAATTTTTGAGGTTTTTAATTAAAGTAGAACTACTTTTTAAAAAATTATTTTTTTACGCAGTTTGTTCTAAAACCCAGTTTTTGTAGAAAAATAACACGTTATTTCATCAACGTTATTAATATACATATATTCTCACAATTATTTTAAGTACACAACTTTAAAAGTAATGGTTACAAATCTTGAAAGAAAATCTAAAAACATTTTGCGGTTTTTTTTTCAGTAATCTAAAATATGTTGAAAATTAACTATATTTTTTCGTAATTTATTTCTAGAATATCTCGTAAAGATATAGGTCAAATAAATAGATATACAGAAATATAAAAAGCATTGAGTATAATTTAATTATTATAGAAATTTTCGACTTCTTCTAAACTTTTACTAAATAATTCTATTCACTAATGCTCATTTAAAACATAAGGAAATTTTTTGGAATTTTTGTCAACACTAGAATATTTCTTTAATATCCTACCGTCACATGATTATAATATTATGAATAATGCTCAAAGCACAAAGTCAATTTCGTTTTAGTTTATTTCTTGTACGTAATAAAAATAACCCCAGAAATTGACAGGCATCCCAAGCGGCAAGTAGAAATATAAAACTGATTTTCCCTGCATTTAACTAGTCTTGCCTGGTCATACCACTGCAGAGATGTCAAATGCCAAATATGTAGTTATATGCTATGTAAAAATGTTAACATACATATTTTTAAAACAATGTCTCTTTCTTTTAGCCATAGTTAGAGTTGTATGTGTAAGTAAGTGTTTATACCTTAGTGTACTAACTTTGTTGTTAAGAGATGCTACTATTGCTGAATATGCTGCAGTACCAACTGTAGAAACGGTAGTCAAAGTAACCAATTGTTTGTAAAAGAAATAGTTAAATTCCCTACGCTTAATTTGCATGTCATGTAAGGGGCACACAAGTGCTTGCAACAAAATCATATACACAAAAAAAAAAAAAACTCAAAATATATAAAAAAGCGTCTGTTACCACTTTGACGATGTGTACGTGAGTCATTGAAGTTGAGTTGTACTTTATGATACTACTATGTACTAGTAGTAATAGTACTTGAAAATTTTAAATAACAATGTTACTTCATTTTATTATTTTTCAACAACCAAAAAAGAAACTGTAGGCTTCGGGAGTGACAAAATTGCTAAAGGGACGTAGATATTAAGAGGGATTTTTTATTTTTTAAATTATATAAATTTTTCCCGTTAGTTCTAAAAATTTAAGATTTAAATATTTCAAACAAAACTACTAACCAAATTCAGTATTTAACTTTTATTACAAGCATAATCATCAATGCACTCCAACTACTGCATTGTTTAAAGAAACTGTGCTCTTACTTATATATTTTGCTTTATTATTTACCTTTTCGTTTTTTTTTCTGCTTTAAGCTAATATTTGCCAATGGAATGTCTAGCATTATGGCTGAGACTGAAATTAAACTTTGTTTGAATTTTAAACTAAAGTTTAAGCAAAATATTCATAAAAGCTAAATTCATACTGTGTGCATACAAAGAAACTTTTTCGCTTCTTTGGTATAACTTTATGTTACAGTAGATGTATTTTTGTGTGCTTGTTTATTGGGAGGAAAGATTTTGTTTTCTCTACAACAATTCATTTTGAAGGTAAGAGTACAATCCATATATGAGAAATTTCAAAAAATTTTGAAATTCTTTGAAAACTACTTTAAGTGTCTTATATCCTAGAAATCCTAAATTTTAAATCATTCGCGTAAAATCTTACGGAAATACAGGAATTTAAAACTAAAAAAATGTAAAAAAAAGGAGTTAAAACTTTCGTGGATTTTTGGATTCATTTTAATTTTACACTGAAAATTTGGCTCTGCGAACTGTAGGCCCAGGAAATATGGCCCCAAAACACTAAACGAAAAATTACCCCAAAAATTACATGGGATACAACAACACGCAATCTTAGGGCAAAATTTCACCGAATTTGGGGCATTTTGTGATCTGATTTTTTGCACCAATTTGTAATGAAAAATTGTCCTTAAAAGATCAAATGAGAAAAAGCCCCATAAAAAAGTTTTATTTGTACTATAGGGCTATTTTTCATTCAACAATTTTTTTGAAGAAATTTCTTATTTCGAAGGATAACGACGGTCAAAGAACTTTCCGTATGCCTTGTATTAGGGAAAAAAGTTTTCTTATTGTATTTTCTGATCTTAAAAAAGATATAATTGCAGGCCTTCGGCTGGGCTTAAGGACTTTCTACTTTGGGTAACTTTTCGTTATGAAATGAAAATTTGGCCAATAATGGGGCCAAATTTTCATTTCAAGTTTGGGGTAATATTGTATTTTTGGCTGACAAATTCCGTTTCTATAGAAATTGTCCAAAATATCATGTAAACCAGATTTATTAACAAATGACACGTTCGAGTAAAAATTGCGTTAAAAAATTTTGGAGTTTTGGAATTTTCATCAATTGCAAACTTTTGTTCCGAATTATTTCAATATAAAATATGACTTTAGACCATCGTAAAATATCTGCAAAGAATCATCTTAATGGTTAAAATTGATATTATAAAAAAATTAAAGAAACGTCATTAAATCAGCTGCAGCAGCAAACACATTTCGCTTGCTGACAACTATCGCGAAATATAATTGATGTTAAATGAAAGCATTTTATTAGCTTAATACTAAAATTCAGTTGGCGTCAAAATATTTTAAATCTATAATTGTATAGACCAAAAAACATGTTCTTAACCTCAAAAATCATACCCACATATTTCGTATTATTGTTAAAATTTTGATATAATAAAATCTATTTTCTGTTTACAATGTATCATCACATAAGAAACAAATTTAAAATTTTTCTAAAATTCACTTCTAAAAAAATTATAATCGCGCTTTTTGTTAGGAATATTATCATGAGTAGTAATTAGGGATCGCAATTTACCGGACTTTTTGTTTTTCCGGGATAGTGGGAACAATTTTTAGACTTCCTGGGATTCCCGGAATCCCGGATTAAAAATTATAAGTTACACTACTCTCATTAGTTGAACTACTAAGACCCAAACGGATATGTATTTTTGCATTAGAAGATTTTTTAAATCAGAATTGTAAATGTACTCAGAAAAAGAAATTTGATCAATTGCTTAATCTACTGATTAATTAACTCGTGTGAATGCTGAAAGATCTTTGTGGATATTGACACAATATTAAGCAGACCGTCTTTTCCGAAAACCTTCGGGGTAATTCAAATGTATGTTAAAATAATATTATATTGTTTGTAGCTTCAGTGAGTGATCCAACATTATATGAAAATATCAAAAATATGTCGCAAATTTATAGTACCTTCAAAAGGTTTTGAAGATCATAAATAATATCTAGAACTAATTTCAATTTCCTACACGGTCATCATCGAAATAAAATAAAATTTTGTTACAATTTTTTTCTTTCTTTTTGGTAAAGGGTGGTCTGAAGTTGTGTAATATTATACTGGTCGGAGTCGGATGTACTATGTTATAAAAAAACGAGAGAAGAAGATATAGTCGGTCAAGCCGACTATATCCATTTCGATCCACATAATTTTGTTTTTACTATTATACAACTTACTTGTGTTAAATACACTGGTCAACAAAAAAATCCTCCCCCATAGACGAATAATTGGACTTGATGTATTTTGATGTGCTAAACACGAATCTGCTTTCAGTTTTTTTCCATCAGGTCTGGATTTTTTTATGGGCGTGTCTAATATTTCGCCCATAGTAAGGCCATTACTCTAGTATATTTCCTCATAACTCAAGAACGGTGTGTACGATTGATCAAAGTGATACACCAAAAGATGCGAACTAAAAATATTTTTAAATTCTCCAAACTTAATTTTCTTATGTGCTTAATAGTTTCGGAGTTATTTTGAAATAAGTGTCCGAAAAAAATAATTTTCATGCAAAATTTTAGATTTTTTTGATAATAAAATTTCTTTTAATAAATGAAAACATCTAAAATGTTACAGTTTGTCATTTTTATTTTAAAGCTGGTAATACTGCAAATAAAATAAGGTATGTATCTTCAAAATTGATGCATAAATGTTGATTTTATTCACATTTAAGTAAAAATACCCATGTTACCTACAATTGAGTAGAAATACAGTGGTGACCAAAAAAAAATTTTTTTTTTTTTTATTTTTTCTTGAAACAAAAATAGGTAAACTAGGTGAACTGTGACGAGTTAAACAAGAATCTGCATTCACTTTTTTATATCGGGTACTGATTTTTTTTTATGTGCTAGACTAATATCATCACCTTATTCAACGGATACACTATAAAATTCGAGAATAGTTTGCCGAACTTAGGCTATAACTCAAGAACCCTTTACACGATTTTGATAAGTGATACATCAAAAAATGCATACAAAAATTGTATTCAAGGTGTGTCAACAATATTCTTCATTTGCTCAAGAATTTCAGAGTTATGGATAAAATTTTTCACAACTTTTCAAAAAAATAAATTTTAAATTTTTTGGTACTAATTACAGAATAATTACGGAAATATTACCTAGACAAAAAGTTATATAAATTCAGCTCAAAGACAATTTAGGTCACTATATATTTAAGTTCAATTTATCTTAATTGGACAAACCGTTCTCGAGTTATACAAGTGTGACTGCCTAAAGGCGTGGTCATAGTAGTCATGCCCATAAAAAAAATCAATGCGTGATAGAAAAAAATTAAGAGCTGATACTTATTTATCACATTGAACTCCATATAATCCACCTATTTTTTTTTTTTTTGCTCACTAGTGTATTTCCACTTAGCTATAGGTATGCATGAGTATCCAAACTTAACTGTGAATCCAATCAAAATTTGTGCATCAATTTACAATATGTGGCTTTATGTACTCGCAGTTTTGCCAGCTTTGAGATAAAGGTGATAAACTTAAATATTTTTGATGCTTTCACTTTTAAAATAAAGTTTTAGTAAAAAAAGAAATCTTGAATTTAGCATGAAAATTTTCTTCCGACCCTTTTTTCGAAATATCTCCTAAATTATTGAGCGGATGATAGCAAAGCGATTTTAAGCCAATGCTATTCCACATATTTTGGTGTATTATTTATATAAATCGTGCATACCGTTCTCGAGTTATAGAGAAATATTCTCGAGTAATCGGCTTCTTTAGGGCGCAATATTAGACACGCCCATAAAAAAAATCCCGATCTGATGGTAAAAAACTTAAAGCAGATTCGAGTTTAGCATGCAGAATTCCATCCAGTCTAAATATTTATTTTTGAAGGAGCTCAAAAAAAATTTTTTTGTCGACCAGTGTTTTTAGAAGTTTTGAAATTTCCCAAACAAAAGAAAATATCTTTAGCAATAAAAAATAATTAAAAATTTAGCCAGAAAAAAATAATATTTTAAAAGAATTTTTTATTTTTTAATCACACGAAAATGGTCCTTATTTGTAAAAACAGTCACCAGGATAAAAAGGCGAAATAATTAGTTATTTAATACTATCTAAATCCAAAATCCTTTAAAAAATATGTTGACAAATCTAAAAAACATTAACACTTTTGAAAAAAATCCAAATTCGTATTGTTGTAACATTCAAAGAAACATTTTACTTATTTTATGAATATATATATTTTTTTTTTGTAAGTTTTTTTAACATGCAGCCTATTGTCTAACTTACTAGCTGTATGTACGTCTATCTGTCCATGTCGTCAGCAATGAAAAAACCATTTATCAAATTATGTTTATATATCTACACAAACAACAAAAACAAGAAGAGTAAAACATAAAAAAAGTTTATTCGAATTTGAATTTATCTGCAACATGTTGTGGCGTCTCCGGTTAATGCTGTTACCGCCATTACATATACAAAACAAATTTTAACAAAATACACACACACACTTAAAAAAAAACTTAGTTTTCTTTTTTAGTTTGTATTGCAGTTGGGCTGTCTACTCCTTCTTTTTCTTTTTTTGTCTTCATCCAATTTTTTTTTTTTTTTTTTTTTTCAAATGTTTTTCTAACTTTTGCTTTTTTTTCATCCTCGCTATTTTATTTTTTCCGGCAATTTAAATATTTGTTTGTTGTATAAATTTGTGAAAGTGTGCGTGTATTGTGTGTTGCAAGAATATATGAAAGTGTGTATGTATGTGCATAATATTGTGCACTTGAATAGTTACGCAGTTTTGTGAGAAAAAATACAAAAAAATAAATAAATTCATGGTACACACATGTACAGGATTTTCTTTCATCTGCTAGTTTTTTCGTGTGTCTGTGCCTTTTTATTATTGTTTTTTTTTTTTTTTTTTTTTTTTTTTTTTTCGAGCATGCATTTTTGTAAAAGTTTATTTTGTGTCTGTTATGACACAGACATTTTTCAGTTTTGCCGGTTTTACCTCTTTTTTTAAACCTTGCTATAGACTATGTAAAATGTTTAATGTACATTCGTAATAAAAAAAAAATATATATATTGGCAAGAATATGATAATCGGTTTTCTAAACAAGTTTTAGGCAATAAAAATTTCATTAAAAATCAAGCCACTAATGTGGCAGGATTAGTTTTAATTCTAATTCTAATCATAAATAATCTACCTTAGACGAAAGACATTTAAATGTCTAGAGAAAAAGTTTTATATTTCCCGGTAATCTTTAAAACTTTTAATTTGAAAATTTCTACATAAATAGTCACAGTGGTGTGTAATTCTTTTCTAAATAAAATTAAAGATTTTAAGGAAAATTCTTGAACTTATTCGTTTTTCAGTAACCGATTATTCTTAATAAATAAAACATTACATTTTTTTACTTTTTGATCGCAAAATAACAAAAACTTTATGTTTTCCTGATACTTTTTTTTGCTAACGATGCAGCAATTCTGCCATTTTTCTTCTACATCTTTTCCTCTAAAAAAAAAAAAAATAATACATACATACATACACTTGCAGTAAATTTAATAAAAAAAAAGAAAAATTTTTTCTTTATAGAATTTTTATTCAGAGAATGCTTCATAAAAATAAAACAATGAATTTAGACATACAAAAGCCGAAAGCATTTTATTTGTAAAATAACTAAAGACACATGCACATGTTGTTTACAAAACAGCAAGAAATTCCATATGATACTGATGAAGATGATGCAGAAAAATTTTTTGTACTCAATATTTTCGTGGCAAAATTTTTTAACACACTTGTAGTTAAATATTCAGAGTTATTTAAAAAAATATGTGTATAGAAGATACATGAAATTAAAGAATATTTTGCAATATTTGTAATAACTCAAAACTTTAATTTTTAGTAGATTTAGGGATTAAAAAATTGCGAAATAATATTGAATTCATTACCCTGCGGGAAATTTGTGGCAATTGCAGTAATGAACTGGTCCCTCAGTACCAGTTGAGTACCAATTGACACTTAACATGTCACCAAAGTTCTAATTGAGAACCAGTTGACAGAAACACACTCACTATTTAACAGTTGAGAGTCAATTTATAGCATGCTTAATAAGTGCATAATTAGCAACTCGCGCGCAATAACAATCAGTGGCTGAGTGGTTAGCGTCGAAGTCTATAAAACATAACATACGTCAGAAGAACATGGGTTCGATTCGGGGTGCCGCCATCGACATTAACGAAAAATTATAAAATAAGAATAAACATATTTTAATTAAAAATAATAAAAAAAATTTTAAAATGTAAACAATTGCCGAATTTTTATCAAATTTTTATTATATTAATCGTCATTAAACCTGTCCTTTTGGAGCAGTCCTGTGACCTGTCCCAAGAGGCTAATTAGCCACATCCAATGACAACCCCGTGTAAAAGTGACAGGTTCTTCTCATATAAAGTTCCAGAACTGGGACTGGTCACTAGCCCTGAGAATCTGTCACGTGACTAGTTTTGAACCGGTTCTCTTTACTCTAGGGTAATTACATTTTTTTCTGTGGCTCGGAATATCGCAGTCAATGAGGATACATGTTGTTATGAAGCCATAAATACCTTTTTTTAATTGTAAAATTAACAATATAGTGAATCATATCTCGAAAACTATTTGCTTGATTTAGGTTATGTTGAAAAAGGATCACACTGCTCTGTGAGTGTTCACAAGACCATTGATTCTGATCCATAGTGAATCCTCAATAAAGAAAGAAAAGAAAAATAACAAAATAATATATATATATATATATATATATATATATATATATATATATATATATACATATATATATATATATATATATATATATATATATATATATATATATATATATATATATATATATATATATATATATATATATATATATAATAAGTTCCTTTAGCTCCACAGGTGCTTCTCTTTACAGTCAATCTTTTGATGCCTTGTCAATCCATTCGGGGCCTCGATTGTCTTGTTACTGGACCTCCATTATTACTTGTTACATGTATCTTTGTTGCCTTAATAAATTTCAAGATCTTTAATGGACTTATCCCTCTTAAATCTTCCAGGTTCTGAAAAAATAGGAATCAAAACCTTTAAATCCTCGCTGCACCATCTGCAGTTGTTATTATCGCATTAAGTAATTTTTTTAAGAAAATATTTTAAGTCAATATTTTAAGTAATAATACCTACAAATATTCTCAGTTCATTATTTTCCATATCTAGAACTTCCTCAATGTTTGTTATCCCTTGGTTCCCATAACGCCTTGTTTGATTTGGTCCAATCAAAAAGTTTTAATTAAAATTCCCTTTAAGTTATACTGACATGAATTTTTAATACGCTCATCAGTTTTGGAAATATTAAGCATATTTTGTGGAAAAAAAAAAAAAATAAATAAATTTAGTACAAAACTCCATTTTTTTTTTTTTTTTTTTAAATCGCAAAAATTCTAATATGAAAAAAATATTTTTTTTTTATTTTTTGATCATAAAGACAAATTTGCTGCGAACAAGACATACTTCATTTAAATCAATGAACAAGTTTTGATTTTAATTACAAATTATTGGTGAAATTCGACTTACTTATAAAACTATTCGTACTACAAATCCTCCGGAATCGAAAACACGAAGAAAATTTTTTAGGGGAATAGGGGCTTAGCGGTCATTAATTCTTAATATATAGCAATATTTTAATGAAATTCGGTGCCAAATTTCGAGAGGATAATGAACTTCAGGGTAAGCGTCGCAAACAAAAAATAAGGAACTGTTTCTGAATATATTCGATATGTATATTATAAAACGGATACCATACAACTGTACCATATTCCAGTATTGGTCTAACCAATGACGAATATAATGTATAATGAGAATATAATGAGTTTAAAATATATCAATCTTTAATTTTAATTGGGGACATTTGCAACTTTTTTGTCCCCATACAAATCAAGGTACTTTAATGCCGCAATTGCGTTTTGCACTTGTATAAGTGTAAGAGCGTAAAAACAAGAAAAGTGAAATAGTTGTACTCTCATTTTCACTACAAGGCAGGCATGGAAAACTGAGATTTAAAAATAATCATATTCCCATAGTACATTAAACATTTTTAGTGTTCTTAAGTAACAAGCGCATATACATATAACCTCACTGAATGAAAGCTCAAACTGAGTGGTTTGTGTGTTTTTATTTATTGTTTAGTAATTTGTGTGTGTAAAAATAGTAAAAAAAAATAAAATTAATTTTGTTTAATTTTCAAATACATATAATAACCTATTAAAGCACCTAAATGCGACAAAAAAAAAACATTTAAATATTTATAATTCTAAAAATTACTTTATATGTAGTGGAGATGCTAAAAAAGGTACAACAATATTTAGAATTATCCAACTCTGTATTTACATATTTTCATGTACAAAAGCAAGAAACAAGCGACAACACAACCTTCTTTTATGACAGCTCATGAGAGACAGAATTATGTTTTCTATGCGTGTGAGTAGTCTGTGTAAATTTTGTAACGGCCAAAATACACTGTGTATAGGAGTTGCCGATCGTGGCTTTAATGATTGGTTTTAAACAATTTAATGTTCGACATTTTCAGTGTCGAAATAATTATTGGAATCTTTAAATCAGACTTGATTTATTTTTTGAAAATATGCTTTTTAGGCGCATATCTTCAAAAAATAAATACACATTAAAATTCAAAATTTTAAAAATATGCATTTATTTTTTTACTTTTTATTAAATAAAAAGGGAATACAAAATTTATTCTACACACAGAAAAATGATCGTTTAGAAATCTGTTACCATTATAAACTTTTAATAAATGAAATCGAAATAAAGTTTTTATTATTGAAATTGTATAGACTCAAACTATTTTTCATGTATAGAGAAGAAAAATCATAGTCGTAAAAAAGTAAAGGTACTTATGATTGACAATTATACAATCCAATCGATTTGGTTATATGTTTATTTTATTTTATAATTTCGGTAAAGGGAACCAAATTGTATTCAGTACAAAACATATTTTTATTCAAATTATTGGTCGCAGCAACTAATAGTTTATCACTATAAATATTTGTCCAACCAAAATTATGATTTTAGGAGCAGTAATCAATAATTAAGTCCAGAATAGAGAATAATTCGATTGTGATAAAACTTCAAATACCATATACGCTACCATTAGTAAATAAAATACTATAGATTGTTTTCTGACGTTTCTATATTATATTATGTTAAAGAATATCATGAGAGAAAATTTATAATTCATAACCAAATGCAAACAGGTATGAATATAATTCATAAATTAAGAATGTGCAATTCCTATTTCACAACTTGTTCTATTTATTTTGCAGCTGGACTTAAATAGAACATAGATTTTAGCAATTTATTGCAATACATATGGTATACTTTCACATCTATAATACAGTCTGTTTGTGCTGCAAATACTAATTATTACATCAAACATGACTGGAACTTCATTAGAAAAATTTAAGCTTACCAAAATTTAGCTGATATACAACTGCAAGGTAATTTTACATTCCATAAAGACATTGTTGTTCCTAAGAATGTTCTTGTTTTGTTTCATAATTCTTCTTATGGAAATTTTTTTCATTTATAGAAATCGAGTTTGTTATATGATGTTACCAACTAATGACGACAATAGAATAACCATGAAGTCAAGAAATTTAACTTCCTAATCGCCAAAGAATCACGAATTTACATATTTTTACACAAAAATTATTTTTTTTTTATGTTTAAATGTATTTAAAATAAAATTAATTAAAAATGTCAAATCATTTTCAATTTAATAATTCACAATAGATTAAACTCTTACAAGCGAATTTGTTTTAAATCGGTTGTACGTGTCATATAATTCGGTTATTCGAAATGAATTATGAGATAGTACTTGGAACCTCCTAAATTCGATTGGCTAAAAAATCGGTTGCCACAACAACTCTGTTTTCTCTGTGTATAAAAAACAAAAGTCAGTCCGTGGTTAGCTACACAGAGAAAACAGATTTATTATCACAACCGAATTTATTTCAATCAAATAATAATTCGATTGAAATAACCGAATGTATACGGTACGCTAAACTATTTATTATATAACTATTGTGAATTATTTTCAAAATAATTTGACATTTTTCTTTAATTATTTTTATTGGAAGAACCATAAATCAACAAACAAAAATTAAATTTAAATTAAGAAAAATCACATAAACTATAAAACATTAACGCACAACTATTCATCTGTGTTTCTGCTTCCCGCTTTCAAGGCAAATTGTATATAGCAACACCACAGAAATTCTTTTTTATGCAGGACAGGAGATTTTCCTAAAAATTTGTGTTTTGTAGCCGGCTAAAAGACAATTTAAGTCATTGCAGTTAATACCGTTAAAACGCACACTAAAGCATAAATAAATGTTAAAAATAATCTTTAATGAAATAAAAATTAGAAGTAAGATTACCTGAATGTTTTTGCTATTGGCCCATTATTGGTTATGGAACTAAAAACATTTCTGTCTATAAAAAGGAAACTTTCAATTAAGAGCTGAACCTTCAGCAATTAAATATTTTACTGCATTAACATATAAGATGAGGTCATTTTGTGTTTTTATTTTTTATTGGTATTAGTATTGCAATTTGCTCAAAAATGTTATTTGAGTCATGTATTTTAATCTTTTTGCAATATTTTTTAAGAAAATTTCGACACAATTGGAAAACGTCATACAAACTTAATTAAATTTTTAGTTGTGAATGCTGAATTTTTCGTTATTCGATATTAGCTTAGTAATTTATAATGTTGCAACTAATTTAGTATTCTTAAAACTAATATTTAGTGCAGAAACTATTTATAATTATAACAAATTCGGTTGTAAGTTACAATTGTTTCAAATACATTTGAATAATTTTCAAATTGGTTTTATTGCTGGAATTTTCTTTTGTCATAATTATTATTCGTCCATAATTCTGTTTTAACATTAATAAAAATTAAAAAACCATTGGATTGTATATATTTTAAAAATAACAATTAATTTTCAATTAGTTTTATAAAATTTTATTCTTTATTACCGTTTTCCAACTAAACTTTTTTCTGTGTGTAAGTAATGTATAACATTTTGTATTTTTAAAAGTTAAAGCTACGTTTTATAAGATCAGTGCTTACTTTTTATAAGATCAGTGCTTACTTTTTATTAATTTTTTGAGCTTATATATATATAAGGACTTCCGTAGCTTCGATTTTCTCAATAGCACTATCAATTGAATCGCTAAATGAATGTTAATAATCGTTAGAACACTTATTATATGCCTTATTAAGAAAACTATGCCAAAATATGCATTTTCGAATAAATATGCAAAAAAAAAAAAAAATGCACTTACAAATCGTTGCCATTTTTTGCTAAATATTTTATTCGGATAAATCACAACATAAAGTAGTGTTTAAATGCTCCTAAAAAACATGCTTTAGTATTAAAATCCAACCCCTAGTCATAATTTAATCCCTTTAATCTAATTGCTCTTTTTTCCCCCTTTCTAATGTATTTAATACAAATCCTAATTAAGCTCTTACCCAGCAGGCCATGTCTTGTAGAAAATATCGACGATGTCTTGATGATTTGTCACAGTCATCGATGACACATGTACGACAGCTCCGAACAAACATTGGTGACATTTTCGAACAAAGGGCACTTAAGTCATCAACGATAACCTGAGCGACAGTGTCATGTATATTTTCGTCAACCATTTTAAAAAAATAAATGAAAAAAAAGTAGGGTTCCGCCGAGATTTGAACCCAGGCCACCAATATCTCTCTTCCTTATCGAATAGTCAAGCGCACTTACCACTTCAGCTACAACATTCTCTACTTTTTAATGGTTTTATTAATGCTTTTATTTAACTTATAGGTATACACGACATGCTGCATGACAATGTCATGCATCATGTCGTGTATTTGGTCTAACTCACGACATTCTCGCTGTACATTTTACTCATGTTGTCACCGAACTAAATATGTACGACAATTTTTTATATTTTGTTATTGAAGTCGCCGAAAATGGGGTATGATGACAATATAAGTGACTTTTAATCAAACTTGTCCTCTACATGCATTTTCTTGACGACAAATTTAGACGACATCATCGATGAAAGTGTCGTTAATGGACATGTGGCCTGCTGGGTATGACTGAAAGCATATACATATGTACAATACATATGTATCTATGTATATACAATATGTGATGTAAACTCATACAGATATAACAAAAACAACTAAATATGCTCTTTATAACGATTGAAAACATCCTTTAGTCTACACATTTTGTAAGTTTGAGAAAATTGTATTTGTTGTTGTATTTAGTTTATTTAAGTTCATTAAGTATTTAACTAAATACTATTTTCTATTTTTCTTTTGTTGGTGGCTTGATTTAACCAGCGATTTTTTTTGTTCTTTATTTTCTTTATATCTCTGTATATGTAATAATACAAGTTTGTATAAGTATTTATTTTTATAAATGTTTTTCTTATTTTTTCCAACTGTTCTTTTAGTTACAATTTATCATATGTATGTTTGTTTGTGAGACTTATTTGTTTAATCAGTGACTAATCAGTGCTTTTTATAAACTATTTGTTTATTAACACAGGAATAAAACTCATAGAGAGGAAAATCCCAGCAGACAGAAAGACGTATAGATGTTTAGATAAAACAAAACATAGACATTGAAATGGTGACAAATAAATCGACAGACTGATTAACAGTAAAAGATATGAAAAGGAACATCATTAAACAAATAAATAAATGTTGAAAAAAATCCAGTAAAGACATCAAATAGATTATGAGAAATTAATTGTTTTAATCTATTATAATCGCTTTTGATTGCATTTATTTACACAAATACAATGAAGTCCCAAATACACAAGTATGTATATACGTTTGTAGAAGGGAAAAAGTGGTTAGTTGTTTAATAAGGATTTATTGGATATGGGTGTGGGATTTCTGATAGAAAAAAAAAATAAAAATAAAAACTGAAAATTAAGGGAGTTGTCAATTGAGATATAATATTAATGATTTGGTATTCAAAGTAATAGAGTTTTTTATAATAAAGACAAAAGCAATAAAAATCATTAATTATTTATATTATTTGTTACCTTATATCTTTATGCAAAAACATGATTTTTCACTGGGTATTAAATTAAATATTAAAGCTTTCCACATTTGAGAAAACATAGTCATTAATTATTGTTCCTTATAATTATATAAATTACGAGCAGTACACCTGGAACTGCGTTAGAATAGATTTTTTGAACAAAAACCATACTATAATATAAATTCAAATTGTGTTTTATTAAGTTATAATTTTATAACTAAAAAATTTTAATATTATTTGATTTTTTTTTTTTTTTAATAATAATAGCTTAAACACAGTGCGCTTCGCTAACCCATTATAGTGAAATAAAATAAAAAAAATGAAATAAAATTCAAAAACAGACAAACTAACAAACACAGATTCACTTTTATATAGATAGCATTTAGCCCGATCATGTAGTTGATCAAAGTGGTAGCCCGTAAACTTACGGGCAATCAATTAGATTCGTTAGATTCCGTTTTGATGAGACCATACTACTCGCCAGGTGAATGAGTTGGATTGAGTCTGTAATATGATAGAAGTGTAGGGAAGAGAAATGAGAACATAAATTAATTAGATCCAGCCAGTAGAATTGAGATATTTAATAATGTCACTGAGTCTAGTGTCAGATATCTCACAGATGTTGTCTAATTGGTATATTCCCAGAAATATATGTCCGATTGCGTTCAAGGCATTCGCATAAAAGATGATATATTGTCTCCTCCTTCTCAAGATTGCCACAACTACGACAGTAAGGGAGACCAAGTCTGCTTGCATGTTTTCCGATCATCCAATGACCTGTAAATAATGCTTTTAGTCTCGAAATGTTTTTGCGTTTGTAAGCCACGTTTCCTTCGCGACACTACATTTGTCCAGATTTCGCCATCTATTTTTCGCCTTTTCGAGATAGTGTTTCTGGATTTTGCTTTTGAAAGATCCTAGCGGGATTGCGAAAAAACCGATAAGGAGGAAGAGCCTGCCCGGACTAATCTGTCTGCCTGTTCATTGCCATAGTGCGCAGGAACTCAGACTATAGTAATATCATACAGTCGACCTAGTCCTAACAGTTCCTCTTTACACTGTCTGACTGGAATAGAGATGATTTGAGCGATAGTATTGCCGCCTAGCTGTCGATGAATATACCAATATACCCCTGAATATTTCTATCGCGAATTAATTTACACGCCTCTCTGACTGCTAGTATTTCCGCTTGGAATACGCTTCCTCAATCAGGGAGTCTATATGAGTGTCTAATTCCAAGGTCATTGAAGAAGACACCAGAGTTCATCTTTGAGCCGTCAGTGTATACTTTAGTTCCATATTGTTCAAGAAGATTTCCCCTTCTCCATTCACTCCTGGTGGAGAATAAGACTTTAATGACGTTTCTGAAGTCCATCTGGGGAGTCATATAGTTGGTAGATTGTTTGAGTTGCGGGGGTATTAAACTTAATATCCTCGCGTGTCCATATGTTCTTCAACTCCAGCTCTCCATTGCAGATAATCTTATCACACAATAATGTGTAGGTCTATGGGTGTCAGGTGCAATATAGTGTTCAGAGCTTCTGAGGGACTAGTACGTAGATAGAGCAAATCTTTGTATCCTGTAAAGTTGATCCACCACGTACCTCTTACTAGTAGCGGTTTACCAAACAAGAGGTTCATATACGAGAATGGGCCGTACTATTGCCGTGTATAGCCATTTTGTCAATTTTGGATTCATGGGATTTGACACTAAACATCTTTCTACAAGAGTAGTATGCTAACGTAGCCTTACTAACCCTATGTTGAATGTTTAGCTTCCATCATAGCTCAAACAGCACCATTAGAAGAACGAAAAAGTACCACAAATTCTCTTTCCTGGATTCTCATTCATTTAGGATAATATATTTTAAATTTCATATTTGTATCGCAGGTTCAATATTATAGAAAATTAAAAAAATACCATTGGAAAAACGAAAAAGTACTGCAAAGTTCTCAATATTGAATCCTTAACCACATAGGACCTTATATCTTTAATTTCATGTTTTTTGTGTTTAATATTATAGAAACTAGTACCATTAGAAGAATGAAAAAGTACCACAAAGTCCCCTGTTATGGATTCTTTTTCAATTAGGATAATATATTTTTAATTTCATATTTGTAGGTTCAATATTATAGAAAAATCAAAAAGTGTCATCAGAAGAAGAAAAAAGTACCACAAAACACCCTCTTATAAATTCTACCTGTACATAAGTTTATGTTTCTAGGTTTAATATAATACAAAATGCTTTATTTAATTTGAATACAATATAATTTCCCGATTTTATTCCCTTTTTGGTACTTTCTATTCCCTATGTATATAACAAAGATTACATTCCAATGAATTTCTATATTGTACTGGGATCTAATTTTGAAATATTCATATGTATGTGTCAGTAAAAAGAAAAAAATATTTTGTACCAAAAACAAGTACAGTTTTTACCATTTATACGTTCGATTTTTCTTATATTCGTCAATTTTCGATAAGGTACTAATTAGATGCACATTTTATTTCTATGCTTACTGGATTAAAAGACAGATAGGGTACCAAAAAAGTACCAAAATACAGTTTTTACATTTTTTTTTTTTTTTCCTAAAATAACCGAATTTCAAAAAAGTGACAAAAACCTGTTCGATTATTTTTTAAATGAATAACGACGACTATTCTACTTTTTTGAATCTCTATTAGCTTAATAGTTATATTTTTCAGTCCCAAAAAACATACTAAAAAAGTTTCCGACTTAAGTTTTCTATGGGTACGTAGGACAAAAGCGCATAAAATTTTTCATAAAAAAAATTAATAAATTTTATCCACTTTTAATAATAATATGTCTATAAAGTTAATTTTTTATTACTTAAAACATCATAGTAAAGAAGCTCAATCTCAAATAGATATATAGCACTATAAGTACGAATTTCCATAATCTTATTTAATGCAGCCTCATTCTGCATTAAATTCTAACACTTAATAATTGTTACTAAAATATATATTTACTACTCGAAGGTCCCTTTTAAATCAATCTTCTTAAATCAATAAAATATTAACTGCCTTAAGCGGCAAATTGGTAAGATGATATATATATTGATGAACAACAACAGAAGCCAGCCAGCAATAACATAACAACAATAATCATCAAACAAGTAATCAAACAAATCGTTAGAGGATATGGAAAGCTGTAATACACACGCAAAATACAATACCAGCAACAAGAATCATCAATATTGGTGGTAATAGCGGCAAAACAACTAACAATTGACATGTTGCCTCAGTAGGTGGTAAATTTAACATGTTGGCTAAATGAATCTTCTGACATACAGACATATGTACATCAGTCATCAATATAAACATCTCCCTACTTTTTTTATTAATACAAATGTATGTATTTATCTCCTGTTATTGTAACATATTTCCGTTTCCCGAAATATAACATATGTATGTGATTATGTATATAGTCAATTCTCACATATTCTTCGTTTCAATTTTCAAACATTAAATCAATAATAAAATCATATGTATGTTATCACAAGATGGATAAGATTAATACTAAATAGATACAGAGAAGCAAATGTTGTCATAAAATACAATACATTTATACGCATTGTTGCACACATATGTAGATATACATATACAGTGTCATCACTTTTGTATCTTGTCATAATTCTGATGTTTTACTATAAATGTGTTTGTATTTTTCTTTTTTTATACATATATTGTTTTTTTCAGTCACTTTTTTTTTCGTTATAAGGTTTGTATAAGTTTTCATTTGTATCTACGTATGTATGTGTGTGTTATTTTCTTTAGAATATAATAAAACCATAATTGATGCTATCAAAATATTATTTGTGGCATAATTTATCAATAAACACCATTCAAGTGTAAATAATTTGATTATCGTTGATTTATATCAACAGTATGTACATAATATGACTACACAATCAAACATACTATGTTTAAATGTTTAAACACAAAAACCATCATTTTACATACACGTTTACGTTTATAAAGTGATGTAGATTTTTTTTATTATTTAATTTTTGTTGATGCATAGTGGGTGACAAGTTAATTAAATGTTAATAATCTTCTTAGGCTAAACTATAAAAATGTAATATTTCTATCAGTATAATCATTTTATGTTCCTTAGACTATATTAGTTAAACCTACTTTGAGCATACATATGTATATATGGTAGATGTGGACACAAAATTAAGTTACTCATGTATTTTTGACTTCAGTTTAAAAAGAAAAAATTATAAAGAAACTTATCAAAAAGTTTTTATATTTGTTTGCATTGTAATCCATTCAATTAATTTAGACAAAAATAATCTTGTAAAGAATAATTATTAATATTATAGATACTTTCAATATTTCATATTGATCTTACTTATTGAGTGGATTATTTTCAGTGAAAAATAAAAAAAGATATAAAATTTTATATTTATGTGAATGGCAAGTCAATGGCAAGAATCTTCCGGTTACATATAGACAAAGCAACGCACGTTGGGGTAAAATGTGTTAAAAGGCGCGTAATTGAATTTTAAAATTTAAAGTTTTGTAATAAAATTGGATACCGAATAAAAATAGACAAAATTATTTATCAATATCAATTAAAAAAGTTAAGTTATGCTGTTTTCTGAAAAATAGTATATATTGTCCACTTTAATATTATAAAAAAAAAATCGTGCACATATATAGCCCGATTTGAGAAAATATATATTTTTTTTTTTTTTTAAACCAGTAGATTTCGTACAAAAAACAGCTTAAGTGCAGACATTTTCTTTGCTTTATCAAGCATTAAACAGTGGGAAAAAATCGAAATAAGTCCGTAACTTCTAATCGGCTAGATGGATTTGCATGAAATTTCACATAGGCGTAACAGACAGTAGCACTTTGAATTTATAAGGAGGATCCAATATACTCATCAGAAGCGGAACTCTAGGGGTTCAAAATAGGGTACTAGTGCCATTGAAAATGTTTAACTTCTATCGAATTTTTGTTCCTTACCCGATTTCCAAGATTTTATATCACCTTAAAGTCCTTGATAAATTCTTTATAAAACATGCTTGCATATACTATATATCTTATATATTTTTCGAGTTATATGCATTTGAAATTTCAAAAATCTCAATTTCACAAGATCTTGGTTAAGATTTTTCCATATATACCCAAATATTTTCAACTGATGTTATTGTATTTTATGCGCTTGGTTAAAAAGCAAAATTATCTATCAAACAAATAAAATTTTGAGTCGTTATAATTATTGAGTCAAAAGTTCAACGATTTTGAATTGGAAAGTTTGCAAAAATTAACAAACAGACGGACAGATGGACGGACATTACAAATCTTTAAAAAAAAATCTTAAAATTCGAAAAATATTATTTTTCTACTTCCCGATTAATATGAAAACCAAATGAAGGTATTAGAATTTTGATATCACTTTTCCCTGAATTAAGTGCTACTTTCGACCCATTTAACCCTAATGTGTAGACGGACGGATATTGCCATGCTGCCAAAAAATGTTTTTTTACTAACTAATAAATAAAAAAAAAAATTGAACGTGATCATCAAAAATTGGAAACCAACTTTTCCTGAATTAAGCGTCATTTTCGTCCCATTTAACCCAAATGTATAGACGGACGGATATTACCATTCAGCCAAAAAAACATCTTATAGTTCTAAAAATACATTTTTTTTACTTACTTTTTAAAAAATTATTTAATATGTAGTAATTTTTCAAAAATAAATATTAATAAGTGGTCGGCAAAAAAATTTGTGGACCATTTTTTCAAGCTAAATTGCAAAATGTTTTTTTGTTTTTTTTTTTTTTTGAAAATGTCTACACGAGAATCTGCTTTCACTTTTTTTTGTATCACGTAATGATTTTTTTTTACGGGGGTGACTATTATTACCGTTTTTTAGTCAGTTACACTTGTATAACTCGGAAACTGTTTGTCAAAATTATCTTTAATCTTAACATAAGTTTAAATTTTTTTGTAGTTTTTCAGAAATTATTATCGAAAAAATATAAAAAAAAATTACGAAAAAAATGGAAAAAAAGTCGGAAAATATTGTGCTACTAAAAAATAATGTTGATTTGAAATGCAGACAAATTTTGTTTGCATTTTTTTGGAGAACCAATTAAGTATTGAAATCGTACAAATGACCGTTAAATAATTAGTCACTTTTTACAAGAAAAAAAAAAAAAAAATTAATTTTAACCCTAGGATAACTGGTAACGTTATGAGCGCTAAATTATTCCTTGGTCTGGCCAGACCACAGAACGGTTAAAGGTAAAATGTTGGCCCTAGGAATAATAATAATTCAAAGTAGCATTTTGGTCTCGATTTTGTAGATAGTAGTTAATATTAGTTATATATGTTAATATAAAGTGGAAATGATTCTCTAGACATATAATAACAACTATTGCTGTGAAAACAAAAATATATGAAAAATCTCATAAATTTGCACTTTTTAAAATAAGACGCAATTTTAGGTTTATTTATAAATGACTTGATGACTCGAAGTTTTTAATGAGAGTTACTCAAGGATCCTCTACGGTAGCTAATTTTCTAAATTATTGATGCTTTGGGTAAGTGTTTGAATTGTCAGATCGGAAAAAATAGCAATGTAGTGAAGCATCTTATTGTCATTTTCTTTTAAAAATGTTTATAGTACTCGGTGGAAATTGTCTGGTTGGTAACATTTTGTTATAGTAATATGAGAGTTTTAAGTGGTTCCAATTAAGAACATTTGGATATCAGATTTACTTTATTGCTGAATATCCAGTATTCCCCGAGCCTAACGTTTCGTCAACCTCATCTCCACTGTATGGAAATGACAGTTGCACATTATCTCGATTTCAAAGACTAGACATCATTCCTTCTTCATCCTCTTCCTTTTTAGTTACTATCAAGCGTTAAATTCTGGAAAGTTCATTCTATGGCATTTAATAACGTCCAAACCAAATTTTTTTTTTGCATCAAGAAGTAATTTTTTGAAGGAATTGCCAATTTTTCTGTAACTTAATTTTCGTTCATGAATGACGAACATTTACTCACAAATTTGGTTAAATTCAGTTTTTTCAGATATTTTATACTTTCATGATTGTTTTTAGAATGATTTTACGTAGATGAATAAAAAGAAACATATTTACAAAGAGAAAACACATTGTGGTCTATTCAGACCAAGAGGTCAACTTAGTGTACTTTTTCTTTAAACTCAAAATTTTCCTTGTTATCGTACTCCAATCGACTCAAAATTGATTTCATTTGATTCAGTAGATATCAGTTATAGATATCATGATCATCCTTTTTTGATTTTCTACTTAAAATAAAAGATATTGAACTCCAAGTCAAATTTGGTCTGGCCAGACCAAGATAGTAATCCTAGGGTTAAAGGAAAATTTTTTTCGAACACTAACGTCAAAATAACTTTGAAAATGTTGTGCATATAAAAAAATCATACTTGAGTAGCTAGAAGGCATTTTTAGTCCGCCTCAATTGATGTATCATTTACATCAATCGTTCTTGAGTTACGATGAAATATACTCGTTAATCCCATTTCCGACCGCTGTTGCGTTTTCGCATCAGTACCTTAAATATCGCTTAATTAATTATTTATGCAATCAGTGCTAATTTTTGCACTGTTATTATAAAATTAATATGTTATCTTAAAGATAAGAGGAAAAAATTGAATTTTTTAAACAAAGTCTGTCCAAAATTGTATGTTAAAGCCACACGGATCACTTAAAACGTTTGTGTTTGCGCAAACGCATCAATGGTCATTTCGGCGATATTTTTAAATCCGCTTTCCGAAAAAATAGTTTTATGATATGGGTGTATTCTAAAGGTTAATAGCTTCAAATTTAAGCTAAAAAAATTTTCAAAATATTGTTCAAAAAAATTTTCTGGGTCCAAAAATGGTACGATTTCTTAAATTTTCCATGCCCTGTATTTCGGAACAAAAAATGTCTAGGAGTCCAAATCTTCTTAATTTGTCATCACAATCACAAAAATAAACTGTATGCCAAATTTCGTAAAGTTGTCGCATTGGAATCGGGTAGTGGTCGGAAATGGGTTAATAGCATTATTATGGGCGAAATACTAAACAAGCACATAAAAAAATCCAGAACTGTTGGAAATAAAACTCAAATCAGAATAAATTTTTTTAAAAAACATTTGTCAGCGTTAAAACACTTTTAGTTTTTAACTTTAAGAGATCAGTATATGTAAAATGTCGTCGATAAAAGAAAAAAGAAAAAAATTGTGAAACAATTGTTTTTGCAAAATACATGAATATCCAAACTCTAGCCTCGGAATATCAATATTTCATTAAGTTCAATTATCTGGGTTACGGAAAAGGAGTTTATGTAAAATATACACAAAAACAATTTTAAGTTGATCAAAAATTATATATATATATATATATATATATATATATATATATATATATATATATATATATATATATATATATATATATATATATATATATATATATATATATATATATATATATATATATATATATATTTATTTATTTATTTATTTTATTTTTTTTTTTTTAATTTAGCTGTATATTTATTAGCAATTGTACTGGGACACAAAGAGATAGTTGTAAAATTTATATCTTTAAGTATTTAGAGTAGTCTATAAAAACTTTTGATGAACTTTGAACACAATGGTTCTATGCTATTTTAGCCAAATTTATTTCCATTCGCTATGCAAAAGACACAACTGAATTTTAAAAAGCAAATATTATAGATTATGATCTTAAAGAAATAAATCCCTCAAATTGACCGGAAATCTGCCAAACTGAGAGATATTGGACACTTAGGAAAAGGCCATTATTTGCCAAGATTTTAATATTTCAATTTAAATTTTTTGCATTTTTGTTATACATTTAATTTATTTAATGACAATTCATTATTGTTGTCAACTTTATCTTCATTTCCGTAACCCACTGTGCATTTGTCTTTTAAAATAAAGCAGCAAAAACAATTACAATATTTATCGTTAAGGATGGATGATGTTGTGGTAAATACACATGTTTGTTTTTTTACGAGATTTTGTTTACACTCAACACACTTTGAAAAACATATGTTTATGCGAATTTATAAATTTTTTAGATACCTATGACGATACTTGAATGACTAAATCGTTTATACGAGTATTAGTAAATGTCTATAAAAAAAATCTTAAATACAAACACCTGTAAAAGTAAACAAATATTTACAAATGTATATGAGCCTATATGTATTTGTATGCATACATATGTAGTTCTTTAAATTATGAAAGTTTGTGTAATTGTTAGTAATGTTTACATGTATAATAAAAAAGATATATTACATGTACTTGAATTTATGTACAGTGAAAGCTCCCATAGGCGGACAGCGAGCGTCACGTTGCTTTTGTCCGTTAACGGGAGATGTCCTTCTATGGGATATGGTACATAATTTGTTTACAAGAGGCGATTCGGTACTATATCTTTTTAATTCAACATTTATGAATGATTGTAAATAATTTACTTATAGATATAAATATTCTTATTTATACATAAATATCGTCAACTAAAATGACCGTAACTACCGTAAGACCGTAACTACTGAAAAATCAAATTTTAGTTTTATTTACGGGATTATAATGTACTGACCCAAGCTACCTCTTCATTTAAACATTATTTGAAATAAATTACGATTTTATGGAATTTATGGCTTTATTTGAAAGTTGCCTGATTACAGTTAGCATCTCTCCGCTTTCATACCATTTCCTTGAAATTACTTTCTAAATTAAGTAATTTTTCGTACGCGAAATAATCATCTCTTAACTGACATTTTTAGTAACGATTTTTCCAAAAAATTTGAAAAATAAAAAGCATTATGAGGACAAGTTTGATGACAAAGTCATCTACATATGTTAGTATGATACTCCATTTAAAAACGACAGGATTAGTTTGAGAAAATTATGTTGGTGGCCTGTCCTCGATCCTTAGCAACATCGAACTGATTTTTTTTATATGAATTTCAATTCCCTTTGTTCACAACAGTTGTCAAGATTTGTAAGAATTTATCGCCTTTGTGTTGTACGACAAATCATGGACCCATCGTCGAGTCTGTCTTCAGGATATAGACAACTGGGACAAAATCTGTTTTTAGGAATCCATTTTTCGTTCTCTCTTTTCTAGTATGAAGAATTTTTAATCAAGTGTAAAATTTTAAGTCAAATAAAAAACGAGAGAAAAAGATATAGTAGGTCAAGCCCGACCATATAATACCCCACACCATTGTGTACATTATAATTAGTTGAGGGGTCTTTTGTTAGACTTGGAGCCAAATGTGGACGGATACTCATATTAAGTGTAAAATAAAACATACGAATACATAATATTGAGTCGATGCTAAAATTTGTATGAATTTTTTCACTTTTGGGTGATTCCCGAAAGAGGGAGCTATTGTAAATTATGGACCGATCTTTGTAAAATTTTACATTATCATTTATGTTTATATAAAACATATTTTCGTCGAATATTATCTTGATACTAATATTTTAATAGGATTTATACCCGTTAAAGATATTTTCTGAAAAGTGGTTTATATGAGAGCTATGGTCAATTATGGACCGATCTTTATGAAAATCGGTACACAGATTTAAGATTATATGAATATTATATATACCAAGTTTTAAATAGTGCTTTATTTAAGGGATTTACGATCGTTAAACCCTTTCCCGGGAGGACATTTGTATGGTAGCTAGGTGAAAAAATGGACCGATCATAACCAATTTCAATTGTGCCAAATTTCATCAAGATATCTTTAAAATTGCGACCTGTACTTTATTCACAAGGTTTACATGGAAAAACAGCCAGCCGAACAGATGGACGAATGGACGGACATCGCTAAATCGATTAAGAATGAGATCCTGAGTCGATTGGTATACCTTAAAGTGGGGGTCCAAAGATTTTTTCTGTGTGTTACAAACATCAGCACAAACGCATAATACCCCAACCACCTATGGTGGTGTAGGGTATAATGAAAATAAGATGCATCTCATTACACATTATTCGGCACATTTCTTGTAGCGTTTATGATTTTTGTCCGTCTACGAGATATGTTTTCTTTAAAAACAGGTGTCCGCGTCCGCCCAAGAGAGCGCCAGCCTAGAAGAGATTTACTTATTCTAAAAATGGCATCTAAACCATGGGACCTAAAACATTGGCCGCCTACCGAAACTGTCCGTTAAGGGAGCTTTTACTGTACATACATGTATGTGTAAGTAAGTGTAATAAACAATATAAACAGTTTTGTGTTTTTTGTTTCATCTTTTTTAGTAATCAATTTACAAAGACATAAAAAAGTCTATGTACAAATTCACTATATATATGTATGTAAGTGTTTGTATAAAGATTGTATGTATTTGTATTATGCTTTAGTATTTGTCTACGTGTTTTAGTTTTTTTATAAGTTTAAATCTCATCTAGACATTTTGTTGTGTCTGCATGTATTAAATAGATGTTCAAATATCTAATGGGCTTCAATGATGAATGTCTTTTTTTGTTGCTGCTTGTGTTATTATTGTGGTTGCTTTTTATGCATAATCATCAAATAATGCTTTTAAAAATTAAATTTCTTTAACATTGACAATTTGACATTTTCATTGGTTTTTATTTAAAATGTTTTTTATTTTTTTATTTTCATCTTCAAGAACATTTGTTAATTCGATAACATTGACATACAATTAATTGATTTTCTTTTTTATTAAAAAATTAAAAGGAAAAATATGAAAATTAAGTTAAAAATAGATAAGACATTAGAGTAATTCCATATCAAAACGGACAAAAAACAGTCATTTTCGGATTTCATGTGTCAAATTTCAATGAAATTCGCCACAGTTATTACCTATTACAAGTGTTGCTCAAATTAAGACCCTTTCCGGTCCAAAAATATGACGTTTTAAAAATTGAAAAACTATCAAATTTTATCCAAAAGTGTACATATTTCATTGCTCATATCTTCTAAACTATACATTGTAAAATTCTAATTTGTATCTCATTTGATAGAAATATATATTGGCTTTAAAATTACGCATATAAAATTTATTTACTTCAAAAGTTCAAAGGTCAAAATATATAATATAATAATCAAGGCTGAATATCTCAAAAAACGGTATTTTAAAATTCTTAAAAAAAAGTATATATTGATAACTTAACTCCATTCTATACTAGAGTCAAAATTAAAGTTGGAGTCTCTTTTGGTTTAGGATTTATAAAGAAAAATATAGTAAAAAGCAATTTTTTTATATGAAAAAATTTAAAATATTTACAAGAATTAATTTAAATTATTATTATTATTTTTTTTTTTTTTTATTTAAAAAATATGAAATTTTATATACAAAATTTGACTTTGGTTTATATTTTGTTACATAACTTCTAAACTAAATGAGTGTCCAATATGAAATTTTGCACGGGTATGGGCAAGAGTTGTGTTAACATTATATAATTTTTTAAGAATTTTAAAAATATCGTTTTTGGAGATATAAAGATTTAATTTTTATAAGTTTAAATTTGACCTTTGAACTTTCAAATTAAATAAATTTACTTTACATAATTTTGAAGACAATATCTTAATCTTTAAAATGGTACTAAAATTAAAATTTTATTGTGTATAGTTTAGAAGTTATAAGTAATTAAATTTTATTTTGGTCCATAACTTCTAAAATAAATGAGACTCCAACTTGAAATTTTCCGTACGTAGGAACAAAAGTTACGTCAACATTATTTTTTTCAGAATTTTAAAAATACCGTTTTTTGAAATATAATGATTTGATTATTATAAGTCCAACTTTGACATTTGGAGTTTTGATTTCAAAAAAAAAATATACAAATATCTTTATAAAGGCAATATCTTTGTCTTTATTATGAAACTAAAACTAGATAACTATCGTTTATAGTTTAGAAGTTATTAGCAATTAAATAAATGCACTTTTGTAAATTTTTTAGGTTTTTTTTCGTTTTTCAAACCGTCATATTTTTGGACCGGAAAGGGGCATGGGTCTAAAATTTGATGATTTGGGAAACACTTCCAATTGCCAATATCTGTAGTGAATTTCATTGACATCGGAGATGTCAAGTCCGATTGCTGTCTGTTTTGACATGGAATCACTCATTAGGAATATGTAAGCAAAAAATGTGTTTTGTTGATGATTTTTAAAATTTTATAAATTTTTAAATCTACATTTAAAATTGTAAATACAAATAAATTGAATTGAAAATTTAAAAATTTTAAAATATTGTAATATGATGTACGTTTTAAAATAAATTTTAAAACAAAAATAGGTTGTTATACATTATTATTATACGTATGAGTAATGTTTAATTAAAAATTAATCATACATGAAAATAAACATTGAATAAAAATGATTAGGACAATAAAGTATAAATATTTTTACATTAACATTTATGTTGACAACCGCATAGCCAGGTATGGTTTTCAAATAAGCATATTCTGAGTTTTGGTTGTCATATTAACTTGAAAATTAATATACATATACAAATTTATAAGTGTTTTTGTGAAGGCACCCCTTACATTCACAGCCAGCATACCTGGGTATGTTTAGAACAATTTATGAAAATTGCGAGCAGTATACCCGCTACTTCGTTGGCGTAGATTTTTTTAATAAAAACCATACTATATTATAAATTCAAATTGTGTTAATTTATAATTTTATAACTATACATTTTGAACAATATTTCTAATGGCAAGAGCACAGTGCGCTTCGCTACCCCATCGTATTTAAATAAAATAAATAATAAAACAAAATAAAAATAAAATTAGGTCTGTCTGTTTTTTAATAAAATTCAAAAAGTACTCCTACATAGATCAGATAAAAACTTGATAGCCTTTTTATTTAGAATAAAAAAAATTAAATACTAAAAGTTAAGAAATTCGTAAAATTCAACTATGATTCCTATCTCCTGTGGAAACAGTTACAATATTGGTGTTCTCTCAGCATTACGTACAATCAACTTTTTAAATATTTTAGTTCTCGAAGGTTCAAAAACTAACAAATTATTTCTATATTATATTTTAGTAGAGAAAAATGTCAACAATAATACATCTTTAATTTTGTTTTTGAAAGTTAATTTAGAAAAACAAAAGAGTACCAAAAAGTAACCCCCCACCCCATTAAATTCTAACCCACATAGACCATATATCTTAATTTTATGCTTTTATGTTCAATATTATAGAAAATTCTAAAAGTATCATTAGAAGAACGAAAAATTACCACAAAATCCCCTCTTAGGATTTTCATTCACTTAGGACTTTATATCTTTAATTTCATGTTTCCAGGTTTAATAAATTGGAAAATTCAAAAAGCACCATTAGAAGAACGAAAAAGTATCACCAACCCCTTTTCTGGATTCTCATTTACTTAGGACCATGTATTTTTAATTTTATATTTGTAAGTTCAATATTATTGAAAATTCAAAAAATACCATTGGCAGAACGAAAAAGTACCAAAAAGTCCCTCTCTTCAATACTAACCCACATAGGACCATGTATCTTTACTTTCATGTTTCTAGGTTCAATTTTGTAGAAAATTCAAAAAGTACCATTAGAAGATCAAAATGGTACCATAAATTCCCTTCTTGTGAACTCTCACTCAGTTGGGACTGCATGTACTTAAGTTCATGTCTCTAAGTTTAATATAATAAAAAAATTCATTCTTTAATTTGATTAAAATATAATTTCCCGATTTTATCCCCTTTTTGGTACTTTTTATTCCCCCTTGAATATAACTGAGGTTGTATTCCAATGAATTTCTAAATTGTTCTGGGATCTATCGTTAAAATATTCATATGTAAGTGTCAGTAAAAAGAAAAAAATATTTTGTGTAAAAATACCAAAATGAGGTACGATTTTTACCCCTTAAACGTTTGAATTTCCAAAAAGTACCAAACTCTTATTTGCCAATTTTCGATAAGGTACTAATATGATGTACACTTTACTTCCATCCTTATTGGATTAAAAGATAGATAGGGTGCCAAAAAAGTACCAAATTACAGTTTTTATCCATTTTTTCAATAAAAGAGCCGAATTTCAAAAAAATATCAATACCTGTCCGATTATTTTTAAAATGAATAACGATAACTATTCAACTTTTCTGGTGTCTCTATTAGTTTAGGAGATATAAGGTTACCGATTTTACCCGTTTTTACCCTTTTTACCCTATTTACCCCCTAAACATTCGAATTTCCAAAAAAAAAAACACTAAGAGGTTCTACTCGGTAGGAGACCAATCTACGGTCCATATTTTATATTTCTAGCTTTAACTGATTGGGCTGTGCGATGATTTACATATGTCAGAGGTACCCTACTTTGAGCCTCCTTAGCTCCGCTCCTGAGGGGTCTGTTGGGTCCCCCTTTCAAACTTAATATTGCACACTCCTCTTTTACGTTTTTATCAAATTTCATGCAAATCCATTCAGCCGATCAGAAGTTACAAATTTATTTCCAAAAATTTTTAATTCTGCCCCACTGTGCAATCTATGATTTTTTGAAGTTTAATTTTGGGTTGATTTCCACATATGAACATATATAATTATGTAGCAAATGCATTCACATATAACATTTTGTAAAAAAACTAAAGATCATCGTTTTGTCCTACTTTTTGTGGATTATACGCCTTGACATTTGTCCATATTGTACACTTCTTTTTTGTATCTATTTCCTTTTTTGCTTTCGCTTCAACTTTATAATGTGATATAGAAATTTGAATGTCTGTATAATACTAAATTCCTGTAATTTCCTAGATGGCCCGGGAAATATTTATGAAGCTGTGATGGTTCATCTGACCAAATTGTACCATCTTTTGCAGTATATGTGCTCATTGAAGTTTCAAATGCGTCTACAAAAATTTCTTCATCAGAATCAGTGTCACATATGAGTTCATAATTTATGCTCAAGCTCCATCATCTTCATCCAATAATATATGTTTCTGTTCATCCTCACCAGTGTTTCCAGTTTAGCCTTTTTGAAGCTAAATCTAGCCATTTTATTTTACTTTTAGCCTCAAAATTTTCGTTTTAGCTTCTAGCTTTTTTTCTAGCCTTTTTTAATTCATAACATAGCTTTAAAAAGGCTAAAAAGTTACTAATTTTATATTTACAGAATCATCTATTTAAGCATTTTTGTGAAAATTTTCGCCTGCGGCGCTTCATTCTACAAGAATACTTTTATTATTTTTTAAAAAACTTTATTACTCATAGGAATTGTTTATGTTATATTTATAAATTTACTAATATATCTTTAAGAAATACTAGTTTTTAGTGAGAAGAAAAAAAAAAAAAAAAAAAAAAAATAAATGCGTTTTCAAATTAAAAAAATTATTAGCTTTTTTCTGGCTTTATTTTTTGAGGCATTTAGCCTTTTCTGACCTTTTTTAAAGCCCAATTTAACTTCTTTTTTTCTCAAGTCCTGGCAACACTGATCCTCACTATTAGTAAAATTATGTATCATTTTAAAATTTATACTTAAATTAGTGCGGAAGAAAATAGAAGCTTGTAAACATTACATCACATACATTATTTAACAAAAAATATTTGGCAGTAGGTAATGGGAAAAAACAATTCATAGCCCTTTTATATCTTTGTATTTTTTATAATTCAGTCAAAATTAGGTAGAAAAGGTTATATTATTAGGAGAAAGTCATAAAAATAAAATCTTCCTTCCAAATAAACGTTATTATCAAGTGCCACGTGTTTTTTTTTTTTTTCTATCATAAAAAACACGTGAAAATATTAGTTTAAAAACTTTAATATAGGAATAGGAATTATTTGAATGGTCAAACTTTCAGGTACTTTATAAAGGGCAATGAATGGGAAACCTAATTTATAATTTACATACCCAGCAAAAATAAATGGAAGTCATTTTTGAGGAAGAACTTCCAAAGTATTAAGTAGTGTATGTTTTCTTCTTCTTAAAAAGTTATTTAAACAGCATCCGCAGATGTTATTAAAAAGCGATTTAGATGATGTTTCAAAACATTGATGAACGGTTTCTGTTATATTTAATAATTATTAAAAAAAAAAAAATTATGTCTATTCTCAATAAAAATTACTTTAAAAACGACATTTGTATCTATTCGAAGAAATAACTCCATAGAAGCAATTTAAATTACATTCCTTGCAATGATTTAAAAAAACACCATAAAAATAAATTTTTCATGACATCGGGAACATGACTTCCTACTAAGTGAATAGGCGCCAAAAAAGAGAACATCCTCCAATGACAAGCCTATGTTAAGTTCATTGGAAATGATCCAAATTTGCATTACTTCTGGATCACAAGTTCAGGTTCTTATTGACTTCTTTGGACGTTCTTTTTTTGCTGGGTACATAACGATCAAAAGTGCTTAAGAAATCTATGAATGAAAATTCCTAACTCCTCAAAGTTAGGAAAAACCGTTATATTATTTGCAAATAATAACAAAAAATTAAAAACCTAAAATTACTTTTAAATAAACATCATTATCATATGCTACGTATATTTCTCTCTATCGTAAACATACTTAAAAACGTTGTGTCAAATATTTTATACAAAATGTGTGAAATACCCAGGTATGTTGGTTGTATAAATTTGAATAAATTTTTCGTTGTAAACATAAAAAGGTTAAAAACATATTTAATCAAATCTTTCCTGCCACTAATTTAGTTATTGTACCGAAAAATGTATTAAGTATAATTAGAAAACATAATTTTAATTAAATTTGCAAGTTTTATATTAAAAACAATATTTTAAATTCTTTCGAAAAAGAAATAAAATTCCTTTAAAAAACTTAAATAAATCCAAAAAACAAAAATGTATATTGACAAACAACAGCTTTAGGACCTGACTCATGATTTTAGTTTCTTTTTTTAATTTTATATTTTTTCTTCGTTCTAATAATCTGTTAGAATGACTACTACAGTAACGTGAGTTCAGTTTTGAACGCGATACACATCAATGCTTCAAGTCCGGAGGAATTCATTTAATTCGAACTTTGAAAAGCACTTTTCATGGCATTTTCTAAAAGAATGTTTTTTCTTAAAATTTTCTTCTATTATGAACTAAACATAGCTGAAACTCACTCACTTACTCAACATAAAAAAACAGGAAAAAGTCTCAAACTGAAAAAAAAAAAAAAAACAAGAATATTGTTAAACATGCATTGGTTGGCAGTAAGAATAAGAAAAAAATGACATGAACTAGAGACGTTTTTAGTGTTCTTGTACTTCGATTTTAGTTATGTTTTAGTAAATTTTTTTTCTCAATTTTCTTTTTTAGCATACCTAACCAAAAAAGAAAGCAACAAAAAATACTTAAAAGCATTTCCTTTTGTTATTGTTATGTTGTAAGAGGGGAGAAAAAAAGCTATAAATACGACTGGCTTTAAAAATTAAACAACAACAAAAGATTTATAAACAAAACAACAACAAAAACTGCCAAAGAAAAATTGAAAGAAATTCAGTTAAAACAGTAAAAACAAACGTGCAACATTGAACAGCTACTAAAAGATGCATACTCAACTTCATACAACGTGCTAAGTATTTGATAGTATTTGTGTGTATATGTGTTTATATGTGAGTGTGTCAGTAATTTTAGATTAGTAAAACTGCAATAGGAAATCGTAAGAAAATGTTGTTGCGAATAAAACTACTAACAAAGGCACAAACCCTATTCCTATTAGACATGATTTTGAAATAACAAAAAATATGGAAAAAATAGTAAAGGGAAATAAATATTTAAAAATAAAAACACGCAGTATAAAAATGACGTAGTTGAGAAAGGGAGAAAATATATACTGGTTAATTTATTTAAGAAATATAAAAACTTTTCCACTTAATACTATAACATGGTTACTGATATTGAAAAGGAACTAAAACTATAAAGAACTGTTTCGATTTATATATTGTCAACCCTGCCATAATCATATATAACAAATAGTCCCACTTGAATTCAATTTACCATCCTTCTGTACTAAATGAGGAATATAGTAAAAAGAGCAACAGACCAGATTTTTTCCAGAAAATATGTAGTTTCAGTTAGGTCTGGTAAATGACATTATAAATAGTTTCTTAAGTATATGTTAAAAAACAAAAATAAATAATATCTCCTTGTTAAAAAGTTACCAGATCGAAAAATGGCCATTATCGACGACATTTCATGATCTCAGATCATACTATCGCCTATATTTAATAAAGTATTTCTACCGGTTCGTTAACAAAAGATAAGATTTTACGACTATGACATCTCTATCAATTAGTTTAGAGTAGTGTTTATAAAAAACTGACTTTTCAAAAAACCGGTTTGACGGTTAACCGAAAATTGGCTAAAATTAAAAAACCGGTTTTTCGGTTAACCGTCTACTTAAAAACCGGTTAAACCGGTTAACCGACATTTTAATAATTGCTCTAATTTGAAGATAATAAAAATATTTTTGGTTAAAAAAGTGTTTTTCAACTTATTGGTTTAACAAGGCACCAAATAATAAACACTGTTCTTTATAAATAGCGACAGATTTACATCTAACGTTTATAAAACTTTTTTCAGCCTTTAGACTAGTTTGATTATAATTTATAAAAACACTAATTTTTTTTGTAAATGATGAATATTTTTCGAACTTTTTTTTTTTTATCATTTATAAAAACATTTTTTTTGGCATATTTTAGCACAGCTTTTGAAGCTTTATAACGATCTAAAATTCTTCTATAAAGTATTTTTAATATTAGCTTTTTTTCAATTTTTCTAAGTTAAGAATAAAATAAAATTATTGAAAAAAAAATTTAACAACAAAAAGAAAGCTTCAGACCTTTATATTATGATTTATATTCACCGCTTTTGATGTCTTTATCTTAAAGAAATTTTTATTTAATTTTTATAAAAAACTGTAATTAATAAAAATATCTGTATAAAATTGGAAAAATAATTAACATTTTTACTGATAAAAACGGATTTGTTTTTAATTTTTAGAAGAATTATTAATTATTCTGTACTTTTACGTTTGAAGTCTTTATTTTTTTCCTATTATCTTATATAAAATCTTATTTTTCTCTTAAGCTATACTTTAGTAGGTGTAATGTTATTTTCTTCTTTTGGAAAATTTCATTCGCATGAAATTTAAGTTTTTGTAAATAGAATGCTTAATTATCTATCTGATTTTATTATACATACAGTTTTAAAATATATTTTACTTCAAACAAGTAAATATTATCACTTGACTACTTGTTAATTCAAACAGCAAGAATTTTTAGTAGTTTGAAAATATTTTCTTAAATTTTAAATTCAGAAAAAAGTAACAAAAGGAGGAATTTTAGCGATATTTTTATGAAATTTTTAAAACCGGTTAACCGACACAAAAAAACCGGATAAACCGGTTAATCGAAATTTAAAATTTCAAATTAACCGGTTCGCAAATAACCGAAATTTGAAGAAAAAACCGGGTTTTCGGTTAACCGGTTAACCGGTTTATAAACACTAGTTTAGAGGTTCCCCACAATAATTTTCCTTATGGACTCATTCAGGAATATTGCATTTACCCGGGGATTCCAAAATATATATTAATTATTTAATAATATAAATTTGAAATAAGCCGAAAAATATTTCCAGAGTTGATAAAGAAATATATCCAAAAAGTGTTAAAAAGTGTTGGTAAATGCATTCATTACCATTATTTTTAATGAAATATTAATATTTATTAATATTTATTGCAATACAATATAAAATACAATATAATTTATTCAAATTATCCTTCATCGAAAGCTACGACTTTTATGGTAATTTATGGATTCTATACCAATTTTTGAGTGATCAAAAGTGACAACGTCTTTGCTAAATGGCAGATGGGGCAAACTTCACTTCAATTATTGGATCGAGGAATACTTATGTGATAATCATTATGAAAAATTATGGATCCAGCTTTAACGGTTTTAAAAGCTAACAACTTGGGGGTGGATTTTAATGCAAATTCATATTTCTGGTGATACTATCTTATGTTGTTTTCTACCGAATCAGATATTTTTACATGAATTTGCATATTTTATTTTTTTTAAGTTCTTTTTTTTTCTAATGGCATAACAGGTATTCTAGCGATTTCATGTAGCGGTTATTCTCAAACAGTGGCTATATATATGGTAGAATCACCAAAAGTCATTAAAACTTTTTATCACAAAATGTTGCATGTAACCTGCTTAGTAGCAAAGGAAGTGCGTAATAATTTTGATCACATTGATTCGTTGATTTCATATGGAAAACAGATATACTTATGTATTTGAAAGCCCCTGTAATCGTTGGCTATCCAACTATTAAAGAGCTATGAAAGAGCTGAAATTTAAAATAGTACAAAGAATTAGCATTGATCTTTTAAAATATAGCTAAATCATTTAAAAATAAAAAATGTGATGCATTACTTAGCTTACTATGGACTGATTTTTATTATACCCTACACCACCATAAATGGTTGGGGTATTATGCGATCTAACGATGTCCGTCCGTCTGGCTGGAAGGCTGACTGGCAGGACGGTTGGCTGGCTGGCTGTCCATGTAAAGCTTGTGCACAAAGTGCAGGTCGGAATTTTGAAGATAATTGGATGAAATTAGGTACATATGATTTTTTTTGCACAAGGACAAAGCCTTTTGAATGGTCATGATCGGCCCATTATTTCACCTGGCCCCCATATAAATGTCCCCTCGGAATAGAGTTTTAACACTCATAAATACTTTAAAAATAGGAATATTTTAATGAAATTTGGCACAAATAAGTTTTATATAAGTATAAATTCGTATGCCAATTTCATGAAAATCGGTTCATAATTGACCCTAGCTCCCATATAAGTCCCAATTTCAGGAATCATCCAAAAATGCATAAATATATGTGAATGTTAGTAACGATGTAATATTCTGTATTAGTATATTTTATTTAACACTTAATACAAGTATCGGTCCACAAATGACCCCTACCCGAATATTGGTACACATAAGCAATGGTGTAGGGTATCATATTGTCGGGCTTGACCGACTATATTTTTTTCTCTTTTTTATTATAGAATAATTTTTGTTTTCTCTTTTTATTTAATAAAATTTAACAAAATAAATGCATATTTTTTAATTTTATAGGATACCAGCTTATCCCAGTGAGCTTCGTTACCCCTTTTGATGCGATAACTTTATATGTATGAGAGCTAATACTACCATCGTCCTATTTGATATGATGATTATTAATAAAAATTTTTAATACTTTTAGAGAATCACTCTTTCAGGATAACTTTTTTTTTATTTATATCCTTCGCTTTATTTATATCCTTCCTTTTTTAATTCATCAATGCAATATGATAAAAAAAGTTGTTCCCACAAAATTTGGAAGCTATCACTATAATAGGTCTTTAGATATACCATTAAGAATAATTGCCTTGTATGTTATTCTTACAAAATTTGAAAACTTTTGCTTGAATAGTTCCTAGGCTATAAGATATTTAATATTCTCCTTGTTCCATCCAGTACCGTGAAATAACTCCCAAATGAAATAACTCCCAGCATAAAAACGCAATAACTCTCAATTTTTTCCATACAAATTGTGTTTTATTTCTTTATGGAATAACAACCATTAGGTTGTAATTTATTTTATTTTTTTCTATGGGAAGTTATTTCATAATGAAATAACTCCCAAATGAATTAAATTGTAACGAAATTTTGTTGGGAGTTATTTCATGTCCTTTTAAAATTGGGAGTAATTTCATCTCGTTTTTAATTTTTATTGAACTTTGCTAATAAAAGTACCTTCGCATAGCAGGCCTTTGGGCGGGCTCAAAGGTTTTCTTCTCTGTGGTATTTAAAAAACCGGTTTCGCTAAGTAAAGTTTCTCTGCATAGACAAACTTTACTGGGCGAAGCCAGTGTTTTAAATACCGCAGAGAAGAAAGTCCTTTGGCCCGTCCATAGGAAGGCTATGCAGAAAAGAGGATAAGGCCCTTCATCCTTTCATCTAGCCGAAGACCGGAAACAAACTTTACTTAACAAAAGGACTTTCCCTTCTCTGGCATTTAAAATACCAGCTTCGCTAAATATAGATTTTTGTAACCCCGAAACTAAAACTTGACTAATTTTTTTTATTTGATAATTTTCAATTAGAACTTATTTCACTTGAGAATTATTTCATTAAATTTGATACTTAGTTTTTTTTATGATAAGACTCCCAAATTTATTTCATTTATCCCTTTAGAAGTTATTTGATGAGAAAGATATTCTCCCCTAAAATTTTAAAACTTTTGCTGTAACAGTGTTTATATTATCCGATAATTAGTATTTTCATTATATGGGAGCTATTCCTTCCCCTAGACCAACCCGCCCCATTTTCATCTCAATTATGTATGTTGATAAAAAAAGTTATTTCCATAAATCTTAGGACATTATCTGTAATAGTTCTGGAGGCTACCGTTTCCCCTGATCTTATCGGAACATAAAGCAGATTTTTTTACTTTCGGGTATTATAAGATGATACTGTAAAAATTTCAAGAAAATCGGTTGAGCAGTTTAGCTTTCTACAAAGCCCAAACAAACAAACACAGTTTCATTTTTATACAGATATTTGAATTTTAAAGTGCATTTAGGCCCTTATTAAAAAAAAAAATTGCATAAAAATCCACCCACTACTCATAACAGATGACATTCTATTGATAGCACCTAATATGTACACATATTAGGATTTTGCTGCTTGGCCAATATTTTTTTCCGCTTTGTATTACCATAATGAACCCACTTTTCATCGCCTGTAACAAATCAATGCAGAAACTACCTAATTTTGGGGTGCTGAAACAGCACTTCATATATAAAAAATTAATTTTCGATGTCTCTTGGCTTCAGTTGTAATTTCCAGGCTTTTAAATTAATTCAAGTGCTAGAATTGTTATTTTACCTACTTCTAATGATTATGCATTGCCTGCATTTACCGATAATCGTAGCCTCCTTATTAATCATTTTCAAATTTGTTCGGCGAGTCAGGATGATTCTTTTCATGCACATCGAAGTCGCCAACTTTAAGTCATCTAAACCACTCGAAATAGTCGCCTCAGCTAAAACATAAAGCATTGGTCGGCACCATTAGCACCCAAGTGCAGAGAATATTCGCTCCTTTCACATACACAACATAAAGTCAACAAAAAACGTAAAATTTCGAAATAAATCGCACAACAAACATCGTAAGAAAATTAAAATTTTAAATTTCAGTTCTATATAGATCGACCAATGAATTTGTATATCCTCTCTTTGTGCCTATCAATGGAATAAAGCATCGCCATAAACTTCCACCAAAGTACGATGGCTACCACAGCAGATTTTTCATTATTTATACAAAACTCTCAATTTTCGAAAATGAAAAAAATGTGTTCTTTACGTTTCAACAGAATAAGAAAGCCTAAGACTGTGCTTTTATGTGACATATATAACTTCATACCTACAATTATGAATGGGCATGTCATTTAAAATAACGGCCAACTTTTTATGATGATTGGAACAGGATGCTACACGTCCATTTACGTCGATGATCCTGAACAAATTTTTAAATTTTTTCGCACCAATATTAATGATTTATACTATAATAAATGATAGCAAAAGAAAAATAAATATAACCCATTTTCTAAAATTTTTCAAAAATACCTAATAGGAAGGATAAAATCATAATTTTAATAAAAATAACTCTTATTAAAATGAGACAGAAAGATGTAGTCGATCAAAATCGACCATATACGTATATCGACTTATATTAGACCTTTGACCAATTGTGGACCAATACTTTTACTAAGTGTAAAATAAAATATACGAATACAGAATAATGCTAACATCTACATGATTTTATGCACTTGATGGCGATTCCCTGAAGTGGGTTTATATGGGAGCTATGGTAAATTATAGACCGATTCTTAAAAAATTTGACAAAGATGTTTCTACTTATATAAAACTTATTTGTGTTGAATTTTAACTTGATACTAACATTCGTATGGAATTTATGCACGGTAATGTAATTTCTTGAAGAGGGTTTTATATGGAAGATATTGTCAATTGCGGACCGATCTTCATGAAATTTGGTACAACAATTAACAATTTTATTAAAATATTGTTATATACCAGCCGACCAGACGTACGGACAGACATCACTAAATCTACTAAGAAAGTGATTCTGAGTCGAACGGTATACTTCAAAATGCCAGTCCGATGAGTTTTTCTGTACGTTACAAACATCAGCATAAACGCATAATACACCAACCACAAGTGGTGGTGTAGGGCAGGAGTTCCCACCTCTCCATGCTTCACGAACCCTTTTAGACAAAAATTTCTTCTCCGACCCCTTGGCGCATTTTGATTTTTAGTATAGTAGAAATGAAAAATATTTAAAGAAACAATCCTTATTTTTCAATGTAAAAATAAAAAGTCGTATTGAAACTCTTAAGAAGAGATTTTTTTTCTTCTTTGTAAAATAAAACTCATTTAAAGAGTTTTATTTTTTCCGTTAAAAATTAAAACTCATAGTAAATTGGCAACCAAAGCTTTCCGCTGGTCAGATCTTTTTAAGTTCTGGAAGGAAAAAATACATTATCCGTACTTATATAAATTGACAAAAACTGTAGATTGTGTTCCTGAAACCCAGGTAAGCTTGGAAAGAGCATTCTCTGCTCTTAAATTGGTATTGAGTGACCTCGTTAAATTAAACGAATAAAATACTACACTAATTATATTAGACAGAGACTGTAAAAAAACGAAATAAACATACTGAGTTTTAATTTAAACAGAAAAAAAAAATAAAACTCAAAAGAGTTTTATTTTATGACGTTAGTTTTGAGATCGTTTTTTTAAGATCACCAAAAATTCTGAAAAAGCACTGCAGTACGAATCTATTGGTATATGACAGTATAAATCTCCGTTGACTCTTACATGGAAATTTAGGATAACTGTTATTTACGGTCCTTGGTATTTATTTTAAATAAAATAGCGTTACCAAAATTACCAAAAACAAATATCTTTGTTTTTACTAACTTTTTAACATTGGCAGAATAGTAATGTCCGTCCGTGTGTCTATACATTAGAGTTAAATGCTTCGAAAATTATGCATGTGATATCAACACTTTAATGATTACGTTTAATTTTCGACAAACCACATCTTACTTTATTTACCACTTCCAAACGTGATCTAAATCTTGATTTTTTCGCATAAATATGTAGATAAAAATTGCAGCAAAAGTTTTAGAGCTTCATTCTCAAACAACGCACATTGAGGTAAAATGTGTCAAAAGTGGCGATTAATTGAATTTTGAAATTTAAATGTTTATAATAAAGTTGGGTTCCGATTAAAAATAGACAAAATTATCTATCAATATCAATTAAATTCTTTAAGCTAGGTCGTGTTTTTTTTTTTTTTTTTTTTTTTCAAAAATGTAAACTTTTTTTTTAAATTTTTGAAAAAGAGTAAAAAAATTAATTTTCATCAATTTTCAGTGTAATTTTTTTAATTAAAATATTTTTTAAAGTAAAAATTTAAAATGGAACCATCAACTTCAGGTATTTAAGTTCATTTTTCTTCAAGTATTTGCAAACTATATTTTCTCCTAATATTTTTGTTCATTGAGTCAGAAAATAAACGATTTTGAATTAGAAAGTTTGAGGAATTAATAAAGGATTTAGAATTCTTTAAAAAAGTCCTAAAATTCCAAAAATATATTATTTTTTTACTTCTTGACCAATATAAAAACTAAATCTAAATACTAAAGTATTGATATCACATCTCCCTGAATTAAGTGCCATTTTCGACCCATTTAATCCAAATGTATAGACGGGCGGACATTGCCATTCTGCCAAAAAACATTTTATAATACTAAAAATTCATTTTTTTTACTTAATAATAAATAGGAAAATTAAACGTAATCATTAAAGTGTTGATATCACATGCATAATTTTCGAAGCATTTAACTCTAATGTATAGACACACGGACGGACATTACTATTCTGCCAAAAAAAACATCTTATAATTCTAAAACTATTTTTTTTTTACCTAATAATCAATAAAAAAAATAAAACGTGATCACTAAAATATTGATATCACCTTTTCCTGAATTGATCGCCATTTTCGACCCCTTTTACCCCAATGTGTAAACTTTTGTAATATTTTAACCAAAAATATTCAACCAACATTGATTCAAAGTAAGCTTTTGCACACGAATTATTTTTTAGTTCTATTGTTTTTTCTTGAAAATGATCGGATAAGTCCTCACGAAGTAAATTGGTTTGCAATTTTGGATTTAAGCTTGGGATAATATCGGAAAAATTCATCGCTAAGCGACTCCATGTGCATTATACTTTTTACTTCTTTTTTTGAACATCAGATGAATCCATATTATCATTCAGTAGTGGAGTTGAGAAATATTTTGGTAGAGGGGATTGAAAACGACTAATTTTAAAGAACTTTTGCACATAAGTAAAAGCACTTTTTTAATTAAATTCATTTAATTTATTACTTGTCTGCCTTATAATATAATGTTTATATTATGTAACCCCTCAAACTTTTTTTACAAAGATTTACATATTTATATATAGCAATATGCCAAAAAATTTTACTTTTTCATTTTCAAGCTATGAATGCCGAACGATTTTTAATGTTTCGGGGGTGGAGTCAGCTACCTTAATATCTAATTAGGGTGTCCCTCACTTGTCCTAAAACGGAAATATAGGGTGGCCCTTAAAACTCAATTTTTTTTTTACTTTTTATGAATTTAACGCATTATTTACACACTATTTTTAATTTAAAACCCCATAAAGTATATATTTTCTGGGTCCTAGTTAGATTATGAGTCGATATAGCTATGTCCGTCTGTTGAAAGCAGGATACGGCTCGAACGGCACAACGAAGTAGGACAAAATTTGGCCCAAATATTTATCTTATATAAGTTTTGTTTGGTATTGAAAATGAGTAAAATCTGTAAATAAACAAAAAAGTTATGAGCAAAATACCAAAAAAATACAGGGTGTCCGTTGTAGCTTAATTTCATACTTTTCTTCTATATCTCTCTTAAATAAAAGCATGTACTATAACAACATTTTCATGGGTCGATATAAACTTGGAAAATAAAAAATGGGCGTGGTCCGCCCACTGTACCGCCCACCTCCCATATAAGGTGAAAGGTCAAAGAAATTTTGTACTTCATGGACAAATGTAAACAAGAAACAAAAATAGGCGTGGTTCGCCCACCTCCTATACAACATTCGCGCTTATTTACATTTGTAATGTTATTGTTTTTTGTTGTTTTTCTTTGTATCACTGTTTTTTTTTAGGACATTTTTTTACAGATTTCCGGTTATTTTTCAACCGATTTTCAAAAAAAAAGCTCTTTTTGGAAAGGTATTCAAATTACCTTTCTAATTGCTGAACATAGTTACTACAAATTATTGCCAAAGTTGCCAAACATCATTTGGTCGAATTCTGGAAATTTAAAGGTCAAAATTGTGATTTTCTTCAATAACCTAAAAATAACCATTTTCAACAATAAAAAAGTTCTTTTTCGCAAAAAGCCGTTTTTGGCATATAAATGTCGAAAATATCTTTAGTTCATAGAATCTCTTCTGCAGTTTCTTCGAAATCCAACGGACATCGGTATGAAGTAGTAATTTCTTATCTTCTGCATTTAAATCGACACCTAGAGCTTTAAGAATTATAATTCTTAAGGCTTTTTATAAAATTCAAATAAGGTTTTCAAATATTTGTAGGTGGATAACCTGATTGCGAAATATGTATATCATGAGCAATAATTTTATATACATTTTCAGTCTCTCTCGCAGATCCCCTGGACTCCTAGAAGTCCGTGGACCCCAATTTGGGAAGCCTTGGTGTAGGGTATAAAAATACGTAGAAATAAAAATGTAAACATTACTAAAAAAAAATGTTTACTACGAACCCTAGCGGTCTGCAACACTCCATTTGGAAACCATTTAACTAGTGTATGCAGAATAACCCAAATCAAGGTGTTAAATAAATTTAGCAAAATTGGACTTGAATCTATAAAATCCAGCTTGCAGAAAAAAATGTATCAGAGAAAACTCTTTCTGCCCGTTAACAGCTTCTGAAAGAAGACTCCAATTTAAAGTTGACGTTACCAAGGGACGTTGACAATCTTTATGTGGTTCAACAAGTATTTATCACCATTGAGAGCGGTAATGATAACAAATTTCCTTTGACCAATACTCCAACAATCATGAGACCATGATTATCTAACGCAAAGAAAATATTAATTAGTCTCCGAATCTGAGCAAATAAAACAAACTTAAGACATCGCCAGAAAAGTTGAGAGTTTGATTTATGCAACAACCTCAAAAATAGTGATAGGAACAAATAATGCCACTTTTATTAAATTTATTGCTTCAGATAGATTTTTTTTTTTTTTTTTTCATTTTGCTGGGAGTTGTGTCACTTTTCTTTAGTCATAAAGTCAAGCATATTGCTAGTTGACTATCAATTGATCTGGTAGTGTTAAAATTTCAAATCACTTTGAAACAATTTTTCTTTAAAGAACTGCATAAAATTCTTAAAGCAACAAAACTAAAAGGCAATTTCTTTAAAATAAAATATTTACTCTCTCCATTTCAGACATAAAGTCGATAAAAATTAAGCATTCATATACTCATAATAAACAACCACCTCCTACTGTTTTCCCTAAACATAATTCATTGAGTATTCCTAAGCGTCTTCCTTTTTTTTAATAACAAACAATTTGTATGTTAAAATTGAGGTTTTAACTAATTCCAAATTCCTGTAACTCATTAACTCTCCATAATAAAAAGAAAGGGAAATCAACAAACAAACAAATAAAAAAACATGAAAGTTACCCAAAAATAAGTACAAGACATCAACAAACAAAATTTAGATCAACAGACACCAAATCCATTAAATGAATGATTTTTTTTTTTTTTTTTTAATTTGGTATTAACTCCCCCGGAGTAAAGAAATTAGGGTGCAAATGTAAAAAACAAAACACACTAAATAAGGAAGAGTAAACATTTTCTAATCCTTGTGTTTAAAACCACGAATCTGGTTGTTAAATACACATTTAACAAACAAAACAAACAAAACTTCTATAAACAAAAATGGAAAAAAAAACTCACAAAAAAAATATTTTTTTGTCAAAAAAAAAAGGATATACATATATACACACACATATCATCATCATCATTTTTCTTGTAGTATTCTGACAGTACCACTGGGATCTATCTTTTTGTATTTAGAGAATCCATAGTTGGAAACCCATAGACACATGTAATCACGCAAATAGCACAAATTGAAGCTTAAACAAGCCTTTTGTTTCATCGTTTTCTTTGCAAAATACAAACATACACATCAACTTACTCGTATAGGAATTGGTAAGTAAAAAATGGGAAGAGGTAAACATAATAGAATATGACTAGAGAAACAGGGATGGAAAATGGGAACTCGAAAGTACACTTGTTGTAATGAAAGTAAAAAATTGTACTTTTCATCTATTTTTCTTATATTATTAAGTATTATTTTTTGTTCTGGAAATTTTAATTTAATATAGGAAGTCATAAAAACCGAGATAGAAGAATATAGTCGGTCAAGCTCGACCATATGATACCCTACACCATTTGTGGATCGATACTATAAGATAAAATATACAAATACAAAATATTACGTTAAAATGAATTTATGCGCTTTATTGTGATTCCCGAAGCGTTAAAGTGATTTTCGGAAGAGGGGTTTATATGGAAGCTATGATCAATTATAGACCGATCTTTATGAAATTTGGCACAAAGATTTATAATTATATAGAACTTCTTTGTACCGAATTTTATTAAAATTACCATTTGCACTAAATATTTGAATAATTTAAATGAAATTGGAATTACTTAAAAAAGCTTATATTCAATATTATCCAAATAGACTGATGGACATAATTTGATCATCTTATAATTTTTTACATTTAATGTTTTGTGGAAAATGGTATAGTATTTAGTATTATTTCTTCCAGCTCAGCATAAATTTTAATTTGTATATGTTAATAAAAACCTTGTGATTACATTTTAATCTTTAACCCCAATTGTACTCTATCATGGTTTAAATCAACTAAAATATTTACACTGATTCTTTAAAACCCACATTCCTCCAAATGTCATAATTTTTTAATACATTTTCACTTGTAAAAAAGTCGATATATGCATGAAACTAGATCGAACATAGTATAACTGCTCAGTACTCAGTTTTTCTGCAGGATGACAATTTTTTTTTTTTTTTTTTTTTGAAGGACTAAGTTTTGAAGGATACACATTTTTGAAAAAAATATACAGAGATAAAAATATATATCGACCATTCCAGGTAGAACGCCCGAAAATGTATATTTTTTTATTTCGATAAAAATTTGTATACATAAACTCCATTAAGCCTTTTATCAATTTCAGTTTTCAGTTTTGTGAAATTGCAAAAACTCGCGATTTAATTTCGCTTTTTAATTTTCTCAAAAACCAAACAAATTTCAAAAGTATGTAACTTTGAATAGCAATATCTATGGAAAGACTTTGTGAATTTTAATGATTTAAACGGCCTTAAAATTCCGCATACGGCGGCTTTACGATGAACATTTTAAAAATAAGAAAGTTTTTTTAAAAATGCATTTTAATGCAATTGCATTTTTCAAATGCATTTTTCTTTAAATATGCTATTCAAATTTTTTAATTTTTTAACATAAATGAAAAGTTTGAAATCTTTACATTAAGATAAAAGTGTCAAATTTTTGGGACGCGAAAATCTTATGTGCATAATCAAATTTTTATAAAAACATTTTTCATATAAAAATAAAATTTTTTCTTGTTTTTGGAATTTTCTGTAAAATTTGTATAAAAATTAACAAAATATAAAAAGTATGCAATTTTAAATATTCATATCTCTTGAAGTTATTGATGGATTTCTGTAATTTAAAAAGTATTTAAAAGGCCATTGTATATTTTTTGTGTAATTTAGTCAGAATTTCGAAAATCACCTCTTCGATCCATAATATTTTAAAAATATAAATGCAGTTTTTAGATGCATTTTTGTTAGTTGCGAATTTATTAAATTTAAATTTTTCTAAAAGTGTATTTAAAAATGCTTTGTTTATTAGTAGATGTGAGCGTCCCAAAAATTTGAGATTTTTATTTTAATGTAAAGATTCCATGCTTTCAAAATACGAAAAAAAATCAAAAAAATTTAATAGCATATTTAAAGAAAAATGCATTTAAAAAATGCAATTGCATTATAATGCATTTTTGAAAAGTATTTTTTATTTGTAAAATACTCATGTTTAAGCTAATATAATTACAATTCAAACGCCGTTTAAATAATAAATTTCCGTAAAGCGTTCCCAGAATTGTTTGTATTTAAAGTTGTACACTTTCGAGATTTTTTAGATTTTTTTGAAAGTGAAAAAGCTAAATAAAATCGCGAATTTTCTGAATTTAGCGAATCTAAAAACGGAAATATTTAAAGACACCCATAGACCTTATACGTATAAAATTTTATAAAAATCGGAGGACACTTGGTATATTTTTGGGCGTTCTTTCATGGAATGGACGATATGCATATTATAACAACCTAATGTTGGTACCAAATGAAAGATAAATGTCTCTGCAATATAATAATATTTATAATAAACGAGCGTATAAGCCTGCCTTTGCCAGGAAATATAAAATAATAGTAAAAAAAAAAAAAAAATATGCACAAACAAATCCGAAGATCTTTAAAAAATATATAAACAACATTTTGACGCTTTTACTTTTCCTAATCGAAGTTAAAGATTTGAAGCTCTTAGAATCTGATGGGATAATAGTGACTAAAGTATTAAATTAGTAATCAGTCATCAATATGATTTGGAAAGCAAAATTTCTTAAAACCAAGTAGACCACAAAAAAAGAATCGCGAATCTTCGCCCCCTGATAGAAAAATTTGGCTCCGTTAGTATTTGTAGGATGAACATATTTATAAGTAAGCCAATTTTAAGTCTTTTACCACTCTTGAGAGCTTCAGAAATCTCCGGAAGAGAAAAAATGCTTAGAAAAAAACACATAAATCCGATTATCTCTGCTCCTTGATAAAAATGTCAAAATCTGGCTCAATTAGGATTTGTAGGACAAAAAGTTTTATAAGTGAGCCAAATAATAATTGTCTACGTTGTCTGGAAGCTTCAGAAAGCTCCGAAAAGAGAAGAACTGCTTAGGAAATTATAAATATATAAACCAACGTATCTTCGCTCCCTGATAATAATTTCAAAATCTGGCTCCGTTAGGATTTGTAGGATGAAAAACTTTATAGGTAAGCTTAGAAAATGACGCTCTCTGATAGAAATTTTAAAACCTGGCTCGTAAGGATTCATAAGACCAAGAGTTACATAAATAATCCAAACTTTAATTTTCGAATGTTATATTCGTCTCGGCCGAATCTATATACCCACCATCAAGTTTTTAAAATTTTACGTTATATTAGAGGTGGGCGGTAAAGCGGGCGGACCACTCCTATTTTTGGTTTCCAAGTTTGTAGCGACCCTCGAACTATCTGTACAAAATGTCGTTATCGTACATACTTTTGCTTAAAAACTATCAGCAGAAAAGTATGAAATAAAGCTACAACTGACACCCTGTTGTTTCAATACCAAAAAAATATAAATATTTTAGTCAAATTTCGTCCCCCTACGTTGCCCCATTCGATCCCTATCCTACTCACAACAGACAGACAGACGGACGAACATAGCTAGATAGACTCAGAATCTAACCTGGATCCAGGAAATATATACTTTATGGGGTCTTAAATGATTCCTTCGACATGTTACATACGCAATGACAAAATCAATATACCCCCCATCTTTTTGAGGGTGCTTAATATAAATTTTTGTTTGTGTATAATTTTAATATTTTTTTTTTTTTTTCATTTTTTGCCTATAACTTTATTGTTTATGGTTAGTTTAAAAAATTCCAAAAAATGTTTGTAACATATTTGTTCAAAAATGAATTCCAAAGCTCATATAGAAGCCTCATAAAGTCCGAAAACGCGTTTTGGCCGATATCTCAGATTACAATGGAATGATTAAGTTTATTCCCTCAGCAAAAAGGTTCTAAAAAAAATTCGAATTTTCTGTAAAACAATTAAGTTTCTAGCTTATACAGAGGCTTCAAAAAGTTGAAAAACAAATTTGATGTAGCTTATTGTTCTAGTTTTTCATTACCCATAAATAAATGAAAAAAACATTTGCTAATAGCTCGGTTGTTTATAGATTGATTTCTTTAACTCAAAAAATCGAAATTTTATAAAAATATTTATGACCAATCTGCTACCGTAGCCCGTAGCTTATATAGGAGCTTCAAAAATATAACTATTTTTTCATTTATTCAGCAAAAAAAAAAAAAAAAAAAAAAAAAATTAAAAAAAGATTCTGAATTTTTCGTGTAAAAACGATAAACATATATATCCGATAACTGGTGCTTTCTAAAAACTGATTTCATCAGACAGACGGACATCTTTATATCTACTCCACTATCAATAAGGATCCATAATATATATAATTTTTGGGGTCTTAGATGAATACTATAGAAATTACAAATGGAATAACAAACTTATATATACCCTTTACAACTATGATGAAGGGTATACAAATTTATACATAGAATATAATCCTTCCATGTTAAGAGATATTACAGGAGCGAATTTGAGTAATTGTTGTTCAGAAGAGAGTATTCTTCTAAACACAACATCTGAACGTGGAAAATTGAGTTTGATTTTTGTAATATACTCAACTTCTTTTTTTTAAGTAACTGCTTAAAATTTTAATTTAATTTCTTGCAATAGCTTCGAAAATCTCTATAGTACTATCAATTGAACTGATTTGAATACGTAAGGATTGGATTCCACTAATTTAGTTATAGTTTCAGAAGGAAATCCAAACAAACAAATAAGAGTTTGAATTTAATATTTCTTGATGTTAATAAACTAGGGGACATTCCCCTAGTTAATAAATTGTTTGAGAAAATGTCATGAACACAATGCAATGAAAGTAAAAAAAAAAAAAAAAAAAAACATGACAGCTACTCAATTCGTGTTTTCGGCTTTATTTTATTTACTCTAATTACTTTAACTTCATATTCCTAGATTTGTGCCATTAATTTTAATTTAGTTTAGCATTACATTGAATTAATTTACTTTTCATTTATTTATTAAATAAATAAACTATTTTATTTTAAAACTAAAAACTCTACAAATATGCAAATTCATATGCATTATTAAGAAAAACATTAAAAATATAAGTAAATACGAAAAAATATGATTTAACAAATCTATAGACTTTAACAAAAAAGTAAAAAAGTAAATGCTTCAGAAAAAATTGGCTTTTTCATGAAAATCCGCCCCCTATTAACAGCATTACCGAAATAACTACAAATAGCCTTGCCGATAAAATAATGTTAACGAAATAACTGAAAATACCGTTACTACTAAAATACACCTATCGAAATAATCCAAAATACCATTACCGTTACGTTTTTAGCTTTTTTGAATCGGATGCCAAACTAAGTTATAAGATCATAAGATATTTCTATAAAATTCATTGGTAACACAAGTCTATATAAGAAATAATTGAAATATATACACCAACATTCACAGAGTTGTTCCATAAATGAAGGAGGATTTTGAAGATCATAAATTTGTTTGTCTATAAATAAACTACTTAGACCTGTTTTAGCTCTATATAGGGACTCCAAATTATTTTCTTTATCCCCTGCACCTTAAGATAATACAAGCAAATATAATATCGACTCAAAGTTAAAAACAGTTGTTTAACCCTTAAATGCCCCTGGTATCTTTAAAGATACAACCATTCAAAAAATTCCTATGGCCACAATTTTCGTTGAATTGGTTTCATGTCGTTTAAAACATAACATGTCTTTTTAAAAAGAATATTTTTTTATTTCTTAATTACTCCGTTTTGAAAATATTTCAAAATGAAGTCAAAAAATATTTTTTATTAAAATTAAATAAACGTCCTTTTTCAAAGTGTAAAATCTGAGAAGCTATGAATATTTTTAAACGAAAAAAATATTTCCATACTTGGAACTATGTTCTTTAAAGATATTGAAAAATATTATAGTGATATAGGTCGACAATTCTCTAGAAATTATAATTTTCCGGTTGTATCTTCAAAGATACACTAGGCGTTTACAGCTAAAGTTTGATTTCTGTTACACATGGTATTTGTAATTATTGTCGGTGGCATTTTCTTATATGATAATGACTTTGCTAAAGTAAGTTCACTTGTTTGGGGCTAAGTAATATAGTTTTTTAGATTTTAAATTATTTAATAACATTTTTTAATTACAAAAATTTAGTTTTTATCCACTTTTGTAAAAAATTTAGACTTTTATTTGATATGTCTGATGATGACGTATGTGAACTAATTAGTTATGCCGAAATTAGAGGTGATGATAGTATTTAGGATACCTATAATAAAAGTGGTGATCTAAATTTTACTCATAGATATAAAACGGAAGGTCAAATGCAGGTGATAATGATAAAAATATGAATCAGAGTGATATTGCCATAAACGTGACCGTTTAATATTATTTCATCTGCATATTCAATCATAATAAAAACGTGGGAAATTTAATTGATGCAGAATCTCAATATATTTAGCACAATTCGAACCAAGGTAAAAACCACATTTTTTATTTGTACAACATTTTTACATTAGTAGAATATGCTGAAATTCGAACGTGGGACCAGTTAAGAATTTATTGCGTGTATAATTGGAATAGATGGAACTTCTCAGTCTTGGAAATATAATATAGTGGTGAATTTATTGTCAACTTACATCGAGCAAAACATGTACTCCGTAGTGCTGAAATTAAGACAGAACAATCAACAACTGTGAAAACGTTTGACTTTGAGAGGATTTGAAATTAAATGGGTAACTATTATGATATATATACCGAACGCTCCTTCGAAAACTGTCACCAATCTATACCTTCGTATAGAAAGTAAGAATTCCCGAATTCAGTTCTTGGGTAGCCAATGCGAAAGCGAGACACAAAATTTTCGTAGGTCAAACAAAAAACTTCCGCCTGGCTGCACTTAAGACACAAGAGTTGCTCAACGAAAAGTTACTTAACGACTCAATAAAACCGTTAAAATTAGTCTGTGTCCTCAAATTATAAAGGACTACAATTGTCACTTGGGTGGAGTTGAATTAATTAATAGTTCAATGAGTCTTCCTAAAATTCGAATGACAAGAGGAAGTTAGACATATAAAGTATCTTTAGGATATAACAACTATTAATAACTGACAATTGTACAAGAGGATACATCAACATAAACCAGGATTTAAGCCCATGCGTCTGATTGAATTTAAGTTAGAAAATGCTTAAAAATTATTATCCTGCGATGCATAACATTCTCTCCAAAAAGAGTGTCCACATCTTGAAGCATAAATTAGAAAAAATCTTTAAAAACCGGATGTATATTTTGTACGCCCGCCTGATGCCAGATTTGACAGAATTTAATTCAAAATAAATTAATTTTTAAATTCAAAAAGCACATAGATGCTTTATAAATATCATACTTATTGAATTTTTGTTAATCATTGTATTAATTTTTGTTATTTATAAAGCTACTTCTTCTGTTTACCAATTTTTCTTAATAATTTTTGTTAGGAGTGAATGCCCAGTGTATCTTTAAAGATACAACCACTTTTTTCAATTAACTTCTTAAATTTTTTTTTTTTTTAACTAAAAACGTAGTAATTATTTTTTCGACATTTTACATATAATAATTTTTTCATCGGTGGCCTTGGGCATTTAAGGGTTAAATTCTCCTACATCCATAATTCTCAAACCGAATAATAAAATAGCCAGCGTGATGTAAATCATTATAGTACACTGATGCGTTTTAGCTCAAAATTGTACCAACAAATTATATAATGGTACCAACTTCTTCATCCCCGATCCAAAAACAAAACTCTGTGTGTGAGTAATTGTGTCTTTATGGTCGATTTTTCTCCTTTTTTTTTATTATTTGCACGCCCCTTTCTCCTTTACTCTGGAGTATTTTGGCTTTGAGTTGTATACATACAAGTAAAATGTTTATTTTCTAGTTCCCTGCAAACATTTTCTATTGCAGAAGTGGCCAAAAAGAGTCTTCCAGAAGTTGAAACTCATCGCCAAAACTATTGCCAAAGTATAATTAAAATCATCTTCCGTCGGGAAGAACTGTTCCTCGTGGAAGTGTCTTCCAGACGACTCTAAGAAGACATCACTGGAAGTATCGAAGAAGACTTTTCTGTTCGCCACCCGGAAGATTATCACAGAAGTGTCCTCTTAGTCTCTTCTAGAAGATAATTTTGCATTTTTTTATTTTTGTATTTATAATTAAAATTAAACTTTTTTTCTATATTTTATAATTATCTTTATTTCACAAATATTTATATATGACATTACAGCAAATTAATTTTAAATCTAATAATAAAATCTTCATGAGAAACTTCTGGTGAAATCCATTACCTTTAAAAAGAAAAGAATATTAATAATAATTTTTATAGTTAAATTGTATTTAAATTACCTTTTGTGCAAAGAATGCGACAAGACACTTTTACAGGCAAAGTTTTGGATTTCTTTAAATATTAAATACTTGTCTGTTTGATGGAGTTTTTAATAAAATAAATTTAAATTGTGAGTAAAATCCGGTATTACCAAATAAAAATTTATTTACCTTTTAAAAGTAGCATTTTTTAATAATTTCCAAATTATGATATTATTAACGATAAAAAACACTTATGAAATTAATAGGAATATTTTTCTTTTTATATTTAATATTGCAGCCAAACTGTACCAAAGTTAAATTACTACTGAAATGCATGACTTTAGCTGCTTCTTTATTGTGTTGTTTTCTTTTCATAAAAAACTGACGATCTTCCTAACACACGCCAAGAAGATTATTGCGCAATAGTAATGTGTTTTGTTTTTGTTAAATTCGCATTATAATCTTATTATCTTCCAGAAGTGACTTCAAAGTATACTATTAGAAGATAAAAGGACGATAGTAATGTACAGTAAAAGCTCCCTTAACGGACAGCTCCCATAGGCGGACAATTTTTTAGGTCCCATTGTTTAGGTGGCATTTTTAGAATAAATTAATCTCCGCTAGGCGGACGCTCTCTTGAGCGAACGCTGACACCTGTTTTTAAAGAAAACATCTCTCGTAGGCGGACAAAAATCATAAACGGTAAACGAAATATACTAAATATTATATAATGAAATGCTTTTAATTTTAATTTTTGTCCGTGTTTGCATTCATATTTCATCTTTATTTACATTTTTTGAAGTTAACTTTTTGCTGGTTTGAGCAAAAACTATTTTTTTAATTTAACTTTGACTTTTACACTTGATTAAAAATTCTTCATACTAGAAAAGAGAAAATGAATCTTGATCTCTAAAAACAGATGCTGTTCCAGTTATTTATGTCCTGAACACAATTTTGATGAGAACACAATGGCGACAGATTCCTACGAATCTTGACAACTTTTTTGAACAAAGGGCATAGAAATTCTGCACAACTAGCAAAGCGACATTGTCATCAGTCATATAAAAAAAAGTAATTGGGCGCAGCTTAAGATCGAGGCCAGGCTACCAACGTCATATTCCCAAGTTAATCCCGTCTTTTTAGTTACTTGCCAATGAAGACTTTGTTGTCAAACTTGTGCTCAACATGCTTTTTATTTTTAAAATTTCGTGGAAAAATTATTAGTAAAAATGCTGTTTAAAGAAGTTTGACTTTTTTCCGCGTACAAAAAATTACTAAATTTAGAAAGTAAATTTATTAAATGGAATGAAAACGGATAGAATCGAACTGTAGCCATAAATTTCATAAAATTATAATTTATTGCAAATAATGTCTAAATGAAAATGCAAAACGTCATTTGCCGCAGAAGCAATCACAATTTTTAGTTTTTTTTTTTTTTGTTTTAAATTTTGAATAAAACACATTTCAAATAAAATTTTTCTTATATTTAACAAATTTTACTACTGTTTCATTCATGAATTTAATGTAACGATTATTTGACTTTTATCAATACTAATGTAATTTTTGGAGATATGAACATGAAATTTTGGTATAAATGTAGTTTGGGTCAGTACATTACAAACCAGTAAATAAAACCAGCATTTGATGTTTAAGTAGTTACAGCATTTGCATTTTAGTTGACGATATATATGTATAAATAAGAATATGTATATTTAAAAGTTAATTCATTACAATCAATCTTAAATGTTGGAATAAAAAGATATAGTACGGAATTAACCCTTCATTGTATTTTGTTTTTGTAAATTTCGTAAACACTGACAATCATTTGGAAGTGACTAAGAAGTGGCGTCAATGTATTTTGTTTTTATATTTTTCGAACAATCTTCCGACAATCATCTAGAAGTCACTAATAAGTGGCGTCTGGAAGATTAGCAACAAATTTATCTTCCAAATGTTTAAAGGGTTTTTGTATATTTTATAGTACTACTACTACTACTACTACTACTACTACTACTCGTACTAAAATTGCTTTGTGTTTAAGCATGCATGTGCGTGCTTACTTGTTAATGCCTCATGTGGCTGATGTATGATGTTTTAATTCATTCTTTTTGCTATAGCTTGCTACTACTTTTCAGATGCTGTATGTGTTCGTTCATTTCATCTTATATTTGGTGTGTTGTACTTACGTTCTTTTGTATCGATGTTACATATTAGTTGCCCCCTTTTTCTATTCTCACCGTTCGTATATGCGTTTTTATGTTTTTGTAGCTGTATTTGATGTTTATGTTGCTGTTTTTATTGTTGTTTTTATAAAGGAAATTTTCGTTCTTAAACAAAAAATAAAAATACAACACGTTACAAAGAACAAAGACTAAACAGGAAATCAAGTATCATTAGAGGAACCAAAAAACCAATACATAATGTTTAAGTGTGAAATTGTTAAAAACAGTGGCTTAAAGTATATTTTATAATAATTCCAGTAAAGCCAAATCTAAAGTTAAAGAACTTTATTTTCAATTAAGAAGATGCAAGTGCAATTACTTTACTGCGATTTCTGAATATTAAATTACTAAATGGTAAATATATATCTGAAACATAGTAATTTATTTTATAAAAAAGTATGAGTCTTCTGAAAAACATGCCACAATTTCCATCTAATCACCCACTGTGGCCAATTTTCAATGTTCACAATATTCTTGTTCATTTGTCTGCTTTCATCCAACTCTCCATCGTCCGTCTCTAGTGTCTATAGAATTTAACACGTAGACTACCAAGAATTACAATTACATACACATAAACTTGTACTTGTTTTGTGATAATGATGACGTAGCAAAACAATCAATTAACGCATTGATAGGCTATCAACCAGGCAATTTATTTCACTTGCGAAAAATCCATAATAAATCTCATAATTGCCTGTTTAAATCATATAACAAAAATGCTAAGGAAAATCCAGCTCCACCTAAGCGGCTAAAAAGGAGCATAATCCTAATACCAGAGGAAAAAAATGTTGATAAATTTATACAGTTTCATGCTTACGTACACAATTGCACAGACATAATTTTAAAAAGACTTATTGCACTAATTAATAAATTTCGACAGAATGTAAGAAGCAATAGGGGTGGCAGTGACATGTAAATGTGTTCGAGTTACAAATTTAATAATTAAAATGGTTACTTAAAATACTAGAAATTTTTTGCGGTTTAACAAATTTTGACAAAAAGGAAAAATAAAATTAAAAAAATATATACATACATGGCTATCGAATCTAGATGTAAATATGCATTTAATTTAATACGAATTATTTACGAAATGTTATCTCTTTTTTTTTTATTTGACAAAACTTTATTGAAAATCTGTAATTTTCATAATTCAATTTTAAAATATTCATATATTACCTATTTCAGTAAGGAGTGCGATCGAACAAATCTTAACATATATAAAATTCAATAATTTGGAAACGGTTGATCTTAGAGTTTTCATTACTTTTTTATTTAATTGATATTATACTACAGGGGGTCGATTCTGGTTCTGTGAAACGGTGAAATGAAAAAAAAACTTTTCATTTTCGTTTTCATAAAAGCTTTTCATATTATCATTTCACAATTACTCAAATTGCGATTCCCGTTCTTTTAATGAAAAAATGTTTCATTCCATTGTAGCTGTGAAACTTTTGTATCTATGTTAATAAAATGTAAAAATCAAATGCAAATGTCGAAGCTTAGCAGTTTTAAACCGGCGCACTATGGTTTCACCGACCACTTTTCTTCGCCAAAACTAATTTTAGTAACATTTTCTATTTGTGTTTTAATTATTTTAGTTTTGTAGCAAACACTTCAAAGTGCCAAGAAATGAAGTCTTTTCCTACTTTAACTATTTTGTCTTCATAATACAACAGGTCAAAGTTCAGTTTCTAAAGCAAATTTAAAATATGTATAAAAGATGTGCCTTTTTTCAACGGTTTTCAATACTTTATAATTATTGAGTACAACAATTGTTTAAATAAGTATTTTATGGAAAATAGATCTTAGGATAAGTACTTTTATAATTGAATATGAAATCAGTTAAAACTTCTTGTCATCTTTGAAAAATACAGTTTGTTTTACAAAACCCAAAATGAAATTGGATTCGTAAGAAATTTTGCATTTCATTAGACCTTCAAGTTTTTGGTGAAAATTGGTAAAGAAAAACTCAACGGAAATAAATAAACATATATCTGGGTTATATTTTCCATATTGTCTCGTTTTGCGATTTTTTTGCGATTTTCGAGAAAATCCATCTTTTCCGTGTAAGTTAGCATTGGAAATTCTTATCATTTACAAGGTCTAACCAATAAATAAAAATGCCAAGATTAAAAAATAAAATAGCAGATATTATTAAAATATAGTTGTATATAATAATTAATGCCGCTAAAAAAAAGGTACGCCTTTGGGTTGAGTTATAAGTGAAATATGCTAAAATTTCCTTTGTAATGACTTTACATCTGATACATAAAAAGTATAAAAATTAATTAAATTTTTTTTAAATACAAAATAAATACATTAAATTGCTTTGATTTTCACCCAAATCATATTTCAAACAAGACAATTTGTTTTTTTCCATTTTGGTAATTTTGGCCAAGAAAAGTGGTCATTGAAACCATAGTGCGGCGCTAAGCCGCAAACGTGGTTTTTAACTGCTTAAATATACAATTCTGAACAGCTCAAATTTTCATAATTTCTTAACCACATAAAGTTTAATTAACTAGAAAAAGTTTGATGTAGAAATTTTGTGTCGCTCTCATTTGGTTTAGGAGTTATAGGCATTTAAATCCTTAAACGTAATCTTAAATATCTCCTCATACACACATCCGAGTCTTTCAAATGATATAATATATTAACCCATTGGGTAGCATCTTCGATAAATTCAAATTTTTTAACAGTTTAGTGTATTTTTCTAAAATCACGATATAATGTATTTTTTGTTTTTTTTTATTTCAATTTAAAAAATAAAATGGAAATAATTATGAAACTTCAGAACGCCTATTCCGATTTCCATGAAATTTCACTTAGTGATAGCAGAGGTGTAGATGAGTTTAAGTTTTGAACTTGGGCCATATAGACCTACAGGAGACGAGTCCACAGGGTTTCAAATTTGGACACCTCGGGTACACATTTTTTTAAAACGATACTGATTTCTTATTTCTGAACCGATTTCAAATATTTATATATAAGAGTATTCTGCTAGTCGATAAAAATATCGTTCCTCTTAATAATTTATTAAACATTCTTTTTTAGTTTTCGCTTGCGCGCTTGCCTTTTGATGCTTTCTCCATTTTTGCACCGTTAAAATTAAAGTGCAAAAATATATCATAAATGAAAACTTTTTGACACTCCTCGTATGCATGTGTTATCTCTTTTAATTTAAGAGATATTAAGCTTTAAATATTAAAATTTTTACTTTTTACTTGTCTTTCAACCGATTAATTTTATTTTTTTTTATTTCATTAACAACAAACAAAAATTGTGCAAAGAAAGAATTTTGAAAAAATATTTACGGAGTCAGAACTTACAGACATTTTTGAAAAAAGTATTATTATTATTTTTTTTTTGCTAAAAAAGTGGTCATATTCTTTCTCTGTTATATTAAAATTATCTTAAGTAACATATATAATATTTATATTTGACTGAAATATAACTAAACACAAAATATTTTAAAGGAATAAAAGGCTTTTTTTGCGAGAAACAAAGTTTCCCAAATTTTATCTATTTTTCCAACAACTTTCGAGTTTTCGCCTTAATTTCTCAAATCGCAAAGTTGAAATCAAGAATTTGTTATACTTTTTATATAGTCTAAAGTGTTTTTAATTTTTTAATAGAAATGCTTGATCCCCTGTGTCGGTTGGAAAGAAAGAGTAAAAAAAGATAAAAATTTCATTTTTGAAAATGTTCTAGGGAATTACGGGATTTTTGTAGACAAATCTAAAAAAGTTAATAGCGCTTTGAATTAAGCATCAAAACTAGCAAAATCGTCCTATGTAAAAATCTTTGAAATCGGTTCAGCATAGTTTTTAAAAAAAATATATACCCGAGGCGTCCAAATTTGAGACCCTGTGGACTCACCCCCTGCAAGTCCATATGGTCCAAATTCAAAATGTAAACTCGCATACCTCTACTATCATCATGTGAAATTTCATGGCAATTGGAATATCCGTTCCGAAGTTCCACTGTGCGATTATTGTTATTAATTTTAAAAATTATAACTTAAAAAACGATAAAAATATCGTTCCTCTTAATAATTTATTAAACATTCTTTTTAGTTTTCGCTTACGTGCTTGCCTTTTGATGCTTTCTCCATTTTTGCACCGTTAAAATTAAAGTGTAAAAATATATCATAAATAAAAACTGTTTGACACTTCTTTACACTTTTACAGAGAACAAGAATCATATTACTGTGAAATTGTGAAAACAATTTGTTTCATTTCACTTATTCTTTTCATATGAAAACATTTGAATTTATTTATCATTTTTTCACTAAACAAGAATCAAAAACTATATGAAAGTGTGAAAAAACTTTTCATTTCACAGAATCAGAATCTACCCCCAGATCACAGAAAAATATAATTTTTATAGTTCTAACCACTACTTATGAACTTGTAGACCTTTTTTGGTAACCCTTTCATTAGAGATTTGATAGTTGATTCTGTCACTTTTTTGGAACAGTCTGCCCATCTCCTTTTGAAATTTTCCATATTTTGGAACATCTTTTTTGTTCTCTTCGATACTCTTTTCACAAAAGCCCAATATCTCTTCAATGTTCTTTGCTCCGGACAATTTAAAGGATTGACCTCTTTTGGTACAAAAATTATGTTATTGTTTTGGTACCACTCCAGAGCTTTCTTACTTAGTGACATGATGCCAAATCGTTTCAAAAATATGTGGACACATTATGCTCTCTTACAAAATGAAGAAGATTTTTTTGCAAACATTCTTTGATGTATTTTTCGGTATTTATAGTGCCCACTGTAACAAATGACTTCCTTTTTTTACCGCAACTGCCTAAATCTTCCCAAACCAGGAATTCTTTAGGAAATTATTTAAGCTTTTGGGTCATAAACTTATCTTCAACATATTCTCGAGCATTTATACAATATGAGTACTTTTATATGAAATTTTATTTTAACTTCGGTGCCCTATTCTTGGCTTCTAAATTTCTTTGCAGCATTTCAGTTTGGAACTTTTTTGGATTTTATATGTTTTCAACTCCGCATTAACTTTAACTTTTCTCACCAAATAGTCTGAGCACTGAGCTAACGGGGCTGCTTTTCTACCAGATGTGTTTAAAGTTCTTTTCAACATGCTTTCAATTTTCTTAGCATTCCCAATATCATGTGGACTTTTTTTCTTCCTGAACCAGGTTTATTACAAATGATCATATTCTGCTGATACTGTTTAATAACATTTGACAGCAGACATTTAATTTTTTGGCCAATTTTTTGTAGGACAAATTAGGATTTTTTGAAATTTTTTAATAATTTGTGTGACGTACATCTTTTTTGTCACTCATTTTGATCAAACTCTCAACATATCAACATGGTTGTCATTAGAAATAATAACTGACATATTTTTCAAAGATAACTAGATAAAAAAAAAATTTAAATATTGCTTCGGAAAAAAGTTATGAAGCAAAACGTGTGTTAAGATCTTTTCAATCGCACTCCTTATTAGTTACCAACTTTCTATTAACTATGAGCTTGTGTAAATAAAGACACAAACTTAGAATAACCATTAAAATACAGACATACGTATAATATACTTATGAATATTCATTTAATAAATATAAAAATAAACTTTCTTAAAAACAACTACAATCAAACATTTATCTGGAAATAGTTTTCTTCTTACTTTCTTTTAACTTTCAATAAAATAAATATGAAAAAGCATGATATGTATGTATAAATTTTATTATGATGCTTAAATTTGCTCAGCGGAAAAAAATATGAGTCCTACATTGTGCAGGCCTTTGTAAATAACACCACTCTCCTTTGCAAAAAAAAAAAAAAAAAGGAAGTAAGAAAGATATTGTTGATCAAGACCGGCCATATGATACTCTACAACATTGTGTATGTATACCAAAATTGTGGGCCGATACTTGTATTAAGTGTAAAAGAAAACATACAAATATAGAATATTACGCTGATACTAACATTATTATAAATTTATCTACATTTTCGTGATTCCTGAAACTGGGTCTTACATTAAATTTCTTTAAATTCGGCACACAGATTTATACGTGTGCTAAATTTAAAATATTGCTATACTAGCTTCGCTACCCCTTATGAGGCGATAGCAAATATTTACTACTCTACTGGACCTATCCACCCTATTTGAAATATGGGCGTAACATCCAATCAAAAACTTACATAGCCTATAAGCACCTCTGGCACTAGTACTATCTGTGTGTCTAATTTCATGAAAATCGGTGTAGCCGTTTAAGAGTTTTAAAAAAAGTGAGCGTAAAATGTAGACGTGACATCCAACCGAGTTCTTACATAACCTACAACCACCACCGGCAGTGGTGTGTTAAAATTCGTGAAAATCGGTTTAGCCGTTTAGACATGATTGACGCACAAACAAACTTACACTTAATTTTTATTATATAGGGTAAGTGTACCAGTAGTCGGCAGTTTAACTTTTTTTTTCTTACTTTAAAGTTGTCAGCTTACAAATTCGAACGTAATTTTTGAAGGATAAATAGATATTACGCAAAAGCTGTGGAAGTTTGAATTTAAGATTTTCAAAAAATCCTAAAAATAGAGCTTTATCAAAATCAAAACAACGCGATTCTATAGAACTTCTAAAGTACTATCAGCACATGTTAACATTATTACAGAATTTTCAATATTTATCGAAATACACTGAAAAGAATATTTTTTACATAATTTAATAAATAGCCAAAAAAAAAAACAATATTGATTTAAAATTTAGAAAAATTATGAGTAACAAAAAACATATTTTGGGACCGTTTGCTTCGTTTGGAAAATATAGTCGTTTAAACATTAGCACTCATAATATTCCTTACAAAAAGTGCGATTTAAATTTTTTTTTTTTTTAAGTGAAATTTAGCAAAATTTTTAACTTGTATCTTCTTTAATAGTAAATTTTACATCAAAAGTTTAATTTATTGTTTAAAAATTTGAACTATAATGCGAATATTTTGACTCCATGTGAATTTTAGTATTAAGCAAATAAAATGCTTTTTTTTGACTTCAATATTAACATCAATTATACTTCGGCATAGTTGTCAGCAAGCGAAATAAGTTTGGAGATGAATGCCGCTGTAGCCGATATAAATAACGTTTCTTTAATTTTTTTTGTTTTTATAATATCAATTTTAATCTTAAAACAATTCTTTAGTGCAAATTTTTCGATGATCTTAAGTAATATCATACACTGAAAAAATTCAAAACAAAATTTTAAAATTTGGTTAAAATTTTCGAAATTGCGTAAAATTTTTGCATTTCAAAATTTTTTAACGCCATTTTGACTCGGACGTGTCATTTGTTAATGATTCTAGTTTACGCTATATTTGGGACAATTTCTATAAAAGCGGATTTTGTCAGTACCGAAAAAGAAAATTTTACAAATATTTACGCTAATTATATGAAAGTTTGTGAAGATGCTATCCCATGTCTGGCTTCCAGACTTCAACGAGATATACATTAAACTGTAAGTAATCACTTTATCTTTCATGTTCTGCTCCTTAAACTTAAACTCACTGAATGGAGCAAATTTACTATCAAAAAAACTGCAAAATTTAAAAAGTCGTAAATTTTTGGTTTATTTTTTTATCACCGCATAACTTTTCAACGGATTGTAAACAGAAAATTTATTATACAGAAAATAAATTTCCAAAGACTTGTCTTTTGTCTGGTCAATGGTTTAAATCAAAAAGTTGCAAATTGTCAGTGATAAACTAAAATGAATCCAAAAATCCTTGAAAGTTTCAACTCAATTTTTTACATTTTTTAGTTTTAAATGCCGTAAGATTTTACACGAATGCTTTCAATTTTAGGATTTTTTAGTTATTTTATAAGATCTATAAAGAGCCATCAAACGTTTCCTAATTTTAAAACAAACTTTGCCAATTCAAGACACATAAAATAGGTTTCAAACAATTTCAATTTTTTGATTTTCCTCTTATAAAGAGATTTGTGATCGTTAAACCCCTATTCCGTGATGACATCTGTATGGAGGCTAGTTGAAATAATGTTTTTTTTTTAACTGACTCTAGTTCTCGCGACAAATCGCGATTTATACAATTAAGAAGGTTGTACTATATATTGAAGCATATATTCAAAACTATTTATCTGATTTTATTTAGAAAGTTCTCATTAAAAAAATTCTTTCCATTTTTGTATAAAATTTAATTTTTTCTTAGAAAATAGGATTAATATCTCTACAACTGTTAGCCGTATTAAAAAGTAATGTAAGAACACGACTTGAAGACGATTTTTGTTAGAATTTTTTGATATTTTTTTTTTTAACAAAATTAGACAAGTCGTTTTCGAAATATGCTTCAATATATTGTGCAACCTCCTTAATTTTTCAAATCGCGATTTATCGCGAGAACTAGAGTCAATTCAAAAAATTGACTGAGAAACCCTGTGCCTGAGAAATTTTGTTTCATTTTGTAACTCTGTGTTAAAAATAAAGCAATTTAAAGCCTTCAATTATTCGTCTAATTGTATTAATTAATTGGCTTATAATTAAACTTACAATTTCGCTTAAATTTCAATTAAAAAAATAATTGAATATATATCATTCGAAATCGATATTGAATTGCAATAATTTGAATAATTGAATATATATATTTTTTTTTTTAATACGTTGAATTTTAATTAATAATACAATTAGAAATGTATCATTAACTTCTTGTAGATGGAAAAATGTCCAGTGCTAGCGATTAAGGAATCACTAATTCGCAAATTTTCATTTAAAATGTTCATTTTAAAACTGTTAAAAATATTTATAAATGTTTTTGTTATAAACATTTTTGGCCGAAGAAAGGATTTTTAATAGACTTTGATTAAAATTTAGTTTAATAAAATTGTTTAAATTGTTCCTGCGTTTAGCACATCCAAGGAACACTTTACTCTAGGAAATGATTTTTCTATCAAAGGTTTCTCATGTCTGGCATTATAAACAAATACTTAAATACATTTTTTGCTTTTATTTTATTTTATTTCTGTTTTTTATTTTTTTTATTTTTTTCTTATACATATAACCCTACAAACATTTGGAAGATATCTTCCTAGAAGATATTTACGCAATATCTTCTTTTTATTATTTGGAAGAAATTCATCAAAGCAATATTTTTATAATATTATATTTTTATCAGCTTAGAGAAAATTAGGAAACAAACACAAAAAATAGATAAATTTTTTATTTTTTGTCATTTAAAAAATAAAATTTATCATCAAATTATCGCCCTTTTTTCAGTAAGATGATTATCCTCTCCGCAATAAATTGATGATATTTCATTGAAATCATCTGGAAGAAATTAACGCAATACATACTTTTATTTTTCAGTCACATTTTTTCATTTGTCGAAAAATTATTTAGAAATTAAATAAATATTAGAAATTGTATGTCTCTTAGCAAAAAAATGTATATCATATGTGAGAGTGCAAATTTTACATGCTTTATAATGGACGATATTTATGCATGATGGTAAAGCATCGTTTATCATATTATTTACAGATTTCTTTAGCAATTTATTATTCATAGATATCATTTGCAATAATATTGTTATTACATCTTCCGGAAGATTATCTGGCGTTATCGTCTTTTTTTCACATAGACGATTATCTAGCAATATTGCCTAATTTTCTTCCGGGCGTATTGATTTCTTATTGCTTAGATGTATCGCCGGTGACGCACAATCTCTCCCGATGGGGGAAACTTCCGCAATACGAATATGAACATTGCGGCGATAAATTTTTTCTTCTAAGCAATACGAATTCGAATCATTTTCGTATTATTTTGCTTGTAGGGAATATTATTTCTTTCCATTTGTATATAACATAAACATACACACTTCAAATGCTTTAAAGTTTTCCTACAAGTTTTATCTTTGCTGCAAGTTTTGCCAAGTCATCATCACCGCAATCAACATCATCTTAGAGTTGAAGTTGCATGTATTTAATCATATGCATATAAGCATTATAAATGTGTTGGGATACAAAAAATACATACATAAATATGTAAAAAAGGAAAAGAAAAATAAAAGTTTAAGAAAATAATTATGTCATCATTTTTAGCATTTATTCAAATGAAAGTTTACGAACATTTGCAGTTTAATTTAATAGTTAATTAGACTTTAAATTTGAAAAAAAATATATATATAATTTAAAAATAGATGAAGCGGAAACGATCGATGTGGCGAATTTACCTCCTTATTTAAACTTGGCTTAAACAAAACGTATTTTATGAAAACTCATCAGTTGCTTTTTTAATTTTTAAAATCGCTATTTCAGTTAAATAAAAAAAAAAAAAAAAAAAGAAATTTCCACAAATATTAAATAACAAATCTAATCTCTTGTTAACTAATAAAATATTATCTTAACTTCATTAAAATAATCTCTTGTATAAAATCAAATTCTTATGCTAAAAAAAAATAAATCTAACATAAAATATAACAAATGTTTATGTCTACCAAAATAAAATCCACTGTGGTCACTAGCAGATTTCCAAAAAAAAAAAAGAAGAAAACAACATAAAAAATGTAAAAAATGGACTGGCATCTTAACAATGGACAACAACTATAGCAAAAACACACAAAAATAAAAACATATTGTCATGTTTAAAATTTATGAATTTTCTAATAAATTATGTTGAATTACCTAAAATGAAACTAAAACATAAATTAAAAGATTTGTCATAATTCCTTGTACTACGATGACTACTATTTTACTGTTATGTATGAAACGTGGTTGAATCAATGACATATTTTATTATATATTTAATACAATATTTATTGTGGAATACCCTACAGAATTTATAAAGATAAGTTGGAGACTTTGTTTATGATAAAATCAAATAAATAGTTAAATATTTCATTATGAAGTAAGTTCTTTTAGATTTATATTGAAATTTTTTAAATAACGTTTTTAAATTTTTTAGTTGTTATTATTATAGTCTATTATAAGAATTTTTTTATCGATTAATAAAACTTTTGCAATTTATGCTATTTGCTACTTTTTAAAAAATTTTTTTAAGAATTTAAAATTAAGAGAAATATAAGTTTTTATTTTGGAAAAAATTGCAAAAATATATATATATTTTTTTAAATATCAAAGCATCTTTAACTGTGTTTGTACACTTAGAGAATAAACATGGTTACAGCATTATCACTACAACTATATTATGTTCTCATTGTTAATTTTATCATTTAATGTTTAAACTCAAAAAAAAAAAAATTTTAATAAGGTTAACTACAAAAATTATATGTTTCTGAATATTTTTACCAGTAAAGTAACATTACTTCTAACACCATTAAATATTTGTAGTTTTCCCCTTGTTCTTAAGCTACACTCTGCTTTCAAACCATATAAATATTATTAAACCCATGACAATAAAATGTTACAAATAAATATAATACTTATGCTTTTCACGAATCTAGTGGAAAAATACTTTTCATATGATATACATACATATATGATAAAAACGGAATTATATATATGATAAAATGGAATTACAACATGACAATATGGAATTATAATACGATTACATGGAATCAAAATATGACAAAATGGAAACAAAATATGTTACAATACGATATGGTAAAAGCTTCCATAATATGATAAAATTAGTTTATAATATAGTAAAGTCGATTCATTAAATGATATAAACATCATGAAATCGGAAGCAATATTATAAAAAATGTTATTAATATTATTAAATCGAATCATTAAATGATGAAAAAATGATGAAAAGGAGTCATAATAATAATTATGTTCAAACATATTAATTTTTCACTTTAATAATATATTACAATCACATTACACATATGTTGCTCTTGTAAGATGGTCTCTTTAACCATATTTTTTTGTCTGCGTGTAATATATATGGCACCAGCTTATCAATAAATATCTCAATCTACAATTGATCAATTTGCTCAACTTATCACATCCTTTGAATTGCTTGTAATATTAGTGACTAGCATATCATAACAATTATATAATCTAATATTATGATTATGCACAAAAACTCGGACTGTATCATTTTCAAAGAAATTGATGGCGGGTTTTTCATATTCCTTTTAAAATTCTATTTCAAACGAGTATGAAGTTTAGTTTTATATAAAAATAAGAAATTTGTAGACGGTCAAGTACGACCGTATGATACCTTACGTAATTATTTATATGATTAAAAGTGTTTTTCGGAGAGGGTCACATAAAGTTCTTCGAAAGTACTAATTGAATCTTAGCTTAATTCCCTTAAATCTTAATTCTGAATTAAAAAATACCATTTTTTCATTCCCAAAAACATATTTCTACAGCTTCATTCAAAGGCTTTTTTATAAATATAATTAATTAATTATTGAATTAACTCGTAAAGAAATCACTAAATTTTTGTTAATTCAAATCTTCTCCAAATGGAAATAAAAAATTTTTCTTTAACACAATTTTTAATATTTTGTTTTTAAATATCTGTAAAATGAATTCAAAAATATTTTCTAAAGCTAATAAGTATGTAATAGATTTGTTATAAATTCATATGAAGTTCCAAGAATTTATGTCTATAAATTAAATTAATATGAATTCTTTAAAAGAATGACTAGTATAATAAATTTAATTCGATTTTAAAAAATGTATTCAAGAATTAAACCTTTCAAACCATTGGTCTCATTATAAAGCCTGAGTCTGAATTATGAATCTTACTAACACTGATTTATGATTATATAAAACCAATTTGTGCAGAATTTCACTAAAACGGTAGGAGAACATGTAGAACATTTATATGGGGCTAGGATAAATAATGAAGCGATCAAAACCAATCTGAATAGCCAAAATTCAATTATCTTCCTTTATATAAAAAGATTTGATCTTAACCTAGATTAATACGTAAATTACTTGTTATTGTAAAAATTAAATAATAGATACATACATACTAATTTGGAGAGTTTCATTGTATATATATATGTATTTTAAAAAAATCATCGTACAAAATAAAATAATATTAATAACACTGGTCGACAATAATTTTTTTTTTCGTGCTCCTTAAAAAAAAAAAAAATATGTGGACTATATGGAATTCCGTATGCTAAACTCGAATCTGCTTTCAGTTTTTTCCCAACAGGTCGAAATTTTTTTATGGGTGTGTCTAATATTGCGCCCTAAATAAGCCGATTACTTGAGTATATTTCACTCGAGAACGGTATGAACGATTTATATCAATGATACACCAACTTATGCGGAATAAAATTGGGTTTAAGTCATTCTACTATCAAATTTTTAACCGCTCAACAGTTTAGGAGATATTTCGAAATAAGTGTCCGAAAAAATTTGTTCATGCTAAATTCTTTTTAAAAGTGGAAACATCAAAAATTGTTTCAGTTTATCAGTGTACAATACAATATTACAACCCTATAGGTCAAAATTAAACACATTCGTATCAAAGGTAGTTTAACCCAAATTGACCGGGAATGTTTTTTGTTTCAGATAATGATGAAATTTTCAAATTTAGGTCTATAGGGCCTAAGAAAATTTACCTATTACATAAAATTTTGTTTCGGTCCCTAGGTCGGGCAGAACGGGTCGTTACCATATGGTCACGCAAGGCACTACATAGATATTTTTTTGTAAGAAGAAAATCAGTAAATTTTTAAAAAAATGGCAAATTTCTTAAGGAGATGTAGGTAAATATGATTTCTGGTATTGTATAATCTACATATCAAACATTCAGCATTAAGTACACCCCCTTTAGTTGGAACATTGACCGATATAACGCCTTATTGTAGCTGTTGGTACTAAAAAATTGCTTTCATCATGATCATAAAAACTTATTGTGTTAGGAAACTACCTTTGACACCCACTAAATATAATTTCAGACTAGCAAATGACTTTTGGAGTCCTAAACTATAATTATTTAAGACTTCCTTTATATTCTCCCTGATGCTCACAAACATATTTCAACACAAATGCCATTATATACTTAAAAATTCTGCTTTTCGATGTTCCTTTTTTATATTCATTATGACAAACAATCATATTTTAGTTCAAAGGAATGTATTCAAGGACATAATACGAAATACTACTGCTAGAAACGTTACCAGCATCGACTTCTTCACTGATATAACTATAATTTTTAGGACGTTCAATGAAAATCCTACAGACATATTCATCATTGTCACTTTCAAGCTCTTCAAAGCTCCATTGACGTATACGATCATTTTCCGGAAAAACAAGTTTTTACCAAAAAAAAAAAAAAAAAATATATATATATATATATATATTTATTGAAAAAATTTTCAAGGAAATATACTACGAAAAAAATTTCCATGTAGTGCCTAGCGCACCCATATGGTAACGCAGATATATAGTCCATAAAAAACAGGATAAAAACATTATACATATTTTATTGATTTATCCCAATAAAATATAGTACTTCTTATTTATATAAAAATCATAAAAGATTTTTCTAAAAATTAACACAGTGTCAAAAAATTTATGAATTACATTTTCAGGTCGTTAATATTTTACATTTTTAACAATAATAATTTTAAGGGTTTACAAAAGGATCACTTGCTTCTAAACATATAATATTAATGACCTTTTATTATGCTAATATTATTAACAAGATTCCATATGATGAAATGTAATTAAATTTTTTTCAAAATTTTTAGTATCTTCTACGCTATATAGCTTTTTATTTAACCGTTGTTTGCGTTACCACATGGGTGCGCTAGGTCAATTTGGGTTAAGCTTTCGGAGATTTTCTACCTGGTTATTACCATAGATGAAACAAAAACGTACTAAAGTTGTTTTCAGACTTCAGTTTTTGATAGCGGAGCTTCATATCTATGTTAATCTATGGTTATTATCTTTATTACCCAGCAGGCCGTGTCTTGCAGAATATATCGACGATGTCTTGATGATTTGACACAGTCTTCGATGACATATATACGACAGCTCCGAACAAACATTGATAACATTTTCGAACAAAGGGCACTTAAGTCATCAACGATAACCTGAGCGACGCATTATGCATATTGTCGTCAACCATATTAAGAAAAAAAAAATTTAAAAAAAGTTGGCTTCTGCTGAGATTTAAACCCAGGCCACCAATTTCTCTTTTCCTTATTGAATAGTCAAGCGCACTAACCACTTCAGCTACAACATTCTCTATTTTTTAGTGATTTTATGAATGCTTTTATTTATTTGATAGTTAAAAATAGTTGTTGATGACATTGTCATGCAGTATGTCATGTGTTTCACTACATTCTCGCTGGACATTTAACTCATGTTGTCATCGAACTATATATGTACGACAATTCTGTATATTTTGTTATTGAAGTCGCCGAAAATAGGGTAAGATGACGACATCATCGATGAAAGTGTCGTTAATGGACATGTGGCCTGTTGGGTATATTCTAGATCGCATACAAAAGAAATGTTCTCAATAGATAGCTGACATTCGCTTAATTTTTAGAAGCGATGTACGTAATCTCAAATAAAAGTCACTTTACTATCAGTAAATATAAGAATAGTAATATATTTTGTATTCGAAATGAAAAAGAATTGATAACTTCCCAGCAAAAAATTTTGGTTGCCAGGGAATGAGTTAAGAAGCTAATATAATGGCTTTGCACTACTTAAATATTACCTGAATAACCCATTATTTTAACACGGTAATGACATTAAAGGCAAGTACTTACCTCATGTCATTACTTATGTAGATATCATTACAAGGACTAATTACTTTTAAGTGGTTCAGGAACTCATTGATTTTAAAATATTATCGAAGTTATTATAACTTAGAAGAAGAGGAACTAGTTTCATTTTAGGTTACTAATGAAATCAATAAAAAGTAGTTTCTCAAAAAATCTGATAGCTAATAAGTAATTACATACCGGGTTATTAAGAAGTAGTCACTAAACTAATTCTATGTAAAGTAGACGGTATGTTGTGATCACTAAAAAGTAACTACATCAGTAACTACATGCCATTACCTAGTTTTTGCTGGGTTAAGAAATCTTTTTAATATTGGTAACTGCTATAATTACAGTCTATTTAAAAAATATTCAATATTATAAATAAAAAAAAAAAAAATAATTCCCAAACAATTTCAACATCTTATTCCCACAAATGTAGCAAACTTTCAAATTCTGTTTCATCTAACTTTCAAATATTTTCTTTTTTTTTTTTCTTTTTGAATTATTAATATAAATTACCACAAAACTTACAAACACACGTAGCAGTGTCCCCTAAATTCAGTATATTTTTAATCTATAGTAAATGTAATGAAATGAGTAGAGTAGTGAGTCATTGACTTTATAAAATATGAAGAGATACAGATACAAAGAGCATAATCATTATTAACAATATCATCATCGTCATGATACTTGTATTATTTATATACATATACATAAAATACTTAATACTTCAACTGTAATTGTACTTATAAAGGATAAACTAATGAAATTTTGCCAAAAAAATTCATTCATACAGATACCAAGTACAATAAATAAAATAAAAGAAGTAAAAAGTAAAAAAGAATTATAAGAGTTGAACAAAAGTACTATTTTCATTGATTTAGTTTTAAGGGAAATGTCCATATATACTACAGCTGTCATATACAATATTTTTCATTGATTTCACATATTATGTTTGAATTAGTGTGCTTACAAATACTATGTATGTATGCTAATGCAACAACCCAGCAGTTCAAAAGGTGCCAATTTGCCCATTATCACTAGATATATAACTACTTAGACGATTCACTAGTTACATTTGGTAGTGCAAGTGGTTGATAAACGATCACATTCTGCATTACATTTCACTAGTAAAATAACTACTAAATAATGTTTATTGTTTTAACTAGAAAATATAATATCTAAAAGTAAACTGCCACTTCTATGTTTACATGTAATGCATAGAGTTGCCGTTGAGAGCTTTAAAAGCGTAAATTGAGAAATTTATTCTCGTGTTATATATGAATATGCTGCAAAATTTCTTTTAGTGAATTCACTATTGAATTGTAGTGCAGATAGTAGCATTTCGCTTTCAGAAATTTACAATTCGCTACAACTATTAATTCAGTGAATTCACTATTGAAATGTAATGCAGTTAGTGACCAATCGACAAAAAGTCTTAAATTTGTCTCTATAATTAAACTTGATTATATACACTAAGGGAAAAAATTCGATTCAAAATCAACAACGGTTGTGCTCACATTGGTAATTTACGGTAACAGCTTTTTAATACCTTTCGTTAACAAATTTAATAGAAAACATAAGTAATTTAACAATTTGATACCGAAATGGTTTCAATTTGGTGCCAATTAGATATCGATTTTCAATAAGAATTGAACACGCAGTGTTTAATTTAAACACATACGGTGTAGATTCACTATTGACACAGAATGGTATTGTTTTCAACACGTATGTGATTGATATTTCTCTGGGTGTAGGAATTCCTTATAACTATTACATTAGTGAACACACTATTGTATTGTAGTGAAATTGTTGGCTCTTCGTTTTCAGAAATTCACAAAGTGTACGATTTCGTTACAACTATTAATTTATTAAATTCACTATTGAAATATAATGTAATAAGTGGCCAATTAGCCAAAAAGTATTGCATTTATCTATAGAAATTCCCTACATTGTAAACAAATTCGATACAACTATTTTGTTAGTGAATACACAATTCATTTTTCAATTATTGATTTATCTTACTACTCAAATGTAAATATATTTAAGGAATGGTAGTCTGTTTTTATTATATTTTTAAAACTATTTTCCTATAAGTGCCTCTATGTACAATATAAGTTCTCAAATACTTTGGTCGGTATATACATTTATTTTGCAAAATTTATATGAGATATACACAGAAAAATATATACACAGAAAATAAATAATTCATTCAATAAACAACTTGTTTAAATTTGCTCCTCTCACCAAAATGATTATATCAATTACTAAAAACTGTAAAAAATACAAAACAGAAAAAAATTCCAAATTAATAAATTAATTAAGTCAATTAAGTGGGTGATTGAATAAATTAATAATTTAAATGAGTAAACAAATATTACTAAAATTTGATTCTTATTTGAATATATTTATTAAGTTTTGAAGCAAAATTAAACAACTTTTTTAATTAAAAAATATGAACATTTTTTCTGTGTATGAACTAAAAAAGTCAATAAATTATAAAACTTTTTTATGTATGTAATTTATTAACAAAAATATTTAATACTAGCTTTTTCTAGTGCGCTTCGCTACTCCCCTCGCACCTATTCGAATTTTAATATGAAAATTACAACAAAAATTTTTAAGACTTTCACTATAATACTCATTTAGATATGCGAAAATTAATATATTTTTTTGTATCCATTTTCATTTTATCAAAGCGATATAATAAGCTGGACGTTCATATGAAGATTGATGGTTTTCACCATAATAGTTCTTCAGATTATCACTCCCCTGCTACGATAAAAAAGATATATCATATTTGAAGTTAGTGACAATTTATTTATATGAAACTATTTCTTATTTAATTATTAAATAAATTATAACAAAAATAGTAAAAAAATTGTTCCGTTGAATATTGAGATTAGGACCCTAATAAATTTAAAGTAAAAAATAAAAATAAAAAACATATAATCGGCCTAACCCGATAATACCCCACTCACCTATGGTAGTGTAGAGTTTAATTATCGAGACAAAAGTTGCAGGAACAACATAATAAAATACCTAATCATTAGCTTTTATTTATTTATTTATTTTTTAAAAATTTAAAATATAAAGTTTTTTTTCTTTAAAAACTGTTAAAAAAGTAAAAAAAAAAAAATCTTTCATAGGACAACATTACACTTAATACATATATTATATATAATATCTTATATAAGTTACTTTTAATAATTTAACTGTTTGTTAAATGTTCACATTTTGTCTAAATAAATAATATAAAAATAAAAAAGTATACGTTTAAATTACCAATTCACTAACTACATGTAATGCCTAAAATCGCCGTTAGTATTTTGTTAAATAAGAAATTTTATGTAAATTCATAATCAGACCCATATATAAATTGCCAATTCACTAACTACATGTAATGCACAAATTAACCATTATTGTTTTCATAATACGTTTTCTCTTAATTCATAAACAAAACCATATATAAATAGCCAATTCACTAACTACATGTAATGCAGAAATTCGCCGTTAGTTTAATTTTGTTGGCACAGATGATGCATACATTACAACAAATATTCTCTTGAAATTGAAAACAGCACATAGCAGAATGTTAAATAAAGAGATCAATAGCCCAGTGGTTAATACGCGTGCCTACAAACCAGAAGGTTAGAAGTTCAAGCCCAGCTGAAGACATCTATGAATCAAAATATAAAATAAAAACATCAGAAAATTCTTAAAAAAAACTAAATTAATAAAATAAAAAAACAATAATTACTTATCAGGGAAATTAAAACTTTAAAAATACAAAATAAAAGTACAATTTTATTTTTTCAACTTTTTCGTCCCAAATACGAGAGTTTTTGTACTACTGAAAATACTAGTGACTTGTTATGCTGATAGTGCTAGTTTCTTACGAACAGTTCAATGTGTAGTATTATGTTTCATTCGAAATAACTAGAAAAATGGCACCATCCAAACTACTAGTGAATAGTAATGCAAAGGGTATCCAATTGGTTACCTCCAATGACATCCCCATGTTAAATTCACCAGTTAAAAGCATTGTGAGTGGGTTGAAAAGTAACTAGTGGTAGTTCTTAGTGGCTAACGAATTCGACGTAACGGAACTAGTTCGGCGAACTGCTGGGAACTATTACCATTACTACCATCATTACAATATACAAAATAAATGCATTTCTAATACTTTCATACATACATATGCATATGGTTTTGAATCCATGTAAGGATACAAGTGTGCTCATGAATTACTATCTTTGTAATATATCTTTCTACTTATATACATTTGTATATACACTGTATATGTGTTTGTTTACTTGAAGACCAAAATTCGTATTGAGGCAATAAGTAGCATGTTATTTGCAATTTGTTGGATACTCTAAACAAATGAAGCGTAATGGCAACAGTTCAATAGACTTTTGGCGTTTGTTGCTTTAAACAAAATATAACAGACATCCCATATACATATATTTTTTATCTAAATACATAAGCCAAGATAGGAGCAAAAGAAAAAAAACAAACTTCTAAATGGAAAATGAATGAATTGGGATATAACTAACGTGCAAAAACAAATAAAGAAATGATACGAAACGAAAACGTCACTAAAATGAAATTTACGGGCTGTAAAGTTAAAAGTCCCAAGTCTTTAAAATTGTGTTTGCTAAAATTAAAACAGTCGTAAATTTTACAAGCCTACCTATTATCTACTCTTTCTCTGCTGACTGTTTGGCTGATAGTCTGGTTTGTCATTTGTAGCTCACTCAACGCTCTACGTTGGTTTTGCAGTCGTCGAAGTGTTTTGCTGTTGATGTTTTTGCTGATAGTGGTGTTGATGTTGATGCTTTTCCATGTGTAAGTCTATACCGTTATATTATTGTCAACTAAAGTTAATCACAGCAAAGTCATGTTTTTCTCTCTCTCTATTTCCTATTGGCTTTCTTTGTTTTGGCGCATTTAAGTTTCATGGTTTTCTTTCCATTAATACCCAAGTGCAGATGGCAATTCGATTCAGTTTTAAAAATAGCAAATCTTTCCTTTTCATAGACTTTTGTCGAATGAATCGTTTAAAAAAAGAACAAACGAGAAAAAATAAATAATTCGCTATAAATACAGCAAATCTTTCGGTAAATGGATAACTGAATTTCAGCCTTTTTGTTTTAAAATTCATACATTAACAAGATCTTCTGTTTTTTTATGTTTGTTTTTGGCCAAATACTTTAATATTTATTTGTTTTACAGTGTCGTGAATGAAAAAGGGTTTAAATTAAAATATAAATAATAAAGCCTAGTTAGAACGGCATTTTGATATTTTTGGTGTTTTATCTAAGATCATAATGTGATAAAACCGGAACATATCATGATAAAGTTAAATCGCTTTATGATTATAATTTTCATATTTATTATTATACATTAACATTTTTACAGTAACAATATAGTCCAATCATAATATGTTTCCCTTAGATTATGGTCACCATAGTTTTATTCTGCGTGATGGTACAAAAAAGTATCTTCATATTTAATTTTTTAAAAGAGTTTCGTTAAAATGAAACATTTTCTTTAAGACTGGACCTTATTAAAGCCTGCAAGTATAATTTTGAGAAGTTTTAAACGTTCACTCTACATACAGCGATGCACAGTGTCTCATTTAAAAAATAAAATGGAAATAAATTTGGAATTTCCAAACGGATGATCCGATTTCCATGAAAGTGTAAGCAAGCTTAAGTTTTGAAACCTACGGGAGGCAGGTCCACATGGTCCCAAAGTTGGACACCTCGAGTATGAACATTTTTAAAAACAATCCTGATTCGTTATACCTGAATCGATTTCAAATATTTTTATATGAACGGATTCTACTGGAAAAGATCTACATATATTATCTCTTTTAGTTTACGAGATATTCGGCTTCAAAGATAAAAATTTTTACATTTTTACAAATTATACAGAATTTATTACAAATCAAATTACAAATGAAAAACCCAGCAAAAACTTAGCTTCTATTTTTAAAATCAACAGCTTCCTGTATGCATTACATTGTAGCCTTATTCGCCACTCGCAGCATTACTTAATACTACTTCAATAACTGGTATTTAGTAAATATGAAAGTAATTTGATTTTTAAGTGGATCAGTTGTCTAGAGCGCCTAACTAAAAAAATGTGTTTTTAAAATTAAAGAGAGTTCAACTCCCACTCAAGGTAAACGCATTTTTTTATAAATTGTGTTTATTTGTTTCCCTATATGAAAACTACTTTTTAGCGCACAAAAATATAAGGCGATTATGGTGTAGCGAGTAAGACTGCAGACTAACAAACACAACCAGTATGTTGATGCGTGGGTTCAAATCTCAACCGAGCCAAATGTTTTTTTTTTTTTTTGTGCGTAAACAAAAACAGCATCCAAAACAGCTCTTTTGGAACCCAAAAAAAGAACTTATTTAATTTTGGACATCTCGAACAAAATTCATCAGTTATAGCACCAAAAATGGAAGCAGTTTTTCATACCGACTTCGCTTACAAATCACGTTATTTGGTAAGCGAAGTTTTTGCTGGGAATTGTGCAAAAATTTGCTTCAAAAGGTGCACTTACGTTTCAGACATTTCAAGATTTCAACATACAAGGTATTGTAGATATTTACACAAATATATACATTTGAAAATATTTTTGGTATTAACACAAAGTATTATAGTGTAAAACCTCCTTAAGTAATATTCATACCCTACACCACCATATGTGGATGGGGTATTATGCGTTTGTGCTGATGTTTGTAACGCATAGAAAAAATGATCAGACCCCCACCTTAAAGTATACCGTTCGAATCAGAATCTTTTACTGAGTCGAGTTTCTATGGTCGAAGACACAGCCATCATTTTCAACGACAAGTGGCTCAATTGCATTAACTAAGTGCTTGTTGTTCGAAACAATTTTCAATACTTACTTGATACTGCCATCACTGGGTCGTCAAGGTCAACAACAAATGATGCATTTTGTTGAGAAAAGCGATACAAATATTCTTAGGAGATCTAAAAAAAGTAAATCCATTTAGAAAATGTTTATCAGAAAACTGACCCTTCCTAATTAACATTCATTTCCGCATCTGTTATATCCCTGAACTTCGCGTACACTTTTTTTACATTTGTTGTTCTATGGCTTGGTGATGTTAATGTCTATGTGTATATATATGTATGTATGTATGTATGTATATCTTTGTTTGTTCATATTAACGTTATCAAAATAAATTTTCGTTCGTATTTTTTAAAAGAAAATACAGATGGATAAAAAAACAAAAACTTTTATTTAAGGATAATGCCCTGTCTTTTTTCCATTACACAATCCCTGCGCTGTTTTCCCAATATACTAGTCTGGCTGAATCAACGTAGAGTTTCCAAAAATTAACGTATAAATAGTTTTTGGACTCTATTCACGTAGGCTTGTGCCAAAAAATTAAAAAAACTAAAAAAATGAGAAAAAATGCTAAAACATACAGTGGTTTTCTACTAGTGTTTTTGTGTATTTATTTCTGGTCTCTGTCTACACTTTGTTACTACTTTTTAGAAAATAGTAAAAGAACAAAGGGAGTTGTATAAAATATTATAGCGTTATCCTAGTACAAGTATGGTAAAGTAAATATTACCATTAAGGTATATAAAGTCTAGCACAAGTGTCGCATACTCAATATAAAAGTGGTGAATATCATCGTTGACTTAAATGATAATGACTTTTGGATAAGAAACATACGATTATTCAACATTAGTTACATTAAATCACATAGAATACTAGACATTGCAAAATAGACTAAATAAAATAATATACAGACTCTTTGCATTAAATATGACATGTCAATTGAATTTAACAAAACCATAAAAACTATTTTCAATTTGAATGCACATTTTCTTCGCAATCCTCCACATTACCATCAATGTCTCTTGTATGTGACTTTCTTGGGAATAATTTATTCCATTCAAAGTTACTCAAATGTTTTGTTACCAAATAAAAGAGACATGTCATCTCGTCTTTAATTATTTCCCTTACAGATGCATGGTCATCAGTAGGTAGAAAAATAAAAAAGTCAGAGGAATTTTACTTAAGAAGCACGTTCAATTTTAAATATGTTTTATTTGAAATACAGGTAGGCAAAATATTTAGGAAAAGTCTTGCAGGTCTTAAAATTGAAGAAAATTACATTGAGCAAGCTATTCCAAGCTGAAATGAAAGACATGACTCTATAGATAAAATTTGATTATAATAAAGTTAAATACAACAAATTTTAGGATTGTTTGCTTTATATTTAATGTTTTATGTTTAAATCCCGTCATAGACTCAGTTCTGTTTGATTGCAACGGGATAATATTCTACATTATTGCAATCGATTAATTAGGTTTGTATATAATTTGTTATAGTATTGTAGTAACATAAATAAAATATATCAAAAAATATTGATTTTATTGCTCTTCACCATAAAACTCATAATAAATTAATAATTACGTTTTGATTAATTTCTATTTCTGACACGAATCTATTTTTTTTTTTTTTTATTCTCTAAGGATTTTAAAATACGCATTTGCTGCGGCTTTAATAACAGAAGTATACAAACTCTGGATTTTTTATTATTGTGTATTTGATGAAAAGTCATAATGTGCAAACCATTATAAATGTTTCCAACAACAAAAAAAAGATGCAGAAACAATTATTGTATACATTATCATTTACCAAAGTGATGTTAAGGTACGTAAATGTTCTCAAAGTTAAAGCAGACATTTAAATTAATTAGTTTGTGTCACTATTTCTTAAATAATGAAACGCAAAAGTAGAGAGAGAATATGTCACATATTTTATTAGTTTTAATTTCAATACCTAATATTGGTTGATTGTGAAATTTTTTAATTTGAAACGAAATTTTCATTTGATATAAAGAAACAGTAAATCGGCCTATTAGCAAACGAATATTGGCAAAAGCTTCTCTACCTTATGAAGCTATGGACTTCGTTATTGAACACATATGCCACAAATATTTGTTTTAATAGCAAAACTAACAAAAAAATAAATTTAAAACAAGCGCGAATGTTATATTCGGCACGGCCGAATCTATATACCCACCATCAACTTTTTCAAATTTTACGTTATATGGGAGGGGGCGGGAAAGTGGGCGGTCCACGCCCATTTTTTGTCTCCGAGTTTACATTGGTCCTTGAACTATTTGAACACAATTTCGTTGATTTTCACCTTATATGGGAGGTGGGCGAACCACGCCCATTTTTGGTTTCCGAGTTTATATCGATCCCCGAACTATACGTACAAAATTTCATTGTCGTACATGTTTTTGTTGAAGAAATATCAGCAGAAAAGTATAAAACGGACACCCTGTGTTTCTAGTTTTTAACCCATAATTTTTGTTTTATTAACCGATTTTGCCCATATTCAATCCCAAACACACCTCATAAATGCAAATATTTGTGCCAAATTTCGTCCCCCTACGTTTTTCCGTTCGAGCCCTATCCTGCTTTCAACAGACGGACAGACGGACGAACATGGCTCGATCGACTTAGAATCTAACCAGGACCCAGAAAATATATACTTTGTGGGGTCTTGGATGATTCCTTCGACATGTTACACACGGAATGACAAAATCAATATACCCCCCATCTTTTTAATGGTGGGTATAAAAAATCCAAAAAATAGTCAAAATAAAAAGAAGTCACCAAAGCGTAAAAGTAGCCATAACACGAAAAAAATGACAAAATTAAACGAGATAGAAAGATATAATCAGTCAATCCCGACCATATGATACCCTACACCTTCATGTATGTGCATTAATCATATTCGGGTAGGGGCTATATGATTCCCAATGTGGGTTTTATATTGTAGCTGTTATAAATCATATACCGAAAAATTTGGCTCTGTGATTTCTACTTAAACAAAACTTATTTTTGACGACTATAAACTTGATGTATGGAATTTATGCAGGTTAAACTAATTTTCAAAAGAGGGATTTATATGGGAACAATAGACAATTATGGAGCGATTTTGATGAAATTTGGCACGACACTTAAAGAAAAGATCTTTGCTCCTAATTTCATTAAAATATTGCTATATTTAGGGCATTTATGATCGTTAAAACGCTACTCCGGGAGGACATTTGTATGGCTATATTAAATAATAGACAGATCATAACCAATTTCAAATTTCATCAAGATATCTTTAAAATTGCGACCTGTTCACAAGGTTTACATGGACAGACAGCCAGCCGACGAGTCGATTGTATACATTAAGGAGGGGGATTGTAGATTTTTTCTGTTCGTTACAAACATCAACACAAACGCATAATAACCCAACCACCTATGGTGGGTGTAGGGTATAAAAACATGGGGGGTAATTCTTATACTCGTGATTTAAATAAAATTAGGATCGAAAATAATTTCTATAATACTTAAGTATGTTTCTAATAATATTACTCGATATCAAAGGAATTGAGTAGTTTCTTCAGTGTTTTCAGGAGTTACACAACAAAAATTCAAGAGCTGAAACAAAAAGCACTCAAGGTTAAAAAATAAAAAAAAAAAGTATAGTTTCCTTTTTTTTATTGCTGTAATCGCGGATTTTAACATAAATGGCAAATTCTTCTAATATAGGCTATAAACACTTGTTGAAAAAGAACATAATAGATTTAGTTAGCGTTCCATTAACCAGTGTTAAATTGTATTGTGCTAAAGTCGTTAAACCAAAAAAGTTTAAAAACTTTAAATTTGGCAGTTTTTTACTAAGGCTTTTTTTACTAGACCTTGTAATTATACATTATTTGACATATACCTCGTTAATGTGCTCTCAGCAGAAATGCTGTAGGAGATTCCCAAACTTGGAGAAAAAAAATATGAATGGCTTCAAGAGGTACCTTTTTCGCGAGACACACTCGCAACGTTATTTCAGTGAAGTTAGAGTATCACGTAATCAAAGAAGGTTTCCAAATTACATTTTAAGATTATTGTTGCATTTTAAAATATATATGGCATATTTTGTTATAGACAATTTTATCGTTATAAATCAATTTTAATCTGAAACGGTTTTTATGAGCTAAGAATGCTAATTTTTTAATTTAACATTATTCATCGAGGCACGCAAAAGACGCTAATTAAAACTGGTGATTATTATTTTTATAATAATTATTACTTGAAAAGCTGAACTTTGCAAATTAAATTAAATCGCTAATATATCCACACATACTTAACATATCGCAATATTTTTGTATTTAATATACATACATCATTGTAGAGTATATATATGCAATAACTTTTAATTTAGAGCTATAAATATGATTTTGTTAACCTTTTATAAATTTATATCTTAAACCTCCATAACACTGACGCTGTTTGCTTGAAGTCATTCACTTGAAAAGATCTGTCATCCACTAGAGCCAAGTAATATTAGTACTAAATAATTATTTAGCAATATGCCAAAAACGGCTTTTTGCGAAAAATTCCGTTATTTACAAAATTACCGTTATTTTCAGGTCATTGAAGAAAATCACAATTTTGACCTTTAAATTTCCAGAATTCGACCAAATGATATTTGGCAACTTTGTACAAAATCCTTTGGCGAGTATTTCTGCTGAACATATGAACTCATAATATTTGCAAATACAGGGTGTTTTGATGCAATTTTAATAAAAAATTAATTTTGCGCCATCTAGCGGTATCAATTTGTACTAACTATGTTCAGCAATTAGAAAGGCAATTCGAATACCTTTCCAAAAAGAGCTTTGTTTTGAAATCAGTAAAAAATGTTTTAAACAAAAACATTGATAATAAGAAAAACAACAAAAAACAATAACATTACAAATGTAAACAAGCGCGAATGTTGTATAGGAAGTAAGGCGGTAAAGTGGGCGAACCACGCCTATTTTTGTTTCCTTGTTTACATTTGTCAAAATTTCTTTGACCTTTCACCTTATATGGGAGGTAGGCGGTAAAGTGGGCGGAACACGCCCATTTTTTATTTTCCAAGTTTATATCGACCCATGAAAATGTTGTTATAGTACATGCTTTTATTTAAGAGAGATATAGCAGAAAAGTATGAAATTAAGCTACAACGGATACCCTGTGTTTTTTTGGTATTTTGCTCATAACTTTTTTGTTTATTTACAGATTTTACTCATTTTCAATATCAAATAAATAAGATAAATATTTGGGACAAATTTCGTCCCCCTTCGTTGTGCCGTTCGAGCCCTATCCTGCTTTCAACAGACGGACATAGCTAGATCGACTCAGAAACTAACCAGGACCCAGAAAATATATACTTTATGGGGTTTAAATTAAAAATAGAGTGTATGGTCTTAATTACTACAGTATAATTTATTTCAGTAACTTAAACTCCCGTGTTTTTATATATGCACTATATTTTTTAAATGAATGAGTAAAATTTTCCGAAAATAGCCATTATTGTTTTTTTACGGTACAAATTGGACTGAATGTTATGCCTTGAAAGTCAACATAGTTGTTGATGACAATAATGTCTAAAATTCTGTGGTGGTGCTTGAAGATTACATTCCTACTTCAAAGTTTTTCACCATATGAATGAAGGTGAAAAAACGCTTTTTTTTCATTTTTTTTTTATTTTTTTTAACATTTTCCAAATTTTCTAGTAAACGAAAAATGCGATCGTCAAGCACCACCTCAGAATTTTAGATATTATTGTCATCAACAACTATGTTGACTTTCAAGGCATAACATTCAGCACAATTTGTGCCGCGTTAAATGTTAGCAGTAGTATTTTCATACTTCCAAGTTTTGTTGTTGCCATTTTTTTTCTCAGTGTATTATTGCAACAATATCCGAAAATGAAAGAGTACTACCTAGACTAACTATCCAACTAATAAAAACATTGAATTTGTAGCTGTTAATATAAATAATGCGTTAAACTCATAAAAAGTAAAAAAAAAAAAATACAAGTTTTAAGGGCCACCCTATATTTCAGTTTTAGGACACAATAATTAGATATTAAGGTAGCTGACTCCACCAAAAAAAAGTAATTGGGAAAATTTCTTTGAACTAATTAAATTTACATAGAAAACATTTTAAATCCAAATCCAATTACGAATGATAAATATCTAATTATTCTATTGATTGTAATTCAACCTATTAAAAAGTTGTATATTCAATTATTTTTAATTATATATTATTATTTTATACAATAAAAAATTAATATAAAAAATTAATATTTTCACTAAAAATATTAAAAAATTAGAATTTTCGTTACTTGAATAAATGATAATATATAAAAAAGGGAAGTGGAATATTTTTTTTTCTTTTTTCTTTTGTGAAAAACATTTACACATTTAAATAAGAATTCAATCGCTCGCAGAAAAAATCAAAAATAAAAATTATTCCAATTACTGTGCTTTTAAAGATATTTGGGAATAAACAATAATTAAAGATCACTGTGTTTTATAATTATTCAGTGTTTCTTTTTAAATCTATAAGATTATCTTAATAATTCAATTTAAAAATTAAATTTCTTTTATATTGTCAAAAACAAGCCAATAAACAATAAAAATATCAAAGCAGAACCAAAAATTACAATAACAAACACAATACATAAACTAAACCTAATTGAAATATTCCTCCAAAAGTTTAATGCAATAGAATCAAAAATAACAAAACAAAACATAAACAAAAATAACTACAAAAACAATAAACACATCTCTTTACTAATAACTACACAAAATACAATAATAAATAAAAAAAAACAAAACAAAACAAAAAATAAACCAGTTCCTCTTATTAATAAGTGAATTACAACAAACATTTATTGCAATAGAATGTTAATGTACTTGAAGTGTATTTATACTGTCATAATTTAGTACAACATAAAATAAATAATAATCATCTGTGTTTGTAAACAATTATAAAAAAAAACCGTGGTTGCCACATCTAACAATAATTTTTGTACAAATTTATTATTATTTTTTTTTACTCTAATCTCAATAATTAAATAACGAAAATGATTTGCTCACATTCCATCTGTACAAATTCTGAAAACAACGATAATATGATAGCTTGCTGGATATGTAATCAGATATATCATACTAAATGTATTTGTATTCCTTCCCATGTTGCTGATGATGTTAATAGAAATTTGGGTTTACGTTGGTGTTGTAATAACTGTACGAAAATTGATATCGATTTTTATAAATTTGTAAAATCTCATCGGGATAAGTTTCTTGATCTTAAAAAAGAATTTGTTGTACTTTCCACTATGATACAAAAATATGAAGATATTTTCAACAGTTTTAATTCATTAGACAAATCGAATACTAATTCCCCAAAACGCAAAAGAACATCCAAACGTCTTGCACCGAAATCTTCTGATACTCCTATAATTAATACTGAAGATAACTCTCCTGTTCCAATACTATCAGTAACAAATGTAAATGAAAATTATACTTCTGAATCGCCAATTATATCATATATTCCGCCAAATACAACAATGGTTAACAAAAATAAAGATATAGATGAAAATGTTAATTCGGTTCCATCAGTAAGTTCCAATTCTGCTCTGCCTCAAGCTTCAATAAATAAAAATAACTCTAAAAGGACCATTTTTGTTACTCGATTATCTTCTGAAACTACCGTCGATGATGTTTCCAATTATGTCATATCAAAATTGGGTTACGAATGTCCATTAAAAATTTTTAAATTTAATTATGCTGAACCTCGCAGCAAAGCATCTTTTAAATTGTTATTCCTGCAGAACTATTTAACACTGTTATTGATCCACATTTTTGGCCTTCCAACTCTATAACACGTGAATATATTTATAAAGACAAACCGAATAATGATATTGCTTACCTACCCAAAATCACCATTCCTACTCAAACTCCAAAAAACTAATATGTCCACCTATTAATTCAATATCAATTGTATATCAAAATGTTAGAGGCTTAAATACTAAATTATCATCTCTGTATATAGACAGCTTTGGCTTTAATAAAAATATCATTATATTTACTGAAACCTGGCTCCATAAAAACATAAATAATTCCGAAATTTTGAGTCCTAATTACCAAGTTTTTAGAAAAGATAGAAATAACGGTAATAGTAAAAGTGGAGGAGTTTTGATTGCTGTGCAGATTGATATTTTGGCTGAAGAGTTAATAATAAATACATCCCTGAATATCGAGGTCATTTGTGTAAAAGTGAAGTTGAAATATAAATCATTATATGTCATCTGTTCTTACATTCCCCCAAAGTCTTCTATCGAAGTTTATGATGAACATAAAAATGTTGCTGATAAAATTTTAAAACTACTAAAACCGTCTGATTCTTATCTTTTGATTGGAGATTTTAATATTCCAACAGTATCTTGGTTTGATACTCAAGATTCAAATGTTTTACTGCCATCATTTTCCTCTGAACTACTTGCTGACTTTATTAATGGATTGTCCACTAATTGTCTATTTCAAATAAACGGTGTTCCTAACACATATGGTAAACTATTGGATCTTGTTTTTGTTGGAGAACCAACGGATTACTGTGTAAAAAGAACAAATCCAATAACCACTCCGGAAGATCGATATCACCCAACTTTGGAAATTTTACATTTCTGTTCGATTTCAGTAAGTAACAATTACCAAAAAAACAAAAAAGACTTTTCTTTTAAACAAACAAATTTCAACCGACTCAATGCTGCTTTATCAACAATTAATTGGCTTGATGAATTCCATTCACACAATGATAATTTGGATTTTATGGTGAAATCATTTTATCAAATATTATTCAACTGCTTTTCTTATACTGTTCCTAAAACTATTCCTTTTAAAAACAATGGCCCTCCTTGGAACTCCAAGCAACTTACTCGCCTTAAAAATAAGAAAAACAAAATGTTCAAGATATATAAAAAACATGGAACAGCTGTTAACTATATTAATTATACTTTAGTGAGATCTGAATATAATAAGTTAAATCGAAAGTCATATCAAACGTACTTGTGCAAAATAAAGAACAATTTTAAAAACGATCCTAAATCATTTTATACATTTGTCAATTCAAAAAGGCGATCAGCTGACTTTCCTAACAAAATGACATTTAATAACATTGAAGTATCTGATTTTGAATCGATAAGTAATTTGTTTGCAGATTTTTTCTCTTCAACATACTCATCATCAGTTTTCAACAACAACATACAATATCCTTATCATATTTCTGAAGCAAACGTTAATATCCCATATATTAAAGATGAAACAGTTTTAGCCAATTTGTTGAAACTTAAAATTTCTTATGTGGCTGGCCCGGATGGTATTCCGAATTGTATTTTAAGACGTTGTGCAAATTTCTTATACATACCTCTAACATTTTTATTTAATACATCCTTAAAATATTCCTATTTTCCTGATGTTTGGAAAGATTCTTATATAATACCATTATTTAAGTCTGGCAGTAAATCAACGATTTCAAACTATAGAGGCATTGCAAAGTTAAGTTCAATTCCAAAATTATTTGAGAAAATCATCACAGAGACGTTATCGTATCAAACTTCTTCTATTCTTTGTTCACAACAACATGGTTTTCGGAAATCTTGCTCAACAATTACAAATTTACTTGAACTTACAACTTTTATTAATGAAGGTTTCACTTATAAGAAACAAACCGACGCAATATACACAGATTTTAGCAAGGCGTTCGATAAAGTGAATCATGATCTGTTACTGTTCAAATTAAATCATATGGGTTTTGGTTTGTCGCTTTTACAATGGATTGATTCCTACTTGCATGGCCGAAAGCAACGAGTAATATTTCGTAATCATCTTTCCAATATTATAAATGTTACATCTGGTGTTCCTCAAGGCAGCCATCTGGGACCTCTTTTGTTTACGCTTTTCATTAACGATCTTCCTTCTTCCCTCCACTACTCGAAGTGCCTAATGTATGCAGACGATGTCAAAATATTACTTTCATTTAACAACAAATTTGATCAAAAACTGCTCCAAATGGATATTGATAGCTTTACAAGATGGTGTTCGACGAATTTAATGGACCTAAATGTCAAGAAATGTCAATATATGGTATTTTCTAGGTTGTTGGTAATGAATGGCAATTATACGATTAATGATAAGAGATTAGAATTGGTTCAAACATTTAACGATCTTGGTGTGCTATTGGACAGAAGATTAGATTTCCGTGATCATATATCCAGAACTGTTAATAAAGCAACTGGTATGCTGGGGTTCATCAAGCGCTGGGCAAAGGAGTTTTCTGATCCTTATACAACTAAACAACTATACACTTCTTTGGTTAGACCTATTCTTGAATATGGTTCTATTATATGGGATCCTTTCTACAATATCCACTCTGATAAAATCGAATCGGTTCAAAAACAATTTTTATTATTTTGTCTACGCGGTCTTGGATGGGACCCTAACCTTCATTTACCATCTTATAAGAGTCGTCTGGCTCTTATTAAGCTACCAACGCTTCACAGTCGTAGAAAAATGCTGAACGTAACATTTCTTCTTAACCTTATAAACGGCAACTTACATTCTGAATTTCTCTTAGAAAAAATCAATGTAAATGTTCCTCATCGCATCTCGCGTTATTATCAATTCCTAATTGTTAAATACTTCCGCTCAAATTACGAAAATTCTGATCCACTTCGCCGTATTTGTGTGGAATTTAATCAATTATATCACATTATCGACTTTAATAAAAGTTTAATTGCTATAAATAAAGATATAATTTATTATCTGAATAATTAAGCTATCTTTACTGTTTATTTAAACTTATAATTATTTTGTCTTAATGCTTATATTGTAATAGTCTGTAAGGATTGTATTTCCATAGACTGAAAATAAATAAATAAATAAATAGCACTTTTTATTTGTAACAATTATTCAATTTATCAAAATTAAATTTTTTTAATTGATTGACTTAACAAATTTTTTAATTGGAAAAAAAATTTTTTTTTTTCTTTTATTTCAGTTATTAGCAGGGAAACCACAAATACGCAATTGCATGTTTTTTCCTGGACGTTGAATGAAGCCATCGATAAAATATTTATCCGTTTCAGAACAAATCAATAATTTTTGCATCAATTTGTTGATGTATATTTTACCTCTAACGGCATATTTTTACATTTGGCGATTTTTAGTGCATATTTATGGCATATTTTGTTATTTTTAGAGCATATTTAACCCTTTTAGAGCACATTTTGACATTGTAAAATGTTTTTCAAATTTGATTTTGAAATTGAAATATCAATAAAACCCTTTGTTTTAATGAAAGACATAATTTTGTTAAAAAATTATAAAAAATCTTCGTTTTTTAAATGCATTTTTTCGTTTTTAGAGCATATTTTTAGTTTTTACTGCATATTTAATGCGCATAAAACCCATTTTTTTAGAGCATATATTAGTTGGAGGTGAAAATTTTAAGGAAATTTTAACTAAACTAATTAATTTGATGACTGGTGAATTTTTTTCTTTCTACACAGTATAAATTTACCAACCACAAAACATATCAATAAATAATTCATTCAATTAAAAACTTATTAAATTTTCCCGTACATATTTATCAATTTATTAAATTAGTTAGTGTATTTTCCATAGTTTCCATATTAATATTAATTATTTTTATTTATACACTAAAATCTTGAACAACATATTATTAATAGGAAATTGCATTGAACATCCCTACAGTAAATACCATATATACACAACCACATGTAATAACTGGTTTAGTTGTCCAGTTGATATACTGAATTTTCATTTAGTTTATACATGAATAAGTCGAGGCGATTCAAACAAGACACGAAAATACCATATAATTCTCGGAAATTATTATACATAATTGAAGAGCCGTCTATATTTTGCGAAAGTAAAATTAAGTCATATTTTTCAAGTCACTTGTTGCCGTTCTCACAAGTTGACTGGCCCAACCAGTCAACTTTGCGACACAATGTAGAATGAAGAAAAGTTGCATGAAACATTTTGTACAAAAGTTAACGTATAATATGTTTTTGATCATTCATTGTGTAAACAATCCTGTTCTTTATTTATTTCGTAAAGAAAATAAACTACAGAGTTGTCAAAAAGTCACGCAGCTACGTAAAAATATATTTTCTATAGATTTCTACGATACGCTACTCAGATTTTTTTGTGTCAATAGCTACTTACATATGTACATCTGCATAAAGAGTGATTCCATATCAAAACGGACAGCAATCGGACTTGACATCTCCGATGTCAATGAAATTCTCTACAGATATTGGCAATTGAAAGTGTCTTCCAAGTCATCAAATTTTAGACTCATGCTCCTTTCCGGTCCTTTTAGGTTTTTAAACCTAAAAAATTTACAAAGGTGCATTGATTTAATTGCTAATAACTTCTAAACTATATAAGGTAGTTATCTAGTTTTAGTTTCATAATAAAGACAAAAATATTACCTTTATAAAGATACTTATAATTTTTTTTAAATCAAAAGTTCAAAGGTCAAATTTGGACTTATAATAATAAAATCATTATATTTCAAAAAACGGTATTTTTAAAATTCTGAAAACTTATAATTTTTTTTAAATCAAAAGTTCAAAGGTCAAATTTAAACTTATAAAAATTAAATCTTTACATCTCCAAAAATGATATTTTTAAAATTCTTAAAAAATTATATAATGTTAATAGAACTCTTGTCCATATCCGTGCAAAATTTCATATTGGACACTCATTTAGTTTAGAAGTTATGTAACAAAATATAAAGCAAAGTCAAATTTTGTATATAAAATTTCATATTTTCTTAAATAAAAAAATAATTTAAATTAATTTTTGTAAATATTTAAAATTTTTACATACAAAAAAATAGCTTTTTACTATATTTTGCTTCATAAATACTAAACCAAAAGAGGCTCCAACTTGAATTTTGGCTCGAGTATAGAATGGAGTTAAATTACCAATATATAATTTTTTAAAGAATTTTAAAATACCGTTTTCTGAGATATTCAGCTTTGATTATTATATTATATATTTTGACCTTTGAACTTTTTGAAGTAAATAAATTTTATATGCGTAATTTTAAATCCAATATCTTTTTCTATTAAATGAGATACAAAATAGAATTTTACAATGTATAGTTTAGAAGTTATGAGCAATGAACTATGTACACTTTTGTATAAAATTTGATAGTTTTTCAATTTTTAAAACGTCATATTTTTGGACCGGAAAGGGTCTTAAGTCTGAAAGTTTGCGATTTGAGCAACACTTGTAATAGGTAATAACTGTGTGCGAATTTCATTGAAATTGGAGACATGAAATCCGAAAATGACTGTTTTTTGTCCGTTTTGATATGGAATTACTCTAAAGCAGGTTGAAGCAGCTGATTGCGATACGATGATTTTTTGTTCACTGGTTGGGCCTTCACCTAGGTTGCTTGCTCCCGCGACTGGCTTCGTGTTGCTCGTTCTCACAGTTGACTTCGTTTGAGCCTGTTATAAGCTGAATATCCGAACCGATCATGTTATAATCTGAATAAACGAACCGATCTTACCATAAGCCGAATAATTGAACCTAATAGAAGCTTAGTTGAAGAAGGAGGAAAAACCTTAATAATCCTAGTTGAAGAAGAAGTGATTGAAGCCAATAGAATCTTATTCAGCATAGTTATTTTCTCGTACTTATTATTTTGTATTTATAATAAATAAATATTCCATAAAATAATAATTATTTTAACCCCCAGAAAGGGTAAATCATACGTTTTATAACTTAAGGTTTGTGGATCCGTAAGTTACCTCAGCCGACGAAAAAACTACGTTATACAAGTTGATGATTGAATGAATAAAAAATTTAAATAAGAAATTAAATCTTACTTAAATTTTATTTTTACTTGTATTTATAAAATTTTAATTGAAAAATATACGGTAATAATTTGTTCTCTGTGTTTATCTCATCACAACTAAAGAGTATATAAGAAGACAGATTTTTATGATTTTGAATGTTAAAATTAGAATAACAGGTTATTGCTTGCATGTATTTTAATTACTTTTCAGGGGAACTAGAAAGTAACTACCAAAGAAGATAAAAACATAAATAATTTTCATTTATAGAAAAACTATATATGTATTGTATATAAAGTAAAAAAAATATTGCCGGCAAAAACTATAAAAAAAAGTAAATATTCAGGGACACATTGCAATAACACTGGTCGACAAAAAAAAACAGTCCCCCAAAGATGAAACTGCTTTCAGTTTTTTTTCATCAGGTCTGGATTTTTTTATGGGCGTGTCTAATATTTCGCCCATAGTAAGGCCATTACTCTAGTATATTTCCTTATAACTCAAGAACCGTGTGTACAATTGACATAAGTGATACACCAAAAGATGCATGCTAAAAATGTCTTCAAAACCTAATTTTCTTATGTGCTCAATAGTTTTGAAGTTATTATGAAATAAGTGTAAAAAAATCGTTTTCATGAAAAATTTTAGATTTTTTAGATTAAAATTTCTTTTAATAAATTAAAACATCAATAATGTTTTAGTTTATCATCTTCATCTTAAAGCTGGTAATACTGCTAATAAAATAAGGCATATGACTTCAAAATTAATGCATAAATCTTGATTTTATTGAGTAGAAATACAGTAGTGGGCAAAAATTATTTTTTTTTTACTTTTTGTTGAATCAAAAATAGGTGGACTAGGTGGATTTTGACGAGATAAAAAGAAACTTTTTTTCTATCACGTACTGATTTTTTTTATGGGCATGACTAATATTATAACCTTATTCAGCGGTCACACTATACAATTCAGGAATAGTTTGTCAAATTTAGACTATAACTCAATAACTTAACCGATTTTGATAAATGATACACCAAAAGTTGCATACGAAAATTGTCTTTAAGGTATGTCAACAATATTATTCGCTCAAGAATTTCAGAGTTATGGATAAAAATTTTCACCGTTTTTCCAAAACAAATAACAAAAAAAAAAAAAAAAATATTTTTTCACTGCTAATTACCGAATAACTACGGAATTATTAACTGAACAAAAAATTATGTAAATTTTAACTGAAAGACAATTTAAGTAGCTATATATTGGAGTTTAATTTTTCTTAATAGGAGAAACGGTTCTCGAGTTATACAAGCGTGACTGCTTAAAGGCGGGGTCATAGTAGTCATGCCCATAAAAAAAATCAATACGTGATAGAAAAAACTAAAAGCTAATTTTTATTTAGCACATTAAATTCCATCTAATCCACCTATATTTTTTTTTTTTTTTTTAAGACGAAAATTTTGTTTGTCCACTAGTGTATCTCCACTTAACTGTAGGTATGCATGGGTATTCTAATTTTATTGTGAATGCTTCATTTACTCGTAGTTTTACCAGCTTTGAGATAAAGATGATAAACTGAAACATTTTTGATGTTTTCACTTTTAAAAAGAAGTTTTAGTAAAAAAAAAAAAGAAATCTAGAATTTAGCATGAAAATTTTTTTTCGGACACTTATTTCGAAATATCTCCTTAGCTATTGATCGGATAAAAATGTATGAGTATAACGACTTAAAGCCAAATTTATTCCACATATTTTGGTGTATTACTTATATAAATCGTACATACCGTTCTCGAGTTATAGTGAAATATAATCGAGTAATCGGATAAACACGCCCATAAAAAAAAAATCTCGACCAGATGGGAAAAATTTAAAAGCAGATTCGAGTTTATCATACGGAATTCCATCTAGTCCACATATTATTATTTTTATTTTTTTATTTTTTTTTTGAAGGAGCACGAAAAAATTTGTTTTTGTCGACCAGTGTAATTAAGAGCTTCTTGAAGCATCATGAATTTATATACAAATTTTCTACTTTTGAGAAACATCCCACTTTAGAAGATATCATTTGAGTGGGGTTTCATAATTAAACTTATTTATCAGTATTTGTCCCAGTTTTTCAAATTCGTTAAATTCGCTGACATAATTTTGTATATAAATGAAAATAAAAAAAGATTCGGCCGTGCCGAATCTTTGATACCCTTCACCATATTACTATAATACCATTTACCATCTTACCGACAAATAATAAAATTTTCGCCTTAACGTATGCTTTCATATTTTCACATTTATAAATCAAAATATTTTTCCAAACTACGAACATTTGAATATGAAAAAAAAAACAATCATAACAAGCTTTGCTTTTAAAAAATAAACAACAACAAGAATTCCACATTTATTTGTCTTTGTATGTGTGTATATACAAACTGACTGCATATACAAAGAACAACAACAACACTGTTATTCATTATATTACTGCTGTTGCTAACTAAACTACTTGCTTATATAAAAAACAAAAAACGTCACTAATAGTCATTACATTGCTTAATATACATGTTTGTGTGTGTATTTATATTCTTAACAGATTTGTTTTTGGGCCATAACTCTGTAGATTATGAACGAATTTGGTTTATTAAAAAAACCGAAATTTTATAAAAATATTTATGACTGATCTATATAAAAATAAAAATATGTAGCTTAAACAAGGGCTTCAAAAATAAAAAATGCGTTTTCCCCGATATCTCAGTTATTACTGAACCGATTTATTTCATTTTTTCAAAACAAAAATTCAGAAAATAATTTCTGAGCCCCCTGGTATATGCAGAGGCTTCAGAAATTAGAAAACCGGTTCTAAAAACCGGTTTTTAAAGCATATCTCAGCAATGTATAAACCGATCTTGCTGATTAAAAAAACCGAAATTTTATAAAAATATTTATGACCGATATGTATAAAAATAGAAATCTGTAGCTTAAACAAGGGCTTCAAAAATAAAAAATGCGTTTTCCCCGATATCTCGGTTATTACTGAACCGATTTATTTCATTTTTTCTGAACAAAAATTCAGAAAATAATTTCCGAGCCCCCTTTAAAAAAACAGAAGTCCCTGGTATATGCAGAGGCTTCAGAAACTGGAAAACCGGTTCTAAAAACCGATCGTTTGATATATATATTATATATGCCAGTTATCGGTGGGCTTCATAAACGCCATTTCAACCGACACACAGACGGACGGACATGGTCCTATCGTCATCGCTTCTTACAAGGATTCCGAAAATACAAACTTATTTGCTCTCCGGCGAAAATTGTGGAAATTACAAACGGAATGACAAACTTATATATACCCTTTACACCTGTGGTGAAGGGTATAAAAACTCAGTAATATTTCTTAATTACAATAAGTATACGCCTGGTATATGGATATGCATACTCCCCTATAATTAAAATTGTTTTCGATATATAAATGTTCGATATTTAAATGGAAAATTTAATTGATATTATTCAAAAATTTTACACTTTTATGGAAAATGTATAATTTTTTATCGATAAATACATTTTTGGTAGAAAAAAAGTTCACATTAAAAAAAAGTGAATATTCGGTTTTCTGCATGCGAAATTCGAAAACTGTGGAAATTATAATTAATATATCTATTGATACCTATCAGTTAATTATCAGTTCAATTGTCAGACTATCGGATATTAATTTATGAATATAATCACAAATTGCCTTGAAATCAATATCTCTTTTATTGATAGATTACAAAAAAAAAAAAAACATCTGCTATGAAATCATTGCCTTAAAGTACTGCACAATCCACCATTGGTAAATATTTTACAGGATATAAATGATAACCATTGGGATAAGCCCACCACACATATAAATACATGTAGGTTTGAAACTATAGAAAAAGTTTTGAAAAAAAGTAAAAATACCGCTTGCTATTTTCCCTTAATATTTTTTCGTTTTTTGTTTAGCTTTTTCCGAGTGCAACTAATGTTTTAAATGAGGTTATATACACATTTAAGCGTATTTATCTGTAAATGAATGAATGTATGTAAATGTGTATAAGCAACATAACGTATGCGCTACATTTGATGTTTTATAAACCAAACACATCAGAAGAGTGATTTTATTTGGTTTTAATTTTTTTTTTTTTTTTTTTTTTTTTTTTCACTCTCTATGTATGTATGTGAAAGTTAAATTTTTTTGTATGCGTGAAACTAATTAGCAACAAATGTGCGATTTGAGTGGTATTTTTATATGTTTTTCTGCTTTGCTGCAATTTTCAGACCTCTCTAGAGAAGAGGCATAGTTTTTAAAAACCATTTTTAATTCTACATAAAGTATATAAAATTGTTGTTGACTCTCTTTTTTTTTTCTTGTTTTGCCAGCACTGCTTTATGTATACATTTTGCGTAAATTCATTTTAAATGGGAGATTAACTGGCGTACAGTTTATAATATAAATCATTAAACAACATTTGACTCATTTGAAAACGAAATGAAAGTAAAATAAAGGCAAAAAATAAACACACACACATACAAAGAAAAACAAACAGTATAATCGTAATTTGTATAGAGAAATTAAAAACGAAATGCTAGTAGTTAATAGGGAATTACAATATAACTACTGCTATTGACTTGATAACTTTTCCATTAGAGAGTTGTTTAGTATTGAATTTTTGTGTTGTGTTTAATATTAAAAGTTAGGAAGGATGTTTAAATAATTTTTAATAAGATTTTTTTTTTTTTAATTTATATTTCATAAAGAAGACCAAACATTTTTTTCAGTAACAAAGCTTTTTGAAAAATAAAAAAAATTGCATAACTTTTTTTTATCAAAAAGCTATTTTCAGGATATGAAAATTATTTTATTTTTGTGAAAAAAATCAATTTATTTTTTACATTTTTGCCAAAAGCTTAATCATAAAAAAATTTTGTATAAAAAGTTTATTCGTAAGTTTTTGTTTTTATATTAAAAAATTAAATTGTAAAAATCTTATAAAAAATTACTGTCGAAGAGATTTTTGTATAAAGTTATTGATAAACAAGCAAACAGTTTTTGATTAAAAACACATTATTTTATAAAAGCTTTTTTGTAAAATAAAAAATTGTTTAAAAAAATATTATAATATAATTTTCACTTTAAAAGTCTTTTTTTCAAAAATGATTTAAAAATGTTCCTTATTTTTCCATAAACTTTAATGACTTAAAAAAGCATTATTTTTTCATAACTTAAAAAAGCATTTTGTAGATGGAAAAAAACTTTTTTGTAGATGGAAAAAAGCTTTTTTGTAGATGAGAAAAAAAAAACTAAAAACCTTTTTTATAAAAAAATTATGGCGAAAGCTATAAATGATCAATACATCAAAAAGTTTTTATTTAAAAAAATATTGAAATATATTCTCTTTTCGTTAAGCCTTAAAAAAAACATTATTTTACACAATCTTTAAAAAACTTTATTTCAAAAATTATGTAAAACCAGTACTGTCGAAAGCCTTAAAAGAGCAATATTTTTACACAAGCTTTAAAAAATTAAAAGCATTTTTATTTAGAAGATACTGTTAAAAGCTTTAAATAAAGAGTATTCATTAAAGAAGAAAAATATTTCCAAAAAAAAATTAAAAATGTTGTTTTTTCAAGCTTTTTTGGGCATTTTTTACACACACTTATGAAAGCAGTATTCTTGCTCACGATTTTTTTGTAAGAGCCCAGCAAACCAAATGTTTGATTTAAAATTTGAGAGTGATTTGAAATAAATTCTTTTCTCAAATGTAAACGTTTTAGAACGATTTGATAATGATTTAAGAATAATGACATTCTCAACAAAAAGGGGACATTTTTCTCCAATTTTGGCATAAATAAGGTTTGAATTAAGCTTTGATATCAAAGAAAAAAGACATAATATTTCAAACGTTTGAAAAATTATGACTCTGCGCTTGTTGGGAGAATATACTTGAAAAGCTTTTTAACCAAAAACAAATTTTTATTTCAAATTTAAAAATGTTCTATTTTTTCATAAGCTTTTAAATAAACATTTTTACACAACCTAAAAAAGCATTATTATTATCTTTTTTTACAAGCTTTTTTGAACTTTTTTAAGCATTTTATAAAAATACTTTTGAAGATTTAAAAATTGTATTTTTTTTTTTTTTTTTCTTCCTAAGCTTTTTTCGACTTTTATATTATTATTTTATACAACCTAAAAACAGTATTTTTATAAAAAATTCTTTTGAAACCGAAATGAACATCATTGAAAAATTTGTTAAATGTTCTTTATATAAAACAATTTTGTAAAGCTTTTTTATAAGACAAATTACTGTTGAAAGCTTTAAATAAACAGTATATCATTACAAAATGGTTTTATTGAAAAAATTATTTAAACATTTTCATAAAATATTTTTATACAGCTTTTTTGACTTAAGCAATATTTAAAAAAAAAAAAAAAACTTTCGAAAAGCCAGCAGAGTTTTCTTTTTTATTAATTTATTTTTAAGAAGAGAGAAAAAGATTTTAAGAATTTTTATTAAAATATTGACAAATATACTAACACAGCGTGCATTTTGCACAACTCTCGTTATAATTAAGAGCTTAAAGGACTCGTCATATCTAAACAAATTTTTTAAGTAAATTTTCAAAACGAAAAAAAAAAATTGTTTGTTTTAATTGCAACACAACCTTATTTAGTGATGATGGCAATTAAATCGTTGGAGATGAATAATAAATTGATTTTCTTTACTCTCAATAAAAATGTCTCATATGTCCTTATTCACTTAAATACTTAGGTAAAATTTCGTTATATGTACCTAAGTATATTATAACGTATATAAAAAAAAAAGAAATACAACATCTCTTTATATACATATATAATTTTTTCCTTTGAATTTTTTTTGTTAGTTTTGCCTTGATTTGTTGATTGTAGTATTGGCTTATCTCCAATTCTAAGTTGATTAAACTCTACAGATTTTTTTCCCTCAAATTCATAGCGTTAGTTGTTATTTTTTTTTTCCTTCTACCATATATTTTCATTTGATTTCATTTTACTTCAACTCGTTAGAGTAGCTTAATTTACATAAACTCATACATACTTACATATAAAAATAAAATTCATTCAAATGTTTTGCTATCAATATTTAGATGTTGATGCATTTATTTGGCTACTAACGTGGTTGGATTGGTAAATTTTTACTTGTTTTTTTTTTTTACCTCGGGAAATTTATCTATACATTCATATACTATTTTTATAGCTACATAGTTTTAGTTTTAGTGATGTTACGAGCGAACAATTTGTTTGTCATATTTTTACCAATTTTTAGTGGTTTTCATATGCGGTATTTTTATGCCGCAAAACAAAGGCTGATGACCAAATTTTTATATTGATACGAGTGTACTTTTATTTTACTACCATATCGTACTTTTTTTTCCTATTTTATTTTTTCATAAACACATTCTAAACTAATGAAAGGACATAAAAGGATTGAGTATTTGAAAACAAATCTAATTTGACTTCAAAGATTTATATGCTACAGTAAATATTTATGGCTGTTGAATATACTAGTTACTAAGAACAGGAAGATATTGTTTTTTTTTTTTTTTTTTTTTTTTTTTTGAGTTTAGTTTAGTAACTAATTTTATGTGTAGATAATTGTAGGGGAATGTTAAAAGTAATTGGAAATAAATTAAAAACTTTGAAACGAATTTATATTCACTGCAGTGAAGATATAAATTCTTACTAAGAAATTGTTTTTAAATTTTAGTTAAATTTCTACTTTTTTAAGATGCTTAATTTTTAAATGCTGGTTTAAATGTTCAATAGTCTGACTACATAAAATAATATTTCTATAAAAGAAGTCACTTTTTTCGAATTATTCACTTTGGCGAAAAATTTTTAAAAGACCAGTTACAAGTAGACCTCTTCTACGTAATATAAATGGAGGCTGGGCAAGAAACGATAGCGAAAAGGAGAATCTATTCGTTAATCATCTAAAGAACGTGTTTTCCCCAAATTTATCAGATGATATAATGGAGTTTCCACTTGTTGTACCCCGTTTTAGAGCAGTTGAACCCCTTTGTTTTGAGATTCGAGAGATGGACAAGGCTATTATTGATTTAAATTAAAAAAAAAAAAAACACCTGGTATTGACAAAATCAGTAACAAGATGCTTTTGGAGCTACCCCAGATAGCAATAAGAATAATACTTTTTATTTTTAATGCTATATTATGCCTTGAATATTATCCACCAGAATGGAAGGTCTCATTGGTCACAATGATTCCTAAGCCTGGAAAAGATCATACTAAAGTAGAATCGTATAGGCCTATTAGCCTCTTGTCTAATATATGAAAGCTATTTGAGAAGCTATTAATGAACAAGTTGAAACCGATAGTGAATCGTTTCGAATATATTTCAACACATCAATTTGGTTTTAGAGAAAAACATAGCACTATAGAACAAACTCACACACTTATAAATATTATATCCAAGACGTTTGAAGAAAAGAAATAACGTTTCGCTCTCTTCATTGATGTCTCTCAAGCCTTTGATAAAGTATGGCACGAAAGCTATTTAACTCATCGAAAGTTTTTTCTTAAAGAGGGAGATTTTATAAGCCATTGAAGCAGGTATACCCCAAGACAGTATACTGGGTCCCTTTTTATATTTGATATAAACTTCTGATATGCCAACTAATAGTCGGACTTATATATTAACATTTGCAGATGACACAGCTATTCTAGGCGTTCATGAAAACTTCCAAAATTCATCTAAACTTTTGCAAGATCATATACTATTTCTAGAAAAATTGTTGAAGCAATGGAGAATAAAAGTGAATGAACAGAAATGTATATATATTACATTCACATTGCGGAGAGATTCGTGCCCCCCAATCGTGATAAATAATCAGATTATACCCCAACAAACGGAAGTAAAAAACCTTGGTATTAATCTAGATCGACGTCTTATGTGGAAAACACATATAGATACAAAATTAATCCAAATTAAGTTAAAATCACTCTAAATTAACTGGCTAATTAGTAGAATCTCAAAATTAAGTCTTGATTGCAAACTTTTAACCTATAACTGAATTATAAAGCCAATATGATGCTATAGTATCCAACTATGGGGCACGGCTTCTGCTTAAAATATTGAAAAAAAATCAAAGACTCCAAAATAAAATACTACGAATGATAACAGCTGCAACCTGGTATGTGAAAAATGATAACATTCACAAGGACCTCAATGTTCTTCTTGTCAAAAATGAAATAAGAAAACACGCAGAATCGTATATGAGGAAGCTTGAAGTACACCCTAACCCACTTGCTCGAAATATACTAAGAAGCGATGGCTACAACCGTTTGAGAAGAAGGAATACAACAGACCTCCACAGAAGCTAAACCCTTTGAATAAAGTTTTTTTCTTCAAACAACGGTTGAACTTAATATAAATTAGTATTTAGATTTATGATTCGAATACTTATTGTTAGTTCACTTAATATCGTGAAGATTCAATATATAAAGATAAATGAATTAAAAAAAGTTGAAACTTTGCTCCAATATTGTTTCGAACTAATATTTTTTTTTAGAAATTTAATCATTTCTTTCCGTATATCACGTCCAAAATTGTCAAAAATTAAAATGTTCAGAAATTCACGCGAGCTAAAAATAGATCTTAAAGAAAAAAAATTTAAGACCCTGATTGGGAAATATGGTTGGAAAATTTATTTTAAGAACTTGTAAGAAAATCACTTAACTTTTAAATATTTTTTTATATATTTCTCATACAAAATTTTAAAAACATATAATTTTGTTAGAGTTTTCAGATAAATGACTTCTTTGCAGGGGTGGAAAATTTTGAATTTTTTAACAAAAAAAAGTACTAACAACCAAATGTCGAAAAACTGATTCAAATACATCATTACGATCTGTTTGGAATCTATTTTCATAAAGTGATATGCTTTTTAAATTTTTTTTATTCTATTTTCTATTTAGCAGGAATAAAATTTATTTTTTTGATTTTTATTTTTTCGAGCATAAATAACAGTTATATTTCGATTTTTATTTTTTGAGCAGAAATAGAAGTAATTTTGAGAAACTTAAAATTTGATTAAATTTGTATTTACTTACAATGTGCTGTTCTAGCATTTCTAATAAATAGTTTTTTATTGTGATTTTTTTTTAATTTGTTTGCGTTTATTTAATTTCGGAGTATATTTTTTCGCTTTTATGCTTGGTAGTAGGAAAGATGGTTTACTCCAAACTTTTCCGGATTTACTTTACACGATTTTGCATCAAGATTTCATTAGAAAACATTAAACAAATATATAGCCTAGAATAACATTTTTTAAGTGAATAAATATTTCCACCGTTTTGGAAAAAACTCAAAAAATATGAAATGTTCCAATTTCAGATTTTGGAAAAATCGAGGACAAATATTTGACAATTCAAATTTTTTTTTTTTGTAGTGGTAGTTAAAAATCAGAAATTTAAATAAATTGTAAAAATTACATTTTAAGTCCAATGTCAAAAATAAATGTTTATATGTAACCTGCACAAAGGTATACAAAATACAAATTAAAGAAAGTTCGATAAGTTTTATATTAGTGAACATAATCGAGATCATATATCTGTTAAACCATCCTTTAGAATATCGGGTAAAAAACAAAGTATACATAGATTTTTTTTTAAGCTGCATTCTCTGATGTGTTTTTTACATCTTACCACAAAAAAAGCTATTCAACTGATATTAGTAAATTAAAATTTGCAAATATTAATTATATTACTATAAAATAAATTCTTTAATGACAAAAATATACACCCAAAAATGTTTAATGTTGCATTAAGTTGAAAAGCGTAATTATTTTTGAGTGCCTCACGATCAGCATTACCGTTTGGCGACTTTAGTCGCCATTTGCATCTTTTTCAACCACCTGGCCACTTTTTTGGCCCTTTTTTTAAATGGCGACTTTTTAAGACTATGTGCTAAATTACGATAAACTAAGTTGTTTGAAATATATCGACCCATTATATATTAATTTCAACACATAAATTAATAATTTTGGAACTGTCTTACAGCATAGTGATATAAAAAACCGCGGAGTATTTATAAATGAACTGAAACTGTTAGTAATTAAAAATAATAATAAAGTTTATGAAAAGCTATTTATATCATCATATGCCAAATTTTTTGGACTGGATTGAAAAAATAAAAAAAGATTCGATGAATACTTATATCCTAATTTAAATTTTTACATTCCTAAGAGCAATCCCTCGGGGTAACGTGTTATTTTTTTTACTAAATTATCAAAAACAAGAAATAGTTTATATAACAGACTTATAACAATACTTGTGAATTCATGCGTTGTATCCTAAATTTGAAAGTCTAGAGTACGAGTAGTGTTTATAAAAACCCGACTTTTGAAAAAACCGGTTTGACGGTTAACCGAAAATTGGATGAAATTAAAAAACCGGTTTTTCGGTTAACCGTCTACTAAAAAACCGGTTAAACCAGTTAACCGGCATTTAAATAATTGCTCTAATTTGAAGCTTAATGAAAATATTTTTGGTTAAAAAAAGTGTGTTTAAGTTAGATTTGTTGTTAGCTCCTTTTTTTATAACAATCAAATATACTATTTTTTACAACGTTAGAATTTATTCTTGCTTCCCTTTTTTGCAACTTTGTTGGAAGTATTTTGACATTTATACTAACGAGTAAACCGCTAACGGTTACTTAAATATTGTTTGCCACCAAACTAATAGCTTTTAATTTCACTTCTTATATTATCTTCGACTTAAGCACTACGTGCACCACAATATATTTACAAATTTGCTTATTCCTTCTACGAGGTAACATTTATTTGAAATAAACAGAGATCTACGTCTCAATTAAAATTGAATTTGGTTTGTTTTATTTCATGTCGACATATTTTGGATTGTGCCTAAACAAAGTGTTTAGGCACAATCCAATATATAATATAATGTGCTTTATATAATAATTTATATTCACCGCATTCAAAGTTTTTCTCTCAAGGAAAAGTTTATATAATTTTTATAAAAAAAAATGTAATAAATATATCTGCATAAAATTGGAAAAATAAAAAACATTTTTTCTGCTAAAAAGAGATTTGTTTTTAATTTTTAGATGATTATTAATCATTTAGAAGATTATTAATCAAGTAAATTTTCTGCACTTTTTTAGTTCTACGTTTGAAGTCTTTATTCTTGTTATCATATATAAAATCTTATTTTTTTCTTAAGCTATACATTAGTAGGTTTAATGTTACATAAGTATTTTCTTCTTTTGGAAAATTTCATTCGCATGAAATTAAAGTTTTTGTAAATGGAATGCTTAATTATCTATCTGAGTTATTATACATACAGTTTTAAAATATATTTAACTTCAAACAAGTAAATATATTTCACCTGGCTACTTGTTAACTCAAACAGCAAACATTTTTAATAGTTTAAAAATATTTTCTTATATTTTAAATTCAGAAAAAAGCAACTAAAGGACGAAATTTCATGATATTTTTAGCAAATTTTTGAAACCGGTTAACCGACACAGAAAAACCGGGTAAACCGGTTAACCGAAATTGAATATTTCAAATTAACCGGTTCGCAAATAACCGAAATTTGAAGAAAAAACCGGTTTTTCGGTTAACCGGTTAACCGGTTTATAAACACTAAGTACGAGTGAAGAACTCCTACAAAAGTATAGGAGTTTAACTAATTAAAAGAGGATTGTGTGCTAAATATTTTTGAGAATAAATCTTTATTTTTGCAATAATAAAAATTGTTGTAAAATAATAATAAATCATTTTGTTATTAATAGAACTGAATTTTGTAGTTTTTCTTAAAATACAATAATTTGTTGTTATCAAATAAACAGATTTTAAGGAGTTTTTTAGGTTTTAAACTAGTTGGCCCCTTTTTTTCAAAAAATCCCCCTTTTTGACGACTTTTTATTTTGAAATCCTCTTTTTTGGACACTTTTTAAAAATGCTAGGCAATAATAACGGCTACAGATTGGTGCATTTTTTACAGATTTCAATTAGCGCCTTGAATGTGCCTCGACGATTTACGAAATATTAAAGACACCGCAATCTCTGGTCATGAATACTTTTTATTAAATTTTTTATTGAAACCAATTTTTCGCTTAAATAAAAAAATATAGATGGACTTTAAATTCACACATAGTACCCAAAAATGCTAATATAAAATAAGCAAAATTTTACATCAATTTAAAAATGTTATAATATTCTTGCAACTTAATATTTTAACGCGCTACAATTTGAAAACCTTTATTGACTACGCGATACTTTAGTTTCATTGAAGTTACGCTGTAAGAGCGCCTTGCGAAGTGTGACACTTCCTGTAGCTTTTCTATTGAGAGATACACGAATTCCCCTTAAACGTACATTGAAAGGGTCAATGTTTGATGAAAAAAGTCATCGATTAAAGAATACAGAAGCGATTACTGCCACTCAAAATATCGCTTTATTTTCGAGATAAATGGAAATGGCATATGTGACCCTATGGCATATGGTCCCCCTGCTAACCTAAAAGAAATAATTTTCAAATAATTTATAAATTTTTAAAAAGTATTTATCCATTTTCCAAAAAAAAAATATTAATAATAAAAAAAAGTCAAGTTTTCAAAGTGTAACACAATAAAAAAATAAATTATTTGAAAAAGAACCTACTAATTAAAAAAAAATAAAAATAGAAAAAAAAAAAAATAAATAAATTTTAAAAAAATCTATTCCAAAATTATTTTTATATTAAAAAATCGAAAATGAGCACAAAATCGCAGTAATGCACTTCTTTTTTGTTTATATACAAAAAAATACATTACAAACCATAAATCATATTTAGGATTAAAACAAAAATGCTGCTTTAAACAAAATTATCATACCCTTCCAAATAATCCAACATTTCGAATAAAAGTTGAATTATCCCAAAAATGAAATTCCTAAAACTGTATTCCTCTTGAAGAAAATTTTTCCATTTTGAAGCTCCCCCAAGCATTATTATGATATTAAAACTACTTGGTACGTATATTTTATAACTTAGTTAGTCATTCTGGTTAATTTTTCACTTTGTTCCTAAAATTAACAATTGTTAATTTAGCAAACATTTTCCTTTAATATCAATATTATGAAAAACCTCTTTACATTACAAAATCGCAAAAGTTCATCCAACTTTTAAGTACTCATGTTACAAACAACTTTTTAATTTCCATTTTACATCCTTATTCCACAAACAAAATTCCGCTCAAATAAAAACACAATATTTTTAAATTAGTTTTTATAATTAAACACCAGCCTATAACATAACATGAATTAGTAACTGACCATTCTTTTAAATATTTTACACTCAGCCCATAGATTTACGTCAATATAAATTTCCACAATATGTTAAAATTATTTTAATAACTTTAATTAATTCCTTGGTTTTTTTTTTTTTTTTTTTTTAATAAATAACACAAAAAAAAAAAAAAAAAAAACAACAGCCATTCGATTGTTTTAAAACAATGAGTGTGAGAAAAAAAATCATAGAAAACAAGAAATAAAAAAGAACACAATACTTGACCTTAAACTTTAATTACACCTGCAGTGTTTTAATTCAAGTAAACAACCTTTTTAACGCCCCAACCGACCTCTTCTCATTTCCTTTCCTTTGGCTCTATTGTAAATTCTCAAATAACTTGATTGTTGTTTTTGTTGCACAATATTCTGATTAAAAAATAACAATCGACTAACTTTTCATTTTTTTCTGTTCATTGTTATTTTATTTCACATTTATTTTTATACATATTGTTTTTTTTTTTTTTCTTTTTTCTAGAAGAGGAACTACAATTCAATAAAATTTTATATTTTTTTTACAGAAGCACGATTACGAGCACAAACTGAACAACAAAAAAAAAAATAGCAGCAAAAATAAAAAGTACCGTAGTTTTTTTCTCTTGTTTGTTGGAAACCAGCACACACACACATTGATCGAGAAAAAACATTTCATATTATTTGAACTTTTGAAAAAATGTTCATGTAAAACAGCAACGCAAGAAAGCACACTGTTCGATCAGAGAGGCAAAGGAATGTAGTCAACAGTAGTTAGATAACATAGATCGGATATGCGCAATTTTCAAATTTCCTGACCCGCGAGTTTAGACTACAAATGCTGCTTACGCAACACTGCTTCACACGTACACTATAAACTACTTCGTTCGACTGCTGCACTCTCATTAATATCAATGCAAATCAAGTCAAGTTTTTTGCTGCTTCACACACAAAAACGCGCAAATGTATAGTAGTGTGTGTGAGCATCACTGACACAGATATAACAAGAGGTCCCCATAATTTTTTCCTGCTGATATTTAACAAATAAATAAGTCTGAATTTTTATTGTTCTAGGTGCATCTTGAACTCCTGATATTCGCATATTTTTTTAAAACAATAAATCTCTTTATTGTTCTGTAATTTTAACTCACATTAGGCAACCCACAAAAAAAATATTTGTTATATATGTATATACTTCTTCTCTAACGTAGTACATTTTTTATTTAATTTAATGCTGCAGGTGTTTCTAAGAGCCGTCTGCCATTTTAGACAAACGATAACTGTTTAAAATCTATGATAACAAAAAAAAAATAAGTTAAAGTTTCTTCTTTAACATTTCCGATATTTTTCAACGATATTGTACAAATATTCTTTTGCACATAAACACACGAACTCTCTACCACTATTATTGATGCTACTGCAGCAAAATAAAAAGAACTTTACTCCTGGACGTAATGTTACGTTTTTATCATCAATCATATTCATAAAATATACATTCATACTCATAAACATACATAAACACACACACTTTCCCATGTATGTTTGTATTTAGATTTCAGTCTTTGTGACGATGAGATATGGAAGGAAGTTGAAAAGTTGTAAAGGTGCTTTTAATTCAACATTTCATTTCCTATTTTTTTTGTTCGCTTCCATTTGCTCAGCTTCAAGTGTTTTTTACAAAATGTTTTTTTTTTTTTTTCTTTTCTCTCACTCTTTAGAATTTTTTATTGTTCTTTATGTTTTGTTTTTGTAGAAAATAGCAATAAAATATATATTTTATGCAGAAGTTTACGCGAAGTTTATAGGCATGATGTTGCACCATTTTGTGGCATGTTAAACGTTTGTATATTTTTGTAAGTGGAAAATAGAATAGAATTATTTAGATGGTTTAGAAGAAAAATACATACATGTATTTGTTTTTTATTAAGAAAATACTTTATAGATGATGAAATATTTTTATTTTTTTTAAGAAAAAAGCTTTTTTAAATAAGGTAATGGATACATAAATTTGTTAAAATGAAAAATGTTATAAGAAATAATTAAACACCATTGGAATAATTTCTTCAAAAAACAATTAAAGATTACAAAAAAGGAGGAATAGAAATAGAATAGAAATTTTACACAAGAAAATGTTTGTATATGTTACCGGAACTCAATTAGGTTGAAAGCATATCCAAAGAAGATATAACGAATATGATTTCTTTACTAGACACCTACAGACAGTAGAATATCACATTAAAAAAAATGTCTCCCTACGAGAGATTACAAATTTTGAGATAAAACTCAAAAGCGGCTGAAGAATATCATGGACATCATTATGGTCTATCAAAAATTAATTTTAAAAAATTAATCAAAAAAAAAAAAAAAAAAAAAATTTAAATATTTTTACTATAACAATACAAAATGGACTGAAAAAAGATCTCTATTTTATAATAATTTGGAACTTTTTCATTTTTTCAAAAGCTTCAGATTTAAATTTCAGCACATTTTCTCAATAACAAACTGAAAGATACGAATTTTTTAAAACATATGCGAGAAGATAAATTTAAATATTCTAATACATTTCCAATATTTATCTTTATCTTATCTTTGTAAAACCTCTGGTCGAAATTCCATTCATTTCCAATACTATCTCAGTTTGAAATTTCTTTAAGACATCCTAAAGTAGTTATCTATGACTTGTCCCTTATTCCCATATAAAAAACATTATCTTATAATATTTTCATACATTTTGTAAAAATTCTTTAAGTCAAATTCGACAAGTTGTTAATAGTACGAACAAATCTTGACATATCTTTAATATGCACTTCAAACAGGAACTGAATGGTTTCCGCTGACATTGTAATGCATTTGATTGAATGACAGAAACACCTTTTTACTTTTTTTAACAAAATCATTGTGATCCTGATAAATTTTTTCATTATTAGCTTCGAAATTATAATGTCATTCTACACCACTACAAGTGGCATTTTTATTATGGTCAAAATATTACTAGTTTTAGTTTAGAAAATGTCATTAAGTCGTCCAATGTAATTTGTTATAACATAATGACTTGTACCTCAAGAATCACCCACACCGAAAAAAAACTATGACACATTTTACAAAAAAAAAAAAAAAAATAAAAAATTCATAGCTAATAAATTTTATAAAGCATTTTAAAATTTTACGATATTCATGAAATCTTTTGCATTGGTTTCTTTCATAATATTTAAATATTTTCGCTTTATAACAAATTTTTGTAATATTTTTTATTTTTTAGAAATACATATTACAAATTTATATTTTAAATAAAACATAGAATTATATTGTAATTTAAAACATTCTGTACCGCAATTCCGTAACTTTTTAATGACAAAAATTTGTCGTTAAGTATCGAAAATTCGTTAGTTAGCAAATTTTGTCATTAAGTGTTATTCTGTAGTAAAATTTTACCGATTTTTGTAGTTAAACACATTGGTAGTTAAGGAAAAGTTTCGGTAAGCTAACTACAAAAAAAAAATAGCAGTCGTAAAACCATAACGATAAAGAAGCTGATTTTGGCTATTAAATATAATTTTCTTAATTTTGATAACATTGTTTTATAAATAATGTAATTAGAAAAAATATAATGAATAATAAGTGCGTTTTCGTTTACGTAAAAGTTTTCGTTTATTAAATGTTTTTACTGAATTTTAGCAAAAATATAGAGATTAAAGTGAGAGTTTATAACTGAATTTTTAGAATTTTGAAACTGATTTGTTATTATTAAGTTTTAATTACATAAGTTCTTAGTGAAAGTTTTTTTTTTTTTTTTTTTTTTGTTTTAGTGAAAAAAATTATTTTACTGAAAATACAGAATTTTGGTAAAAATTTTAATTTTTAATAAAAAATTAAATTTTAAGTAAAAGTTCAGAATTTTTTAAAAATTTTGATTCTTATTAAAAATTTCTCCTTTTTAGAAAATTTGAATTTATTTGCAAAAAAATGTAATTTTTCAAAAATCAGAATTTTTATGAGAATTGGTATTTTTAGAGGAAATAAAATATTTGAATAATTTGTTTAAACGAAAAATATTAAGCAGTTTTTAAACATAAGTTTCCGTAGTTATGTTATTTTAAAATTGATTGCAAATTTTTAATGAACGGGCCTAATATAAGAAACATTTAACATTAAATTAATTTTACAAATATTTCCAACAATATACAATACATATACTCATATTGGTTAATTGTTGGAAGACAATCTGCATACATTTGGGATATTGGCACATCAGATTTTTGTAGAACGTGCGATGATGTTGAGGAGCTAGAGATAGTAGAACACATACTCTGTCACTGTGTAGGGCTTCAGCGTAATAGGTTGAAGTGGTTTGGAAGCCACACACTACATGAACTAGGTGAGGTTAATGGCAAAGGACTTGTCAACCTCATAGGGTTTGTAATGGGAATAAAATGGCTTAGGAAAAATCATAACTGATTGATGGGGTATAGGTTCCACTTTTTCTTCTTTCTATCTCTTGTATATTTCTTATTTATCCTCGTATATTTCTATTTCTCTCTTTCTATCATAAAGAGATCACAATGGGCCGTTCGGCCTCTGGGTGTAGGCGTGAATACGCCACCCTTTCTAACCTAACCTAACCCATCTGCATACATTTATATAATATTTACACTTTTTTCACATTTTTTTTTTTTTTGTTTTTAAATAAAAATCCAATTAAAAATTAAAATTTTTGTTTTTCAAATAATGACGTTCTATCATTTCTATCGATATTTGTCGTTAAAATATACTTACGAAAAAAATCGTTAACTTATTGTAGAGAATAGCAAAATCGTTAAAACAACCGAAAATTTTCGTTAATTAACGATATCGGTAGTAAATGAAAAAAGTTACGGAATTGCGGTACTGATTTAAATAATTAACCCTCTATAACATATAATATACTGAAGGCAACATACTGGTCATCTGTTATTAATAGCCACAGTAACCGTTGCTGTGACCTATAAAACTATGTAAACTATTGCTAACATTCTGTTCTTTACATCAAGTTCAAAAAGTATAAGCTAGGTGTCTCTTTTTTTTTGAAATTTTGCGATCATATTAGTGTGTTGGAGAATTTCAAAAAGTGCACATGTGATAAAAGTAAATAGTTAATAAAAAATAGTTTTATGACATCTGTTTTTTTGTTTTACAATTATCGGATAGGTAAGTGTCGAAAAATCAGTTACTACCTAAGTCCTTTTTAAATTTGATAGTTATTTTTGTAGTACATGAAATTTTATGTTTGTGTCTTGTGGCCTACATTATGCGAAAAGGGATATATTTTTTATACTTATTAAAAAAATTTATAGGAGTATTTTTTTATTTTTTTGACATAAGCTAAGTGACGATGATATCGCCTGCATACTTCAAGCAGGTGAAAAAAGTGAAGATCAGGGATGGAAAAGTTGACACTATAGTACTTTTTTTGGTACTATTTAACATTCAAAAATACCGAAGTACTCCCGCGATTCATTTGATACTGTCAAACGATAAGGTGGATATTCCACAATTCAAATTAAAAATAAAATGTTTAAAAGAAAATATATTTTGGAGATATATAATTTTCTAAAAGAAATCGATGTTTTTAAAAACCATGTTGTTCCGAAGTAATAATGGAATTGTAATGAGCACTATCTTTGACTAAATGTTGGGGCTTCGAAGTCCCAAGAAATTAGACATGTAATTAGGACAATTCAAATAAATTATATTATAGAAATATTCGAGCTGTAGGTTTTATTTTTATTATTTTTTTAATTATTATTAATTTATAATCATTACTAAAAACTATAAGTTTCTATGCTGTGTAAATCAAATTGAAGTAAAAATTATCCAAATTTTAAAGACATCAGGTTATGAATAATATTTTAACAAAACTAAAGCTGAAGTGCTTGATTTTAGGGAATTGATTTTGGAATTTTTTCTTCTTAAGTTAGTATCGTATTTAATCCTTCGTTTTGAGTATAAAAATTACATTATTTGAGTTATGCACTAAATCAAAAATAAATAACTATCAAAAATTTTAATTTTAATACTCTGAGGGTGAAAAAAGTACTATTTGAAATTTATTTTGATACCCAAAAATATTTTCATTTTCTATCCCTGGTGAGGATGGTATTAATTTCGATGATGAGAGCTTAGCTGATCCTGATTTTGCTCCGGATTTCGAGGAGCTTATTGAAGAGTGTTTGGAAGATGAAATTGATCTCTCGATGCCAAACAACGAAGACCTTATTTCTAATCTTGATGAAGAACCAACACCTTCCAGTGCAAATTTTTTGAATTCAACAGGACCAACCGAAAAAGTTTCTTTCAACGTTATAGTGCGACTATCGCGTATGATTCCCTGACGACAGAATTATATAAGTAAGTATAAGTTCTACTTTGATAGCTTTTTCACGTCGTTGCAACTTTTGGAATATCTACAAGATAAAATTAAGAAGTAAACGTTGGAAAGTGCGCATCTTGCGATGTCAAACTCTTGAATACTCTAAAACGGGTATTCAAATAAAAAAATTTACAGGTAAAGTGCATCATTTCTTTGACAAACTTTCGTTTGGAAGGTAGAGAAATTTCATGTAAAATTGAGATAAAATCCACCTCAAAAACACATCGCTTTTTGCAAGATGAAATCGAAACATAGAACACCTACGCAAGCAGTTCGACTGGATTAAGTTGGTCATTGGCCTCAATGGGCGGATAAAAAAATTCGATGCAAATATAACAAATGTGCTGAGTTCACACATACAATGTGCGAGTAATGCGGTGTAGCTATATGCTACATTAAAACAAAAAACCGTTTCAAGAATTTTCACTCGTTTTAAATGATTTTCGTTAATTAATTAATTTTTTATAATAAAAAAAATCCTAGAAATTTTTAAATACTTAAGAATTCTTATAGCTTTATGAAGTTTTTTTTTATCATTGTTACATATTGTTGTATATAAACTACAATCCCTTTTTTTGAAATTGTACTTTTTTAATAAAAAATTTAAAAAAATTTAAAAAATACGTGTTTTATTATTTATTATCATTGATAATTTATCATCTATTTAAATTTATAGAAAATGCGAAATTTCAAGTTGTTGAGTTATAGAGGGTTAAGGTATTATATTATATTTCTGTTTTATTTTGATATAAAATAATTTTCATATTATTTAATCATTAAATTTAACTATTTTTGGAGATATTGTTGACAAAAAAGTAATATTTATATAATTTTTGAACTATGAAAATTTAACCATTCATTTTACTACATTTTTTCATTTTATTATTATTTTTTTTTTTTTTTTTAATTACAAACAAAAATACACAATTACAAATCTAATTAACGGATTTTAATTATGAAAGCTGTGTTTTTACTTTTGTGTTATCCTATGAATAATTCAGAATAAAATAATTTAAATAAAGAATGCATCATCTGAAAAACACAAAAAGATAAGCTATTTAGATCTTGATAGGATGTCAAGCACACTGAATTATCTACTCGTTATATGAGAAATTTTTAAAATAAATTTTTTTACTTTGATGGAATTTTTTCTTTAAGACTAAACATACGTATTTCTTTCTAAAGTCTTAATGATATTTTTTTACAATAAACTGAAATGTCAATCTTTAAAATCGTTTAAAAACTCAAAAATTTTTCTCAAAAAATTTTTCATATATATCTTAAGCAAATCGTTTCATTTGTGCTCATAAAATCGAATAAGTTCTTTAGTTTTTGTCTAATTAAAAAAGAAAAAAAAGTAAATCTTGCTATATTCACAACAAAAATGTTTTTAAATTGATTGCATATTTTTATAGTCTTTTGTAGAAAAAAATCTAATGAATTGCATTGGTTCTTGAAAAATTCCAAAATACAGAGAAATATATACGACAACAAACTTGATTCTTCTACTTTCAAAAAAGCTTAATAGAAAAAATACAGGAACCTAAAAAAAATTAAGTATAACTTAAAATTTTGAGAGGCGTTTATGATGATATTTATGTCATTTCCCGAGTAATTTTTCAATGTAGCAGAGTGTATTTAAAAATTAATTTCTGAATATGAAAATAGTTCACACAGGTGTGCAGACAAAAAGTACAACAACTCTTCAGGAAAGCAAAAAAATATATATATTTTTTCAAATTTCAAATGGGTCTTCAATGAAACTTTCAGATGGTTTAATAAAATATTTGGGGAAAATTACTCGAAAAGTATTATTTTTGTAATCGTCCTCTAGGAAAATGGTGGACATTTTCGGGAAAATGTTAAATTTTTAGTTACTACATATTTTTCTTAACACAAAAATTCTTAAAAATTTAATTTTTTACACTTTTTTCATTTTATTTATAAATTAAATCTGTGTAGTGTATATCATATGTAAAATGTATTAAATCTAGGAAAAATATTATATTTTTTGTATAAAAGAGCTGGGAAAAAAGTAATGCTATTTATTAATCAATTTTTAACTTTTATGAAATTTTGTTTGTATTGTTATTTAAATGCTTTTGTTTACTTTTGATGTTAAAAAATTGTTTCGTTCAAAGATTCGGATTTATAAAATAATTTTTTTTTTCCATTTTCCCCACCCCCCGTGGATCCACACCTGTACAAAATATAACAGCAAACATAAAATTGTGTGAAAATCTTCTACTTTTCGAGTCTAATACATAAGACAGATCCCAGTTTAATTTCGATTTGTCATTTTAAACTGCTTATCGGATCTTATATTAATAATTATAGATTCCAATTCACCATTTTGACCTACTCAGGTCCAAAAACTTGTATACATTTGTTATTATTTTTAATAAGAATGAATTTAAGATTTTTACTTTTACTTAAAAAAAAAAAAAAAAAAAAAATATATATATATATATATATATATATATATATATATATATATATATATATATATATATATATATATATATATATATATATATATATATATATATATATATATATATATGAATTAATATTCTGAATCTAAAAAATAATATTATTTTGTAAACTAATAAAAATCACATTCTATTAATATGAAATTATAAACTAAAAATATGAAAGTTTTTTGTATGTATAAGCTACAATTACTTTTGTGTTTATACAAAACAATATTCATAAAAAATAAAAAGTTTTATCGTAAAACAATTTAAAAATTTCGTAAATAATAAGAAATATATTAATTCGTAAGCATTCGTTTATATTACAACAACTTTTCGTGGTCCAAAATCACGAATTATTTCGTTTATTGTCCGTTAGCGTTCGTTTATATAAGGCATAGTTTTTTTTCTTTATTATACCTCGGTCAAGTTTTTTCCATATATAGCCCAATATTTTCGAACGGTTTTTTTTATATTTTTCATAGTTAGTTGAAAAGCAAAATTATCTATCGATTAAAGGAAAATTTAAGTCGATATCTTTATTGGGCCCAAAAATAAACGATATGGATATATTAAAAAAATCTTATAATTCTACTACATACTAACAATAGAACAAGCGCGAATGTTATATTCGGCTCGGCCGAATCTATACACCCACCACTAAGTTTTTCAAATATTACGTTACATTAGAGGTGTGCGGTAAAGTTGTCCATTTTTTGCTTCCGAGTTTACATTGGTCCTTGAACTATTTGTACAAAATTTCGTTGATGTTCCATCTTATATGGAAGGTGGGCGGAAAAGTGGTGGAACTATCTGCACAAAATTTTGCTATCGTACATGCTTTTGTTTAAGAGATATCAGCAGGAAGCTATGAAATGAAGCTACAACGGACACCCTGTGTTTCTAGTAGTTTGCCCATTACTTTTTTTTATTTACCATTTTCAATACCAAACAAATCTTATATAAGTTATATATTTGAGCCAATTTTCGTCTCCCTAGGTTCTCCCGTTCGAGCCCTATCCTGCTTTCAACAGACGGACAGACGGATGGACATAGCTAGATCGACTCAGAATCGAACCTGGACCCAGATTCAGGGGTCTTAGTCGATTCTTTCGACATGTTACATACGGAATAACAAAATCAATATACTCCCCATCTTTATGATGGTGGGTATAAAAATAAAACGTGATCATTGACCATTTAACATCAATATATAGACGGACGGACTGACATTACCATCTGTCAATAAAAATCTCAAATTTCTAAAAATATATTTTTTATCAAATAATAAATAAAATAAGTGAAGCAAATAAAATGTAATCATTAAAATATTGAAAGATAATAACCTTTTCCTGAATTAAGAGCCACTTTCAACCCCTTTTACTCCAGTGTGCATTGATTTTTTCTTAAATGACATTAATTTGTGAAAATTTTTGTCTACCTACTGACATTTGTACACGATGAATGTGCTTTTAATTAATTTTCAGTGACATTGTAGTATGAAAGCTATGATCAAATATGAAATAATCATTATAAAATTTTAATATTCGATGCAATTTTACAAAAAAATATTTTGCAGAATTCTATAGAAATATGCTCATATTTAAGAGATTTAATAACGTCAAAAGCTATTTTGGAAGGAAATTATTATGTGGGCTAAGTAAGATAATGGAGACGATTTTGTCCAATTTCGATAGGGTTTGTTCCTTGGTTATGTAAAACCTTTGTATGTAGTTTCATTAATTATGTTTACATTGACATCCAGAAGGACAGTTGGACGGACATTGTTGAATTGACTCAGCTAGAGATTTTAAAATTTTTGATAGTTTAACCCTTTCAGTATTTTGATGCCATATGGCAGCATGATGATTTTTGGCCATTTGTCAAAACTTAAGCAGATGTTTAGATTAAATTTTACACATTACTATTACTTAAAACCTTCTTAATAACTTACAAAAAATTTATTAAGTTTTCCTTATATTTAAATACAAAAATATTGCGTTTAAAAATTGCCTCTACAAATTAATTTTTTTGGGCCAAAAATACTTGGTTTATTTTTACTAAAAACTTAAAAAATTTTGATAAAAGTGTACGATTTTTTCATAAAAGTCTATAAAATATTTAGAAGAGTTTGTATTAATATCACAGGTCAACAAAATCGCAAAAAAATGTATATCTCGAATAAGTCTACAATATTATTATTTCTTAGGCTTGATATAGTGTAGAAAGTCAAACGAAAATTTTCCAACACGTCACATTTTTAACCCATTGAGGATCAAAGAAAATTTGTTTCCTTGAGAAGTTTTTAGGTTATAAAATTTTCCAGGTATTAGGTGGAGGAAATTTTTCACACATGTTTTATAGGCAAGACATGGGGCTAAAAAAATTTAGTACTAGTAAAGTCTCTAACTTCTCACACATAGCCCCTAGAAGTTGTTAAAGTTGTAAAAATCAAGAATTTCACAATTTACCCTCATAAAACCATTGAGAAATGAGGTATAAAGAGTAGGTGTATAGGGGAAATTTGTATTTCTCTAACTAACACAAGAACGCAGATTTTAAAAATGGTAAAATTTTTTAAATCGCATTGACAGAAAATGGTAGATACCAAAAGTTTGAAAAAAATAAAAATCTAAGCTTAAATTACAATGCTAACAAAAAATTAGGAAAAATAAGTCTTGAATAATTTTTAGGTTATATAATTTTCTGGGTTATAGATAGAGTAAATTATGGATCCTTATAGAGAAGGAACAATAAAACAAAAGTGTAGAATATGCCATGTCTCTAACATGCCCTCCATAGCACCTAAAGTCTTTAAAGTTGCTAAGAGCACTGAAAAAATGGGAAAAATATGCGAAACACAATGTGAGCTTTTGCACCAAAATGCTGTTACTGAATGATTATATCAACACATATGGAATCTTAATTTAGTGACAGACTTCTACAGCTTCTTAATATGAGAAGCAATTTATAAAAATTACATTCTTAAATCCTAATTAAAGAAAAAAAATACCCATAAATTTCTCAATGAAGTTTAAAATAAAAACATTATATATTTTAAAATTGTGTGTCATAGAAATGATTTATTTAACTTTCTACACTATATTTAGTATAAGGAGTAAAAATTAGGCCGAATTATTCGCGATATATTTTTTTTTATAATTTTTTGTTAATTCTGTTATTTAAATTTGGATTTTTATTTTTTCATACTTTTGATGGATACACATTTTCTGTAAGTGTGATTTTAAAAATTTTATCATTTTTTATATCTATGGTATTTTGTCTGTTATATGAAATACAAATTTCCCCTCTACACTCACTCCTTACCCCTCATTTTTTCATGGTTTGATGAGGTTTAATTGAGAAATTCTTGTTTTTGCAACTTTAAAGACATCCAGGGGCTATGTATGATTAGTAAGAGACTTAAGTAGTACCACATTTTTATAGCTTCATGTCTTGTCTATACAGCATGACTAACTTATCTGTTCTAACTATTACTGAGAAAGTTTTATAACCTAAAAACTCATCATGAAACCATATTTTCTTGGTCCTCAGTGGGGTTAAAAATGTGACGTGACGGAAAAAAAAAACGAAATGTTTCTAGTGATTGGGATGACTATACCTACGGCATCTGCAACATGATTTTCCAGATATTTTTTTTTTGTGTTGACCTATGTATTTAGCGTCAAAAAATATAAGTTTTATTTTACCTTAAAAAATCCAAATACATAGGTTCTTTCTGGAAATTGATTACGGATTATTATATAGTTATAAAAACTGAAAAGCGATTGTTAAAATAAAAAATTACAAATATTATTCACAGTTTTTGAAATAGTTATCTTAAGATAAAATTTATTTATTCAATTTTATAAACATGTTAAAAACAAAAAACTGTTATGCATCGTAAATAATTAAAATAGTGCACCGATGATTATATGATTAATAAATTTGCTCCTGCTTGGAAATATTGATTTATTACTTTAGACTATATTCACATATAAAGGTTTTTTGAAAAACGAGTAGTTTTCTTAAAAAACCCAATGAAATTGACTTGTTTTTTCATATATTTCAAAGCCAGAAAATATCTCGATTCGAGTTGTTTACTTATTTAACACAATAAAAACATACTAAAACATACAGGGAAGAAATTTTTAGTACATAGAAAATTGTTGAAAAAAGAATTTTTAAAAATTGTCAAACAGTTTAAAAACAAAAAATTAAAAATCATGAATGAAATTTATATTTGTTCATAAATTTTATTTGTTTGAAAATTTTATTTTGTTAATTAGAAAGTGTCTGTGAGTGTAATTTTTATTTAAATTTAAAATTTGTGAAAATATTTTGACAAAAGAAAAACAGGCCAAAAAGAAAAACACAATAAAATAATATGTGAACAGTGGTGTTTAAACTATTTGTGTTTTTTTAAAAAACAAGTCGAAAACTAGTGTATGTGAATATAATATTAAACAATTTTTTGTTTAAAGTTCTCTGTCTTATAACTATAAATAAATTGTGTAAACTTTTTTTCTTCTTAAGGCTTAGATATGTAGGCTTTAAGTCATTTTGATCCCGTTTCGTTAATTTTTTATTTTTTTGTGAACTGATGAAAAAGGGCGCCACTACCACAGCCCGTGGGACTAAATCGTTTGTCTAAATGTGGTACATTTTTAATACAATGCAATTATTATTGTAGTATTTTGCTTTAATAAAGAAATAAAAAATATTATTATAGCGCATAAGGCTTCCCCAGGAGGAGCCTTATGCGCTAATTGAAAATATAAAAGTTTGATGGATGAGAGATATGTGATAAAGGGAAAGAAAATCGTTAAATATCGCAAAATTATTACTTTGTTTTTAAGATAATTGGCAATGGTAAATGTGAACCTATGCCATTGATCCTCCTTTTATCTTCTTGGACACATTTTTTGTTTTTAAGATTAACACTTTTTTTTTAAATAAATAAAATTATTCCCTTAAAAAATTACATAAGTAAATAATATTTTAAATTTATTAAAAAAAATGCATTTTTTTATATCACAAAAAATAAGCCAAATAAAAATGAAACGAAAAAATACAAACTTTGTACATTCATCTTTGTAAAAATGCTTTTAAGCTCCATAAAAATGTGTTTTAATCTATCATTGAAATATAGCAACAAAAACTACATAAAACAAAAAAATATGTATATAAACTCTTTAAATGATGCACTTTTATAGAGTGGAGTATTGATATCATGAACTTTCCATAAAAAAATACACTTTGAATCCTCTTATATTTACACAAAAATACACAGATACTTCAACAGAAAAAAAAAAACACAAACGGTGAATTGAGCTTTTGAATATTGAACAGTTTTTTGCTGTTTTTTTTTTCTTGTCTTTTTCTGTGGCCAAAAGGAACGACGACGACATACTTTTTCAAGAGATTTTCCAGAAAAAAAAAAAAAAAACCAAGAACCTTTATATTTCATGCTTAAATTGAAATTGGTTTGAAATACTCTTGTTATATAAAAAGAAATTTTTGGTTATTTATTTTTTGCTATTTTATTTTTCAATTTTAAAGAAAAATATCTAGGTAAGTTATAGGAATCTAAAAATGAAACAGCTGTTACCTTAAATACTTTAAGTTGTTTTTATTAGTAGGAAAAAAATCTTAAGAATATATCGAAGACGTAAAGAAGAAGAAGAAGAGGGAGAGAGTTTAGAAGGAAAAGCACATTGAAATCAAAATGATATTTTGAATAATGGATAAATGATGAAATGTAAATTTTTGGTTTGAAAAATATAAACGTTTTATATAAAATTTGCAATAGTATTTCTATCATTAATTTGGTAGAAATCAGATTTAGATATAAAATAAATTCTTATTGCAACTTATAAAATTTAAGGGTATTGCGAAACAAATAAAAGCAATATGATATTAATAATCCTAAAAATTCTAATAAATATAAATGTTTACAAAAAGCAAAAGTACTTAAATTAGTTTATTCACTTTATTTTATTTCCCGTATTCTCAAAGCAATTTTAAAATTAAAATACATTTTAGAGACAAAATTTTTATGAATAATTTGATTTGAAAGACGTTTTAAATTTAAAAGTTGTTTGTTTTTTTATAATTTGAATAGGTATAACCATAAAAAATATATGTATGTATTTATATTTTAATTAGCAAAAGTTTATTCTTTTATTCATCTTCTCAAAATATAAACTCAAAAATTTGTGGTTCCTATTGCTGCTGGTCTGGCCTAAATTTTCTTTTATTTGTGTGTGTTGGTTTTAAGTCTGTATTTGCATGTGTTGTTTAAACAAACACATATACACATAAATAAACATTGTAAATAAAAAGTTTACATAGACAAGAACAAATTTGCAATGATTGATTTCATTTTAGCCTCAATGTTTGCTTGCTAATGCATATAAAATTAAATTGAAATTAAAACACAACATAAACAAAAATTAACACAAACAATTAGCATATTTTAAAAAATAAAAATTTTAAAATTTTGACGAAACCACAACTAAATTTCAGACTTTGATGGAGGGAGGTGAATCTTGTCATATGTATATGTTGCTTCGTCTAGAAGTTTCATATATACTGTTAAAAACACATTCATATTACGTATTCTATTATCATCGCAAGTTTACAAAAAGTGTATAGATTTTTACTACAAAAATTGTTTAGTAAAATATATTATTAACGGGGCTACAAGCTTTAAATACAAGAATTTTCCCTAATTGTACTTAATTTTCTGGATTTAATTATACCCTACACCACCATAGGTGGTTGGGGTATTATGCGTTTGTGCTGATGTTTGTAATGTATAGAAAAAACCGTCAGACCACCCCCTTAAATTATACCATTCGACTCAGAATCACTTCCTGAGTCGATTTAGCAATGTCCGTCCGTCCGACTGTCCGTCTGACCGTCTGTCTGTCCATGTAAACCTTGTAATCAAACTACAGGTCGCAATTTTAAAGATAAGTCAATGAAATTTATCAGACGATCTTCTATTAGGCCAAGGACAAACCCCATTGAAATAGGTTATGATCGGTCCATTATTTTACCTAGCCCCTATACAAATTTCCTCCCGGAAATGGGTTTAACGATCATAAATCCATTAAATATAGCCATATTTTAATGAAATTTGTCACATATAAATTCTATAAAAGTCTAAATCTGTGTGCCAAATTTCAGGAAGATAGGTCCATATTTTACTATAGCTTCTTTCGGGAATCACCCAAAAGTGAATAAATTCATATAAATATAAGTATTGACGTATTATTCTATACTCGTATGTTTTCTTTTACACTTAATATGAGTATCGGTCCACAAATGGCCCTAAGTCCAATTAAATACCGGTCCCCGAATTTTGATGTAAACAATGGTATAGGGTATCATATAGTCGGGCTTAACCGATTTCAAACTGATATTTCCCCAAATTATGGAAATATCACAAAGTTTCGAAATTCCACAAAAAAATTTAAATTTCACCAAAAATTCAAAATTTAAAAAAATTAATTCGAATAACAGTTTTTTTTTTTTTTTTTTGACAGACAGCTAAGAATTTACTATGGTTGTCAAATACTAGAGAATAAGTCTTTACAACTGTGTTATGAATTGTTTATAATACTTAATTGAAGGGATACTTTAAGCGAACTCTTCAGCATAAACGCTTCACATTTGTGTGGAGTGTATATGATAAAATGACACTGCACAAAATACAAACGGAAGCATATTTAAAAAGTAAATAAATAACAGCTCTGTAACGTATTTTTACTTTTTTTACTGTTTTTTATTTAGAAAATAATTTTTAAAAGAACAAATATTGTCCAAACGAAAATCTCTAATTCTCTTCCTTTGAGAACTGTGTTTAATTTTCTTTCTCTTTTTTTTATAGATTTCAAATAACATTTTTTGGAAAAAATAGTTATATCGAGTACTAAAATATATAGATTGTTCGTAATATAAGGTACTCAATATTAAAAATTTGAACGTACGTTAAATCGCGAAAATAAACAACATAAACAAGTTTTATACATACATGCATGCATACATACATACATACATACATACATACATACATACATACATACATACATACATACATACATACATACATACATACATACATACATACATACATACATACATACATACATACATACATACATACATACATACATACATACATACATACATACATACATACATACATACATACATACATACATACATACATACATACATACATACATACATAAATATACACCGAATTAGTGAAAAGTAAGCCTATTGAAAACAGAAAAATCTTAATTCTTTAGAAAATTGCTTAAACTCCAAAAAATCTCCAAAAATCATAAATAGTCTAAAAACATAAAAAACATCGCCCAACACCGTTTCAAAGAATAAATTTTTTTTCAAATCCTTTTAGCTCTGAAATTTTTATTGTTTTGTAGTTTTCGTAATACGAGATCGTGTTAAATCTATACAAATTTTATATCTTGTCCCTAATTTGCCATGGTTGCGCGCAATTAAAAAAGAAAATCGTTTATCTTTTTAAATTAGAAAACACTTACAGAATAAAAAGCACAAGTTAGAAACTTAATTGATACTACATTTGTAAAGCACTACTTCTTCACTATGAACTTGAAAGCCCAATATAGATTATTTTATTACACAAGTACAAATAAAAGTTATTCTCTACGTAGACAAATATAAGGAGTGCCTTCGAAAAATCTTAACATTTACAAAATTCAATCATTTGGAATCATATGACCTTAGAGTTTTGGCTTTTTTATATTTAATCGATATTATTACAGTTCACGGAAAAATATAGTTTTTATAGTTCTTACCATTACTTATGAACTCGTGGACCTTTTTATTATAACTCTTCCATTAGAGATTTGCTAGTTATTCAATCACTTTTTTTCCCATCAGTTTTTGTACTCTTCATTTCTCTTTTCACAAAAGCCCAACATCTCTCCACTGGTCTTAGCTCCGGACAACTTAGAGAATTGACCTCCCTTGGTACAAAAAAAAATGTTATTGTTTTAGTATCACTCCAGAGCTTTTTTTTACCGTAGTAATATAATGCCAAATCAGGCCAAAAATGTATTGGCACAAGGAAGAAGCCTTTTTGCAAAAATTCTTTGATGTATATTTCGGTACTTACAGAGCCGTCTGTAAAAGACTTTCTTGTTTTGCCGCAACTGCATAAAGCTTGTCAAACCAGGATTTTTTTAAAGAAATTTTATCTGCTTTTGGGTTCTAAACGTGTCTTCAACATTTCCTCGAGCATTAGCAAATTTTGACCCAGAAGCTCCATTATACAACATGAACATTTTTGTTTGAAATTTGGTTTTAATTTCCGCGCTCTATTTTTGGCTTCTAAATTTTTTGTAGCACTCCTGTCTGGAATTTTTTGGAATTTATATGTTTTCAACTCCGCATTAGCTTTAACTTTTCGCGCTAAATAGTCAGAACACTGAGCTAACCGGGTTGCTTTTTTTACCAGATATATTTAGAGTTCCTTTCAATATGCTTTCAATTTTCTGGCCTTGCCAATATCATGTAGACCTTGTTTTCTTCCCGAACCAGGTTTCCTATCAATGGTCAAATTCTCCTGATACTGTTTAATAACATTAGAAACAGTTTGACAGCAGAAATTTATTTTTTTGGCCAATTTTTTTGAAATTTTTAATAATTTATAGCACGCTCATCCTTTTCTCACTCATTTTGATCAAACTCACAACAAATCAACATGGTTGTCATTAAAAATAAAGCATGTAAACGAAAACATTTTTATATTTTCAATTTCATATATTTTAGCTACAATATATATTACTGGAAAAAGCTAGAAGGTTTTTGATTCTGTAAAGTCTTGAAAATATACAAACATTTACATTTTGAGTTTTGAGAAATCAGTCAACGAAATACCTTAAAAATTGCATTAAAAAAAAAAATTTGGACAAATTTCTTAAAAAAATGTGTAAACGAAATTTTTTTTACATTTTAAAACGTAAATATTTCAGTCGCTGTAAGCAATATGATATAGATAGGATACTTTTCTGAATGTGCGAAGTCCGAAGATTTAAAATATGCAATACTTTTCTATTAAATCCAAACTGTTAATTCATAATCTTAAAAGTTGGAAAATAACACAAAATTAATTTTTAGCAAATTTTTTGAACACTTGATGCAAAAGAATCAAAAAGAATCCTAGTTTAACAATGATAATTACGGTAAATGATACATCAAAGAAAAGACAATATCAAAATCTATCAATTAAAATACTAAATAATGTGTTGATTAACACTCCGGCTAGTAAATCAACAACCGTTCAGGAACCGTAAAACACACTGAATATGGGTGTCATAAAAAATTAATAAGGATCAAACCAGTTAAAAAATTTTACATCCAAGGTTGACATAGTGTCAAAAAAAAACGTGTAAAATGAAAGAAAATTTTGAATATTTCCTACATGTTTTATGAAATTTACAAAAGTTCTTAAAAAATGGTGTGAAAAAAGTGTCCAAAATTTTTTTTTCTGAATTTTTACAATTTTTATATTTATTCAGCGACTGATAATTTTAAACAAAAATAATGAGCATATTTGTATTTTTTGGAGTCTCTAGTTTTATAAAGGTTTAACATTTTTAAGATACTCTTTATAGATATTTAAATATTTAGATTTGATAATGTAAAATTTTTTTCGTTTACATGCTTTAACTGACATATTTTTTAAAGATAACTAGATGAAAAAAAAAACTAATATTGCTTCTGTAAAAAGTTATGAGAAAAAACGAATGTTTATATCTTTTTGAACACACTCCTTTTGTACTTATAACATATTAAAATTAAAATGTTTCTAATGATTGGAATTGGTATTAGACTTTCCACAATATGTTTTTAGTATTGACATGTTACCTTTAAAAATTTATACGTATTCTTACAACCAACATACCTGGGTATGTCACACATTCTGTATACAATATTTGAAGCTTTAATGTTTTCAATTGTTTTTACGATAAAAAGAAAAAAACGTGGCAATCGATAATAATATTTTCCTGTAAGGAATGTTGGAATTTAAAATTTTATTATCATTTGCTAAAAATATAACCGTTTTTACCTAATATTGACTGAGTGAAGCTAAAAATATAAGAAAATTATCTAAAAGTTTTTTTTTAAGAACCTTTGAGTTTTTTCCACTCAAATAAAATCATTCGAAAGTATAACGGTTCTATTTGTTGTACGTATATTCAAATTGGGTTTCCAAGTCATTCATTGATCTTTTTCAAGTACCTGCAGATTTTGCTCATCAAAATTATTCCTATATGATTTGATTACACTTTCTAAGTTTTTTTTTATTATAGAATTTTGAGGTTTTTGAATTTTATGATTATTTGCTAATTATTACATAACCGTTTTTACCTATTCTTGACTGAATGATAATAAAAATGCAAGCACAAGTCTAAAAAGGGGTTTCTCATTGATTTTTAAACTAACTTTGAGTTTTTTCCAATTCAAATAAAATTATACTTTGGAGATGTACCTGTTGTTGGTTTTCCTGTCATTTGAAACTAAAGCAATGTTGAAGATAAAGAGGAGTACATAAGTCAAATGCTGGAGAAATTTATGAATACTGAAAGTGGAGATGAACAATAGATGAAGATGCTGAAGATTGCGTGAGAAATATATATAATTCAGATGCAGAGGAAATACAGTTACCAGAATATGATCCTACATATGACACACAGAATATGATCTTATATAAGAAATAGGTGTAGATGCAGTTGAAGCCTCAATGACACACAGAATATGATCTTATATAAGAAATAGGTGTAGATGCACTTAAAGCCTCAATGACACACAGAATATGATCTTATATAAGAAATAGGTGTAGATGCACTTGAAGCCTCAATGAACACATATACTGATAGAGATGGCATTTTTTGGAGAACGAGAAAGAAACCAAGGTGAGCGCGTGGTCAAAGATTTATATTGTAATCTGTTTTGTGGAAGTGGACGTAACGTGGTATGTGATAACTCCTTCACAAGCCACAATTTGGGTTATAATTTGATGCTGGACTACAATTTGTCAATTTTGGGAACCGTCAATAAAAGGAGAAAATTTGTACCACCTCAGATTTCTAATCCAAGTCAATCTTTGGCTTTACTAATAACATAAGCATGTGTTCATACGTTCAAAAAAGGAACAAGTCGGTTGTAATGTTTTCTACATCACACTGTAAAGATGAAACTGAAGATCTAAAAATGGAAACCGCGTGATATTAGATTACAATAGAAGCAAAAGAGGAGTGGACAACTTGGATACATGTTTTGTCGAATATTCAACAAAATGGAGAACAAACCGATGGCTTTTAGTTTTTTTTTTTTTTTTTTTTTTTTTGACAAAATTTTGGGTGTGGCTGTTTTTGCTACAAATATTATATACATATATGGAAAATAATTCACAATTAAAAACTTCAACAAATCGCAGATGATTATTTCTGCTGCGGCTGAGCGAATAACTAACTTTAGAGGGAATTCAGAAAAGATCGCAAAATGTACAAATTATGCGACAGTTTTACTCTAGAAGTGGAATCGTATACATGTTGGGAGTCCCAGTAAGATCAAGGGATGAACATTTTTGTATCCAAAGCTAAGATGTTCGAGGCATTAGTGGAAGAGTAAAGCATAAAGGTAATTGTTTTATATCTCTGCGGAAAATTTGTGGCAATTGCAGTAATGGACCGGTCCCTCAGTACCAGTTGAGTACCAATTGATACCTAACTCGTCACCAAAGTTCCAAATTGAGAACCAGTTGACACAAACACACTTACTATTTAACAGTTGAAAGTCAATTTATAACATGCTTGTTAAGTGCACAACTAGCAACTCGCGCGCTGTAACAATCACTGGCATTGAAGACTATAAAACATACGTTGGATGAACATGGGTTCGATTCGGGATGCCGCCATCGACAAAAAATTATAAAATGATAAAAAAATGTTTAAAAAGTAAACAATTACCGAATTTCAAATCATATCAAATTTTTATAATATTAATCAACACTGAACCTGTCCTCTTGAACCAGTCCTGCGACCTGTCCTATGACCTGTCCCAAGGGGCTAATTGGTTACCTCCAATGACAACCCCATGTAAAAGTGACAGGTTCCTTCCATATAAAGCTCTGGAACTGGAACCGGTCACTGGTCCTGAGAACCTGTCACGTAACTAGTTTTAAACAGGTCCTCTTTCCTCTAGGGAAGTCCAACCAATTTATCATTCACATTTATGTTTAAACAATTTTTAAGCACTCTCTGCTTACAATTATGTCTATCCACTAATCTTAGCTTTTTTTTAATCCTCTCTTCATTTATTAAAATCTTTTCGAAAATAATATTTTTCAAGCAATGGACATTAGTCAACCTTAGCGTATGAACAATATTTAAATAAATAAACATTTAAAAATTAATCATACGCTAGAGTGAGCAAAAGCAAATATGTTAAAAGATTTATTTGATTTAATTTCTTTTTTTGCTTTCTTTTTTACATACATATTGTAAAAATATGTAAATTTTATGTGCATTTTCAAATTCAAATTTTATTTGATTAAAAACTAAAACCACAAGGTGCTTATGTACTCGTATTAACTATTACTCATACCATGACTCAAATACAGAGACGACATACATTTATTCATGTACTCTTTCGTACGTAGCCATACGGATGATATTGATACAACCGAAAATAACTAAAACTATCAACAACATATAAAACCACATAACAACAAATTCACAAAATCCCAACAAGACGCGACGTTGCAACAACAATTACAAAAAAATAACACTAATACGCGACAGCAACGACTACTACTACGCTACAATGACGATGAGAATGATGACGATGATGGGAATGACTATGACTTTAGTAATATAATACTCATGGCTAAAATCTGCAAAGTTAAGTGAAAAACAACACTATCATACAATTTAACAAAATTTGCATTTCTTTTTTATTCATTTCATTTTGTATTTTTAATTCGTATTTTTTCATGAACAAAGAATTTTGGTACACAAAATATGAAACCGCCAAAATAACAGAAAATAATATAAAAAGCAAAAAAAAAAAAAAAAAATGCAGACAAACACATATGCAAAACCAATATGAAAATTTTTAAAACGAGACATTTTTTTATTTTTTTGTTTGTTCTAACCACTCGAATTTTGTAAACCATTCAACATGAATTAGACAAGTCTTACGTTTAAGCCCCAACCATAGCTGCATACAATAGTTTAGACTTACAAACATATACACATGTACATATACATAAATATTTATACATAGATTTTAAATGAATATGTATAACTATTTTTAGTTGATATGGGAGTGTGTATGTGCTTGTATATCTATACCAGGGATGGAAAAGTTGATACTATAGTACTTTTTTTGATACTATTTAACATTCAAAAGTACCGAAATACTCCCTTGAGTCATTTGATATTGTCTAACGATTAGCTGGATATTCCACAATTCGATTTAAAAATAAAATTTAATAAAATGAAAATATATTTTAGTTATATATAATTTTCGAATATAACCAACCCTATGTTTTTTAAAACCTTTAATTTATATGTACTTACAATTGGTGTTCAGAAGTAATCATGAAATTGTAGTGAACACTATCTTTGACTAAATGCTGGGGCTTCGAGTTCCCAAAAAATTAGACACGTAATTAAGATAATTAAAATAAGTTTCACAGAAAAAATTATTACCGTCTTTTTTACAATTAACTCAGTTGTTTAATTTTGCATCAAAATTTAATAAATATGTTCAAGAAAAAGTAAAATAAAAAATAAATTTTGGTATGATTTTTTTTCCTATACACATTTTTAATTCATTCAATCATCTACTTGATTGATTTAATTAATTTATTAATTGGGAATTTTTTTCTGTTTTGTATTTTTTATAGTTTTTAGTAATTGATATAATCATTTTGGTGAGAGGTGCAAATTTAAACAAGTTTATAATTGAAAGAATTATTTTCATATATTTTTATTAATTGGTGACTTTTTTCTGTGTTGTAAGGCTTTCAAACTACTATAGAAACATTTGAGCTGTGGGTTTAATTTATATAATTGTAAATTCTTAAATGTACAATAATTACTAAAAACTATAAGCTTTTATGCTCTCTAAATTAAATTGAAGAAACAATTTTCGAAAATTTAAAGACATCAGTTACTAAATTATATTTCAACAAAACTAAAGCCGAAGTGCTCGATTTTAAGGAATAGATCATAGTATAATAATAAAGTACTCGCACATCTACAAAAACAACAATTGCTTGTATTTTGTTTGTGTAAAACTTGTAACGAAATTTTATAGTATTAAACGAATTTATACCATGAAACGTTATTACATAAATTTTTTATTATTTTTATCCGGATTATTTTATTTACTAACTTGTTATATTACCGCATCTGTGAATACCCTATTATTATTGTACCTTACTTGTGAACACCCTTATTGTTGTTCTAAGAATTAAGATTTAATAATTCTCATTAAGTTTATATAATTATTATCATAAGTACTCTAAGTTTGGATGAAGTAGTTGCGATTTAATTTGCCAAAATCTAAGACAGCTGATATTACGATATAACTTGCCTTATTCCAAGACACTTGATATCGTAACATCAGTCACTGTTTCTCTGGTACTCGGATTAGGTCCGAGCGTCAGGGGGATACCTTGCACAGCATTTCTGTCTGTTTCGGACACAGCGGCTTTGCTCCGTCTGTTTCGGCACTACAACTTCGGTCGTCAGTCCCGATACCACTACTTCGGTTGTTAGTCTCGGCACTACGACCTCGGTTGTTAGTTTCGGCACCGTGACTTCGGTCATCGGTTTTGGCACAGCGGATTATCGTCTGTCTCAGCACTGCAACTTCGGTTGTTAGTTTTGGCACCGTGACTTCGGTCATCGGTTTTGGCACATCGAATTATCGTCTGTCTCGGCACTGCAACTTCGGTTGTTAGTTAGGCACCGTGATTTCGGTCATCGGTTTTGGCACAGCGAATTATCGTCTGTCTCGGCACTGCAACTTCGGTTGTTATTTTTGGCATCGCGACTTCGGTCATCGGTTTTGGCACAGCGAATTATCGTCTGTCTCGGCACTGCAACTTCGGTTGTTAGTTTTGGCACCGTGACTTCGGTCATCGGTTTTGGCACAGCGTATTGTATCGTCTGTTATACCCATTAGATTAAGTCAGAATTTTGTAATCTAGCTTTAAGAAACCGTATTATTGCATTAATATTCATAAGTTATATTTAAGTATCATCAACGATCCTGCTTGCTGCATAATACACGAGGGAACCGAATCTTCAACTCCGCATCTACCAGTAGAATCCGAATTACCTGAGAAGTAACCGACTGAATCCCTACATATCATCATGCTGCTAGTAATTTATATAACACAAAAGTATTAACTTTAATTTATTGTTACCGATATCTGAAACATTGAATTATTAAATAAAGATACACTGTATAATTAACCCCCAGAAAGGGTAAATCAATTGTGTTCTCACTTCAGGTTCGTGGATCCCGTAAGTCGACCCTGAACTACCTCAGCCGACGACAAAACCACGTTACAAACTACTGCCCACAATGTCAAAATGCTTTGAACGGAAAAATAAGAGAATAAAGGAGAGGAAGATTAAAAAAAAACTCAAAAAAAAAATTTTACATATGAATACAAAAACAATTTGACAGTACCGCGAGGTTTGCCAATGAAAAAATTGTAAAACAGCTGTTCTTACGAGTATACTTTATAATTATACTATGGAACTGATCTTGGACATTGTTCTTCTTAAGTTTATTTTAAACAAAGGGCCACATTTATTAAGATCTTCATATTTTACTGTAATATTTAATCTGAATAAAACCATATTTAAAAAAAAACCTTTTTAATCCTCCGTTTTAAATATACAAAATATATTCTTTAAGTTTTGCACTAAATAAAAAGTAAATACCCTAGAGTAAAGAGAATCGGTTCAAAACTAGCCACGTGACAGGTTCTCAGAGCTAGTGACCGGTCCCAATTCTGGAATTTTATAGGAGAAGAACCTGTCACTTTTACATGGGGTTGTCATTGGAGGTGGCTAATTAGCCCCTTGGGACAGGTCACAGGATAGGTCCTAGGACTGATCCAAGAGGACATGTTCATTAATGTAATAAAAATTTTATAAAAATTCGGTAATTGTTAACTTTTTAAACATTATTTTTATTATTATCTTTATTAAAAATTATGTTGATTTCAATTTTATAATTTTTCGTTAATGTCGATGACGGCACCCCAGCTCGAACTCATGTTCATCTGACGTATGTTATGTTTTATAGTCTTCAACGCTTACCACTCAGCCACTGATTGTTATTGCGCGCGAGTTGCTAACTGCACACTCAATGAGCATGTTATAAATTAACTCTCAACTGTTAAATAGTGAGTGTGTTTGTGTCAACTGGTTCTCAATTGGAACTTTGGTGACGAGTTAGGTGTCAATTGGTGCTCAACTGGTACAAAGGAACCGGACCATTACTGCAATTGTCACAAATTTCCCGCAGGGTAATTATCAAACATTTTCATTTTAGTACTCTGAGGGTGAAAAAAGTACTATTTAAAATTTATTTTGATACCGAAAAATATTTTAATTTTCCATCCCTAATCTATACATATTTTCTGTGCGGTTTTTTTTTTTTTAAGTTTTACTATGTATATTTTCTAATTTTTTTTTTCATGTCACTTGTAAAATGAGATTTTCTTTACCTCTCCTGTCTTCTACACTCTTCGGTTATATATATTTTTTTTTTTTTTTTTGGTAGCTACATATGGATATTTTTTAGCTACGAGATTTTTTATGCAACATTTTTTGAATTTTTGTAAATTAAACTTATAACAGTAGTTTCCACTTCAATGTTCTTCAAAAATTTTTAGACATTGTTTTATATTTTAAGGAGTGCGATCGAAAAAATCTTAGCATATATAAAATTCATTTCTTTTTTTTTCGGAAATGCATTAGGTTTAACTTTTCGTACCAAATAGTAAGAGTACTGAGCTAACCGGGCTGCTTTTCAACCAAATGTGTTTGGTGTTCTTTTCAATATTTTTTGGACTACCCATTATCGCGTGAACCTTTTCTTTTCCCGAACCATGTTTCCTATCAATGGTCGAATTCTTCTGATACTGTTTAATAACCTTGGAAACAGTTTGACAGCAGACATTTAATTCTTTGCTCAATTTTTTGTAGGACAAATTTAGATTTTTTAGTTTTTTTATTTTTTTTAATAATTTATAGCATGTATGTCTTTTTCGTCACTCATTTTGATCAAACTCATAACAAATCAACGTGGTGGTCATTAGAAATAATAACTGACCTATTTTTCAAAGATAACTAGATCAAAAAAGTTTTAAATATTTCTTCGGAAAAAAGTTATAAGGCAAAACGTGTGTTAAGAGTTTTTCGATTGCACTCCTTACTATAAAAAATAGTAAAAGATTATACACATAATATTAATAATTGTAAGTATTTTATACATTTAATTGAAAGTTGAGTGTGAAAGTGACGACAATCAAAATTACACTGTTCGCTCGTATAATTGGTATTGGAATAGCATTATACCTTATAATGAAAGAAAATTTTCCCATAGTTTGCAAATGTTTCGAAAGATAGTACTAGATAATCTCTAAATTTGTTTATAATTACTGCTGCTGATATGATTTTTATATACATTCTTATACAAATTTATTAATATAGGAATTATTATGTACATTAGGGGTATAACTTTTTCCCATTTTTTGCAAATATCGAAATGGCCCTAGCATAGTCGAATAGGCCACTGAATATTATTAAAAAAATGGTATTACTTTTTCGCGGTTGTCAAAAAAGTTCACCCACAAAACGCGGTAAAGTTTGGAAATCAATAATTCCAATGCAACAGCGAAGTAACATATGCACACAAAGTGGTATTAAAATAGTAAACAACATTCATCCATTATGCAAAAAAATGTCCACAATAAATTAGATGTTAATGTGCCCTCAACAGAAATGCTGTAGTAGGTACCCGAACTTGGAGAGAAAAAATGTGAACGGCTCCAAGAGGTGCCTTTTTCACAAGGCATACTCGCAACATTATTAAAATATTAATTTGCTAAAAGTCTATAGTTATTTTAAAAAAATCAGAAATTTAGCATATTTTGTTATAGCATATTTTGGCGTTATAAGTAAATTTTAATCTGAAATAAGTTCTTGTGTTAAGTTTTACTTACTCAGAAAATATGATTTCATTGAAAATATTCATCAACAGTTTTCATGGGCTAAGAACGCGATGATTTTAGTTTAAAATTAATCATCGAGGCACACCCAAGGCGCTAATTTAAATTAGCGATGATATATGCCAAGGTGTAGCTGCTTTAATACCCTTTATCAAAATCAATATGGCGTTCGAAAAAAAAGTACGATTTTGCATTTAATGCAACTTTAGAGATTTGACTAAGTGCAATTAAAAAATGTATATAAATGTCATGTCTTATGGCTTATTTAAAGAAAGTGATGAATTTTGCAACAAATGGATGAATATGAACAAGACTACGTCACTAAAAACTGAATCTTGCAAATTTTATAAGAAGGTTTAATTATTATTAAATCGCTAATATATCCACGCATACTTAACATATCGCGATATTTTTAATTTGTACATAAATGCAATAATTTTTGATTTATGACTATAAATAGAATTTTGGCAATTTTTTTATAAATTTTTATCTGAGACCTCCATAACATTGATACCGTTCGGTAAAATTCATTCTCGCGAACAGATCTGTGTTCCACTAGAGCCAAGGAATATATTGGTACTAAATTTTTCGACATATTTTTGAACACCAAAAATAAACGAGTTTGAAGAATTTCCCATATATAATTCTCCAAATTATTACTAAAGCTCAGAAGTGATCCGGGATATAAATTTCTGCATGAAATTTATCATTCTCTCAGAGAAGACTAAATTAGGGAAATAGAACCAAATATCAAACAATTTTTATAACGGTTATCGCAGTAACAGAAAATTTTTAAATTAACCATAATATGATAAATTACACAGCGCACGTTAGGGTAAAATGAGTCAAAAGATCCGATTAATTCAATTTGGAAAATAAAGTTTTTCCATTAAGTAAACAACATTAAAAATCAGTCTTAGATTTGCTGTTAACAATTTCTTTAAGATATTGGAAAAAAATATTTAAGAGACACTATCAAGATTTTTAACCTGGATGAAACTCATTTTAATCTTTAATAAATTTTGTAGTAAGGATATTTTAAACAAATTGGTCACAGCTTTGAGCTCACAAGACTTAAAATAAATAGAATATAAAATTTCAATACCATAAGTTTTATTTTACCATCATGATTGTTGTTAAATTTTCTCAAAAACTTAGAAAAGTGCTGAAAATTACTTTGCTTTTTCCCATTCTCCTACACCTTTTGTTAGCGCGTTTATATTTGTTGATTTCATTCGATCTTATATAAACTAAGCAGACTTTGTGGATAAATTCTACATCATTTTTATTGCTGTGCGACTTTTATCAGATAAATACAGGGTAGTCGAATTTTACTGACAATATTTTTGGTTTTTTGGAAAGAGTCAGTGCGCTCCTCAATGGAATAAAAATCTTGAAATAAGGATTACCACTTACTTGTTGTAATTCTGCGCTATATCTCTGTCAGAAATATTCAAGTTTCAAAGCTTGGAAAACCAGCTCGAACACATTCAGTTTTTCGCGAGCCACATTCGCAGTTTCTAATGTCAGGGATTACTACGTGAACTTAGTTTTTTTTTTTATACATAATAAGGAGAAGAATTAAAAATAAATTTTACTAAAAAAATTATATAGACTTTTTGAAATCTACGCAAAAATTAAAATTTTGTCTTTTATACAGCAAATTGCAATTTATAAAGTCTTGTAGTATAATTGGTTGGGACCATAAATTTAAGTCAAATGTCATTGATAGTTAAAAACAGTAGAATTTTGCCAAAACAGATCATATAATTTTGCTTCATTTTTATATTATTGATAATGCCGCACAGTGGTTCCAAAACGTTTTTTTTTTAAATAATTCTGTATCTTTGAAACCGTCGGAGATATCTCAATAAATTTGTGCATGGTAAGAACTGAGGTGTTTTTGTGTTGAAATACGCGACCGCGAAATTTAATTCGCGAATTATCCACCAAAAAATTCAACATAAAAACATGTTTCAGGTATCATTTTAAAGATAATCAGCCGTATTCAAAAAAACTTGTTAATTTATGTTTAATACACATACTAGCTAATACACAATTTGGCTCTTATGCCCCAATTATGTATGTCGATTTTTGTCGTTTTCCGACTAAAATTCTATTGAGTACTTATTTTCATATTCTCTAAGTCACCTAATGTTTGGTTGGTTTTTGTATCTGATAATGACAATTTATTACGTTATTTGACTCAAAATTTGTTATTCTGTAAGTCGATTGTTTTCGATTCAATTGTCAAAAAAGTCACCTATAATTTAGTTACCGTCTAGAAAATAAAATGTAATGAATTTACTGTAAAGTATAATTATTGCTTGTAACGAGGTTTAGAGATTTGTAGTCTTTAAATAATACAATTTTCAGTGTGGTGGTCAATTAAAATAAAGTCCAAATTGGCAACATAATTAAAAAATAAAAATATAAACTTTAATCATAAAATATTTCTTATTTGTTATATATATAAAGTTTGGAGTTTTTTTGTATAGTGGGCCGGACGAAAGGATACTCTTCTCCAGATACGTCGAATGTTCATTACAGACAAGGATTGTATGTTGATTAACTTTTAAATTTGTTAAATTATATAAACAAATATCGAAATAATATAAAAATATTTATTTTGCAAGCGTCCATTCAATATATACAGAGAAGAAAAACATTTTGTCTTTTTGAAAGCCTGTTAAGGCAGAATTTTGTTCCGGGAGAACCAGCCTTTCGACAAACAAACAACAAGCATTCATATCCTGGTATATTTGGATGATTTCACATTTTAGCAGTAAACAACGATTATGCTGCATTTTTTCAAGACAAACCAATTAAAATAAAACAATGTTTAACTAATAAGAAAAAAAATTTCTAAATTATCCACAAATATTTATATTATTTGTAGAAATTGTTTTTATTCTGTTTTTCTTTTTGTTTGTCTCTTTTTTGTGTTAAGCATTTTCATATTTAAAAAAAAAAAGTAATATTATAAAAAAATTTTACTTACTTTTTTAAAAATTTATATTGTTTTTTATATTGGCAATATTCCATTTGAAAGACACGTATAGCATAGACCTAAACCACGTAACTCAAACGAAAAAATTATATCGACATAGAGAATAGCATTTGTGACTGCTTTTCGTCTACAGACGGAACGCAAAATCGACATAGAGAATAGATGCATTAATGTATTTATTAAGAAAATCGTATTCAAAAAACTATTTACTGTCTATATTAACTAATAAACAATTTTTTTGTTTATGTAGGCAACCCTTTTCAGTTTCTCTCGCATTCTTGTTGTTAGTGTTGTTAGCAGTAAAAATAAATTATTCGTTAACTGTTTTATTCTATTATTATTTTTGATGTTTTTGATGATAAATAAGTTTTTTTATTTTGGAAAAAACCTTTATTTTGTTTATGTAAATATACTAAAGTATAACAGAAATAATTTTATTTAATTTTTGTTGGATGTAATTATATGTATCCGAATAACGAATATTATGTGATAAAATCAGCATCACTATTTCATATTTTCTTTTGTTTACATTATTTTGTTGAAATTTTGATATGATTTAACTATTTCAATCATTTTTTCTGTTAAAATGCATAAATTTTATCCCGGAGTTGATATGATAGATTAATTACGCCTTAACCTAAGTCGTGTATATATTAAAGTATTATTTGGAATTACGTGGTAACAAAAAGCAATAAAAATGTTGAACATATGTGATTGTGGCGAATAATGGGCTGACATGCCGGCAACCGGATTGTTGGTATTTTAATCCAAAAGCAAACAGAATATACTTTTTCCTATTTATGTTTATGATTTTAATACAAAATGGTTTAAAATATGTATATAGTTTAAAAATTAATTAAAATTAACGTAAATTTAATGAACGTAAATATTTTTTAAGATATACGTATTTTTAAAAATACATTTTTTTCTCATTTTTGAGATATTATAAAACGCGCAATACAGCGGTAATCAAACTTAAACTCGGTATTTGCGTTATCAGCGTCAATGTTAATATTCTTGTCGAATTTCATTCAATTTGCATGATTTTTGGAAGAAATTGGCGATTTTTCTATTTTATTATAAACAAAACAATACAAATTGAGATAAATATTTCCTATTTATAATTTTAGAAGTAAGAACTGACTTTATTTCACAAAATAATCTCCTTATATACTAGTTTGCTTATACTACATTACTTAAAAACAATAACAATTCTTATGTATAAAAAAAAATTAAATACGTTACATAATTATCTTATAACTAACTTATGTATAAAAACAATAGAATGTTCTCGTATGCTTAAGTGTAAAAATAAATTTAAAACTGATGTAAAATAAAAAATTGTAATTTTTCGTATTGGTTTTAAATGGAATGACTCTATGTGAAATTTCATTGAAATCGGAACAGCCGTAATTATTTCCATTTCATTTTTCGAATCGTACACTGTGCATAATTTGCATAAATACTTAAGTTGTGTTTGTAATGCTTAAAGAAAATGCAAAGGCGCATCAAAAAATACAAATTTTATGGAGCAAAAACAAATGTTATTGAGTTAGAAAAGGATCACAATATTAATAAAATATGCAAATTTTCTCATTATTATATGTATATGAAGAAATAACTTAGATTCAATTTTTTGACAAATTTAAAAAAAAAAATCGATATTTTTGTTATTAACCCATTTCCGACCATTACCCGATTCCGTTGAGATAACTTTACGAAATTTGGCACAAAGTTTGTTTTTATGATTGTGATAACAGATTTCAAAATATCGCCAAAATTGTGTTTTCGCAACATTAACGTTTTAGGCGATCCGTGTGGCTTTAACACCTACTTTTGGACAGCCTATTTATAAAAAAATCGACTTTTTTCTCTTATCTTTCAGACAACATATTTATCTAGTAATAACTGTAAAAAAAAAAATTAGCATTAAATCCATAATTAGTTAGGCGATGTTAAACGCAAAAGCTGTCGGAAATGGGTTAAGACAATTTTTTTTAAATTTTTTTATAAAACACCAAAATATTCCTCAAACCATCAAACAATGAAAATATCATAAATTTTATTTGAATAACTCAGTACATTTTGATATAATGCGTATCTTTATTTAATTCCATTTTATAACAAGAAACTTTAGAAAATATGTTAATAGTAAATTATAGTAAATTTACGATTTTTAGGCATTAAACTACAATTGCTATAATTTACAATAACTTATTCGTTACTTATAATTCAATAAGTTTAAAGGTTACAAATAAACGTTAATATTTGTTTAAAATAAACGGATTTTAAATACATTATAAAAATATAGATTTAAGCATATCCAGGGCATACGTTTTCTAAACGATCAAGAATTTATTGGATTAGTTTTAATCTTTATTTAATATCTAATTTAAACTTAGTTACTAAAACTTCCTTTTAAAGATGAAATAGTTTATCAATAAAGCTTTAAGAATTTAAAACGTTTATATTCCAGAACAGAATATTTATAACATATTTAAACTTGTTTTGATTGTTTAACATATCTTACAGTTACATTAAATAAAAATTATCAAAAATAAGAATCCATTTTCTCATAAACAATTTGTAAATTGACTTTTTTTAAATATTTTATAAAGTAATAAAGTCAACTAACTAAATTTTATATTAAACACATGAAATCTAAAACTTTTTCACAATAAAGTTTTCAATGCTATACAAATATAAAAAGTAAAAGAAACTAAATTATTTCTTAATGTCTGCAAATTTGTCTACAAATGTTTCAGAATATTACGAGCAAAAAACTAAAAGAATGAAAAAGTATCTTCAAATCCCTGAAAAAAGGGATTATGTAATTTTTAATTGCTTTAACAGACAGACAAATAGACAAAACGAACAACAACTAAACATATTGTTTTTTAGTTTTTTTTTTTTTTTGCTGACTTCAATTGTATATTGTTTATTTTATTTTTTGTAATATTTGTTTCGAAAAACTTTAGCGACAAAATATTTAAGCCCTGTCATAAAACGTTGCTATAACGTCTGTGTTCTATAGAGGTGTTTTACTAAAACTTGTCGTCTATCTATGTTACATACATGTTTGTTTGATTGTTTTTGTGTATTTGTTTTTTTTATCTATAAATATAAGGACTGCGCATGAAAAAATCCGTGCATGCTCTTGGGCTTATAACTTTTGATGTGGTGAAAAATAAATAATTCTGTTAATTGGTTTTCATTTGCATTATGCTCACTAGAAATGTGCTAAGTTTCATGTATATAGCGAAACTAGTTTTTCTTAAAATGGAAATTGAACAAAAAACACTTGAACACATAATTAAAATTGTTCATGAAATCTTACATCGGTCATATAAAACAATTGCTAGGAAGGCTGTTGTGTCACAAAATACGGTTTCTTGGATCATAATATTATACAAAGAAGTCATGATCACTGAATGGTAACCTGGTAATGGAAGACAAATATTATCTTCAGGCTGTAGGAAAATAGAAAGGATTTTGAGAGAAAATCACCTCATCTCTGGAAGAAAAGTGTCACAAAAAGTTATTTGCTTTGAATATTTATCAGAAAATTTGAAAGGAAATCAAGCCTGATGATGTATAAAATAAGAAAAAATCCTAATAGAAACGCAAGTAAGAATTTAGAGGTCAAAAATAACATGAAAGTACTTCAGACGAATTTTTTCAGAAATTTTATTTCTGTATAATAGTCGATGAAACGTTCGTACACGGTGACTTTTTTCAACTTCTTAGCCAGGAATTCTATATCGCAGATGGTAGAGGGATTATGGCAGAAAAATTTCGTGTATCAAAGAAATCAAAATTCCCAAGAAAGTTTTTGATTTGGGAAGTCAAATGCATATGCGGGAATGAAGCACTTCATTCTTAAAAAATGATTGCATTAACACAGAAATATACGTGAATGAATGCCTTTGGAAAAAACTTCTCCCTTTCCTAATAAAATTCAGTGTATCCCATCTTTTCTGGCCTGTTCTCGCTTCTTATCATTACAACAACAAAACAATGGAGTTGTAACAAAGAAATTGTAAGAGTTTGTACCAAAAGAGGCTAATCCATCAAATTGTCCGAAACTCCGTGAAATTGAAAGATATTGGGCTCTAGTAAAAAATAATTTAAAGGACATTAAAAGCTCAGCACAAAATGAAACGGAGTTTAAAAATAAATGAACGTATTCGAGCAAAAAAGTGATCAAAACACAATACAACCTTTAATTAGAATAATTCTGGAAAAGATCAGATATTTCCTTAAAAAGCAACAGAAAATAAATTATTGTTTTATGTTTAGAACTTGAACATAACAGTCATTAATAAAAATATCACTTTAAAAAAATTCGCCCATTGGTTAAGTTTCTATAAACAGGTTTGCATGCACGGATTTTTTCGTGCGCAGTCGTTATTTGCTTTTAGCAGCATATAAAGAAGTAGAAACTTGAGCTAAGACAACAACAAACATTTTACAACTAAAAAATTCAAGCTCATATTGTCACATATTTGTAATAAAAACTTTATAATTGAATTCATTTTTATAAAATTTTTCCCTTATTAGTTTGGATTTTATTTGTCTTTAATTTTTTACTTTATGTCATTTGGAATAAAGGGGGAAAGAGATAAATAAAACACTAGGAATAAGAATATTTTAAGAACATTTAAAAGTAAATTTAATAAATAATCAATTTTCGGGGAAAAAAAAGAAAGTATAGCATCCATTCCATGAGAGATTTATAAAAATGCCAATTTTTTTACGAATGGTCATCCGATTTTCTTCATATTTTAAATCATTAAACTTTTAAAGATATCGATGTTTTGAACTTTGTGTTAAACAAGAATGTGCTTTAAATTTGTGTACCCACCAACGAAGAGAAGGGTGGGGGAGTGGGTGGATTTATATTGAGTTTGTCATCTCGGGTTTAACTTATTGAAAAATCAATAAAAACCCCATAAAGTATATCAGGTGTCCAAGTAAGATTCTGTGTCGATATAATGCTATGTCTGTCCGTCTGTTAAAAGCTGAGGTAAGGCTCCGATGATACCACTTAGGGGAACGAAATTTAACTCAAACATTTATCTTATATAAGGTTTGTTTGGTATTCAAAATGGGCAAAATCGGTTAATAAACAAAAAAAGCGTTTACGGCAATGGAATTTTTTCCAGATAGTTCTAAGGTCAATATAAACTCAAAAACCAAAAATGGGCCTAATCCGCCCACTCGGGAAAAATGGGCCAATTTTGAAATTTTAATAAATGGTGGGTATATAGATTCGGCCAAGCCGAATATAACATTCTCAATTGTTCTGTTTTATTTATTTCTTTTTTTATATCCTACACCACCATAGCACAGTGAGGCAGAATCGAAATTTTTTGAAAATAAATCTGTAACTTCTGATTAGTGTTTATAAAAAACCGACTTTTCAAAAAACCGGTTTAACGGTTAACCGAAAATTGGGTAAAATTAAAAAACCGGTTTTTTGGTTAACCGTCTACTAAAAAACCGGTTAAATCGGTTAACCGACATTTTAATAATTGCTCTAATTTGAAGCATAATAAAAATATTTTTGGTTAAAAAAAGTGTTTTTCAACTTATTGGCTTAACCATGTGCCAAATAATAAGCAGTGCACTGCAGTGTTATTTATAAATCGCGATTGATTTACATCGCAAATTTATAAAAATATTTTTAAAAACAACTTTTTTGACATCTTTTATCCTATAAAGTATTTTTTAAGATTTTTTTTTTTCTAGCTTAAAAATAAAATTTTGCAAAAAGGAAGCTTTAGACCTAAGATAATGTACTTTATATTATGATTTATATTCTCCGCTTTTAAAGTTTTTCTCTTAAGGAAAAGTTTTTATAAAAAAATGTAATAAAAATATCTGCATAAAATTGAAAAAATAATTAATATTTTTTCTGCTAAAAAGGGATTTGTTTTTAATTTTTAGAAGAGTATTAATCATTTAAAAGTAATTTTCTGCACTTATTTAGATCTACTTTTGAAGTCTGTTTTCCCATTATATTATACAAAATCTTATCTTTCACTAAAGCTATACATTAGTAGGTTATTTTTTTCTTTTGGAAAATTTCATTTGCATGAAATTAACGTTTTTGTAAATGGAATGCTTAATTATCTATATATTTATTATACATAAAGTTTTAAAATATATTTAGCTTCCAACAAATAAATATATCTATCACCTGACTACTTGTTAACTCAAACAGCAATAATTTTTAGTAGTTTCAAAATATTTTCTTATATTTTAAATTCAGAAAAAAACAACTAAAGGACGAAATTTAGTGATATTTTTAGCAAATTTTTGAAACCGGTTAACCGACACATAAAAACCGGGTAAACCGGTTAACCGAAATTGAATATTTCAAATTAACCGGTTCGCAAATAACCGAAATTTTAAGAAAAAACCGGTTTTTCGGTTAACCGGTTAACCGGTTTATAAACACTACTTCTGATCGGCTGGTTGGATTTGTATGAAATTTGGTATAGGCATAGTAGAGTTTGGAAGGGGGCCGGAACAGACCCCTCACGGGCGGAGCTAAAGGGGCTCAAAGTTAGGTACGTCTGACATAATTTTTTTTAATTTAAAATATTTTTATATATTATTGCAGGCACTGATAAGACCTACAAAAACATACATGTCTTATTTATCTCTTATAGCTTTTGAGTTATTTGCGTTTGAATATTTAAATATCTCAATTTTTCATGTATTTGTAATTTTCCTAGTATTTCCGACCGGTTTTATTTGTTTTTTCTTTAGCTAATTAAAGATCAAAATTATCTATTGAATAAATAAAATTTTGAAGTCAATATCTTTACCAAGTCCAAAAATGAACGATTTTGATTTTGAAAATTGTAAAAATTACGACTTTTTGTGTTTTTTGGCCGAAAAAGTATCTACACTTTTTTTCTTTAAAATAAATTTTTTTTAACAACATATAATAATTTTATACTTTTCTGAAAGGTATCTTTACATATAAGACTTTAAAAGCAAGCACAATAACTCTAGTGGTCAAGGTACACACCCTCCCGAATTTGACCCGTTTTATATGAAAGTTTTGACTTTAGTCTATATTTTCAAATCCCAAAGCATGAATCGGAAAACGGAATGCAGTTTAAAGTTTTCAATCAAAATCTATCGAACTTCGGAAAAATGTGGATTTTGTAGCCGAAAATGTGAAAAAATTTTTTTTTGGGATTTTCGGCGTTTTTTTTTTTTTTTTTTTTTTTTTTTTTTTTGGGGGGGGGGGGAATCTTTTATAAAAAACATAAAGTTTTTTTTATTTTCTCATTTTATACAATAAAGTCTACATTCACCGAAAATTTCGTTACTAACAAAGATTTTATAACAGATAAAATATTTATAGTTTCTCAAAAAAACAATTTTTTACAAAAATATTATTTTAATAACAAAAATCAGAAAAAATGCAAACCTGATTTTTTCATCTAAACTACATTGCTTAGCTGACATAATTCTTCGTTACACAGGAAAAGATTGAAATCAATATCTTTTATAGAACCGAAACTATGCCACTTTAAAATTTATTAAGTTTATTAAAATATTTGAAATCGAACGAAAAACAAAAATTTGGCAAGCGATTAAAAAATGTTTATGTCAGAGGTATCCAACTTTGAGCCCCTTTAGCTCCGCCTCTTAGAGGTCCATTCGGTCTTCTGCTACTTTATTTATTTCCAAAAATTTTCGATTCTGCCTCACTGTGCATAGGTAGAGAGGGTATTATGCGTTTGTGCTGATGTTTGTAACAACCAAAAATATTTGTCTGGGACCATTCTTAATGTCTGTCCGTTTATGAAAATCTTTTAGTCAAACTGCAGGTCGCAATATTGAAAATAATTTAATGAAATTTCGTACACATGTCTTTTATGATACATGGACAAATTTGGTTATGATCAGTCCATTATTTCAACTAGCTAATTACTTAGGTCATAGATAAATAAATTCCAAATATTTTTTTTTTACTTTTTCTTTTAATTATTTAATTGCTTTATTACATCGAAGATTTTATTTTATGAATTTTAAATCTCTCTCTTATTAGTTTTAATAGGTTTAATTAACCAACTACATCTTCTTGAATTGAGTTCATGACGTATGATTAATATTTAATTGTACAAAAATATATTACTCATACTCACTGAGAATAAAAGCTAAATTAAATTTACACATCTTACAAATAATAAATAAACTTATTTTATTTAACACATACTATAAATAAAAACACTAAATTGACATAAATTCAATAAATTGCCAAACAAACTGACCTATAAATCTTAAAATAAAGCTGTAAACTAAAAGAAAATCAAACTATAGCATTCAGCACAAAAAAAAAATAGCAACTAAAGACTAACGATTGATTGTAGTCAACACATAAATGAAATTGATTTCAACACATTCATACCTGAATATCTTGCATCATGTCATGTCTATAGATTTTGATGATGCTGATGCTATCGTAACTGACTTGCGATGGCAATAGCGATGATAAACAAACAAAAAGTCATGATAGTGACTCACCTACTACACCTAGTAACCTGGCTGACTGACTGACTGACGTATCAATCGAAAAAAAGAATTAAAAAAATACAAGAATATTTGGAAAATATTGTCGTTTAAATTTTTCTTAACAGATGTTGACTTACAATTGAATGTTTTGCAGTAACTAGTTTAAGCAAAATAACGATAAGAACCAGAACTCTAGACCAAACATAACAAAAATTGGAAAAAAAAAAAAAGAATTTGCTATAAAAGAGTTTGTTAGTGAGTTGAAGTGAAATTTGTTGTTAATTCCAAAATATTGGTACTAAAGTAAAATCCTCTTGCAAAATCAAACAAAATAAAGGAAAATAAAAGATGGTTTATATATAGAAGGAGATGAGAAAAATATTTAATATGGTAGCTATTTTTAGCAAACGAAAATATCATTTATGCAATAAGTGTTTGTTTTTGTAGGTCTTGTTAAAAATTCTCTATTCAACTATACTAGACATTGGCATAGCAACATGAAAGGTAATCTCAAATTTTGTTTTATATAAGCAACAGTGAGGTGATGACGACAAAATTTTGATTAAAATCGATTTATTATTGTAATTAAAAATACTTCTATTTATATGTAGATTCAAAGGCAATGTTATTTTTTAAAATTTTTTTTTTTTATAATTTCTAACATAGTTACATTATTGTGTATCTCACATTTTTAAAGTCCCCAAACGAAAACTTTATATTTAAAATTAAATTTATTTTTTATTTCACATATTTTTTAAAGAAGGAAGAAATTTCTTTTTTTTTAATCGGCGGAACACCTATACTACTCATAAAGACCAAAAAAATAAGTATCAAAAATCATATCGCCTTATCTTTATGAACTTTTTTTTTAAACCTTTTCCCACATTTCACTTACAAATGGATCGGCTTTTTCTTTAAAACAATTTAATTTAAAACTTTACCATTAGCAGATATGGTTTAAAATATAATTAATTCTGCACAAGGAGGCCAGATATTCATGTAATAATTTCTTAAAAATGGTACTTAGAAGTAACAACTCTGTAAATTATCAAATATATGTATTTAGTCAGCGTTTTTTAAAGTCACGGAAAAAACACAAAAGAAAAAATATGGTTATAGTAACCATAATCTAAGAACAAAACATTATGATAAGTAAAAATACTTTATAATTATATTTATAACACGATGGAACTTTATCATATTATGATTTTTTTATATTGCATGTAAAATTTTTATCATATTGTGATTCGGTGTTATCGCATTATGATCTTATTTTCTTATATTTTAATCCGATTTTGTCATATTATGGTTTTATTGGATCATCTATGATTATGATTCAAATTCATCTTATTATAATACAACGAAAACATTCACACAAGAAAAAATCTATATATGTATCAAACTGGAGCTCATACATGATAAAACAGCATACTCAGTTTTCCTCCAGGACGTTAAATTTTTTCTTAAAGGGAATTAAAAATTTCGAAAAATATGCAACTTAAAAAAAATATATATATAAAATGGTTATCGAAATTATATCAACCCAATACGGATGTCAAATGAAAACTATGCAATATAACAAAATTTGTTCTTTTTAAATGTTGTAGAACAAAAGTAATAAATCTTCGAAAATAATTTATTATATTCTTAAAAATTGCGCATCTTTCAAAACTAACTAATTTTAACTAAGTTTTTAGTAGTTAATTAAAATTTCATATTGTTTAAATATCGTATAACCTTGTCTACTTATATTTACTAATATGTAAGCTAAATTTGTATTAATATATAAACTTAATTCGGTTTAGCATAAATTTCTTGAGATAAACATAATATAGTTTATAAAGTAAATATTTGTGGAAAACAAATTGTATTTAAAAGCGAATAAATTATGATGTTTTCAACCATAATATGTCCATTTGCAAAAAGTAAACATGTTATGGTAATTTATAAAATGTTATAGTTGTAATAATAACAAAAATAATAATATTATTAATATTAATAGTATCATAATTTCATGGTTATCATACTTTGTTTTTTGGTAAAAATATAATATGTTAACCATATTACTACCACATTAAATACCATATTAAAATAACAAGTTGGGATAAGCTTATTATAGTAAAATTTAAACATAAGTATTATAACCATGAAAACAATATTATTAAAATTTACCTTAATTTGTTTCATAACATTATTGCATTTGTAAACATAACATACAATAAATAAAAAAGTACAATTATTAGAGAGAAAGTTCTCAAATTTATTTTTCTGAAAAGTCAGTTAAAAGAAAATAAAAAAAAAATAAAGCAAACTTAAAAAAAAAATATACGTGTTAAATTTCGCAAATACTAAACTTTGAATGAAGCTACAAATCACAGTTTTTAAAATAATTGTATGAATATAAATAAAAATATTTTTGTAAATATAAAATATTTCAAATTGCTTTTAGTTTAATAAAAATAATAATTTTAATATACAATTTTCATAGCTTTGAAATTTTTACTACCAAAGAAATGAATATTTGAAAATTTTAAATTTATGAGAATTTAAAGTTTGAAAAATGAAAATTTTAGTTTTATGAGAAATGATTTTTTTTACTAAAAAATGTAAACTAAAATTACTAAAAATTAAACTTAAATTTTTTGCTGCCAAAAAGAAAATTTTTATTATATTATACAAAATTAAAATTTATTTACACGTTATTAGAATAAATATTTATGTATTTTATATATTTTTCGCAATAAATTAACTGAAGTGGAACCAAACTAATGTTAATATGCAATCTTTTTTAGACTGAATACAGATTTTAGTAAAATCTGTCGTGGAATCATAATGTCGTAAAATCAATTATCGGATTTAAAATGTATCTGTCAGACTTGTTTAAATAAATTTTATGATAACTTTGGTTTGATTTTTCTCCGTCTTTTGAGAGACAGAAGCTCTTTTAATAGCTGGAAAGTGTTTGATGAAATACATAAGTACGTTTTTTTAAGTGTGACTATCGAAAGTGTTTCCAAATTTTACCTCATAAAGAATTTTTACTAAAATTTGTTGGCCTGCAAAAAAAGAATGTATGAACTTCTCAAATATGGTGGTCAAAGAAATACTATACCAGCCGACCAAAATTACTTTTCAATTATCTAAGCTGTTTTATAGGGTTATGCGAAATTTCGGATTTTTTATGACATCTGGAATTTTCTATAAGATTTCGGAATATGAAAGGGATTTTATTATTTTAGATTTCGATGAAATTTCGAATTTTTGGGCAAATTTGGATTTTGTATATTTTGTTCAAATTTCATATTTTTGTAAAATTTAAAATGTTTAGTGAAATTTTGGATTTTTAGTGGAAATTTAAAATTTTGGAAAATCTTCATATTTTTGAGAAATTATGAAGTTTTGCAGAATTTTCGTATTCTTGGTAAAATTTTGGATACCAAAAATTTTGTGCAATATTAACTATAAAGCACCAAATATTAAATATTAATTCTTCTAGACAAATATGTGATTTTTTAGTCTAATTTGTTTAACTTGCAACATATTTTTATAAAGGCAACACAGTTAGAAAAAGGAAAAAAAAAACATCTGACTCATTTATATATTTTTTCCGAATAGAACACAAAAGAAGGCGAAAGACAAAACAAAGTCAACCATTTTAACCAGAAAACTTCGGTCATAAGTGCAGTTAAATTTGGTTCTTATTTGGTTTGTAGCCAATAAGCTCATTTTTAATTATTTTACACAATTCTAAAAATTTGCTTTTTGTAATAAAAAATTTTATTTCCATTTTTTTTTTTTTTTTTTATATAACTTCATTTATTTATTGTATCTGCCGTTACTTCAAAGGCCTAACAATAAGTAGTAAAATCTTAAATCTAAAACTTAAAACTATTAACTCTCAATTGAGAGCCATCATGGGCTAGTAATATTTAATTAAGTGGTAAATCTGCTCTTCGGAGTCTTGATTGAGATTGAGTAGTTGTCAACAACCTTGCAAGAGGGTTAGGATGTTGACGTAGTTTCAAGGCATATTTCTCACGAGTTTTTTCAAATTCATCTTTCACTAGTGGAACTTCTAAATCATTATGGATATTTTTATTCCTTATGTACCATGGTGCGCCCGTCATGGACCTAAGGATTTTCGATTGTGCCCTCTGTATAAGATCAACGCTAGTGTTGCTTGCAGTACCCCATAATTGTATACCGTATGTCCAAATTGGTTTTAAAATAGTCTTATACAGGATAACTTTGCAGTCAAGGCTAAGTTTTGATTTGTCACTGATCAACCAATGAAGATTGGAAGCTTTTATTTTCATTTGAAGCCTCTTGGCTTCTATGTGACGACGCCAAGTGAGACGTCTGTCCAAGTGTATGCCAAGGTATACAACATGATCAGATTGTGGGATGTTTACGTTATTAAGTGAAACTGGTGGGCAGTCACCCCTTCGTAATGTGAACGTAACGTGTCTACTTTTTAGTTCATTTACTCGAATTCTCCATTTCCATTTTTTAAACTTAAAATGAAATTCCTTTAGTTTTTTTTTTTTTTTGTAAATTTTGTTAAATTTCTCATATAATTTTAGTTAAAATTTTTTAGTAATAAAAATTAAATTTCTCATAAATTTTTAGTTTTCATTTTTCAAATTTTCATTTCTTTGAAATTATAAACAATTATAATTTGAATATGTGAATATTTGAAAAAAACTAAAATTTTAAAATTAATTTTTAAATTTTAGCAAAATTATCTTATTCTGTTGGCTAAAAGCATAAATGAAAAATTAAAAATTTTTATATTTTAAATTTAGATATTATTAAAATGATTATATTTAAAAAATGCTATTTATAATTATGAAACAGAAACTAATTTCTCTACTAATTTAGTAGTTTTTTTAATCCCTTTTAAAAACCTTATTTAATTTTATAAAATAATTTTTATAAACGTAAAAACTAATCTATAACATTTTTTTTTATCAAGTTCGCATTTCAAAAATCCATAGCTCCCATATATGGCCCATTTCCGAAAATCATCATAAAGTGCATAAATTAGTACTGGTAAACATTACGTTTTTTTTTTTTTTTAACACACGACTGTAAAAAGTATAAATTGTAACACTTGATCTGTAATAAAACATACGTTCCATATAAACTCTCTGAGAAAATCGGTCAAAACAGACTATAACGTTCTTACAGTCCTAAAGAATGTTAGCACTGACTTCATCCACAATTAAGCACATGATTCATATAATATTCTCACCGAAAATAAGTCACGTCCGAGAATAACTTTTTTACAACACTAAGGAATGTTGTCAGTGTTTGGAGCTACATATTATTGTCACATATTATCCTTTATTTCTTTTTCTGTAGTTCCTAAATAACCTAGAAATGACAAAAAAAAACTTTTTTCTGAAACTAGTTCTCCTTCAAATCCTAATGGAGTCATTACTTATAATTTGGTAGTTTTGCCTGGCAATTAGTAAAATTTTAACTTTATATGAATCAAAGGACAATAAAAATAAGATTTTCAATAATAAATAGTGCAAAGTAAAGTTATTTGTAGTGCAAAATACGGAAATTATATGGGGGTTCCCGGGCAGCGTTACCGTTGAGAAGTTTTAAAAAAAACTCCTTAAAATTTGTTTATTTGATAACAACAAATTTTGTATTTTAAGAAAAACTACAAAATTAAATTCTATTAATAACAAAATAATTTATTTTTATTTTACAACTATTTTTATTATTGCAAAAATAAAGATTTATTCACAAAAATAGTTTAATTAGTTAAACTTCTGTACTTTTTTAGGAGTTCTTCACTCGTACTCTAGTCTTTCCAATTTAGGATAGAACACATGAATCCACAACTATTGTCATAAGTCTGTTAGACAAAATATTTCTTATTTTTGATAATTTATAAAAAAAAAAAAAAACAAGTTCCCCCGAGGGATCGCTCTGAGGAATTTAAAAATTTAAATTAGGATATAAGTATTCATCGAATCTTTTTTCTTTTTTTTTAATTTGGCATATAATGATATAAATAGCTGTTCATAAACTTTATTATTATTTTTAATTACTAAAAGTTTCTCCTCGGCTTTTATTATCACTATACTGTAAGGCAATCCCAAAATTATTAATTTATTTGTTGGAAATAATATATAATCCGTCGATATATTTCAAACAACTTAGTTTATCTTAATTTAGCATATAGTCTGAAAAAGTCGCCATTTAGTCGCCATTTAAAAAAGGGGCCAAAAAGTCGCCAGGTGATTGAAAAAGGGGCAAATGGCGACTAAAGTCGCCAAACGGTAACGTTGTTCCCGGGTACCATGGGTATTGACTTCCGTAGGTATCAACTTTAAAGCCATTTTACATATAGTTTAGTTTTTTTTTAGTATTTATACTGTATAAACACCTTAATAATGACGATTTTAAGTTTCGTGGCTTTATGTTTATTAATAAAGAAATGCGAGCACTTTAAAGTTAAAAATGGAACCCGGATATGTACCGAAGGGTAAAATTTTTTCATTTGTATTTTTGTTTTAAATTTTTGAATTACTTGACTTTACAAGACTTGAAAATTACAACTCTCTTTAATAATTGTACCTTGTTATTCATTATATCATGGTTGTCACAATAAAACCGCAACTGTGAACTTTCTCTGAGTATATAATTTAAAGTTATAGTAGCTCACATATTGCTAGATTTTATACTTTTTTAATTTTGGAGTTATTTATACACCGTTTTAGAGGAAATACAGTGGCAGCTCGAAATACCTAAATATTTCTAAGGCGTTAAATGAAATTTACGTAGTGTTTTCCTATTTAAACTTATTGATTTTTGATATCAAAAATTTATCCTCTCTATTCACGAATTAAAAACTAATTCAGTGGTGTACCCAGAGAAAAAACATGCATGTCGATAAAGAATCCATTCAGTATCAATACCGAAACTGACCCGTATGAGTTCAAGATTCAACACTGAGCGTTTAGTTCTTAACGAAAATCGATACCTAATTGGCAACAAGTTGAAATTATTATGGTATCAAATTGCTAAATTGCATTATGTTTTCTATTAAATTTGTTCACGAACGATATCAAAGAGTCGATACCGTAAATTACCAATGTAATAATAACCGTAATGACATTTACGCTACGTACTTATTAAGTACTAATAGATAATACTGGAAGTGGCGATAAAGGCATACAGGAAGTTATTTAAATTGTTTCTGAGATCAATATATCCCACATTCGACTGAAGATTGAATGCAAAACCCAAGTATTGGGCGATGCTTCCAACTGTTCTTGCATTCATAACAATTGGAAGTCATTAGTTTATGATATGTAATTTCGTGGTTGTGATCAGCGTTACCGTTTGGCGACTTTAGTCGCCATTTGCCCCTTTTTCAACCACCTGGCCACTTTTTTGGCCCCTTTTTTAAATGGCGACTAAATGGCGACTTTTTAAGACTTTGTGCTAAATTACGATAAACTAAGTTGTTTGAAATATATCGACCCATTACATATTAATTTCAACAAATAAATTAATAATTTAGGGACTGTCTTACAGTATAGTGATATAAAAAACAGCGGAGTATTTATAAATGAACTGAAACTGTTAGTAATTAAAAATAATAATAAAGTTTATCATCATATTCCAAATTTTTTGGACTGGATTGAAAAAATAAAAAAAGATTCGATGAATACTTATATCCTAATTTAAATTTTTTACTTTCCTAAGAGCAATCCCTCGGGGGTACGTGTTTTTTTTTTTTACTAAATTATCAAAAACAAGAAATAGTTTATCTAACAGACTTATGACAATACTTGTAAATTTGAAAGTCTAGAGTACGAGTGAAGAACTCCTACAAAAGTACAAGAGTTTAACTAAAAAACTAAATATTGTTGTGAATAAATCTTTATCTTTGCAGTAATAAAAATTGTTGTAATATAATAATAAATTATTTTGTTATTAATAGAACTGAATTTTGTAGTCTTTCTTAAAATACAATAATTTGTCGTTATCAAATAAACAAATTTTAAGGAGTTTTTTAGGTTTTAAATTAGTTGGCCCCTTTTTTTCAAAGAATCCCCTTTTTTGGCGACTTTTTATTTTGAAATCCCCTTTTTTGGACACTTTTTAAAAATTCTCAACGGTAACGCTGGTTGTGATAACTATCACGGAAAAATTACACAAAAGAGTTTTATATGAAATCAGAAGAAAAAATCTTGTTTTTTTATTATCTCTTTACTACAATGAATAACCTATTTTTATAGCAAGAAATGCCATGTACTACCTTAATAGAGGCCACTTTTTAAGTAATAGTTTTTAAAAAATTTAATTCTTTTGAATAGTTAAGTCAACGGTGAAAAATAATTAAATTCGCATCTTGCTTTCAACTCAATTTCAAGAAATGAAATGCAAGATTAGAAAATAATATGAACTCAATATTAGGGGGACGTATTTGGCCGTTATAGACCTAAGGACTTTGGCTCCACATTGACTAAAAATATCTTAAATACATGTATAGTATATTAGCCTACTGTTCTTTTAATTCACAGAACCAAAATCTTCTCACCTGCCAAATAAAACTATAGAAACAAAAACAGAAACAAATCCAAATAACTAATTGACAACTTTCATATTCAACACTATTTTCAACACTAGCCAACCAAAATATTTTATATTATTTTTCTGTTGAATTCAATTCACTTCCTGTTATTTAAAAGTTGTTTTTTTTATTTTATTTTTCTTTTTTCTCAACTAGAAGCTAATCAAAAGTTAAAATAATAATTGTGTTTCTAAAATTGTCGTTAGGAATTTAAAGAGAAACAACACTCAAATGAATTTCTGGTAAAAGGATTCTAAAGACAATATTTGCATAATATCATTTTCTTTTCACAGAAACAAAATCACCATCATTATGATAAAAAATGAATACGAAATAATAAAACTTTTGTAAGGAGCATAGTATCAGTATTTAGTTTTGTTTTTACGAAACGTTTTTTTTTTTTTTTTTTTTTTCTTTCTTTATAAAACAATTTAAGTTTTCTAAATGGACTTCTACTACATAGAGTATTCTTTGGGAAAACAAAGGTGAAGAAAATAATAGCAATTTAAAAAAAGGAAATCAAATGCATTTCTGCGAACAACATTAGCTTTTTTTTAATAATAAATTAAGCTAGAAAATTCGAAATTTTAAAATTGATATTAATTCCCATTTTATTTACATATATCAACTACAATTGAATTATTATAGCAGCAGCTTGATCACTTCTAATTATACCCTACACCACCAAAGGTGGTTGGGGTATTATGTGTTTGTGCAGAAGTTGTAACGCAGAGAAAAAATTGTCGGACCCCCACCTTAAAGTATACCGTTCGACTCAGAATCACTTTCTGAGTCGATTTAACGATGTCCGTCCGTCCGTCCGTCCGTCTGGTCGGCTGGCTGGCTGGCTGGCTGGCTGTCCATGTAAAGCTTGTGCGCAAAGTACAGGTCGCAATTTTGAAGATAATTTGATGAAATTTGGTACATATGCTTTTTTCAACACAAGGACGAACCCTATTGAATTTGGTTATGATCGGCCCATTATTTCACCTAGCCCCCATACAAATGTCCTCCCGGAATAGAGTTTTAACTCTTACAGATGCCTTAAAAATAGGAATATTTTAATGAAATTTAGTACAAATAAGTTTTATATCAACAAAAATCAGTCTGCCAAATTTCATGAAGATCGGTCCATAACTGACCATAGCTCCCATACAAACTCCTCTCCCGAAAATCACTAACGTGCATAAATCCCATACAAATGTTAGTATTATGTTAATATTTAACACAAGTAAATTGTACAAATGTGTAAAAAAAAATTATGTGGATCGAAATGGTGTAGGGTATCATATAGTCGGGCTTGACCGACTATATCTTCTTCTCTCGTTTTTTATTCTAAACTTTAAATAGACATATATTTGCATAAATGTTCTTGGTGAGTGTTTGATGTTTTCTTAGGGTTGGTTGAAAATTGAAAAAGGCTGCACAATATACAAACCAAACATTTATTTAAGTTTACTACAAGTGTATACATATCATGGTGGATGTATGTATATATTTAAAATCACATATACCTACTTATACTTAAACATATCTACGTATGAATGCATATACTCTTGACATCAGAGTGTGTAAGTTTGTATACCTTTTAAGTTCGTAGCAATATTGTAGTATGTCTACGCTAAAATGCAAACACAGCTTATTCTTGTGCATACAAAGACCGTTTATTCTTATATACACACAATGACATACATATAAACGTTTTTAAACACACATTTACAGATTTTAGGTACACACACCAAAAAGAATTTTATTTACATACTATTGCAAAAATCCAAAAAGTCACAGACAATCTTCTCTCTATATATATTCAAATTTACATGGCTGTAAAACTCTTTTCAATCTTACATTACAAACCCCCCAAAATAAGATTCTAATATGAGCACATAAACGTGTTGTAAATGTCTGTATTCCAGTAATGAACAACACATGGGGCAAATCAAATTAGAAAACTTCACACACACGCACACTTACACAGTTAGTTCCCCAGTTACTGTTTTTGCTGAAGTGACATTGTTAAGAGATTGTTTGGGAATTTAAATCAATTTTTAAAACAGTTGGTCATGACAAAAAGTTTATATTGTCCCAAAGAGGTAAGTAGCCAGTGACAAAGAAAAAGTTTGGATAATTTTGAAATTGTTATAATATGAAGAAAAGCAAATTAATATCGATAAATATGTAAGTACATACAAAGTATTGCAAAAAAACATGTCATTAATAAAAGAAATGGTTTCCAATTTAAAAAAAGGGGAATTCTTTAATAAAAACTAGATTTCATAGAAAATCGCACAGTGGGGTCAAACGCAAATTTTTTGGTAATAAATCTGTATCTCCAAAACTACTGCTCGGATTAAATTGAAATGTATAGAAGAGTTGCAGAGGAGGACTCAAGCTTTCAGAAAAATTGTCTTGTAGTCACCTTGTGATAACACAAGATAAGCTACAGGGTGTCAAATTTGACTACCTCGAGTATATAAGAGTTTCAAAAAATCGAAACTCCTACAAATGAAGTTCCATTTTAAAGATTTTTATATTTCTGTAAAATGCTTGGCAAGACAAAGAAAAAATAAGCTTACTCACCATCTCTTACATTTAAAAAGATATTTAGAATTGAATTTTTTATTTTTTGCATTTTTTGCAAAATTAAAAAGAATACAAATGATATAAAAACCCAAAAAATAATGTTTTGTAAAGCAAAACTCCGCCAACTTTCCAAAAACTAATAAAATATTACAAGAATATAAAAATAGACTTATTTACCAATTCATTGATGTATAATATGTATATATAGATCGTTTTAAAAGCATTATATCATGGTCTCAAAACTGACAACTTAGGTCTCAACAAATTCATTGTTTTATAGTATTTTCATAAGTGCGTATACGTAACATACAATTGTATTGGCGCGATTTGGTTGTTGAACGAGATAATATTCGTAATAACCGCTTATATTTATTAAATATTGTTTATTTTTGAAAAATTACCAAACATTTATTTGTAAAGCTTTTTAAATAATTTTTGCAGGAGTAAAAGATTGATATACATTTTATATACTACATAAGAAAAAATGGCGAAAATATTACCCAATATGCTTTTTTATTCAATTAAAAAAAGTCGTTTCAAAAATTGACTTTTTCATGAAATCTGCTCTCTTGCATTCGTTTTTGGCCGGGCGGGAAGCAGTTTAGTGTCAAATCGTTCTAAATCTTTTTCTTTGATAAAAAATAGTCAATAAATTTAAAAAAGCTCGCGTGAAATTTTTTTTATTAATCGATAAAAATTAAACTTTTTTCCAAAATTCACCATTTCCGACCAATGCCTGATGTAGGATGCAAACATAAATCAATTAAAAGTTTCTTTACTAAACATTGATGAAGCCTTATCTTTTTAAATATATAAAGAAACTAATTTTTGAGTTAAAGGAATTTTTAGAAAAAAGTGAAAGAAATGTACTATATTTTTGTAAAAAATAGCCATTTTTCATACTAATTTCAGAGTGCTGACCTTTATAAAATATACAAAAAAAATTTCTGAATATTTAAAAAAAAATTTGCCTCATATACCTCAAATAAAAAATTCAAAATTCAAGTCTAAATATCTTTTTAACTGTAAGAGATAACTTAGGTGAGTAAGCATATTTTTTCTTTATCTTGCCAAGCATTTTACAGAAATAAAAATCACCAATTTAAAGACTTCATTTGTAGGAGTTGCGATTTTTTTAAACTCTTATATACTCGAGGTAGTCAAATTTGACACCCTGTAGCTTATCTTTTGTTATCACAAGGTGACTACAAGATGATTTTTCTGAAAGCATAAGTCCTTATCTGCAACTCTTCCATACATTTCGATTTAATACGAGCAGTAGTTTTGGAGATACAAATGGAGATAAAAACTGTGAATCGTTTTGTAAAAAAAATGAACTTCACTGTAAAACTGATTTATTTCCTCTAAAAACACAAGAAAAATTAGTTTATTGTCACACTATGTTTAATTAACGAACAAGAATTTGGAATTAACTTTAACATATTGAATTGGATCTGCGATACGGAATATCTTAGTCAATTTAGATACAATTCTAAACCCATAAATAACTTTTTTATTAGAATCTTTTTTTCTAGATAAACCACTAAATAGAGAATTAATGATATTCCAACGTGACTCGAGAATGATTTGTCTGATTTCGTTTAGTAAAGCACCTTAAAATTATCTACATTATTTCTTAATCAGCTAAATAATTTCAGAGATATTAAACAAATTCAATTAAAACAAATTTTGCTTTTCAAGAAAACGTAAAAATCGTATGATCCTTTATTATCTTTTATCATAATTTTGTATATCGTCACCGAAAATGCATTTTTGGAAATGTTTTTTATCAGTTTTTTTTTAACTTGGCGGGCTCAATTTGAGTCCTAAATTTTTTCTAAAATATCCTCTGGATTTTGTACTAAATGTTTAATAATTTTCAGGATCATATACCTATGTGGTTTAGATAAAAAGTTATATTATTTTGAAGTAGAAATTTTGAAAAGAATTTAAATTTTTTGTTATTTTTTTTTAACATTTTTTCACTTTAAAATCCATTATTTTCCTCCGGACCATATTTTTGTTTCATGTAGATTTTATTTAAGTTCAAATAAATATTTTTTTTTTTCTTTTTGAAAAATAACACTAAATATAAAAATGTTTCATTTTTGACCAATTTAATGAAAAAAATTTAATTCAATTACTTTATTATTTATACATTATTATTTTTTAAGTAATAACCTTTCCAATGATATCAAATACTTGCACAAATACTTTACACAATCGTTTAAAAACTAACTGAAACTTGACCACTCTTCAGCGAAATGTACACATTTTCCTTCCTATGGTAAATGTGTGCAGCAGCAGTTTCAACGTGTTTTTTTAAATAATTTTGTGTAACTTTTGAACGGATAAATATATTACAATGTAATTTCACATAGTTATTATAAGGTATTTTCCAAGTGTTTTGGAGGAGCACAAGTTTCTAGGTTTCGGGGCAGGGATAGGTACTTGTTCTCCTCCAAAACAATTGGAAATTATCTCAGAAATAATTGTGTGAAAATTCATTGAAATATACTTAACGGTTAAAAAGTTACTCAAAATTATTAAAAAAAAAAAAAAAAAAAAACATAAATACTTAAGAGCACAGCAGTTTCAACGTGTTTTTTAAATAATTTTGTATAACTTTTGAACCATTAAATATATTTCAATAAAATTACACACAGTTATTTCTGAGGTATGAAAAAAAAATTATGGTTCGGAGGAAAATAATGGATTTTAAAGTGAAAAAATGTTACCACCTTTTTGAAAAAAATAACAAAAAATCAAAATTTTTTCAAAATTTCTATTTCAAAATAATATAACTTTTTATCTAAACCACATAGGTATATGATTCTTGCACGAAAATTATTAAGCATTTAGTACATTTAGTACAGAGGATATTTTAAAAAAAATGTAGGACTCGAATTGAGCCCGCCAAGTTAAAAAAACTGATAAAAAACATGTCCAAAAATTAATTTTCGGTGACGATATACAAAATTATGATAAAAGGTAATAAAGAATCATACGATTTTTACATTTTCTTGAAAAGCAAAATTTGTTTTAATTTTAAAGGTAGGTACTTAATTGAATTTGTTTAATATCTCTAAAATTATTTAGCTGATTAAGAAATAATGTAGATACTTTTAAGGTGCTTTACTAAACGAAATCAGACAAATCATTCTCAAGTCACGTTGCAATATGTAAAGAAAACAGAGGATATTTTAGAAAAATTTTAAGACTCAAATTAAGCCCGCCAAGTTAAAAAAAAAAGATAAAAAAAATTTCCAAAAATGGGTCAGAATATTTGGTCCAAATATCTCTTAAAGTAAAAGAAATATCCCACACATGTAAGCGTGTTTTGCCGATTTTTTTAAAAATCCACCCCCCGTCTCCTAGACCAGCTAAGAACCTGTGCTCCTCCAAATCCATTGGAATACACCTCAGAATCGTCCATTAAAATACATCTAGTAGTTCTAAAGTTACAGAATTATTTCCAAAAAAATTCGTTTTGGGACCACTGTGCGACGTTCAACTATACACTTTTTGAGAAAAGGAAGACATTCGAAGCTGCATTTTAAATATAAGTTCTGATTTAGAAAATGTGTATGAATGGGCATGCAGGAATGATTTAAGCTTTGGTAAAGAATTTTGCCTTGGATATGCTACCTCTTTAATTTTCAGAAAAAAATTGCTTTTAAAAACTTTATGAATGTTGTGATTCTGGGGTACAATATTTGTGGAATAGCTGGAAATATAAACAAACTTTTTGTACAAGCCGCTAATAAGCTTACTGTGATTTTTAAAAGTGCAATTACGGTAAGTATTACCACAGATGCTTGGACTTCAACTGCTGTTGAGTCTTACCGAACGATAACTGTCCATTTCATTAATAATGAGTGGGAATTAAAATCGTACGTATTGGAAACTTTTGAACACCCTGAATCCCATACAGAAGAAAATTTATAATCATCATTAGAGAAATCTATAGAGAAATGGAATTTTGTGGGCAAGGTTCATACCACAGTGCGATGGTACATATCAAACATTTATTAGACAAATATTCTAAATTAGTTGGACATTTTAGACATTCGTTTTAGATATTCATTCATGTCTAGAATTGGGACTACCTGAGCATAAGCTGGAACACTGTTGCAAAATAAGATGGAACTCGTTTAAAATTATGAAGAGACTCATTGAACAGAAGCCTGCTATTTCTGCTGTTTTCCGGAAGTCAACATCATCAGGTGATTATGCATAATATATAGTTGGATTATTTGTAATTAATACATTTGTTTGAAATTTTAGGCCAAATGATACTTACAGCCTGTTTTATAAAACGAACGAATTTGTCTACGAACGATTCGTTTGTAGACGAATACGTAAGAAATTTGGTTTTTATAACTTGCACGAATTCGTTCTTTTCAAATTACGTTTTTACGTTTAAAAATATTATTTTTTTGTTTGTAAAATATTCGACTTTTGTAACAAAAATTATTTGTACTGGCGTTCTATATCACATATCGTAAATTGTTGATCAATATTTAACAAATTTTGTGCTGTGATTCATTCTAAACACCAGCACGACATATGTAACGTACGCAAGAATTAAATATTTAGCAAGTTGAAGGTATTCGTCCATCTGGCAGTCTGTGTCTGTGAAACAAATTTCTCAATTTTGATAATATACCCACATAAGTGGATAATTCTTCAATTTGGTGCAAATAATTATTTTAGCACATGGATTGAAATTGGTTATTTTAGATGTATTATTATTTTTATATGAATATCTTTCCGGTATTGGGCACTTACCTCAAATATTATGCTGTTTAAATGAAATTTGTCACAAATAACTATTATATAAACATAATGCCACATTTTGCTAATATCGACCATTAATAAAAAACACATTTCCGCAAATCTCTTACGTGCATAAATCGTTAATATTGTTATTGAAGTACTACTTGACACAATTAGTTTTTTGTAAACCAAAAGTGCAGTAACAGTCTCCAAATCTGAAAATTCACATTGAAGTTATGCATATTTCATTTAAATAGTCCAAAATTTGCCACAAGTCCCACGAAACTTGATAAATTTTTTCTTTTTACTTATTTTTATTCCCATAATTTTTCCCGATCTTACATCCATCATATATACACTTTGTTTGTAGTAAAACTACAGTAAGTTGTTTTCAATCTTGGACTGATTTTAAAATTATTATAACGGAATTTTCAATATTAGCAAATGAAAATATTTTTTAAATTGTGAAATTATATGTAAACTGACCAAAAATATAATAACTTTATGTTTTTTATTATTAAAATTTCCTTAACGAATGAAATTTTTTGTTCGTTTGATTTTGGCTTTTCGTTTCAATTCTTGTTATAAAAACCAAATTTTAAAATAATCATAACGTATTCGTCTAGAAACATTGACATTCGTTTTATAAAAACGGAAATGAAAATACGTTCGTCATTTTGACGAAACGAATTCAATATTCGTTTTATAAAAACAGGCTGTTAGTGAAAAAGATTGGGAAGAAATAAAAAATATTTTAATTGTGTTAGAAGCTTTTGATGTTGCAACTACTCTAATGTCGTCGGAATCAAAGGTTACACTTTCAATGGTCCATCCACTGATAATTAAAATAAAACATAATTATTTACAAAATATGCAGTTTGACAGCGAACTAATAAAAAATAGATAAAGAATTCAATTAAAAAATATTTGCAAGTGTGTTTTCTAGATAAAACATCATATAGCGATATACCAACTTGCGTTTTATTAGCAAAAATTTTAGGTAGGTTAAATTTGTTATTTAATATAGACTTATATCTAATTAGTTTCTTGTTTTCTTTTATATTAGACCCTCGGTACAAACATTTAACTTTTGAAAATGAAGCTATAAAATCAATAGTAATAAATAAAATCACACAATTTCTTGAATGCATAGAAGAACGAAATGAACAATCTTTACCATTATCTTCTGAAGAAAATGCTTTATACCTTTTGTTGTTTGGTACATAAATAAACAAATTGGAGTGAATTGTTTCTAGGAGTCTTATCTACCGGAAGCAGAATGTTCCATATTTATATTAATCCATTGAATTTGTGGAAAGACAATGTGAGCCGTTATCCAAATTTATGCAATCTTGCAAAAAAAAAAAATATTATATATCCCTGCCACTAGTATACCAGGCGACTTATAACAGCAGAAAGAGGTGGACTTTCTCCTGAAAATGCTTGTACTAATTATACATATTTTATTTATTCGTTTATCAATAAATACTTATAGTTTATTATTAATTTGCAACGTTTTTTCTTTTTACGAAATATATAAAAAATGTAAGGACATTAAATGTCAAACAATACAGAAAATTCCAATTATGTTCGTCATAATTTAAAAAAAAAATTAAATAGGAAAAAAAAAACAAAGAAAAATATTCAAATTTAATTATTCAAGTTTGTGATTAAACAATTAATTATAATTTTTGAATAATCATAATTAAAATTAGTCCATTAATCTTTGTTATGAATAATCAATATTATAAATTAATCGAATATTTAATTAATCAAAAACATGATTAATCAGAATATTCGAATAATGGATTAATCGCACATCCCTAATTCCAACACATCAATTTGGTTTTAGAGAAAAACATAGCTACATAGAACAAACTCACAGACATATAAATCTTATATGTTATATAAAAGAAATATTGTTCTGTTCTCTTCATTGACGTTTCTCAAGCCTTCGATAGAGTATGGCGCGAAGGATTATTATTTAAAATTAAAAAATATTTATTACTAGATTACTATCTATTGGAAAAATTTAAAGACTCCATAATAAAATACTACGAATGATAACCGCAGCATCCTGGTATGTAAAAAATTATAATATTCACAAGGACCTCAAGGTTCCTCTTGTCAAAGATGAAATAAGAAAACACGCAGAATCGTAAATGAGGAAGCTTGAAGTACACCCTAACCCACTTGTTCAAAACATAATGAGAAGCGATGGCTACAACCCGCCATCAACTTTTTAAAATTGTTCGTTATTTCTGAGGTGGGCGGTAAAGTGGGCGGACCACGCCCATTATTTGTTTCCGATTTTACATTGGTCCTTGAACTATTTGTACAAAATTTCGATTACGTTTCACCTTATGTAGGAGGTAGACGGTAAAGTGGGCGGACCAAGCCCACGTTTATATCGATCCTCGAACTCTCTGTACAAAATTTCGTTATCGTACATGCTTTTGTTTAAGAAATATCAGCAGAATAGTGTGAAATGAAGCTACAACGGACACCCTGTGCTTCTAGTATTTAGCCCATAACTTTTTTGTTTATTAACTGATTTTGCCCATTTTCAATACCAAACAAACCTTATATAAGATAAATATTTGAGCCAAATTTCTCCCCACGTAGTCCCGTTCGAGCCCTATCCTGCTTTCAACAGACTGACGGACCGACGGATAGACATAGCTAGATCGACTTAGAATCTAACCAGGATCCAGAAAATATATACTTTATGGGGTCTTAAATTATTTTTACGACATGTTACATACCGAATGACAAACTCAATATACCCCCCATCTTTTTGATGGTGGGTATAAACATTTCTACTGAAAGAGTGATTGTAGGTTTGAATGTGAATTTATTTATAATTAGAAAACTCTACAAACTAACGGCCGTATGCAAAAAAACTTGAAACAGCTTTACAAAGCATTGTTAAGCTAAATTCATTAAAACTATATGCAAAAACGTTTATTAACTAAAATATAACAAATGTGATATAAATACTTTAAAGTAAGTACGAACTTACATTAAACTTACTACAAGTGGCATTATGATTAAATTCCCTTTTTTCTTGGTGTTTTGCAGAAAATACTCGCTTGTTCCCCCCTATTCTAGTCGTCTATATCTTCCTTCTTCTTTAGACCGTTATATTTATTCAGCATAGGTCCGATTTGTCTATCCCAAACAAATATTTAGAGAAAAATTCTAAAAAATTCACATAACATCACATAAAAATTAATAAAAATGTTTTAGGGATGTACGTTCAATCAAAACAAATAAAATAAACTCGTTGTTCGAATACTTTTTTTATCAGTTCCATAAAATTTGACATATTTTTGCTTTTTAACTCCTATTATTTCTTTTATTTTTTGTATTTCTAGTAAGTTATAATAAAAATTTAAACAATATTTGAAAACGAATTAATTTAATGTTTAAACAATAAAAAGCTTTTTTAAAAATTTGAATAACCGAATGTATTAATATTCGGTAGTTTACAACTTTAATTATAAAGAGGGAAAATAATACAAGTGTTGCCGTTATCAACGTTAAAAAAACTTTGTGTTTTAAAACAATATTTTTTCATAATTTTTTTTAACAAAAGTTTATTAGTCTTTAAGAATTGGGTAAGAAAAGTGTACTTGAAAGCAAAGTTAATAATATTTTTTGCATACGGCTGTAAGTATTTAAATCTAAAACTAAACTAGAACACATGCGTACGTGAATATCAACATGTGTTTTTCTTAATAGAAAACCCTTGATAAAAAAAAGTATGAAAAGTATCTTAAACACATGTGTAAATGACAAGGGTTGTTTGTACACATGTGTGAAAAGCCAATGCACACATGCGTACTTAGGAATTATACAAAATATATAATTTTTATTACTGCTTAGATTACAAACTATTTTTAAATTTTAAAAAGGCATGTTCAAGTAATTTTAACACGCCTAAATGTAGGATAAATTACAAACGTAATTAAGCACAAAAGCTTATTAAATGATACTTAATAAAAAATATTTTTAAATTCTGTACAAAATTTTTAATAAAATCGATAATGCTTAAAATTTAACATAAAGTATGCTACCACACAAAGTGTTAAAGTTTTTTTCTCGGCGATGTTTATTTTATATTCTAAATTATACAACTACTTTTTAGACACTTTACATACAAAGAATACACAAGACAGCAGCAGACATACATAGACGCAAGCCCATTTAAAATGTTACAAACTTGCATAAACTTGTGGTACACACATATACACATACATAAATGTTTTACTCCTTTTAAAGGGGTGTCGAAATGCAAGTTGAGCCGGAAGTTATTGTAACAACAAAACGGAAATCAACAAATTTATTCAAGAAGCATTAGGGAAAAATTTTAAACATGTAACGTCTGTATACGTACATAAATAGAAAAATACACTAACATGTAATGGCTACACATGTATGTATGTATATGTAATAAACATACATATATACAAATAGTGTATACATACATAGTTGTATTAAAATGTTTGTATTAGAAAATATTTTTTTACAAAGTAATATTCAGATCATGATGATGTTACTTATATATGAATAGTGTATCTATTCACATACATGTTAACATCTAAAAACTTATAGAAATACTTGTGTAGTATAACAAAATTTATGCCCAGACACTATTTCATATTTGTGTATGTTTCTATGCAAAAATTTGTCGGTTCTTTTAAAGAATTTATTTCGTTGTTTTATTAATTTAAGTTAAGACAAAAAAACATATTTAAATTATACAACGAACATTTTTTTCAAAATTGTTTGACGCAGAATGTTATTATATATTTTATTTTAACTTAAATTATTTTATTCTTTGATATTATATATATAAACAAAGTTAAAACATAGTTATGTAATTAAGTAATTTAAATATTATGTAAATATTTTTTAATTTGAATTAAAAGAAAATGTAATTATTCAAATATTTTTAAATATATATTAATGGATTTAATATTTAACAGAATAAAAGTTTGAAACTATCAAAAGAATTTTTAGGAAATCTACTTAGATCACAAATTCTCTTTTAAATAAAAAGGTGCCGTCAACCTGCTAAATCACACGATAAAAAATTGTATAGTGTTTGTTACAACAACAAAACATTTTTTAGCAATAATTAATAAAATTTGCCAAATTTTCCTTACTTTATTTTAAATTAATTACTATCTACTTCCTCTATCGTCTAATAACCCTAACTAAATTCATTATACAAATTTCTAACTCTGCCATTAGATAAAATTTTGAAATTCAATGCCAAACCATATGAGAATAACTATTAACAATTTACATATTTTTGTTTATTTAGTCATTGAAGGTTCGCCTTTAACACAACAACCATTGTTATATTTGCAGAATGCTATGCCAACTTTGTTGTCATTCCTTCTCTTAACCCTTTGACTATTACAATTTCAATAATTGTAAATATTGATACAAATACATAATAGAAAATTTTGTTAATTACAAAACATTATACAATAGTTTAGTCAATGGGATACAAGTCATCATTAAAAGTTCAATAGCATTTTGTAAATTGTTTATACAAATGAACTGAAACACATAGTTATTCATATACAAATTTTAATTTGGAATTGTATTGGGAAAATTTTCTGGGTGTTATGGGTGATGATGGTTTAAAATAACTAAAAGAAAATTATAATGATTAAATTAATTGGAGTTTTAGTGTTATTGTTTTTAAGATTGTACATGTAATGATTTCATTTCAATGAAAACTTTTGTAAAGTAATTTAAAAATTATCATTTACTTAAAATATTTCTGTGACAAAAAGGAAAAAAAACTACAAAATTAATTCTTACGACTTTTCAGGAAACCGTTTTTAAGGATTAAAGTTGAAATTAAAAGTCATATGTATACAATTTTAAATTATCTTCCATGTGAATATATCAGCAATTCGTATGAAAATTATTTGGTATATGCAAAGAAAAATATGGTTCTAGTGACCATAAAGTAAGAGCAACATACTGTGATTGTAATATATGATTACAGATAAAAATAAATATATTTGTTCGTTATTACTATTATTCCATTTAATATTTTTTTTCATCATTTAATGATTTGTTTTAATATTGTTTATAATTTTTCCTTACAATACTGCTTACGATTTCATAATGTTTTGTCATTTAATAATCCCATTTTATCATATATATAAACTAATTTTATCATATAATAGGATGCTTTTATCATATTATATCATGTTATAATTCTAAATTGGTATTTTACATATCCATTTTATGATATATATAATCTCATTTTATAATATATATACTCCCATATTTTCACATTTATATTAATTTGTATAACCATAAGTGGTACATTCATGATACTCACTATAAACAAACCTTGCTAATTTATATTTATTCATATATAAACCAAATGAGAATTAAAATATTAAATATTAAAAGAAAAATATTAAATATACTAACAAACTACTGAACTGATACACAAAAATGTGTATTCAATAATTACGTAGAAAAAAATATGATTAAAGGTAAAAATTCAATACTTATGTGAAATAAAATCATAGTCTAAAACAAATATTCTATATTTGAGGAAAACATAACACTTTTCAAAAACAAATATTCAACAGTTGCACAGAAAAAAAAAAAATATTTCTTAAAAGCAATTAAAAACGAGAGAAGAAGATATAGTCGGTCAAGCCCGACTATATGATACCCTAGACCATTTCGATCCACATAATTTTGTTTTTACTTATATACAACTTACTTATGTTAAATATTAACATAATACTAACATTTGTATGGGATTATGCACGTTAGTGATTTTCAGGGGAGGTGTTTATGTTTATTTACAATTATTGAAATTGTAATAGTAATAGAGCTATAGTCAGTTATGGACCGATCTTCATGAAATACGGCAGACGGATTTTTGCTTATATAAAACTTATTGGTGCTAAATTTCATTAAAATATTCCTATTCTTAAGGTATCTATTACTGTTAAAACTCTATTCCGGGATGACATTTGTATGAGGGCTAGGTGAAATAATGGGCCGATCATAACCAAATTCAATAAACTTCGTCCTTGTGTTTAAAAAAGCATTGCGACCTGTACTTTGCGCACAAGCTTTACATGGACAGCCAGCCAGCCGACCAGACGGACAGACGGATGGACATTGTTAAATCGACTCAGAAATTGATTCTGAGTCGAACGGTATACTTTAAGGTGGGGGTCCGAAGATTTTTTCTCTGCGTTACAACTTCTGCACAAACACATAATACTCCAACCACATATGGTGGTATTGGGTATAATTACGTCTAATGGAAAATAAGCATGAAACTCAAAATGGAGCATTATGTTGGAAAAATATATCCAATTACACAGGTCAACACTAAAAAAGTATCTGGAAAATAATGTTGCAAATATTGTAGGTATAGTCATCCCAATCTCCAAGAAGATTTCGCTTTTTCTCCATCAATCTTCTCCAAGAAGATTTCGCTTTTTCTCCATCACGTCACATTTTTAACCAATTGAGGACCAAAAAAGATATGGTTCTATAATGAGTTTTAGGTTATAAAATGTTCCAAGTAATAGGTAGAGGAAATTAGTTACTTATGTTTTATAGCCAAGATACGGGGCTACAAAAATGTAGTACAAGTCAAGTCACACATAGCCTCTAAAGGTCTTCAAAGTTGTAAAAATCAAGAAATTATTTATTAACCCTCATAAAACATTAAAAAATGAGGGGTAAGGAAAATTATATTTGATATAACAAACGAAAGACCGTAGATCTCAAGAATGGTAAAATTTTTAAAATCACTCTGACAGAAAATGCGTAGCCATCAAAAATATAAAAAAGTAAAAATACCAATTTAAATAATAGAGTTAACAAAAAATTATAAGAAAAATATATTGTGAATAATTCGGCCTAATTTTAACTCTTTTGACTAAATATAGTGCAAAAAGTTAAATAAAACATTTCCATGACGTCACAATTTTAAAATGTATAATTTTTTTTTAACTTCATTGAAAAATATATGCATATTTTTTTTTTTAATTAGGATTTAAGAATGTACTATTTTTATACCCACCATCAAAAAGATGGGGGGTATATTGATTTTGTCATTCCGTGTGTAACATGTCGAAGGAATCATCTAAGACCCCACAAAGTATATATTTTCTGGGTCCTGGTTAGATTCTGAGTCGATCTAGCTATGTCCGTCCGTCTGTCCGTCTGTTGAAAGCAGGATAGGGCTCGAACGGAGCAACGTAGGGGGACGAAATTTGGCAAAAATTTTTACCTTATATAAGGTTTGTTTGGTATTGAAAACCCATAACAAAAAAGTTATGGGTTAAAAACTAGAAACACAGGGTGTCCGTTTTATACTTTTCTGCTGATATTTCTTCAACAAAAGCATGTACGACAACGAAATTTTGTAAGTATAGTTCGGAGATCGATATAAACTCGGAAACCAAAAATGGGCGTGGTCCGCCCACTTTACCGCCCACCTCCCATATAAGGTGAAAATCAACGAAATTGAGTTCAAATAGTTAAAGGACCAATGTAAACTCGGAAACAAAATGGGCGTGGTCCTCCCACTTTACTACCCCCTTCTATATAATGCAAAATTTGAAAAAGTTGATGGTGGGTATATAGATTCGGCCGGGCCGAATTAAAAATTCGCGCTTGTTAATTTTTACTCATATTAAGGAGCAGCAATAGTCTTTCACCAAAATAGGAATTCCATATGCATTTATATAATATCTATGGAGGGCACGTTAGAGACATGAGATATTCTACACTTTTGTTGTATTATTCCTTTTCTATAAAATACTGATACATAATTTGCTATATCTATTACCCAGAAAATTATATAACCTAAAAGTTTCTTAGAGGTACATATTTCATTTGGTCATCAATGGGTTAAAAGTGTAATGTGATGGAAATGTTTCATGTTACTTTTTTCACTATATTTAGTCATAGAAGTAAGAATTTAGCAAACTGATAAGATATAACTTTTTCTAATTTTTTATTAGCTTTATTATTTAAACTTGGATTTTTACTTTTTAAACTTTTGGTATCTACGCTTTTTCTGTCAACGCAATCTAAAAATTCTACCATTTTTGAAATCTGCGGTCTTGTATTAGTTATATCAAATACAAATTTCCCCTATACATCCATTCCTTATTCCTCATTTGTTCATGGTTTTATGAAGGTTAATTGAGAAATTCTTTAAATTATTCGAGATATAATTTTTTTTTTTTTTTTTTTTTTTTTGCTATTTTGTTGACTTGTGTTATTTATTCATTACTTTTCTTATCTTTCCAAATAAAACACTTGTATATGCTTAATATTGATTAATGCTACAAAGCATAAATAAATTTAATTTATTTAATTATAAACAAGACAAGTAAGTCAAATGCAAAACATTATACTAACAATATTATAAAAAATTAAAGAAGACTATAGATCAAAATATCTATTACAACCAATATGCTCAATTAGTTAAACAATACTTACACACACAAATCCATTGTTACGAAAACCCACACAAATAAACATTTTAGACCATAAAACATAATTATGTACTGTTTAATAAAATCTAGTTAAACAAAGAACGAGTAAACATAATAAGAAAACTACCAGGAATTGTATTGTAACTAAATAAGTATGTAGAAATAAAACCAACAATAAACTATTAAAAATCTGGCAAGAAATTAAATCAATCATAACAAAAATCAATCAATTAATTTTTTTCTTTCTCTCATACTATTATTTTTTGGTCTTCATAGAGGGATGTAGGAATGTTGGGGCATAATAAGGTTACAGATTTCTAAGCATAATTTATTACTTAAATCTGATTATTTACGATAAAGAGGAGTAAACATTTATAGATTTATTTCAATGTAATCTGAACACAACAACTATATTACCAAAACAAAAATATATCTAATGTATTCTCTTTCATTTCAACAATAAAATATATTTATAACACAAAGATATGCAAAGAAACCCATAGTTGTTTTTATAAAAATACTTACAAATTTATATAATTTATTAAATTCAAATTGCCAACTGTCTATTTATACAAATGCGTCGTGTGTTTAGAGATAATCAGTTGTTATACAATAAAAATATAAATCTATTATGTTTAACTTTTTCTTAATACATATTTTTTATATTTTTGTATGTTTGTTTTAATACCACCCTCTACTTTATTTTCTTTGTTGCTTAAAAGCTATTTGGCCCTTTGAAATTGAACTTTTACCCTCTGTTAACTTTACCTTATAATTCTCAGTAGACTCTTTACGTAACCATTGTTCCCTCACCCTATTAAAAGATTTGATTTTGTAGATTTTTTTTGTGCTCCATGGAATTCTTAGTCATATGAAAAACTATAAATGTGATTTATTGGTATGTCACCAAAATGCGGTCATGCTTAAAAATTTAGCATATACTAATACATACAGACGTTGATACAACTACACAAACACATGTTTTTATATACAAGTTTAAAGACAGACACATAAGAGACCAAATGAGAAAAAAAAATTAAAAAATACATTCACCAATATTCAAAGGAAAAAAAAGGTTTTTCTGAAGCTAAATTACACTAATGGGGGAGTTTTATTATTAAAGAACTAAATTGAATTGTTTGGCAAATTTGATTTCATAATTTTTTGAAATATTGCTATAAGAATCGATAAAAAAATGGAAAATTTTCTTCGTAGTTATAAAATTGTACAAATTTAAAAATATCTCATTTTAATTTATTATTTATTATTTACTATTTATTATTTATGATTTATTATTTATTAATTATTAATTATTATTTATTATTTATTATTTATTATTTATTATTTATTATTTATTATTTATTATTTATTATTTATTATTTATTATTTATTATTTATTATTTATTATTTATTATTTATTATTTATTATTTATTATTTATTATTTATTATTTATTATTTATTATTTATTATTTATTATTTATTATTTATTATTTATTATTTATTATTTATTATTTATTATTTATTATTTATTATTTATTATTTATTATTTATTATTTATTATTTATTATTTATTATTTATTATTTATTATTTATTATTTATTATTTATTATTTATTATTTATTATTTATTATTTATTATTTATTATTTATTATTTATTATTTATTATTTATTATTTATTATTTATTATTTATTATTTATTATTTATTATTTATTATTTATTATTTATTATTTATTATTTATTATTTATTATTTATTATTTATTATTTATTATTTATTATTTATTATTTATTATTTATTATTTATTATTTATTATTTATTATTTATTATTTATTATTTATTATTTATTATTTATTATTTATTATTTATTATTTATTATTTATTATTTATTATTTATTATTTATTATTTATTATTTATTATTTATTATTTATTATTTATTATTTATTATTTATTATTTATTATTTATTATTTATTATTTATTATTTATTATTTATTATTTATTATTTATTATTTATTATTTATTATTTATTATTTATTATTTATTATTTATTATTTATTATTTATTATTTATTATTTATTATTTATTATTTATTATTTATTATTTATTATTTATTATTTATTATTTATTATTTATTATTTATTATTTATTATTTATTATTTATTATTTATTATTTATTATTTATTATTTATTATTTATTATTTATTATTTATTATTTATTATTTATTATTTATTATTTATTATTTATTATTTATTATTTATTATTTATTATTTATTATTTATTATTTATTATTTATTATTTATTATTTATTATTTATTATTTATTATTTATTATTTATTATTTATTATTTATTATTTATTATTTATTATTTATTATTTATTATTTATTATTTATTATTTATTATTTATTATTTATTATTTATTATTTATTATTTATTATTTATTATTTATTATTTATTATTTATTATTTATTATTTATTATTTATTATTTATTATTTATTATTTATTATTTATTATTTATTATTTATTATTTATTATTTATTATTTATTATTTATTATTTATTATTTATTATTTATTATTTATTATTTATTATTTATTATTTATTATTTATTATTTATTATTTATTATTTATTATTTATTATTTATTATTTATTATTTATTATTTATTATTTATTATTTATTATTTATTATTTATTATTTATTATTTATTATTTATTATTTATTATTTATTATTTATTATTTATTATTTATTATTTATTATTTATTATTTATTATTTATTATTTATTATTTATTATTTATTATTTATTATTTATTATTTATTATTTATTATTTATTATTTATTATTTATTATTTATTATTTATTATTTATTATTTATTATTTATTATTTATTATTTATTATTTATTATTTATTATTTATTATTTATTATTTATTATTTATTATTTATTATTTATTATTTATTATTTATTATTTATTATTTATTATTTATTATTTATTATTTATTATTTATTATTTATTATTTATTATTTATTATTTATTATTTATTATTTATTATTTATTATTTATTATTTATTATTTATTATTTATTATTTATTATTTATTATTTATTATTTATTATTTATTATTTATTATTTATTATTTATTATTTATTATTTATTATTTATTATTTATTATTTATTATTTATTATTTATTATTTATTATTTATTATTTATTATTTATTATTTATTATTTATTATTTATTATTTATTATTTATTATTTATTATTTATTATTTATTATTTATTATTTATTATTTATTATTTATTATTTATTATTTATTATTTATTATTTATTATTTATTATTTATTATTTATTATTTATTATTTATTATTTATTATTTATTATTTATTATTTATTATTTATTATTTATTATTTATTATTTATTATTTATTATTTATTATTTATTATTTATTATTTATTATTTATTATTTATTATTTATTATTTATTATTTATTATTTATTATTTATTATTTATTATTTATTATTTATTATTTATTATTTATTATTTATTATTTATTATTTATTATTTATTATTTATTATTTATTATTTATTATTTATTATTTATTATTTATTATTTATTATTTATTATTTATTATTTATTATTTATTATTTATTATTTATTATTTATTGTTTATTATTTATTATTTATTATTTATTATTTATAATTTATTATTTATTATTTATTGTTTATTATTTATCATTTATTATTTATTATTTATTGTTTATTATTTACTATTTATATCATATTTAAGAAAATGTTTACCACAATTGTTTTATTAAATGTTTTATCAGATAGAATATTATAAAATATGTAATTAAAGCAATTAATAGTTTGTTCAAAAGCGTAATAAATAGCAACGAAATAAGTTTACGAATGTACGAGTATTATCAAGAAAACTTATTTTAATATAAATTGCAAAAAAAGAAACATCTTGTGGAAATGTAAACTTAATCTGGTTGGGAAACATCAAACAAACGTACTTATGAATTGAATTAACAATTTATCTGTATGAAACTTCCCCCAATTTAAAAACAAAATCAAACACCTAAATTTTATTTTTTTTTCTTAAGAATCTATCTTTGTCTCTAACCCATAAAAATACATTATGAAATCACATCTATTTTTATCTATATCTCATAAACTTTTAATGTTTTTTTGCTGCTGTCGATTTAAAGAAAAATTTTGAAAAAACCACATACGATTTGTCATAAGTTGTTGTGTATTTTTTGTTGGGTTAAAGGGGTGACTTTTAGTTTACAATTTAAGACATGATGATGTTCGTAACTAATTTTGGGAATAAATGTATATGCAGATTTTAGTTTTTCATACTTTAATGTATTTTTTAAAGAATTTAGTTTTGTTTGTTAAAGAGTTCTGAATTTTTTTATTGACATGTCTACCCCCTGGCTTTTAAATTTATTTGTTATTTTTGTATTATTATTATTTTTTTAATATGTTTATAGCTAACTTTTGATTTGTATAAATAAACAAAATTAGAGGAATTATACTATTAAAATATGTGTTTACCATTAAGTCATTTCAGAACTTGTAATTTATTCACAGTAGTAAATTAGGGGACATAGAAAGAGTTTTAAAGCACTAGTTATCAAAAGTGTCAGAATTGATTGCGACACCACCTATGATTCTGATTATATCAGCTCTAAAACTAATTATTTTATAACAAGTTGAAAAGCTTTTCGTGTTCAGATTTTAAGTGAACTACAATTCTATTTAACTATTTATATAGTTCTCAGATTTAAATAACCTCAAATAAATGCCAAATCATTTTCGATTGTTATTATTTTTTTTAAAAAAAAAGTAGTGATAACACCGTTTAAAAATTTCCCAAAACTTTATCACACATAAAAAATCGATATATGTATCAAATTAGAGACCACATATAACGCATTCAGTTTTTCTTCAGGTCGTCAAATTTTTTCTTAAAAGGACTTAGTTTCGAAAATTACATAACTTTAAAAAATATATGAAATATGTATGTGTCAAAATTATATCAATACAATAAGGGTATCAAATGAAAGCTAAGAATCTCTGCAATATAACAAAAGTTTTATTAAAATATTTCAGCACAAAATGCTATATATATATTGGATATAATTAAATAGTAAATATAATAAGGGTTCTATTTTCAAAAAGACATTTTTCAAACATTTAAATAGAAAATATAATTATTTCGTCGGGATTCGTAGCTTTCATTTAACTTAATAGAATCTTTGTAAATATTTTATATTATTTTTAAAAATTTCCCATTTTTTGAAATTTTAAGTCCTTCTGAGAGAAAATTTGACATCCTGGAGAAAAAGTCGGCACAGTTTTACAATACTCTAGATATTTATTGAGTTGTGAGAATGATTCTTGCATGCTGTTATATATTTGGAAATAAATAGTAAAAAAGGACATTTTCAAAAGGAATTAATTACCCAACACTTTAAAGCTAACAAACCTTTGTTAAGAAAACGTAAACACTGTTTTAACATACAAATTTGATTGAGGTTAATCTGTACACTACCGAATATTAATTCATTCGGTTATTCAAATTTATAAAAAAGTTTTTTATTGTTTAAGCATAGAATGAATTATTTCTAAAATATTGTTCCTCTTATTACGCAAAAACACAAAAATTAAAGAAATAATAAAATTTGAAAAGCAAAAATATAAAAAAATGTATGAAACGGATAAAATAAGTATTTAAACAATGAGTTTATTTTATTTGTTTTAATTGAATATACATCACTAAAACATTTGTTAAATTTTTATTATTTTTTATGTGGAACTTTTAGTTTTTCTCTAAATAAATGTCTAGGATAAACAAGTCGCATCTATAATGAATAAAAATAACGGTCTGAAGAAGAAGAAAGGTATAGGGGAGAACAAGCGTGTATTTTTTGCAAAACACAAAGAAAAAAGTAAAATAATCATTATGTCACTTAAAGTATGTTTAATGTAGGCTCATGCCTACTTTAAAATATTTAAATTACATTTGTTTTATTTTAGTTAATAAAAGTTTATGCATACAACTCTAAGGAATTTAGATTAATTAATTAATTTGTAAAGCATAAAAAGTGAAGTGAATGTTTTTTTTTATCAGCTTTTTGGAGCAAGATCAATTTTAGTAAAAATATAAAATTTTTGTGTTAATTCAGATTTTTTATAAAAAATAATTCAAAGGAAAATATTTAAGGACTGCGCACGAAAAAATCTGTGCATGCTCTTGGGCTAATAACTTTTGATGTGGTGACAAGTTAATAATTCTGTTAAATGGTTTGTATTTGCCATTATGCTCACTTGCCATGTGCTAAGTTTCATGGTAATAGCAAATAGTTAAATAGAAGTTTAACAAAAAACACATAAACATAAAGGATTTTGCGAAAAATTCACCACATCTCTGGAAGAAAAGTGTCACAAAAAATTAATTGCCTTGAATTTTTATCAGAAAATTTTGAAGGAAGTCTACCCCGAAGACTTATAAAGTAAGAAAAAAATCTTAATAAAAACGCAAGCAAGAATTTGGAGGTAAAAAATAACAAGAAAATTCTTCGAACGAATTTTTTCAGAAATATTGTTTCTGTGTAGTAGACGATGAAACTTTCGTACAGGGTGACTTTTTTCAACTTCCTAGCCAGGAATTCTATGGCGCAGATGCTAGGCGGATTATGGCAGAAAAATTTCGTGCATCAAAGAAATCAAAATTCCAAAGAAAGTTTTTGATTTGGGAAGTCATATGCATACGTAGGAATGAAGCACTGCATTCTGAAAAAAATGATTGCATTAACACAGAAATATACCTGAATGAGTGCCTTTGGAAAAAACTTCTCCTTTCCTAATAAAATTCAGTGTATCCCCTCTTTTCTGGCCTGTTCTCGTTTCTTCTCATTACAACAACAAAACAATGGAGTTGTAACAAATAAAGTGTAAGAGTTTTTACCGATAGAAGCTAATCCATCAAATTGTCCGAAACTCCATGCAATTGAAAGATATTGTATAAAATAATTTAAAGGACAGTAAAAGCTCAGCATAAAACGAAACGGAGTTTAAAAATAGGTGGACTTATTCGAGCAAAAAGTGACCGAAACCCAATAAAACCTTTAATTAGAATAATTCTGGAAAAGATCAGATATTTTCCTTAAAAACCAACAGGAACTAATTTATTGTTTTATGTTTATAACTTGAACATAGCCATTAATAAAAATATCACTTTAAAAAAATTCGCCCACTGGTTTAGTTTCTATAAGCAGATTTGCATGCACGGATTTTTTTTGTGCGCAGTCCTTATATTAGATTGTGAAAAACAAGTTAAGCAAAACTATCTTTTAGAATTTGCGTGTAAATTGGGTTCTTTATAAAAAAAATCTCTTACAGAAAAATTGTATTCGTCTTGTAAAAAATTTTTAAAAATCATTTCTTTAAAAGAAAACAGAAAACATTTTTCACATATTTTTTTTTATTTTATTTTATTTTATTTATTTATTTATTGATAATCTTGAAGCCAGTTGAGGCCAATCGATTACAGCTTAAAAATATGACAATAATTCATATATAATTTAATATTAAATTGGTACTTATTTCTAAATATCAATTCTTAAATAATTTATTTATTACCTAACTTTATACAAACATTTTCAATGTTATTCTATCACGAATATACTGCATACATAAAATTACCCCCCCTAAAAAAGTGGTTTAATAGTTATTAATGATAGATAAAATTAAGCTTTTAAAATTAGGAACTGAAAATGAAAAATTTCTTTTATCATAAGGTAATACCATATTCCATAATTTTATGACACGAACTACGAAAGACCTTTGCATAAAAATTGTATTAAATCGCGGACAGACTAATGAATGAGTCCTTGAAGAGTGTGAAAAAATAAATCTAGATACAAGATAACGTGGAGAATCAAATTTAAATGTTTTGTAAAAAAGACAGAGTAATTTAATATTAATAAAGCTTCTAAAATTGCAACCTAAAAAGTCATATATATATTCTGAAACATGATCGTGAATCCTAAGACCGTAAACAAAACGTATCACTCTGTTAAAACATCTTTCTATTTTAGAGATATTTCCCAGTGAAGTACCACTATATACTTCTAACCCATACGTTATAAGAGGCATCAATAATGAATGGCCAATATGTTTCCTTACTGCAATAGGAAGACGACAAGGAGTACCGTAAACTCGCCTTAATGATGTGAAAATTTTAGATATAACGAAATTAATATGTTGATTAAAAGACAATTTATCGTCTATATAAAAACCAAGAGCTTTAAAATATGAGACAAACTGCAAAGGTGTATCATTTAACTTTATATTAAATACATTTTCTGATATATTATTAAACAACATTGCTTTCGACTTGGAAGCATTCAATGAAATATAATTTTCGTTACACCATACCTCAATATTATGTAAATCACTTTTCACTCTCCTACTAAAATCTTCCTTTGATTCAGCCACACACACAAGTTGTAAATCATCGGCATACATATAGCCCTTAAGAGATTTTAGCTTAGAGAAAATATCATTAATATAAAACAAAAATAATAACGGCCCTAAAATTGTGCCCTGTGGAACCCCACGGTATGTAAATTTGCTGGACGAACTTTCATTAATAGTCTGTACAAATTGAGTCCTGTTAGTATTAAAAGACTGGATTAATTTACAAGCATTACAAGAGAATCCAAATTGTGCAAAAAGTTTATTTACTAGCACTTCATGAGAAATGGATTCAAAAGCCCTACTGAAATCTAGACTTATCATAGCACAGAACTTATGCTGATCTAATCCATCTCTCACTTCGTGTAATATATCAATCATATGGGCAGTAGTGTTATGGCGGTGTCTGAAACCAGATTGGTATTCGGATAACAAATTTCTTTCATTGATATAGCCTAACATTTGATCATTAACTAATGTTTCCAAAACCTTAGAACATACAGATACAATACAGATCGGACGATATTCACTACAGAGTGTCGCGTTTTTCATTTTGGGAATGGGCAAAACTCTTGATATTTTCCAGGCTTGTGGATATTTAGAGCAAGTCAAAACACTATTAAAAATATGTGTAAAATGTCGCAAGACATGAGGTAAAATTTTTTTTTATACACATCGTTCGAAAAGATGTGAGTATATATAGTTTGTCATTCCATTTCTAACATATTCATTTAAGACCTTATAAATTATATACATATATTCTGGATCCTCGTGAAATTCTAAGAAGATTTAGCTATATCAGTCCATCCAACCGTCTGCCTGTCTATTGAAAGTAGAATAGGGCTCGGGGAGGATAACGTAGGGACACGAAATTTTACTCAAATGTTTCCCTCATATAAAATTTATTTGGTATCTAAAATGAAAAAAAAAAAAAAAACACTTAATAAACAAAAAAAGTAATTGGCCAAAAAACTTTGTGTCTTTCTAACCCCAATTCATAACTGCCCTCCGATATCTCCTTAACAAAAACGACAACCAATTTTTGTACAAATAGTTCAAGGGTCGAAACCAAAAAAGGGCGTGATCTACCCACTTTCGCGCCCTCCTTCCATAAGAAAAATTTTTTAAATTAGAATAAATTAAAAAGAAATTATATCAAATCCGTATTTTTAGCTAAAAATGTTTTTCGGATTTTTTTTTTGGAAATAATTAAATCATATTTTTGTATAAACTAAATTTAGTTTAGTGAAAAATGGTTCCAGCACTTCAAAAGTACACTTATGGTCTCTTAATAAACATATTTTATGTCAAGCAGCTGTTAATCGTATCTTTCCAGCAAACTATTTTAATTTTTGAACACTTATATTGACAAATTTTTTATCACACCTAGAATAAGGACGCTTTTGAGTAACCCCATATCAATGTCTCCGATTTCAATAAAATTCGCTACAGTTATTACCTGATACAAGTGTTGCTCAAATTGCAAACTTTCAGACTTAACCCATTTCTTACCACTACCCGATCCCGTTAAGATAAATTAATAAAAATATATGGGGTCTATTTTGGTGATTGTGATCATAAAATCGAAAGATTTATGATCCTAACTATTTTAGTTTCCGAGATATCGGGTGTTGCGAAAACGCATCAATGGTCAATTAGGGGTATGTTGTTTCGCTCATATAAGATGTAGACGTTTAACCAAATTGTATGGCAAAATGAGTTTTATTTGTCATTTAAATTTAGTTTTGTGATCATTTTACAAACTGTACGTTAAATATGTTAAGTGTGAACAACAAAAATTGGAGATGGACCATTCCAATTGAAATTTAGGGCAACTAAATAATGACTTAAAACATTAAATAACTTACGGTGTAAGATTAAATAATTTCATATAATATATAAAATAGATTATATATTAAATAAAATATGTTATACGTTAAAGCATTTGGAACGTAATGTACATTACGTTCGATTATCTGTTTGAGCATCATCTGATTAGGATTTCAATACTTTGGTCAGGAAATCATTTTGATCCTTCGTACAGGCTGCCTAACCACGTTATACTTCAAACACAAATGTTACGAAAATCGATTCTGTTATTCTTGCAGAATATTCCCGAATTTGCAAAATCGTATATCCTGGTAATGTACCAAATGCAGTGGCTCATAATATGATGCATTCCAATTGAAACAGAATTTGAAAATTGGAGTAATGTTCAAATGACTAAGAAAAAAATTTGTTTGCTTTCATTTATCCGTGCACATATATTCACAGATTTTTCTTTTATTATACCTGAATATTCTTGGAGATTTTATTTTGTTTATATTTTCATATCCTCTTAATCTCATTTAATTGAAAACCCAAAATGAACTATCACTTTGAGTAGAGAGCATAGCCTTTTATAGAAAAAGGCTATTTAGAAAATTATGAAATTTTACCTAGTCACATTGGTTTATAAAATTTTTTAATACTTTGAATAAAAAATAATAATGTGTAATCATAAAAATTGCAATTATGCAATTATGTTTTTCTTTAGAAAATTTTATGACCTTTGAAAAAAATGTATTATCCCTTTTTTAAGACAACTGAAAAAATTTAGAAACAAATTATATAATTTTATTGGTTTCATTTATCAGTTTTCGACATTTTTCAGGTAACTCCTTGAATTTTTATGATCATATTCAGTATAATAACATCCTTCACCAAATAGACTTCATATTCAGGAAGCGTCAATCATTTGGAAATTATTTTTCTTAAATTTGTTCTCAATGATTGTAAAAAATATAACCACTTGTAATTTGCTGACAATTGCGTATTTTTTTTTACTTCTTTTATAAGGATAGAGTAAATCTTAATTCAAAAAATTCTATATTCGTTCATCTATAATGGTTTTCTTAATTATTTTACATAATTTTAACATACTATATTACCTTAAAAATTTACACTGCGCCACCTTGCGTAATGTAGCTAAATCACACTACCCCTAATTGACCATTGATGCGTTTTCGCAACACCAATTTTTGGGAGCTTGGTGTTTCTATCTCCCTAAATTATTTGTCAACAAGTGAATAGTTTCATATTTTTTGATATCTTGGCTATCGTTTGAAAGGTTATTCAAGATATTTTGTAAAGTTTTTCGAATGAATTTTTAAATTTTAAATTTTTTTGATCCGCTCTACCGGTGGTAAAAATTCTTCGGAATTAATTTTTTTCATCAATTTATTTAATTAACATTCCATGCTAAATGTACATATATAAAACATTATCATTAATTTTAAACTAAATTAGTTACGGTATAGGTAAAGTTACTGATGCGAAAACGCAACAGTGGTTGGAAATGGGTTAAGACCCTTTTCGGTCCAAAAATATGACGTTTTAAAAATTTAAAAACTATAAAATTTTATCCAAAAGTGTGCACAGTTCATTGCTCATAACTTCTAAACTATACATTGTAAAATTCTAATTTAATCTCATTTAATAGAAATAGATATTGACTTCAAAATTACGTATATAAAATTTATTTACTTCAAAAGTTCAAAGGTCAAAATATATAATATAATATTCAAAGCTGAATATCTCAAAAAACGGTATTTTAAAAAAATTATGTATTGATAACTTAACTTCATTCTGTACTCGAGCCAAAATTAAAGTTGGAGTCTCTTTTGGTTTAGGATTTATGAAGCAAAATATAGTAAAAAGCAATTTGTTTGTATGTAAAAATTTAAAATATTTACAAAAATCAATTTAAATTATTTTTTTTTTTTTTTATTTAAAATATACGAAATTTTATATACAAAATTTGACTTTGGTTTATATTTTGTTACATAACTTCTAAACTAAATGAGTGTCCAATATGAAATTTTGCACGTGGTATAGACATGAGTTAACATTTATATAAGTTTTTAAGAATTTTGAAAGTATCGTTTTTGGAGATATAAATTAATTTAATTTTTAATAGTTTAAATATGACCTTTGAACTTTCAAATTAAGAAGACAATATCTTAATCTTTAAAATGATACTAAAATTTAAATTTTATTGTGTATAGTTTAGACGTTATAAGTAATTAAATTTTATTTTGGTCCATAACCTCTAAACTAAATGAGACTCCAAATTGAAATTTTCCGTGCGTAGGAAGAAAAGTTACGTCAACATTATATATTTTTTTTTCAGAATTTTTAAAATACCGTTTTTTGAAATATAATGATTTGATTATTATAAGTCCAACTTTGACCTTTGAATTTTTGATTTAAAAAAAAATTATAAATATCTTTATAAAGGTAATCAGGGTTACCGTTTGGCGACTTTAGTCGCCATTTGCCCCTTTTTCAACCACCTGGCCCCTTTTTTGGCCCCTTTTTTAAATGGCGACTAAATGGCGACTTTTTAAGACTATGTGCTTAATTACGATAAACTAAGTTGTTTGAAATATATCGACCCATTATATATTAATTTCAACAAATAAATTAATAATTTTGGGACTGTCTTACAGTATAGTGATATAAAAAATCGCGGAGTATTTATAAATGAACTGAAACTGTTAGTAATTAAAAATAATAATAAAGTTTATGAACAGCTATTTATATCATCATATGCCAAATTTTTTGGATTGGATTGAAAAAATAAAAAAATATTCGATGAATACTTATATCCTAATTTAAATTTTTACATTCCTAAGAGCAATTTCTCGGGGGAACGTGTTTTTTTTTACGAAATTATCAAAAACAAGAAATAGTTTATCTAACAGACTTATGACAACACTTGTGAATTTATGCGTTCCATCCTAAATTTGAAAGTCTAGAGTACGAGTGAAGAACTCCTACAAATGTACAGGAGTTTAACTTAAAAGAGGATTGAGTGCTAAATATTTTTGTGAATAAATTTTTATTTTTTCAATAATAAAAATTGGTGTAAAATAATAATAAATTATTTTGTTATTAATAGAACTGAATTTTGTAGTTTTTCTTAAAATATAACAATTTGTTGTTATCAAATAAACAAATTTTAAGGAGTTTTTTAAGTTTTAAACTAGTTGGCCCCTTTTTTTCAAAAAATCCCCTTTTTTGGCGACTTTTTATTTTGAAATCCCCTTTTTTGGACACTTTTTAAAAATTCTCAACGGTAACGCTGAAGGTAATATTTTTGTCTTTATTATGAAACTAAAATAAGATAACTACCGTATATAGTTTAGAAGTTATTAGCAATTAAGCAAATACACCTTTGTAAATTTGTTAGGTTTTTCTCGTTTTTCAAACCATCATATTTTTGGACCGGAAAGGGGCATGAGTCTAAAATTTGAAGATTTGGGAAATACTTCCAATTGCCAATATCTGTAGTGAATTTCATTGACATCGGAAATGTCAAGTCCGATTGCTGTCCGTTTTGACATGGAATCACTCTTTTAGTAAATTAAAAAAATAAAACCGATATGTCAAAACAAGATCTACAAATCTATTATATTTTTTTTATGTATTTCTTATTGAAATTTTTATTTTAAAAACCCCGCAATTTCTTAAATACATAGTTGCTTATAAAATGTACATTAAATAGTTTTTTTTGCCAAACTCAACTTTATTAAAATACTTACTTTGTTAGTTGCCAATCTTAATAAATTATTCCAGGCCAATTTTAATACCGCATTTTCTATTTTTATATACTTTAAATATCATACACCTATTATCTAAATTCACAGTGTAGACACATTTAAATCTTTGTTCCATTAAAAGAAAAATAAAACTATTTCACCATTTATTTATCTCCCAAAACATATCATTTAATTACATTTGTGTATGTGTGTGTGTCTGTGTGTATGTGTGTGTGTGTCTCGTTTAACATTATCATAAAATTAATCGTTTTTTCTACGTTTTATCTCTCCTCGTACTTTTATTTCAATTTTTTGCAAATTTGTTGCCTTATCCGTTTTGCATCGAAATGAAAAGTTCATTCAACCATAATCTCATTGCCAAAAAATAAAAATTTGTTTTCCAAAAAATAACAAAAAAAGAAATATGCAGAATAGTAGTAGAGAATTGTAAAGTCTCAGCTGCATAGCATATGTAAGAATAATTTTGTATTACTAAATTTTCCTATAACTATCTTTCTGCTGGCTTTAAATGTGTATGTGTACATATATATGGATAGGTACATATGTCCCCATAATTGCCTTCTAGCCAGTGTGACTAGTAGAATATAATTCTTCTCTCTCCCTTGATTATCAATAGTTTTATGCATATCGACCTATTAATGACTTTCATTTATGTTGTTGTTGTTATTGTCTTTTTTTTTTACTTTTTTTCAGATTCTATAAAATTTAATTTATGTAGGAAAATTTTAGCATTTGTGTTTGCATATTTGGCAATATAAGAGCAATTAATAGACCGCATCGTAACCACTTCAAATGACCGCAATAGCTTATGCAGTAGTAAAGGCTTTAACTATTCATATACATACATATATGTTTATAATTATGTTTTTATATGTAAATGTGCATTAGGAAGAGTAGGAGAAAAGAAGGTCGTCAACATTTATTCATGTTTGTTCTTCACACACACTCAAATATACTGTCCATTTATATTGTTATCTCTTAAATTATATTTGTCAATTGTTGTTGGTTTTGCTATTGTCTTGTTATAATTGTTGTTATTGCTGCTTGGGTTGGTTTAAGTACTTTTTTTTAGTTTTCAATTTGGATTTAAATAAAACGGAAGTTGTGCAGGTTTTAAATGACCACAACAACTACTCTCTTATGTATATTTGCTGCATTCTCTTTCATTTATTAAAAAAAAAAATGCTTATGTTTGTGCATGGATGCGTATACATAAGTATATGGATATGATTATACTTAGTTTTGTATTGCCGTGTTTGTTGTCCTTAGAGTATGATTTTGAACAATATGTACAAGTATTTTGTTTCATACACACTCAAAACTTCCTCATACACATACAAGAATGAATATAAATTAGTGCTATAACTTTTATTGTTCATTTTAAATATTGTTATCATACTTGTCATAATTTGTTCAAATAAAACTGGACAATTAAAAAAATATATATATTGATTTTTTTTTTACGAATTATATAATTATTTTTTAAGTTTTATCATATTTTTTCAGAATTTTTTTTTAATTCGTGTTTTCAGTAACAAGAATTCAATTATGAAATTATCATTTGTTTCGTTCAAAATCAATATAGACAGATAGAACAGACCTATGAGAGAAAAAGTGTTTGACTTTTTTTTATTAACAACTCAGCTATTCTGGTGATTTTCAATTTCAGCTATTTGAAGTCTTTAAAAATTACTCATCCGCTAACAGGTCGTTTTATTTTCCAACCAAATGTTCATTATATTTTTATTTGAAAGTAATCTGGAATTTCTGAACGGCTAATCCTATTTCGTTAAATCTTAAAGAATCTTAAGTGTTTTATCTCTTTTAGTTTGCGAGATATTGGGGGAAATAAAAGGCGTCAAAATGTTGTTCATATATTTTTGAAAGGTTTTGGGATTTTGTTGTGCATATTTTTACTATAATATTGTATTTCCTGGCATTGGCAGGCTTATTCGCTCTTTATTATATAAGACACAAGTCGAAAATCTTTATTCGTTCAATTAATAAAGCCAAAAATTAGCAAAAATATGGTACAATTTTGTTTGCAAGATTTGTATCATATTTATTAATTTCCATATTCACGGATAATAAATCAAATCATGGTAACTCATAAAATGCTTAAAACTCTTAAAAAATATATATTTTGAAATACATTAACTACAATATATCTATATAATTAATAGGCAAACACACTTTTTGTAATCTCTTTTACGCTCACAATAAACATCAAATTTTAATAAAAAAATATACCATTAGAAAGATATTTTCCCATAGATGTGTAGAATATAAACTACGTTCAGTATTTAAGTTATAAGCGGTAAAAGTTACTACTAATACATATACCAAAAAAAAAAAAAAAAAACACATGTACAAGTATATATTTGTATCAGGGATGGAAAATGATAATATTTTGGGTATCAAAATAAATTTCTAATAGTACTTCTTTAGCCCTCAAAATACAAAATTTAAAATTTTTATAATTATTTAGTTCTTATTTAGTACAAAGCTCAAAAAATGTAATTTGTATATTAAAAACGAAGGATACCGAATCATTAAATGATTTTATTCAGATTAAATCCCTGCGGGAAATTTGTGGCAATTGCAGTAATGGACCGGTTCCTCTGTAACAGTTGAGTACCAATTGACACCTAACTTGTCACCAAAGTTCCAATTGAGATCCAGTTGACACAAACACACTCACTATTAACAAGCTCGTTAAGTGCGCAAATAGCAACTCGCGCGCAATAACAATCAGTGGCTGAGTGGTAAGCGTTGAAGACTATAAAACATAACATAGTCAGATGAACATGGGTTCGAGCCGGGGTGCCGCCATCGACATTAACGAAAAATTATAAAATTTAAATAAACATAATTTAATGATGATAATAATAAAAATACTAATAAAAAATAATAAAATTAAACAATTACAGAATTTTTATAAAATTTTTATTTCATTAATCGTTACTGAACTTGTCCTCTTGGACCTGTCTTAGGACCTATCCTGTGACCTGTCCCAAGGGGCTAATTAGCCACCTCCAATGACAACCCCATGTAAAAGTAACAGGTTCTTCTCACATAAAGTTCCGGAACTGGGACCGGTCACTAGCCCTGAGAACCTGTCACGTGACTAGTTTTGAACCGGTTCTCTTTACTCTAGGGATATTGTAGCCATTAAAATAAACTTAAGGAGACAAAAGTCCAAGATCAATTCCTTAAAATAGAGCACTTCAACTTTTGTTTTGTTAAAATTTCCACTTCAATTTGATTTACAAAGCATAGAATTTGTAGTTTTTAGTAATGTTTGTACAAGAGTTCAAATATTTGTTTGCCCTATAAACTGAACTTAATTTTTCAAATTACGTCAAAAATAGTATTCATTACTACTTCATTATTACTTCTGAAAACCAATTGTAAAATATAAATCAAAGGAGTTAAAAAACATCGATTTCTATTCGAAAATTATATATCTTCAAAATATATTATAGTTTTTAATTAGAATTGTGGAATATCCAGCTAATTGTTTGACAGCATCAAATGACTCGTGGGAGCACTTCAGTACTTTGAATGTTATATTGTATCAAAAAAGTACTATAGTATCAACTTTTCCATTACTGATTTGTATAAACAAAACAAATAAAATATCGTCTCAAATTATTTTACTATATTTCATTTCTCTCTCATTCAAAGCAGTGTCATTGTTGTTATTTTTTATAAAAACAAACTGGACAATAAAATAACAACAGCTATTACAACAAGTTAGAGATTTTACAAATAAACATAATAGAAAAAATAATGAAATACTTTGAATTACTTTGCTTATTTTTCGAGTCTTATGCATTATGAGAAACTAAGTAAAAAATTTAATTTTTTTTTTTTTTTGTAAAATGAATACCTTGCGTTAATAAAACAATATAGAAACAAGCGCGAATATTCGGCCCCGGCCGAATCTATATACCCACCATCAACTTTTTCAAATTTTACGCTATTATTTTACGCCCATTTTTTGTTTCCGAGATTACATTGGTCCTTGAACAATTTGAACACAATTTCGTTGATTTTCACCTTATATGTGAGGTGGGCGGCAAAGTGGGCGGACCACGCCCATTTTTAGTTTCCGAGTTTACATCGATCTCCGAACTATACGTACAAAAAGTCGTTGTCGTACATGCTTTTGTTGAAGAAATATCAGCAGAAAACTATAAAACGGACACCCTGTGCTTCTAGTATTTAGCCCATAACTTTTTTGTTTGTTAACCGATTTTGCCCATTTTCAATCTTTTTTAACACTTTTTCCTAGTAGCTTTTTTTAATTTTCATCACTTTTCTTAGTAAATTCTAGCACTTTTTCCCACTTAGGTTTTGGCAACACTGCATGTGTAGAAATACAGTGGTGGGCAAACCAAATTTATTTTTTTTTTTTTTTTTTATTTTTTCTTGAAGCATGTGGAAATAGTTGGACCACGTGGATTTTGACGAGTTAAACAAGAATATGCATTCACTTTTTTTCTATCACGAACTGATTTTTTTTATGGCCATGACTAATACCATAACCTTTTTCGACGGTTAGACTTTAAAATTCGAGAATGGTTTGTCAAATTTAGACTATAACTCAAGAACCGTTTACACGATTTTGATAATATACCAAAAGATGCATTCGAAAATTGTCTTTAAGAATTTCAGAGTCAAAAGAAATTTTAATTTTTTCTAATTACTAATTACTGAATAACTACGGAAATACTAACAGAACAAAAAGTAATGTAAATTCAGACAATTTAGGTCTCTATATATTGAAGTTTAATTTATCTTATTTGGACAAACTGTTCTCGAGTTATACAAGTGTGACTGCCTAAAGGCGGGGTCATAGTAGTCATGCCCATAAAAAAGAAATCAACGCGTGATAGAAAACAAGTAAAAGCTGATTCTTATTTAGCACGTTAAATTCCATCTAATCCACCTATTTTTTTATTGAAGACAAAAAAATAAAAAAAATTGTTTTGCCCACCAGTGTATTTCTACTTAACTATAGGTATGCATGGGTATCCTAACTTAAGTGTGAATGCAATCAAGATTTGTGCATCAATTTCTATGATACGTGGCTTTATTTACCCATAGTTTTGCCAACTTTGAGATAAAGGTGATAAACTGAAACATTTTTGATGTTTTCACTTTTTAAAAGAAATTTGAGTAAAAAAAAAGAAATCTTGAATTTTGCATGAAAAAATGTTTTTCAGATCGGATAAAAATTTCTTAGTAGAACGACTTAAAGCCAATTTTATTCCACATATTTTGTTGTATTATTTATTTAAATCGTGCATACCGTTCTCGAGTTATGGTGAAATATACTCGAGTAATCGACTTAAAAAAAATATCTCGACCTGATGGGAAAAAACTGAAAGCAGATTCGAGTTTAGCATGCTAAATTCCATCTAGTCCACATTTTTTTTTTTTTTTTGAAGAAGCACGAAAAAAATTTTTTGTCGACCAGTGTTATCCCGTTGCGCTTCGCTAACCCTTATTAGGCGATAGGAAATATTTACTACCGTTTAAGAGTTTTAAAAAAGTGGGCGTAACATCCAATCGAGATCTTACGTAGCATATAACCACCTCCGGCACTGGTACTATCTATGTGTCAAATTTTGTGAAAATCGGTGCAGCCGTTTAAGAGTTTTACAAAAATGGGAGTAAAGTGGGGGGCACGACATCCAACCGAGTTCTTACATAACCTATAACCACGACCGGCACTGGTACTATATATGTATCAAATTTCATGAAAATTGGTTTAGCCGTTTAGACGTGATTGACGCACAAACAAACAAACTTACACTTAATTTTTATAATATACATTGGCAGCCATGAGGTTAGCACACTTGCTACTGCCTATCTTTAAAAGCAAATATTTCCTTATTTTTTTATATTTCTTTTATATACGTGCAACATGTCTTGCTAAGATCACGTCACAATATATTCATTGTCATTCCTATATATATCTTTGCTATTTTTCTGTTCAGAATAGAATAACCATCAAAAAACACTGGAGAGTATTTTAGCACAAAATAAAAAAAAATTATTCACATTTAAAAAAAAAAGTAACAAAAAAACTTATTTCACTATAAACTTAGTACTAAGTTGGGTATCCATTATTTTTTATTACAGCTGCCAATCTCCTTAACATACTTTCCACAAGTCCCATACAGCGCTCCACTGAAATAGCATACCAAGCTTTTTCTATTTCTGTCCATAAATCGGCCAAATTTTTAGGTTTTGCTCTCATTACTTGCTGCTCCACATCATTCCAAAGGTTCTCAATAGGATTGAGATCCGGAGATTGGGCTGGCCATTTTAACACGTTAATATTGTTCTCTTCCAAGCAACTCCTCACTAAGCGAGAGGAGTATTTTGGGTCATTGTCGTGCATAAAACTCCACCTAAGTGCCATGTTGTCCTCTGCATAAGGTATCATTGTATTTAGTAGTATATTCTGGTATACATATTGGTCCATACGTATATCAATCTTGCCAACGCCATGTCCAGAAAAAGCTGCCCACACCATCACATTTCCTCCACCGTGTGTTATTGTTTTAGAACACTTTGGATTGTGTTACATTTTTGGACGACGCCATACATACCACTACCATCCGATCCGAATCTACAAAACTTGGACTCATCACTCCAGAGGACATTTTTCCAAAAAACTAATGGCTTTTCCGAATGCTCACGAGGAAAGCACAACCGATCCCGTAGGTTCTTATTTGAAACGTGGGCTTATGCTGAGAAATGCATCCACGTAAATTTTGTCTTCTTCTTATTGTTCTGCAGGACACGTTGATACCATATTTTCTTGAAATTTCCCTCTGGATTACGGTGGAGCTTTTAAAAGGATCTTCGACAGAGGTTCTATATATTAAAGAATCCTCTTTACGTGACGTTTTTCTTGGCCTAGGAGCCTGTGTAACATTTTTAAATGTTTCGTACTTCCGAATATAGTTTAGCGCATTATAAACCATCTTTCTGGAATATTCCAAAGTATTAGCAATCTCACTTATGCTTATTCCTCTTGAGTACATCTGTTGAATAATCTGTACACCACTTTTTTTATAAAAGTTTAAATAATGTTTATTTATTTAATTTTTTATCTTCATTGATGAAATAATATCTAAACTTACCAATATAAATAATTATATTCACAAAAAACATATAAAAAATTTAAATATACTTGCTTGTGCTAAAACTGTGACCAGCTTATTTTGCCTATTACTGCACTTAAATTAAAAATTAGAAGAGAATTGCGATAGAATGCAAAAAATAAGTAACGGGACTTATTTCAGATACCATAAACAATACTAAAAAGTAAAAATTTTAGTAAATAATTGTAATGAGACGAAATAATTTTCTTTTAAAAACAGTAGATATGATGTGTGCTAACCTCATGGCCACCACTGTATATAAGGATAACAACATTATAACTATACAATAATTTAATTTTATAAAAGAGTTTATTCATTTATGTTTTTACAATATTATATCTTAAGAAATAATTTTAATAATTTTTGAGAAAAAGTTACCAACCCAATGAGAAATGATTTTTCAATATCATTATCAAAATTTTAGTTATAAGAAAATTAACTTCAAATTATAATAGAGGCGTACTACGGCCTCGAATATTAATTTAAATAATCATTATGTCTCTCTTCAGTCGCGGAGTATTAAGATTTTACTAAAAAAATGTTTGTCATATTTTCGTTATTCAAACTATTCCGTTACAATTGAAGATTACAAGTAATTAACCCTTTAACAGCTAGAAGTTCAATTTTATGCATTTAGTTCCCAAAAGATTAAATTAGCAATTTCAGGAAATAAGTCACTGTGAAGTACTTATTACAACTAAATATCGATAAATTTGGGAAAAACATATTAAGTTCATTTATGACCATGATAGTAATCTAATAAAAAGGAGTTGCAAAAATAACATTTATTTCCTTAAATATTATTTTTGCAATTAAAGAGTTTAAATAAATACACATTTCAATAGTATTGAATGACACCTTTTCAATGATGCCCTAAAATATAATTTGCGATAGAAAATGCACAAAATATTCAAACTTTAATAAAATAGTGAATAGAAAATTTAACTAAAAGTTTAATTTCGTGAAAATGAAAAGAAATTTTGAAATATTTTTAATCAGTATGAATTAGACTTCGTTTTCTATCATATTTTGTATTATTATTATTTTTTTTTTTTTTTATTTTTTCTTACAAAAAGTTAAAAATTGTGTACACCTTTAATTGATAACCATATTTTTGTTGGTATTTTTAACCAGAATATTTTGGGGATTAGTTTAAAACATATCAATCCTAATTTTTTTTTGTCTCCATACAAATCAAGTCACTTTAATATACATATGTATCAGCTACCCATCTAAATTCAAGTAAAAGAAACTAAACAAGTACAAAAAAGCTCTTATATAAATTAAAAATTACCTTTTTCAATTATTGTAATCAAGAAGTCATTAGATTTTCAACTAAATTTAATTTATTCTAAAACAAAAACTAAACCAAAAGGAGTTGAAATTTACATTAATGTCCACTGAACGTCTTACACTCTAACTCTACAACTAGGTGACCATTTACAATAGCAACAACAAATAAGCTACTAAACAAACTTCCGTCTATAACGATTATCCCAACAAAATCATGGCAAATGTTTGCTGTTGCCTAAGACAGTGGTTCCTTCGTTTAAGGCAAAAAAAAAAAAAAAAAAAAACAAGTTCATTATAAAAACTAGAGCTAAAACCAACATAGAGCAGAGACTAAATAAAAAAATAGAACTAAAGAGATAACAAACTAATTAGGCTCATATTTCATGGTATCCAAAAAAGGAAATAAAAACCACATAAAGCCGGAAAACGGAAATGACAACAACAACATCGGTAGCAAAAGCAATGACGACAGCAACAACCAGGATAGCACATAGAAACAATAAGAATGACAATGACAAATATCATCAGAATATAACATAAGAACATAATCCTGGCATTTTTTTTCAGCTTTTATGGGGAGAGAATTACAAATAAAATATTTTTTTTAATTTTGTTTTTCTTCGTTTTTGGTAAAATATCCTTCTAAATGCTAAACCTGGTAAAGGTCAAAACATTTTTTGGATTTTTAATAAATAATTTACAATATTTTCAAATTCATTTCATGTCCTTCCACTAAGTTGAAAATCTTGTAGTTTTATGCAAAAGAGAAAGATAAATATAAACTTGTCATTTTATGAAAGGTTTATTATAAGGATTTATGTTAATATGGGGTTCACATAAAATAAACTATATTTATACCTTATATCAAGTAATGAAAAAGTCATATCCTTTTTTCTATCCACCCTCGTATAAAGACTGAAATTAACCGTGAAATCTTTGTTTGAGATTTAAATAAACAATTTACAAATAAACAACTATTTTGTATGCATTTATGCCAACACAGGCACAGAATGAGACAGATAGACAGTTAAAACTTAACACTTAAGACAAATGAAGTAAACAAACTTAACACCTTCCCATAACCCATAAAACCCTTACAAACGCACAAACAAATACATAATATACAACTTAAAATTAAAGGAACTTTTAACACCCTCAACACAATAAACTCTACTCTATATACAAAAACACACTTCCTTTCTTAAGCTTTGTTCAACCACAATTACATTAACAACTGCTGCATTCAATGTTGGCACAACTACTGTCTTTGTTTGGCTGCTAAAGTGTCATTATCCTTTTTGGTTGTAGTTTATATGCGAGTGTATATGTGTTTGTGCATTTATTTGTTTTTTTTATTTCAAAAGCAACAAAAACATTTCAACTTTACAAAAACAGAAACAACAAAACGAAGTTATACAACAATAATCCATAATAAATGAATGAATCAGTAAGTGAATGAATGAGGAACGTGTATGATACCATTTTATGTTTGAGTATTTAAGTATGTTGTATTTGTCGTGTTACCAAACTCTTGTTGCAATGCTTCAACACTTTGGCACGCAGTTACTCAGTCATCTTTTAATTGTTTACCAACATCATCATCATATTCCCATCTTTAGTTTATTGTTTTAACCTTCTTACTGTCTTTGGAAACGTCCCTCATTCTGCCTATCCGTCCGTCTGTCTGTCTGTCTAACTGTATGGCTTCCTGCCTCCTTGTCTGGTATATAAATTTGTTATATCGTCTGTAGTTTCAAAGACTGAATCTGTTGTCTTTATTATTTGTTGTTGTATTGTTACATGATAAGGTCTGGCATTTATTGCCAAATAACACCCTAATTTAATGTAGCTGTGTGTATTCCATATTTTTTATTTACTCTGTTTGTTAAAATTGTGTTTGTCTTTTGCGTATTTGTTTGTGATGCATCAAATGTTTATATACGTACGTGTGTAGATTGCCAAGTTAAAATTTCCAACACCATTGAGTTTGTTTTGTACCTTACGTGCCAAGATATCTTTAAAATTTCGAAATGTTCAGCGAACCGATTTCTAACCGTCCGTCCGTCCGTCTGGCTGTCTATCCATGTAAACCTTGTGAACAAAGTACAGATCGCAATTTTAAAGATACCTTGGCATGAATAGTTATTTTGGCACAAGGACGAAGCCTATTGAAATTGGTTATGATCGGTCCACTATTTCACCTAGCTCCCATACTGGAATAGGGCTTAACGCTAATAAATACCTTTAATAGCAAATAATTTTATTAAATTTAACACAGAGAAGTTTTATGTTACTATAAATCTATGTACAAAATTTTGTAAAGATCGGTCCATAGCTTCTATATAAAACTCTCTTCCGGAAATTACATTAACGTGCTTAAATCCCATACAAATATTAGTATCAAGTTAATATTCGACATACATAAATTTTATATAAGTAGAAACAACAGTACAAAATTTTATAAGAATCGGTCCATAATTTACCATAGCTCCCATATAATCCCACTTCCGGGAATCGCCCTAAAGTGCATAAAATCATATAGTTGTTAGCAGTGTTGCCAGGACTTGATAAAAAAAAGAGAAGCTAAATTAGACTTTAAAACAGATCAGAAAAGGCTAAATGTCCCAAAAAATAAAGCCAAAAAAGCTAATGTATTGTTTTATAGAAAAACGCATTTATTTTTTTGTTCTCATTAGTTTTGGTATATTTTAAAGATATTTTAGTGAATTTATAAATAAAACATAAAGTTTGTAAAAAAATAATTATAATATTTTTGTAGAATGAAGCGCTGCAGGCGAAAATTTTCGTTGAATATAAATAATTTCGATTTATGATTCTTTAAAAATAAATTTAGTAAATTTTTAGCCTTTTTAAGGCTATGTTAAGAATAAAACAAGGCTAGAGTAAAAGCTAGAAGCTAAAACTAAATTTTTGAGGCTAAAAGATAAATAAAAAGGCTAGATTTAGCCTTAAAAAGGCTAACTGGCAACACTGGTTGTTAGCAACAATGCATTATTCTATATTCGTATATTTTATTTTATACTTAGTAAAGCTATTGGTCCACAATTGGCCAAAGGTCTAATATAAGTCCCTTTCTTGAATTTTAACTCATACACGAAAAGAAACGAAAAAAAGTGATAGTGACTATGGTCGGGCTTGACCGACTATCATTTTTTTTCTAATTTTTTTATGCCTTAAGAAATATTACAGCTTTTATACTTAAGATTAAAATAGAATGGGAAGGATCAGGGGGAATGGTACTCCCCATACAAAGCAAATGTTATAACGGCATATATAAAGAACTGTCATGGTGACTGACCTCAAATTTTGTGGGAATTACTTTCTTATCATAATGCATTCATTAAATAAAATAGGATGGATAGGACCAGGGGAAGAGGTAGCCCATATGCGAAGCAAATGTTAAATTTCACATATCTAAAGTTCTCGTTTAGTTAAAGTTTTAAAAACAGTAGTAGATAAAAGTTTTATATAAATTTTAGACGATTGGTAGAGGGGGAGTAGTAGCCCCTATATAAAGTAAATATTAGTTATGGCAAACAAGGGGTAGCGAAGCGCACCGGAATAAGCTAGTACATAAAAGAATTGTTAGTGTATAATATAATCTTAATGTTAACATTTTATAACGTGATTTTATCATCGGCTTAGGTAACTGAGTCACTTCTAGAGTCTACTTACGGATCCACAAACTTTAAGTTAGATTTAAAGCACGAATTATTTCCCCTTTTTGGGTTCTTAATAATTTTAATACTTTATTTCCGATTTACTTTGGGTCTAAATTATTTCAATTTCCTAACTTCCTTCCATTAAAAAAAAAAAAAATATATAGACCAGTATTGTAACTGTAAATGCTTTGTTAAGTTTCAGGATATATGGGAGAAGAAATTTAGTTTAGTGTGGGTACACCCACCCCAAAGGCTACTGAAAGTACATTAAGTTCAAGGACTACTGAAGGATTAGTAGGTCAGAAACCGCTAAGTAGTTTATTTGATTGTAAGTCGTGGAGTCGAAATACCAAAACACAACAATATCTGAAAGTTTAATCGAATCGAACATCCCTTTCATCGCCATAATTTTCGTATTTTATGTAATAAAAACTGTAAACCTAATGATAATTAAAAAAAACTACTTTATTATGTTGCTAGCATAAGACATAATAAAATGTGTGGCTATAACATTGTTATATTTTTGTCACTTATAAACGATTAGGAATCTAACTCCGGGAGGACACTGTTATGGGGACTAAACCTAAAGACCGATTTAAGAGTGTCTGCCTGTCTGTTCATGATAAACTTGCAATAAACTATTGTTTTGATATTAACACATGATTTTCTATTGACTTTCTACTTGGAGAGAAAAAAAATGAAATTGTTATAAAATTTAGTATAAGCGGTACAAAACGGATATTAAATATATCAAAAATATTCCGATAAATAATAAATTTATAGAAAGTATCCGGTAAATAAGAAATTTATCAAAAGTTTCTGATAAATAGCAAAATTTATCGAAAATTTAATGAAAATAAAACGCTATAAATAAGATATTTTTTTTTTTTTTTTTAATTTACTATAAACAAAAAATATTAAACTCCTGATATATTTACCATAAACAGAAAATTTATAAAAAAAAATAGAATTTATCAATAACACTGGTCAACAAAAAAAATTTATACTATGTATACTATGTATACTAGATGGAATTCCGCATACTAAACTCGAATCTGTTTTCAGTTTATTTCCATCAGGTTGAGATTTTTTTTTTTTTTTTGATGGACGTGTCTAATATTGCTAATTAAGCCGATTACTCAAGTATATTTCACTATAACTCTAGAACGGTATGTACGATTTATATAAATAATAAACCAAAATGTGTTCTGCTGTTCTGCTATCAAATTTTTATCTTAATAGTTAGGAGATATTTCGAAATAAGTGTCAAAAAAAATTTTTTTCATGCAAAATTCAAGATTTCTTTTTTTTACTCAAATTTCTTTTTAAAAGTGAAAACATCAAAAATGTTTCTTGATTGCATTTACACTTGTTAGGATACCCATGCATACTTATAGTTAAGTAGAAATACACTAGTGGGCAAAAAAAAAAAAATTTTTTTTTTTCGTCTTAAATAAAAAAAATAGGTGGATTAGATGGAATTTAACGTGCTAAATAAGAATCAGCTTTTACTTTTTTTTCTATCAGGCGTTGATTTCTTTTTTATGGGCATGACGACCCCGCCTTTAGGCAGTCACAGTTGAATAACTCGAGAACGGTTTGTCCTATTAAGTTATATTAAACTCCAATATATAGCAACTTAAATTGTCTTTGAGCTTAGTTTACATAATTTTTTGTCCAGTTAATATTTCCAGTTATTTGGTAATTAGTAGTGAAAAAATTTAAAAAAAAAATTTTTTGGAATAATGTTGAAAATTTTGATCCATAACTCTGAAATTCTTGAGCGAATAAAAAATATTGTTAACACATCTTGAAGACAATTTTCGTATCCATCTTTTGGTGTATCTTTTACTAAAATAGTGTAAATGAATTTTATGTGAATGCTGAATAAGGTGATGAACAGTGTTGCCAGTTTAGCCTTTTTAAGGCTAAATCTAGCCTTTTTATTTAGCTTTTAGCCTCAAAATTTTCATTTTAGCTTCTAGCTTTTTTCTAGCCTTTTTTGATTTTAAATATAGCCTTAAAAAGGCTAAAAGCTTACTAAATTTATTTTAACAGAATCATATATTTAAGCATTTTTGTATATGAATTCGCAGACAAAATCGAAACTATTTATATTTAGCGAAAATTTTGGACTGCGGCATCGTTCCACAAAAAATATTATGATTATTTTTTAACAAACTTTATTACCCATAGATACTATGTAGGTTATATTTATAAATTCTCCAAAATATCTTTAAGAAATACCAAAAACTAATAAGAACAAAAAAATAAATGCGTTTTTAATAAAACAATATATAAGCTTTCTTCTGGCTTTATTTTTTAGGACATTTAGCCTTTTCTGACCTTTTTTAAAGTCTAATTTAGCTTCTTTTTTTCTCAAGTCCTGGCAACACTGGTGATGATATTAGTCCTGCCCATAAAAAATCAGTACGTGATAGAAAATAAGTGAATGCAGATTCTTGTTTAACTCGTCAAAATCCACCTAGTCCATCTATTTTTCTTTCAAGAAAAAATAAAAAAAAAAAAAAGTTTTTGTGCCCACAACTGTATTTCTATTAAATTTTATATATACATGAGTATTTTTACTTAACTGTGAATAAAATTAAGATTTGTGCATCAATTTAGAAGATACATACCTTATTTTATTTGCAGCATTACCAGCTTAAAAATAAAGATGATAAACTGAAAAATTTTTTGACATTTTCATTTATTAAAAGAAATTTTATTAACAAAAAAATCTAAAATTTTGCATGAAAAATAATTTTTTTGGACACTTATTTCAAAATAACTTCGAAACTATCAATAAAAAATTAAATTTGAAAATATTTTTAGTTCGCATCTTTTGATGTATCACTTATGTCAATCCTACAAACCTTTCTTGAGTTATGACAAAATATACTAGAGTAATGGCCTTACTATGGGCGAAATATTAGACACACCCATAAATCTAGAGCTGATGGAAAAAAACAAGATTCAAGTTTAGCACATCAAAATGAATCAAGTTCAACTATTCGTCTTTGGGGGAGGATATTTTGTCGACCAGTGTAATTTACGATAACTAGTATATCAAATAGATTTAAAATAGGAAATCTATTTTAAATCTATCTAATTTATTGTAAAAAGAAAATTTACTACGAATAGAAAATTTACAACCCACCTCTCATTTAATTAAACTTATCAATTTATCCACTCTTCAAAATTCAAAAATTTAATAGGTACTTTTACTTATTCTTGCTGTGTTCTTATCACTTTGGCATTAAACTAATTTGGCTTTGTTGCTTAGCAAGCAGTTTTTGTTATTCGTTATTATTCTTCCTACTCCTGCTGTCGTTATTATAGCATGTTGTATGTTTTTATTTTTTGTTGTCTTTTAGATGCTGCAACATAATATTCATTATTTTTGTTTTGATTGAGTTTTTCGTTTCTTTAATTTCGTTGCGACACTAACTTATGGCTTATGTTGCACCAATAGTACTCTTAAAGTACAGAATCATTGATAGAGTAGTAGTGGTAATAGTAAAAACTGCAACATCATCATACTCCTAATTTTATCATCATTATCTTCTTCCTCAGCATGATATTAAAAAAAAGTTTAGTTCATTTGTATGTATGTGAGTTTGAGGTTTCATTTGTTTGTAAACAAAATTAACACACAGCATTGCAGCAAAGTTGTTTTTCTTTTGCTTACGTAATTTCCGGGATTTTGTATGAAACTGTATAATTTAAACATTTGTTGGTTTTTGTTGCTGCTATACTATTTTCATTTTTGTTTTTATAAAATTGTTGGGTTTTTTAACTTTTATATATTTTTTTGTGTATTTTATTCTTTGTGTTTTCATACTCTACAACTCCAACTACTACTAGTATTATTTGGTTGAAGTACTTGTACTCCAATTGTTGTGATACGAGTATGAGTATGTTTTTAAATATGAATGTATGTATTGTTATTGTAATATTTGTTTGCATTTGAGTGCATACCGGATGTTGTGCAGAAATTACATTAACAAATTAAAAGAGAGTGTACGAGAGAAAAGTTTGTCTATATTTAAACAGACTATATTGAGAGTTATTAAATGAGAGTTATTTTAGCAATGGTTGAAGTATTGTGACATTTACATAAAAGTGTTGCCAATTATATAAAGTATTATTATGTTCAATATTTTATTTAAATTATAAGAACCCAATAAACTATAGAACGATAGTGAAAACGATATCATCTTAAGTGCCAAATATAATTTCATATTATATTGCTGAAAACGATATTATTATAATATCTAAAATTAAAAAAAAAAAAAAAAAAAAACATAAACATTTGGAAAAATCTTCAAAATAAAAATATTAAAATTAAAAAATTTTCAACAACATAAGAATAAATGGAAATACAAATAAATCCTTAACAGATTTTAATGGTCTAACTAAATTTTTGAAGTACGTAATTGTAATAAAAATATGTGCTACGCTTGCAAATATTATAACTGATAATATTTGAATAAAAATATGTATGTTTGTCATGTATGATGTTTTTTAGGTTTTATATTTATTATGGATTTTTTTTTTTTTTTTTTATTGCACAAGATTATGTTTTATCAGAATTTAGTATACGTATTTAATCGCAAAAAAATATTTTTTTTAGCATTCAAATCATTAAAAATAAAATTTGCTACATGACGATTTTACTATCTTTATTTTTGGAAATTACGATATCGAAAACATAGATTAACAACTAGATATTTATGTGAGAGAAAAAAAACCTAATTCAATTGTCAGAAACCTAATTCATACAAAAACAAAATACATGTAGTCACATATATTTTGTTTTTGTATTTTCAAAAAAATGAGTAAATTTTTTGAAAATTTAGTATAGGGTGGCTCTCACATAAACTTCTAGTTCTATTCTATGATCGAAAACGGTATCATAATTTTATGAAAAAACGATATTAAAAGGAAAGGTATACTATAGTCCGTAAAAAACTATTTTAACGATGTTTGCTAGGGAAGGAATTAAAATTTTGTTTGAATTAAAACCAGTGAAAATTTGTTTGAATTAAAACCAGTGAATAATAAAACCTACAAAATTCTTTACTTAACCCTAGAATACTAATGTACGTAAATTTTACGTATACATATTTTATACATACGTGTATGGAAACCTAACGGTATGAAATTCCCAAAATTCTTTCTTCAAATGTTTTTAAACATATATTAAAAGGAAAATAATACATTTTTAGACGTTTACATGTTCTAAATGCAAATACAAAAAATTTTACTACGTAAAATTTACGTATCGTTAGTATTAAAGTATAAAAAAATATTGTTAGTATTCTAGGGTTAATATTCATTCAGCAATAACAAAGAATCAGTCCTCAAAGAACCAACCAGAAAATAAAATTATTCAAAGCGCCGCAGATTTCCCGTACAACTGTACGACCACTTTGACAGAACAAGTCCAACTAAAGTTGTATTGTGAAGACTAATGTATCATCATCCGACAACGCTTTAGTAGCAGTGAATTACCTAGCTATCGTTTTCTTATTGGTTCTCCTAGTTTATTATCTTCTTAATTACTTTTATACTTAAATACTCTTATACAAAAATATTTAAATGTATGCATTTACTTCAAATAAAAATCAAAAATTTTTCACCTGGCTGAAACTGACTTAAATCCTTAATAAGTTTTGTGGTAATGATTTAAAAAAAAAAAAAAAAACAAGTAAAAGCGCTATATTCGGCTGTGCCGAATCTTATATACCCTTTACCATCGTTCATATGGAATTAGATTTGGTTTTATCTATATATATAAAAGAGTAATGACGGAGTGATTGACTGACTAATTTACTTAGTGATTCATCATCGCACATCCCAAACGGTTAAGGCTAGAAGGAAAAAATATGGACTGTGGATTGGTCTCCTACCGAATAGATACACTAAGACGGGATTTTTGGAAATTCGAATGTTTAGGGGGTAAAAAAGGGTAAAAATTGGTAAAATCGGTATCCTCATATCTCCTAAACTAATAAAGATACAATAAATAATAAATTAAATAGTTTTAATGTTTAATAATTCTAAGACAATATTAAATTAAAAAAAGGGTATTGTGAGAAACTAGAGAAAAAGATATAGTCGGTCAAGCCCGACCATATGATACCCTACACCATTGTGTACAGTATAATTCGGGGAGGGGTCCTTTATTAGACTTGGAGGCAAATGTGAACCGATACTCATAAATGTAAAATAAAACATACGAATTCAGAATATTACGTTGATGCTGACATTTACATGAATTTATTCACTTTTGGGTGATTCCCAAACAGTGTTGCCAGGACTTGAGAAAAAAAGAAGCTAAATTAGACTTTAAAAAAGGTCAGAAAAGGCTAAATGTCCCAAAAAATAAAGCCAGAAAAAAGCTAATATATTGTTTTATTAAAAAACGCATTTATTGTTTGTTCTTATTAGTTTTTGGTATTTCTTAAAGATATTTTGGAGAATTTATAAATTTAACCTAAATAGTATCTATGGGTAATAAAGTTTGTTAAAAAATAATCATAATATTTTTTGTGGAACGATGCGCCGCAGGCGAAAATTTTCGCTAAATATAAATAATTTAGATTTTTTCTGCGAATTAATATACAAAACTGCTTAAATATATGATTCTGTTAAAATAAATTTAGTAAGCTTTTAGCCTTTTTAAGGCTATATTTAAAATCAAAAAATGCTAGAAAAAAAGCTAAAAGCTAAAACGAAAATTTTGAGGCTAAAAGCTAAATAAAAAGGCTAAATTTAGCCTTAAAAAGGCTAAACTGGCAACACTCCCGAAATGGGGCCTTATATGGGAGCTATGGTAAATTATAGACCAATCTTTATAAAATTTGGCACTATCGTTTATATTCATATAAAACTTATTTGTATTGAATATATCTTGATACTAACATTTTAATAAGATTTATGCCCGTTAAGTGATTTTCTGAAAAGGGGTTTATATGGGATATGGGTAATTATGGATCGATCTTTTTAAAAATCGCCACACTTATTTCGACTTACATGAAATTTATATGTGCCAAATTTCAGTAAAATATTGCTATATTTAAACCCTTTTCCGGGAGGATATTTGTATGGGGCTAGGTGAAATAATGGACCGATCATAACCAATTTTGTTTTTATACAGCAAATTGCAATTTCTTCAAATCATGAACATATAGATATAAGTCGAATGAATCTCTTTGATAGTTGAAATCGGGACACTTTTGCCAAAACTTTTTTTGCTTAGGCACATCATGTGGACAGCATGAAATTAATTATAATTGGCATAATTAGGTGGTGCTTATAATGCTTAATGAAAATAAGGAGGCGCAGCAATAAATTTCGAAATATAAATATTTTATGGACCAAACAATATTTACTAGGGTAAAAAAAGGATCACACTATTAAATAGCATTTCGTTGTAATAAAATGAGATAAAATATATTTTCGTATACTATGGAGAAATAACGTAGATTCAATGCTCATTTTATTATAAAGAAAATTTTTAAAATGTTATTAGAACCCTAAAATATGCCTCACTAATACTATCAAACATTGAAAATATCATAAATTTAATTTGAATTACTCAGTAAGTTTTGATATTATGTGTAATTTTTACCAGATTTATACATAAACCTTTAGTTTGTAAAAAATTTTATATTTTCAACTTAAAACCGCTATAACTTTCGTGGCCCCTGATCAAAATGGTTTTTATGTGCCATCAAAAAAAAAAAAATATTTTGTTTCCTGAAGGCCTAAAATCAAAAATTTTTGATAATGGCCCATATGTATATTTTTAAAGCATAGAGATAAAATTAAGTACAAATTTTATATATGAAGAATTTATAAAAAATATGAAAAAATATAATAATATAATGAGATATAAACTTATATAAAAATATATTGAGATAAGGGCAACAAATAGTTTATTCAAATGTAAATATATTATGTAACGTGGAACTTCGTTACACTATCATTATAGATTTGAAAACGATTATCACTAGTTATAATTTTTATCACCTAGATGATATCGTTTCGATATCGTTATACTATCGTTTGGTTTATTGGGTATATTAATTTAATTTTTCAATACTTTTATAATAAAAGAAATTTGGAAGAAAAAAAAACTCTTTTTTAATAATTAAAAACAATCACAATGTTTAAGACTTTTCCAAAAATAATTATTTCAAATGAATATTAATTTTAATTAAAAATTCTGAATTAAAATCTTGTACATAGCAGCCAAAAAAATTATTTTAAACACACAAAATAATTTTACACAAAAAATACTCATTAGCGTAGATCAAACATTTTAAATTTAAACCAAAAGCTAATTATATTAAATGCTCTAGTTCATTCTCATTTTTTATTTTTCTCTAATATTTCGCGAAAAAACAAAAAATGAAAATGTGTGATCCCAAAACAAAAACCAAATAGAAAAATTAGATCAAGGTTCAACTAAAATGCAAAGTATTTTATTATATTTTTTTTTAAATTTGCTTTATCATCAATCATAATATTAGCGACATTGTATGTAGAAAATATTTTGCATTGTTTTATTTAGAAAAAAAAAATATATATATATATATATATATATATATATATATATATATATATATATATATATATATATATATATATATATATATATATTTTTATTTGTGTGTAAAATATGGTTTTAATAAAACAAAACTACATAAATGCATTCAAATATTATGAAACCCCAAATGTAAAAGCATGACACAAACCGTGTTATTTGAATTTATCAATAAAATCACACACATTTATCTACATACAAATAAACGTTTATATAAAAAAACAATGCACTTTGTGGAATTTAGCACAAGTTTAACATCTGCCAATAAACAACAAAAAAAAAAAAGGCAAAATAAAATCTGGTAAAATTTAGGTTTTCATTATCTAAAATGAATATATAAAGCAAAAAAAAAGTCAAAGCACTCACTATTCAATATTGAGATGCGAATTTGAATAATTTTTGGCAGTAATATATATTTCAATTTGATTTAAATTGAACACATTCGCATAAAAGAAAAATAATTCAAGGTGAGTTCAACTATTGAAATGCATACTTTAGATAAACGAATATTAAATGGCTAGGGTGGTATAAAAATATGTATTAAATTAGTATTGAAAAAAATAAAATAAATTGATGTCAGCATTTAGCATGATTAAGATACGAAAACATTTTATTTTATTTTATTAAACTACAAAACGATAAAACAAAAGAAATATATTTCCTTAAACCTAAAAAATAAAATTAATTAAATTTTAAAATAAATTAAAAAAGATTACAAGAGATCATTATTCATTATTTTAGTCACAATAAATTTGCTTCAGATGTGACAAAACTCGAACTTGGGAACAGTTTGAAAACAAATAAAAAAAGTACCAACCTTAAAGTACTAAAAAATTTTCACAAAATAACTGTAAGAAAATCATATAATAAGAATTTTTTTTTTTTCTATAAAAAAAATCAATTAATTAGAATATTTCTATAAGAAAATTTTCTCATTTAAAGAAAAATTTTCCATGAGAAAATATCATCAATAAATAATAATTTTTTCGCAAGAAAATCACCTCAATAAATGAGAAATTTTCTATAAGAAAATCTCAATTAATGTAAACATTTTCTATAAGAAAATCAGCTCAATAAATGAGAAATTTTCTATAAGAAAATTTTCTAAATTAATGAGAAATTTTCCATAAGAAAATCTTCTCAATTAATGAGAAATTTTCCATAAGAAAATCTTCTCAATTAATGAGAAATTTTCCATAAGAAAATCTTCTCAATTAATGAGAAATTTTCCATAAGAAAATTTTCTCAATTAATGAGAAATTTTCTTTAAGAAAAATATCTCAATTAATGAGAAAATTTTCTATAACAAAATTATCTCAATTATTAAGAAAATTATCTCAATCAATGGGAACATTATCTATAAGATAATTATCTCATCAATGAGAACATTTTTTATAAGAAAATTATATCAATTAATGAGAAAAATTTTAAAGGAAAATTATATCAATTAATGAGAAAATTTTCCATAAGAAAATTATCTCAATCAATGAGAAATGTTCTATAAGAAAATTATAGAACCCAAAGACGAACAGTTGGACTTGATGGATTTTGATGTGCTAAACATGAATCTGCTTTAGTTTTTCCCATAAGGTCTGGATCCTTTTTTTATGGGCCTGTCTAATAAGGAGTGAGATCGAAAAAATCTTAATACACATTTTGCCTCATAACTTTTTTCGGAATCAATATTCAAAATTTTTTTGATCTAGTTATCATGGAAAAATACTTCAGTTATTATTTTTAATAACAACCATGTTAATTTGTCCTTATTTTCATCAAAATAAGTGACGAAAAAGATTTATGTCCTACAAGTTATTAAAAAATTTCAAAAAATCCAAATAGGTCTTACAAATAATTGGCCACAGAATTAAATGTCGTCCGTAAAACCGTTTCTAATGTTATTAAACAGTATAAGAAGAATTTGACTATTGATGTGAAACCTAGTTCGGTAAGAAGAAAGGACCACATGATATTGGGAAGGCCAGAAAATTGAAGACATATTGAAAGGAACTCCAAACACATCTAGTAGAAAAGAAGCTCAGTTATATCATTGGTGCGAAAATTTAAAGCTAATGGGAAAGTTGATAACATATAAAGTTCAAAAAATTCCAAACTGGAATTCTGCAAAAAAAATTAAAAACCAAAAATAGGACTCGGAATTTAAAACCAAATTTCATACAAAAATACTCAAGCTGTATAATTGACGAAGAAACGTAGGAGCTGGCAGAATCTTGGCAGCTTGTGTCTCAAAAAATTTTATTGCTAATGCTCGAAGCAATGTTGGAGATAAGTTTAAGATCCAAAAGTAGCAAAAATTTCTTACAAAATTCATGGTATGACAAGCTTTTTGCAGTTGCGGCAAAACAGAAAAGTCATTTGATACATTCGGATCTATAAATACCAAAATATGCATAAAGGAATATTTGCAAAAAAGACTTCTTCTTTTCTTAAGAAAGCACAACGTGTCCACATATTTTTGGACTCATTTGGTATCATGTCACTACGGTAAGAAAGCTCTGGAGTGGTACCAAATCAATAACATAGTTTAGTACCAATAGAGGTCAATTTTCAAAATTGTCCATAGCTTAGACCAGTGGAGAAATATTGAGCTCATGTGAAAAGTGAATTCAAGAGCACAAAAAGGTGTCCCAAAATACCGAAGATTTTAACAGAAAATGTGCACACTGTTCCAAAAAAGCGACTGAAGCAACTATCAAATCTCCAAATAAAGGGTTTTCAAAAATAGTCCACAATTTTATAATTAGTGGTTAGAACCACAAAAATTATATATTTTTGTGATCTGTGCTAAATTATCAAATGATTAAAAAAATAATGAAAACTCTAAGATCAACCATTTCTAAGTTATTGAATATTATGTATGTTAAGAATTTTTCAATCTCACTCCTTATTTCGCCCATACATTTCTCCGGTATATTTCACTTTATATCAAGAACAATGGTGGACAAAAAAATTGTTTTTCTTTGATCTTGAAACAAAAGTAGGTGAACTAGGCGGATTTTGACGAGTTAAACAAGAATCTGCTTTCATTTTTTTTCTATCACGTACTGATCTTTTTATTTCATCACCTTATTCAACGTTCACACTATAAAACTCGAGAATGGTTTGCACAATTTAGACCATAACTCACGAACCGTTTCTACGATTTTGATAAATCATACACCAAAAGATGCAAACAAAAATTATCTTCAAGTCATATCAACATTATTTTTTATTCGTTCAATAATTTCAGATTTATAAATATAAAATATCAGTTTTTTTTTTTTTTTTTTTTGTTTCCTACTAATTTCCAAATAACTACGGAATTACTAAGTCAACAAAAATTTATATTAATACAGCTGAAAGATAATTGGAATCGCTATCTATAGGAGTTTAACTTAATTAAATTGGACAAACCGTTCTCGAGTTATACAAGTGTGACTGCCTAAAGGCGGGGTCATAGTAGTCATACCTATAAAAAAAAATCAATACGTGATGGGAAAAAGTGAAAGCGGATTCTTGTTTAGAACGTTAAACTCCATCTAATCCACCTATTTTTTACTTAATATGAAACTTTTTTGTTTTTTGCACACCAGTGTAAGGAGTACGATCGAAAAAATCTTAACATATATAAAATCCAATAATTTGGAAACAGTTGATCTTAGAGTTTTGATTGTTTTTTTTATTAAACTGACATTATACTACAGATCACAGAAAAATATAACTTTTATACTTCTGTCCACTACTTATGAAATCGTAACACTTCCATTGGAGATTTGATAGTTCTTCCAGTTACTTTTTTGGAAGGTCTGTCCATCTCCTTTTAAAATCTTTGATATTTTGGGACAACTCTTTTGTCCTCTTCGATTCCCTTTTCACAAAAGTCCAATATCCCTTCACTGGTCGTAGCTCTGAACAATTGACCTCTCTTGGTACAAAAACCATGTTATTGCTTTGGTACCACTCCAGAGCTTTCTTACGTAGTGACATGATGCCAAATCGGGCCAAAAATATGTGGATACATTGTGCTTTCTTATAGAAGGAGAAAGATTTTTTTTCAAACATTCTTTGATGTATTTTTAGATTTTTGCCGCAACTGCATAAATCTTGCCTCACCACGAATTCTTTAGGAAATTTCGTCAGCTATTCTGTCCTAAACTTATCGTCAACATTTCCTTGATCATAAGCAATATAAAAATTTTAATTCGGAAGCTGAGAAAAATCTGCTAGTTCATACGTTTCATCGTTCTTTATGTAACATGAGAATTTTTGTACGAAATTTGATTTTAATTTTCGTGCCCCAATATTGGCTTCTAAATTTTTTGCAGCTTTCCAATCTGGAACTTTTAGGATTTTATATGTTCTTAACTCCGCATTAGCTTTAACTTTTCACACCAAATAGTCAGAGCACTGAGTTAACCGGGCTTCTTTTCTATCAGATGTGTTTAAAGTTCCTTTCAATATGCTTTCAATTTTCTTGGCCTTCCCAATATCATGTGGACATTTTTCCTTCCCAAACCATGTTTCCTATCAATGATTGAACTCTCTTAATACGGTTTAATAACTTTGGAAACAGATTGACAGCAGACATTTAATTCTTTGACCAATTTTTTGTAGGACCAATTTGAATTTTTTTCTAAATTTCTTTATAATTTAATCAATCAATTTCGCCACTCATTTTGATCAAACTCACAACAAATTAACATGGTTGTCATTCAAAATAATAACTGACATATTTTTCACTAATAACTAGATCAAAAAAAATTTTAAATATTGCTTCGGAAAAAAGTTATGAGGCAAAACGAGTGTTAAGATTTTTTCGATCGCACTCCTTATCTCCACTTAATTGTAGGTATATTTCACTTAACTATGAAATAAAAATTTGTGCATCAATTTTGAAGATATATGGCTTATTTTGCTTGTAGTCTTACCAGCTTTGAGATAAAGATGATAAACTAAAACATTTTTGTTGTTTTAACTTTTCGAAAGAAATTTTATTTAAAAAAAAAAATCAATTTTGCATAAACTCTTCGGATTCTTATTTCGAAATAACTCCGAAACTATTGAGCGGATGAAAATTTGATATTAGAACGACTTAAAGCCAATTTTATTCCACATATTTTGATGTATCACTGTTTCCGAGATATAGTGAAATATATTTAAAAAAAAAATTAATTAAAAACATTCTTAAAAAATCAGTTCAAAAAAATTTTAGCTACAGAAAAAAATCTTTTCATTTAATGAAAGATTCTCCATAAGAAAATCTTCTGGTTCAATAAGAATTTTCTATATTTTCCATATTCTCATTTGCTGATGTATTTGCAAACATTGCTCTGCAGTTAACTAAAATCCTTATTAATGTTTTGTACTAATTTTCGAATCAAGGCGAACATCACACACGGCATTATATTATAATTTAAAAAATAATTTTCATATTTTAAAAGATGTTTGCCTGTAACTGATAGTTTCTTCTATAGTTCATTGTACCTTTGATATGTAGCACACACATATAAACCAAATTCTCTACGTATACGTATGTTATATATATGTTAAGTCGTGTGTATGTTAATATGTTTGCTTCATTGAAAGAAACAAAAAATCACAGCGTCAAAGTACAAAAACTGTCACATATGTCGCTCATCAACAAAGAGTTCTAAATGACGGTGTTTTTGTTAGAAGCATTTTTCTTTTTTGTTTGTTTTCTACTGCTTTGTAACTTTTGCATATGACAAGCTAAATTTTTGTCAAAGTTTTATTTTCCCCTCTATTAACATACATATATTTTTCATTTTCGTTTGTTTTTATCTAACTATTTTTTCTATTTTACTTTTTTTATTTTGTTAAGAATATTCCTACATTCATATATACATAGATTTTTTCAATTAATCAAAGTATAAACAAACGGTCGGTGACTTACCCAGCTGACAAACGTTAAAAGGTAATAAAATATTCTGCAAATAAAAGAAGGAAAGAAATGACGTGAAAAAATAATTAATTTAAAATGTAGATTTTAAATTTAAAATGTAAACAATACATTGCATGGAAATTTTTAGTAAGGAAGACATAATGGTCGAAATTATTTTATCAGTAAAAACTATCAGTAAATTTTTAATTAAGCTGCTGTATAGTTTCATTTTAGTATAAAGTTTAAAACAAAAAATCAGGTCAGTTTTCTTAAAGATAACTTAAAGCAAAAATCAGATATTTATACTAATGTCTAAATAATCTTTTAGGTACAATACAAAGAATACTAAGAATGGAAAATGTGTCAATTTCTTACAACAACATTTCTCTCTCCTTACATAAGGAGTGAGATCGAAAAATTCTTAACATACATAATATTCAATAATTTGGAAACGATTGATCTTAGAGTTTTCATAATTTTTTTAATCATTTGATAATTTAGCACAGATCACAGAAATATATAATTTTTATGATTCTAACTACTAACTATAAAATTGTGGACCATTTCTGAAAACCCTTTCTTTGGAGATTTGATAGTTACTTCAGTCACTTTTTCGGAACAGTGTGCACATCTTTTGTTAAAATCTTCGGTATTTTGGGACACCTTTTTTGTGCTCTTGAATTCACTTTTCACAAAAACTCAATATCTCTCCACTGGTCTAAGCTATGGACAATTTTGAAAATTGACCTCTCTTGGTACTGTTATTGATTTGGTATCACTCCATAGCTTTCTTACAGGTTTGACATGATACCAAATGGGTCCAAAAATATGTGGACACGTTGTGCTTTCTCAAGAAAAGAATAGTCTTTTTTGCAAATATTCCTTTATGCATATTTTGGTATTTGTAGATCCGAATGTATCAAATGACTTTCATGTTTTGCCGCAACTGAAAAAAGCTTGTCATACCATGAATTTTGTAAGAACTTTTTGCTGCTTTTGGGTCTTAAACTTATCTCTAACATTGCTTCGAGCATTAGCAATAAAAATTTTTGAGACACAAGCTGCGAAGATTCTGCCAGCACCTACATTTCTTCGTCAATTATACAGCTTGAGTATTTTTGTATGAAATTTGGTTTTAAATTTCGAGTCTTATTTTTGGCTTGTAATTTTTTTTTTTTTTTGCAGAATTCCAGTTTGGAATTTTTTGAACTTTATATGTTATCAACTTTCCCATTAGCTTTAAATTTTCGCACCAAATAGTCGAAGCACTGAGAAAACTGAGCTGATTTTCTACCACATGTGTTTGGAGTTCCTTTCAATATGCCTTCAATTTTCTGGTCTTCCCAATATCATGTGGTCCTTTTTTCCTACCGAACTAGGTTTCACATCAATAGTCAAATTCTCCTGATACAGATTAATAACATTAGAAACGGTTTTACGAACGACATTTATTTCTTTTTATTAAGACCTATTTGGATTTTTTGAAATTTTTTAATAACTTGTAGGACGTAAATTTTTTTGTCACTTATTTTGATGAAAATAAGGACAAATTAACATGGTTGTTATTAAAAATAATAAAAAAAGTTTTAAATATTGATTCCGAAAAAAGTTATGAGGCAAAATGTGTGCTAAGATTTTTTCGATCTCACTTTTTAGAGAAAAACAACACAAAATAAATAAATATTTTCCTTAAAATTTAAGGAAAATTACACACGCGACACATTTTTCCACTAGCACACGATATTTTTTGTTATTTTTTCACGCACATTTATTGTATGTTGACTCCCGTTAAACTAATATTTTCCACAAACTGTAAAAATATTTTTCTATTATATCTTTGACATTCCTTTTTGTTTGTTGAAATTTAAATTGAACGAACAAAGTTGCTACGTTTGGTATTAAAAATAAAACAGAATTTAAAATAATTTTAAATTATTTTCATATTCATCAACAAAAAGCCAAACAAATGTAATTATATTACTATTTGTGGATGTAATCCGCATAAAAAGATGAAAATCTGCGAATATAATTGTGATGAATTATATTTAATATTTTTTTAATACTCTTTTGTACTTATGATGTGTGGTGAAAGTGGTTTTAGCACTAATACATATAAATAAAATTTGACTAACACAATCTTTAAATTAATTTTTTTTTTGACAACAGAGTTAGGTTTTTTTGACAAGCCTTCAATTCTTAGTATTCTTTGGTACAATATTTTAACAAAAACACTCAGTTTGTTTAAAAAATGTTTCTTACTCACTTTTTTTGTTTTGTTTTTGAATACACATTTTAGAAATGATGAAATTTGGCAATTATAAAATTGTATTGAGACTGGGCGAATGCTTGATATTTTATGTGCAGAACAATTTTAATCATACGCTCCATAGTTTTTAGAGTACTAAGTATTTTGATTTATTTAAAAGTTAAGATGAATAAAAAAGACAATCAAACCTGTGAAAATAATTTATTATAAAGTAAAGATTCACTTGTAGTCTTAGATCCTCCAGCTTTAGTCAAAATATTTGGAATTTCTGCGTTATAAGGTAAATTAAGACAATGTTTCTGTTAAGTACAAAAATCTGTAGACGTACAAAAATTCTGAGTTCTAAACTTCTGAAAAGAACAACATAATATCAAACTTAAAAAAATAATAATAGTAATAATAAATAATAGTGTAATTCCATATCAAAACGGACAAAAAAACTGGCATTTTCAGATTTGATATCTCCGATTTCAAATAAATTCGCTACAGTTATTACCTATTGCTAGTGTTGCTCAAATTACAAACTTTCAGTCTGATTTTAAAAATGAAGAAACTATTGAGTTTTTCCGAAAAGGGTACATACTTTATTGCTCATAACTTCTAAACTATACATTGTAAAATTATAATTTTTATTTCATTTAATAAAAAAAGAAATTGACTTTAAAATGAGGTATATAAAATTTATTTACTTCTAAAGTTCAAAGTTAAAAATCGGTAATGTAAAGATCAAAGCTGAATATTTCAAAAAACGGTATTTTAAAATTCTTAAAAAGAGTATGTATTCATAATTTAACTCTATTCTATATTCGATCCAAAATTCAAGTTGAAGTCTCTTTTGGATTAGGAATTATAAAGCAAAATATGGTAAAAAGCAATTTGTTTGCATGTAAAAATTTGAAATATTTACAAAAATTAATTTAAAGTAATTTTTTAAGAATTTTAAAAATATCGTTTTTGCAGATATAAAATATTAATTTTTATAATTCTAACCTTTGAACTTTGGAATTTAACCAACTTACTACATATAACTTTAAAGGCAATATCTTCATCTCTCTAATGATACCAAAACTGAAATTTTATTGTGTTTAGAAGTTATAAGTTATTAGATTTTATTTTGGTCCATAACTTCTAAACTAAATGAGACTCCAATAAGAAATTTTACGTATGTAGGAAGAAGAGTTACATCAACACTATATATATATTTTTTTTTCAGAATTTTAAAAATACCGTTTTTTGAGATATAATGATCTGATTTGAATATGTCTAACTTTGACCTTTGATATAAAAAAATTGTAAATATCTGATTAAAGGTAATATTTTTGTTTTAATATGAAACTAAAATCAGATATCAACCATGTATAGTTTAAAAGTTATTAGCAAGTAAACAAGAACATCCTTGTAAAGTTTATATTCATATTTTTGGACCGGAAAGGGACATGAGTCTAAAATTTTATGATTTGAGAAACACTTCCAATTAACAATATCTGTAGTGAATTTCATTGTCCGATACATGTCCGTTTTGACTCAATATAATTATTGTCAATGAAGCTTTTCCATATAAAACTACTACGCGACTTTAATATGCTATTGTAGATGTTAAAAAGTTATAATTTTAAAAGTTATAACTTTCTTCCGTAGCCAATATTCGTAAGTGTGTGCTAAAATATGCGAAAATCGTGTAGTTTTGGTCCAACAAAAGATAATGACGTCATTATTTTTGTATATAATTAAGAATTATGTCTACTAGAGAGAAAAGTTTACTTAAAAAAGTCTATGACTTTTTAGATTTTTGGAATTAAAGTACATTTTTGAAAAAAATACACTTTTTAGACAAATGTAAATTAAATTTTAGAGTTGAGAAAAATATTGAAAAAACTGGATCGAAATTGAGATATGATGATGAGCATATTTTTGAAGCTGTAAAAACTTTATATGTCAGAGATACCCAATTTTGAGCCACAATAGCTCCGCTGTTGATTGGTATGTAAGGCCGCCTTTCCAAACTTAAAATTATATGCTCTTCTAGTGCGCCCATTTGAAATTTTATATAAATCCAACCATCTCACATTGGGGTAAAAGGGGTCGAAAATGGCGATTAATTCAGGGAAAGGAGATATCAATATTTTGATGATAACGTTTTTTATACCCACCAGCATTCCGTGTGTAACATGTCGAAGGAATCATTTAAGACCCCACAAAGTATATATTTTCTGGGTCCTGGTTGGATTCTGAGTCGATCTAGCTATGTCCATCCGTCTATCCATCTGTCCGTCTGTTGAAAGCAGGATAGGGCACGAACGGGAGAAAGTAGGGGGACGAAATTTGGCACAAATATTTAACTTAATTTAGTTTTAATTTTTTTTTAATTAAAAAAGTTAGAGGCTAAAAACTAGAAACACAGAGTGTCCGTTTCATACTTTTCTACTGATATCTCTGAAACAAAAGCATGTACGACAACGAAATTTTGTACAACTAGTTTCAGGGTCGATATAAATTCGGAAACCAAATGGGCGTGGTCCGCCCACTTTATCGCCCACCTCCCATATAACTCAAATTTTAAAAAAGTTGATGGTGGGTATATAGATTCGGCCGAGCCGAATATAACATTCGCGCTTTTTTTTATTATTGATTATTAGTTAAAAAAAATTCAGTTTTAGAATTTTAAGATTTTTTTAAGCAGAACTGAAATGACTGTCCATCCGTCTATAAATTAGAGTTAATTGGGTCGAAAATTATGCATAATTCAGAGAAGGTTAGTATCAACACTTTAATAAACACGTTTAATTTGCCTATTTATTAGTAAGTAAAAAAAATGCATTTTTAGAGTTATAAGATGTTTTTTGGCTGAATGGTAATATTTGGGTTAAATGGGACGAAAATTACGCTTAATTCAAGAAAAGGTGATATCCAAATTACACAACATTCTGTAACATTTTAAGTTGCATTCCATGAAATTTGAAAATTAGAGTATTTTAGGACAATACTTGAAGAGAAGTATACTTAAATATCTGAAGTTGATAGTTTCATTATAAATTTTTACCTTAAAAGACTTTTTATTTAAGCTGATGAAAATTTAATTTTTTCTATCAAAAATGTAAAACAATTCTTAACTTTGACAGCTCCTTAAAAGAAAACTACATAACCTAGCTTAAAGATTTTAATTGATATTGATACACAATTTTGTCTATTTTTATTCGATACCCAACTTTATTACAAAACTTTAAATTTTAAAATTAAATTAAGCGTCACTTTGGACACATTTCACCCCAACGTGCATCCGATTAGAAGTTTCAGATTTATTTGCGAAAATGTTAAATCTTTCCATTTGCAAAATAAATAGTAATAAGTCTGAATCTTAATGAGACTTGGAATATTATTATCGACTGGAGTGTGTAGCTGACTATAAACAAGCTGGACCACCACGAGAACGAAAAACATATCGAAGATTGTACATTTTGCAAATATGAACAGAATGTTTTTACATTTTCAAATTATTCTAAGCAAGACAAAGAAATATCATGTTATTTTACTAAAATATATCATATGGCTTAAAATTTAGCCTTTATGAAAGTTCACATTTTTTAGCTTGTTTTGATTGTTGATTTCAGTACTTTTGCGAATCAGATTATATAGTTTGCTAAGTTCTTAAAAGTTTTGCAAAAAAAAAATTACCTTTAAAAAATTTATGAAATATGTCGCTGTAAATATGATTTGTAGTTTTTTTTTTTTATTTTAATAAAAAATATTAACATTTTCTTCAGGAAAAATTTTAGAACATGTTCCAAAATCGTTAGTTCTAAAACTGGTATAATCAGAACCACTTCAGATTCTTTAATAACATCCTCAGAACTAGTGGTATCACAACCAATTCTGACACAATGGATTAGTACCTTATTCCGATACTAAATTCGTTTTAAGGATTGTTTTAGAAAACTAGTGCTTAAGAACTAATTCTGTATGACTTCTACATCACTTCTGAGAATAAATTACTGGTTCTCGAATAACTTCCTAGAACTGTTTAAAATACTAGTATAAAAAATTTTAAAAATTAAAAAAAGAGTATTTACAAAATTAAATTGATTTCAAAAGTGGTCTTTAGGAAATAGCCCATTAGAATAAAAAATAAAAAAAACAGGTTCTGAAACCGATCACTAACGCTTCTATGGAACTAATTCTGAATGTGACAATTTCGAACAAAAATCACTGATTAAAGAACTAGTTCTAGAACCGTTCCATAGAATGGGTACTAGCTAGCTAACACTTCCACAGAACTATTTCTGGAGGTGACAATTTCAAACAAAAATCATTGGTCGTAACGTCAAAGTAGAACAAGTACAGGCTATTTTCATGTGTTCTGGAACTAGTTGTAGAACTAATACAATTTTTCCTGAGTCCACACATTTTTTTCAAAAGTTTTATAATATTTATTTTAAAACCAGGTAAAAAATTTCTTTGAAGTAAAAATTGTTTTAAACATTAAAAGATTCAGACATGTAAAAAATCGGTTTATATTTGTAAAAGTCACAAGTCTCGATTCACGAAGTCCTCAAGTTTAGCCCACTGTAGAGCCTACAGTGTTTAAGTTGCACACTCTAGGAAACAATATTGTGAGAGTCTAACTCGTCCGTTATAGATTTTTCAATTACATAAAAATCGGTTCAGCCATTTAAAAGATCGATATTTATTACCATTTTTTTTGAAAAAGCTTCCACTGTGCTTTGGTATATATTTTAGATTCAAGACATTTAATAAGACTGTTTTAAATTCTAAAGTTCCCCAAAAAAAATAAATAAATAAATAAATTACGCTGATTTTTCAAGAATTTGTATACTTATTTTTTTTAGTAACTACTTGTACTATTTATTTTCGGTTTTAGAGCTAATTTTGTAATATTCATTAGCCTTGCAATAGGCAAATTTAGTAATAATAATAACAAAAATAAAGACTGCGCACGAAAAATCCGTTGAATAAAATAAATTCTACAAATTCGGTTGTAGTGAAGAAAATGCAAATCCGTTTCTAAGAAATTTATTAGTGGATGGTATTAAAAATTTGCTGGTGCATATATCAATTATTTCTTTTCCAAAACGTTTTTTGTTACTGCAGTGATACAGAACACTAATTTGGTGTTCCCAATCGAAAAAATTAGGTAGGTTGATCAAACAGTTTATAAATTCATTTTGACATTTTTAATTATTGAAATACAATCCCTGCGGGAAATTTGTGACAATTGCAGTAATGGTCCGGTTCCTCTCTACCAGTTGAGTACCAATTGACACCTAACTCGTCACCAAAGTTCCAATTAAGAACCAGTTGACACAAGCACACTCACTATTTAACAGTTGAGAGTTAATTTAACTCTCAACAACTTGCGCGCAATAACAATCAGTGGCTGAGTGGTAAGCGGTGAAGACTATAAAACATACTTCAGATGAACATGGGTTCGAGCCGAGGTGCCGCCATCGACATTAACGAAAAATTATAAAATTGAAATGAACATAATTTAATAAAGATAATAATAAAAATAATGTTTAAAAAGTTAACAATCACCGAATTTTTATAAAATTTTTACTGAACCTGTCCTCTTGGACCAGTCCTAGGACCTATCCTGTGACCTGTCCCAAGCGGCTAATTAGCCACCTCCAATGACAACCCCATGTAAAAGTGACAGGTTCTTCTCATATAAAGTTCCGGAACTGGGACCGGTCACTAGCCCTAAGAACCTGTCATGTGTCTAGTTTTGAACCGGAGAGTAAAGAGACTCTAGGGATTTTAAACCAATATAAATAACTAAAAAATAAAATTCATACAAAATTAGAAAGAAATATTCACGCAATAAAGAAGACAATACGGAATTAGCTTATACGGAACTATTGCATATAAAGGTAAGAATTAATTTTGTTAAAAATATTGATTTAATGTGGATTTATTAGTTGTTTCTTGTTATGTTTAGGTATGATTGCAATACGTTCGAAGGGAACATATATCTAAAATGATGATGCGTATGGTAGAATTATCTTATATAAGCGAAGCGAACAACTAAGTTTATAAACCGTAAAGAAGATTTTACTCGGGAAAACTGTTCAAAAGCGGTTACCACCATACCTAATCAAATGATCCCGCCTTCTTTAGAGTTATTTCTGGCGACTACCAACTGCATCCATCAAATTCTTTTCTCATCGATCACATGAATATGTATAATATAAATTGTGGTTTATTATTGAAAATAAAATAAAATTTAACGAATTCAAGATAATTTTGTTGTAATATTTGTTAGAAATAAAATTCTGTAATATCAATTGTTAGTTGGTTACAATAACCAAATTTGTGGAACTAATTGGTTAGCTTAGCTAATTAGCTTCCGCAAATTTGGTTTACGTAACCAATATATTTTTTCTGTTTATCTATAATTCGCCGATAGTAAACGAAATATTCGATGATTGAAATGAATTTGTGTTACAGTAGTTGCAACCGAATGTATTCAATTGGCAACAAATTCGGTTGTAACAACGAATCTCTTTTCTCTGTGTAGGTAGGCTGTTGTGTCACAAAATACAAACTGTATTTGGGTCATAATATTATAAAAAGAAGTCATGGTCACTGAATGGAAGAAAAATAATATCTTCGGGCAAAATAGAAAGGATTTTGAGAGAAAACCCCTCATCTAGCTAGAAATCTAGCCTGAAGACGTATAAAGTACAAAAAAATCCTAATAGAAACGCAAGCAAGAACTTAGAGGTGAAAGAAATGACTTGAAAGTTCTTCAGACGAATGCTTTCATAATTATGATTAGTCTATAATAAACGATGAAACGTTCGTATAGGCTGACTTTTTTCTAATTCTATATTGCAGATGCTAGAGGGAATATGGCAGAAAAATATCGTGTATCATAGAAATCAAAATTCCCAAGAAAGTTTTTGATTTGGAAAGCACTTTATTCATAACAACTGGTTCCATTAACGTGAATGAGTGCCTTTGGGAAAGATTTCTCCCTTTCCTAAGAAAATACAGTGTATCTGCTTTTTTCTGGCCTGTTCTCACTTCTTGGAGTGGTAATATAGAAATTGTTAGTGTTTGTACCGAAAGCTGCTAATCCATCAAATTGTAAGGAAATCCGACCAATTGAAAAATATTCGGCTCTAGTAAAAAATAATTTAAAGGACATTAAAAGCTTAGCTTAAAATGCAACTGAGTTTAAAAATAAGTGAACTTATTCGAGCAAGATAAGGAAAGAAACACAATAAAACCTTTAATTGAAAGAATTCCTGAAAAGATCAGATATTTCCTTAAAAACCAACAGAAAATAATTTATTCTTTCATGTTTATAACTTAAACATAACAGTCATTAATAAAAATATAATTTAAAAAAAATCTCCCATTGGTTTAGTTTCTACCAGCAGATTTGTATGCACGGATTTTTTTGTGCGCAGTTCTTAATTAAAATATTACAGTTCCTTTATAGTTATGTACTCATCAATGTTAATGGATTCAAAACATGTTCGTTAAATATTATACCACCAACTTATTTTTTCTGATCATAATAAAAATTATTTTAGTTAGAAAACAAAAATGACTTTAATAAAACTAGAAGCAAAAATAAAACCAAAAAATGGTATTTAAAAGAAAAATTTAATATTTTTTTTAATAAAAAAAAGTAACCTTGTATTGGTTGCCAAACATGAAATTTGGATTCGATTACATTTTCTTTTTTCTTCGTTCATTCATTTTCTATTTCTACTACATTCATTTGTTGAGTTTTTCATCTTTTATAATTTTTTTTTTTTTTTTTTTTTTTTATTTGTATGTGTTGATTTATTTGTATGTATATAGATATAAATGTATGTATGTGTGAGTTTGATTGTTTGTTTGATAAAGTTGTTGAGTTGATTTGTTCATTCATTCGTTTACTCATGTCATTTTGGTATTTTCATTTCCCCTGATAGTTTTTTTTTTTTCAATAACACTACCACTACTACTACTTCGAATCATATACATAAGTAAAAACCAATCCATTATACATATTGGTGAGGTCGGTTGTTTTAGTAGAAGAGAACTATTGCAGCAACTAAAATACAACAACAGTATAAAAACAAAAGTTTACCGTACCATAGTATTAGTAGCTATAGTTTTTAATGGTAGTGGTAGTAGTACATATTTTTACCAATTATTTTTGTGTATGTCATGACGCGACCTTCTTGTTTCTATATTTTGGCCTCAATTTTTATAATAATTTTGGTATGTTCCAATATACCAGAGAAAAAGAATTGAACTGTATGTTGGTTATTTTGTAAATGGCATGATAATAGATAAGTGAATACCCTACAGGTGGTTTTGGAGGATATGATCAATAATATGGATTCTGGAATTATTTGAATGAATAAAATCTTTTCACAAACAAAATATGGTTTCTTAAAAAATATTATAATAATTTGCTCTTTATTTATGTTTTAAATCCTTGCTGCATTCTGTTTAAAAAACGCCTATAACATTATAGAACAATTATTTAAACTTTTTTCAGAAGATCCTTTTTATTATCTACTAAATTTATGTACACACAGGGAAAAAATCGTTAGGAAAACGGTAACGACAAATAACATTTAATATAATTAACTAAAATATTATTGCTATTGTAGAAAATTCCTTAATTTTAGGGATTTTTTATAATTATAACTTTAAAATCATAATTATAACAATAATTCAGTGCCGGCAATTCTGAAAATAGTTACCATTACCATTTCACACTTTAGAACAATAAATTAAAAGCATTCGATTGAGGCAACTATCCTAAATTCACATTTATAATAAAGATATTGTTTGCTGTAATTGAAAAGCTAATTGAAAAAGAAAAATCTCTTACAACAATATATTTTCCATTACTGTAATCAATAATTAATCATACTTATCATAAACATTCGATTATTGTATGTAAATTAAAATTCGGTGTTCCCAACTGACAAATATTTATTATAATCACTGAAAAATTATAAAATATTCGTTGACATATTTTAAATTAAAAAAAAAAAATACATACATACATACATACAAAAATAAAAATAAAATATATAAAATATCAAAATCCACGTGAAATGTGTAGATAAAAAGAAACCAATAATAAATTGCAATAAGGGTAAGTTATCGTAAATTTTATAAGTGCATATTGAAATTTTTCCCAGTAGTTTCAGATTATTTGTTAGGAAGAATGGCCGTAGTTGTACAAAAGGAGCTGATTGACGCCTTATGAGCTACCTGTATGAATACATTAAAATGTAGCATGTTGTTATGTAAGTACAAACAACAATGTCATTGCTTTTCATGTTGTGTGGTGTGTATGCATTACTTAAACGTTTTTCCATCTTCAGGTGTGGTATGTATAAATGCAGTCTTTAACAGAATAAATAACCAAAAATATGGATGTGGAATCTCAAGGAGAATTTGTGTTGGATATTGTGGTACTCATTTCTTTATCCGGTGAATTTTAGATCTCATACACTACATTAATTTGCTCGAAATATTCGTAAAAAAAAATAAATTTGAATTATTTTGTAATTTTAGTCTTTATTTTGTCACATTATTATAAGAACTGAAATATTCGGTAATTACAACCAATTTAGCTGATAACAAATTTGTTTATCATAAACGAATATTATTTTTCTTTATGAAAATATTACGGTACTGACAAAAGAAGAATTCGGCAATTGCAATGAATTTAACAGATAATACGTGCAACCGACTGTATTCGATTGGCGAAAAATTCGGTTGCAGGGACGAATTTGTTTTCTCTGTGTATCTTTAAATTTGAATCTACGAAATAGAAACGCAAAATTTTAATTTTAAATTTTAGATTACCAAAACATCTTTCCAAAGTGACTCATTGTAGGGTATTGTCATGTTCACAGTGCATAAAATGCATTTATTGCATATTTGTTACCCTAGAAATTGTTTTACCAAGAAGTTCAATTTGAATACACTGAATTGCAGTTATAAACTGAATACAAAACCGAGAGAGGGCCAGATGTTCAATCAACAACACATAATAAAAGAAAACATAACACAACTTTTGATTATTGTCGTCGTTACAGTTTTTACTTTTTCCACTTTTAAACTTTTTTTTTTTTTTCGTAACCTACATAGCAACATTTGCTACTACAATAATGTTGCATCAGTGTGCATAAATATGTGGCAGCAACTAACAAGTAGCAGCATTTTACAATTGAAATTTTACAGAGAAAAAAAGTTGTAAAACAAAACAAACTTTTGCAAACTTTAATTTAAAAATTTAAAAGATGATAAAAAGTATAATAAATATTTATCAGTTTTTGAGGAATTACTACTTAACAATATAAATTAAAAGGACAATTTTTTATTAAAGTACCTACATAAAATAAAAAATATATTATTTTCCTCTTCTAATTTAGTAAAGGAACTTAAATAAAACAAAATATACTAAAAAAAGAACTCAATATGCAATTTAAACCGTAATAATATGAATCTTCTTAAAAAAGGGTATTTGTAAGCATTTACGAGAAAATTCATGTGTATATTTGTATTAACACATTTTTGCTTAATGCCTAAATTTAAATGATATATTTGTGTTTAGGTATGTGTTTAATTTTTATTACATATACGATTACACATACCTACTACATTATACTTATGAGTCATTCCATTTAAAACCAACCAGCTGATTTTCTCACCTCTTCCTATTTTAATACAAACAAAACAATACAAATTGAAATAAATATTACGTATTTATTATGACATTTGTTGTAATAACTCTTAAAATATTGCGAGTCCCAGAATGCCACTTTCCATGGTTATAGAAAACATTTTCATCATTAACATATATTTTTTTTAAAATTTTTAAAAATACCATTTTTTGAGATATTTACCCTCGAATGAAAAATCGTGAGATATGGACCATTTTGATGTTGAGAAAAAAGTCTTGATATACGTATATACCTTTAATATGACATCTCAATAAATCTTATATCATAAATACTTTAAAAGATATTTGTAATTATGTGTATACAACTTTGTACATATTTTTAGCTATTTTACACATTCAAATCGCGATATTTCGTTAACCACTTGATGAAATTTTATGAAATTTTGAATTAGTCTTAGTTTTGACAAGAGTAATTATTGTACCAAATATCGTCAAATTCGGAGAGATAAAGTCAAAAATTTTAATTTTTCGTGTTGGTTTTAAATGGAATGACTCTCATACTGAAAAATAAATTTTTTTTTCATTTACTATTTTAAAATTATAAATACATAATAGAACTAGTGCAACATTAGATACATAATGTAAATAGATACAGTTGGAAAGCACAAGTATTCAGAAAAAACACATTTTTGGATTTAGCAAAACTCAGTAGAGTACCAAAACAGCATCATTAAGGAAAAATTTCCTTTTTAATATTACGTTTCAACTGAGTTCAAAACAATCCATTTTAGGTAAATATTGCAGTACTTTGCTTAATTTTTTATTAAATTTAAACTTTAAGTAGTTATTTATTAAATTCATTACAAGCATGTCAATATTTGACACCTTTTAGTAATGTGATTATAATTGGATTGCTCCGCGGTCCCTAACGTGTTAAAATAAAAAGATTTTGATGATTTAATAATTATAAATTTTTATTTAGGCTCAAGTTCATTAATGTAATAATTTTTGTAGAATACTGAAAAAGATTTATTATAAAGAAATAGAATACGTAACTTCATCACTTCACGTATTCTAAAGTCTTATGTATTAAGTAGAAATGAACTTTACCAAAGCTTTTTCTTATATTTATTGTATTCTGCATTATTACAATTATTCTATAAATAAATTATAATATAAATATAAAAAAATATAAAATATAAATTATATGCGTTACAAACATCAGCACAAACGTATAATACCCCAACCACCTATGGTGGTGTAGGGTATAAAAAGGTAATCCCGGGAATTTCATACTTTTCTGCTGATATCTCTTAAACAAAAGCTTGTACGACAACGAAATTTTGTTTAGATAATTCGAGGATCTATATAAAACAAAAAATGTGCGTGGTCCGCTCACTTTACCGCCAGCATAATATAACATTCTTGCTTGTTTTTAATTGGCTCTAGTTCTCGCTATAAATCGCGATTTGTAAAATTAAAGAGGTTGCACCATATATTGAAGCATATTTCGAAAACGAATTTCCTAGTTTGTTTTTGTAAATAAATAACGGAAATGAAACTGTTTTTCATGTTTGACACTGTATGTTAGACATGAGAAAAAAGGCAGAATAGAGTTTAATAATTCGATTCGTTTATAGTACCAATCATTTCCCCTTATAACTGGTTAAACACTGATCGAACAACACTTCTTATGATATATATTTTATTAAAATCGAATGTATACTGTGGGGGTTAAAGGAAAATTGTTTCCCTATAAATTATATAAATGATATAAAACACTACTCTAGGTCATTACAAGCACAAATAAGACACAAATAAGTACCACTTTTTTAACATATGAAGTAACTTATGCCTATTACAATAATTCTAAGAATTTTCTCTAAGAAAGATTGTGATTATCTTGTAACATTCAGCTCATCACAGAAGAATGAAAAATTAAAAATGAATTCTTTAATATAACAACACAAACTGCAGCATTAGTTCCAGGTCAAAATAAGAGCTAATCACTTAAAATTGCAAACATTTGAAGCTTAAATAGAATAGAGACGATGAACTTCGCTTGACATTTTGCAGTCAAAATTTTACTTATGTTTTGATAATTATTACATTTTTGATATTTTCTATCTTAAAAGAAGTATTTTATACCCATTCATTTTCCTTGTACTGGTTTGATTTTTTTAACTTAAAAGGACTACATTTTTTAACCTATAGATTTTGGATTGTTTTATGATTTACTTAATTTGGGTCTCTATATTAGTTGTGTTCAAATATTGTTTCACTACACCTTTTTACTCTCAATTCCAACAGGCCAAAGTTGGATAATTTATTTTTTTTTTTAATTTGATATCTTCCACTAAAAGGCGCAACTTTTAATGCATTTATATTGATAGCAGATATTTATTTAAAGATATAAATATTATTTTTGAATGGACGAATTCTGACTTTATTATTGCAATTCAACAATCAATATTTAAGTCGTTTGTATTACTCCGAGTAAGGGTTGGGAGGTAATTATTACTTTAAGTAATCTATTACATGCACAATTACAATTAACCTGTAATTTTTAATTGGAGTTTTCATTTACATATACCGGTTAATGGTAATTGAAAAATTTTAATTACAATTACATGTAATTGAAAATTAAAAATACTAATTAGCTTCGAAATGTATAAGTTCTTTAAAAAAAAAATATTGATTGTATGGCGTTAAAAATATGCAAAACCATCGAAGATAAAAATTGTATTGTTTAATTTTTTAATAGCATATCGATAAAATATAATTTTAAAGGATTTTAAAGTGTAATTTAATACAATAGAAACTTTCAATTACAATTACTGTAATTGTAATTGAAAAAATATTAATTACAATTACATGTAAAGAAATTTAATTGAAAATATAATCATTAGACCCAACTTTGCTTCGGGTACTAGTTTTCCATTTAAAAATTACACCATAAACAAAGATTTATTTTAAGGAGTTTTTCAAGGAAAACCACTAAAGTCATTTCGACAATAAGGAGTGAAATCGAAAAAAATTTTAACACACGTTTTCCTCTTAAATTTTTTCGGAAGCTATATTTAATTTTTTTCTCTTTTGATCTAGTTATGTTAAAAAAATATGTCAGTTATTATTTTTAATGACAACCATGTTGATTTGTAGTGAGTTTGATCAAAATGAGTGACGAAAAAGAATTACGTGCTAAAATAATTAAAAATTAAAAAAAAATTCAAATTGGTTCCACAAAAAATTGGCCAAAGAATTAAACTTCGGCAGTCAAATTGTTTCCAATGTTTTTCCAATGATACTTTTATCAGGAGAATTTGACCACTGTTAGGAAACCTGGTTCGAGAAGAAAAAAGGTCCACATGATATTGGGAAGGCCAAGAAAATTAATCATTTTGAAAAAAGCTCAAAAATACATCCAGTAGAAGAGCAGTCCGGTTAGCTCAGCACTCTGATTATTTGGTACGAAAAGTTAAATCCAATGCAAGCTTGAAAACTTACAAAGTCCAAAAAGTTCCAGACAGGAATGCTGCAAAATATTTTGAAGCGAAGAATAGGGCACGGAAATGAAAATCAAATTTCATAAAAAACTACTCATTGGACTGCACCAAAATTTATCAACTTTCGAGTTTTTACCTTAACTCCCCCTAGAATTGTTCTCTGGTTTGCAAAAACGTACTGTGTGAAATACAGTAGGTCCTCGATTATCCGTGATTCGATTAACTGGCAACGTCGATTATCCGGGAAAGAAAATTTATAACAATTTATTCTTTTTTTTTTTGCATTCATTAAATTTTTTGCATCGATTAACCGTAATTACCTCTATTATCCGGGATTCTAACCATAACTTTTTTCGGTTGCTTTTGAACAACCATACACAATGTGAAAAAAGAGGGAATTCCCTCGTTTGAATAAGATGAGTCAGAGCAAGGTAAAATCCAAGTTTACTGAATTCATAAAAGCTGGTTAATGAAAATATGAATTTGAAAAAGAAGAAACAAACAACATTATATGTTTTTATTTTTTAAGAAACTATGTAAAATGAAACTCTTATGTATTGTTTACTATTTTTTTTTTTTTCCAAAATTATTATTTTTTCCTTATATTATTTAAACATTTATATCAAATCCTTCAATAATTGAATTATATAAATAAAAAAATTTTTTAAAATACTACCCAAAATTAACCGGGAAAATTGATTATCCAGAATGCTTCCGGTCCCGACCATTACGGATAATCGAGGTCTCACTGTATTAGTAAAATCGGATATCGTTAGCCCGTGCCGCATCGGACGTTGTACACTTCTTTTACAAGTGTTTTAAAATACATTCGTAATAACTAAAATTTTTTAACTGATTTCACTGTAGATTATGATTTTTTAACATTTAGTTGCAAAACAAAGTATTTAATAGCAATTTTTTTCTAAAAACGGTAAAAAGTCCAACTTTTTCCCATATATAACGATACCCGATTTTACTAATACTTCACTCAATACGTTTTTAACACCCAAAAAACAATTCTAGGGGGAGTTACGGTAAAAATTCGTAAAACAGGTATGTACTGGCACATTTTTCGGAGGCTTCTTCTTTTCATAAGAGAGTACAATGTGTCCACATATTTTTGGCCCGATTTGGCATCATGCCACTACGATCAGAATGCTCTGGAATGGTACCAAAACAATAACATAGTCTTTATACCAAAAGAGGTCAATCCTCCAAAATGACCAGAGCTAAGACCAGTGGCTCTTGTGAAAAGAGAATTGAAGTGCAAAAAAAAGGTTTCCCAGAATATCAAAAATTTTAAAAGGATTTTAAAAACAGTGCCAAAAAAGTGACTGAAACCACTATCAAATTTCTAATGGAAGGGTTATCAAAAAAGGTCCACGAGCTCATAAGTACTGGTTAGAACTATAAAAGTTATATTTTTCTGTGATCTGTAATATAATAGCAATTAAATTAAAAATCAAAAATTTAAGATCAACCGTTTTCATATATTTTAAGATTTTTTAGATCTCACTCCTTAATTTGAATGTTAAATAAGAAATGTTTATTACTAGTCATATTTTTAGCACACTAAACTATAAATTACACTTCACAGCTTAAATAAAGTCTCAATTTAAATTAATCTCATTAATCGTTAAATGAGCGTTGTCAAATATTTAATAACCTTTTAATAAACAATAAAATTTCTATAGTGAACATATTAATTAAACGATTATTTAAAGACATTTTCAAATATTCTGTTTTACTATAAATCTTACACTAATCATTAGAAATATTTTGCTACAGTTTGAAGAACTTTGAATAGCTAAAGTAGTAGATATATTAGGCTGCACCAAAATTTACCAACTTTCGAGTTTTGACCGTAACTCCCCCTAGAAATGTTCTTTGGCTTGCAAAAACATACTGTGTGAAATATTAGTGAAATCGGATATTCATTAACCCGTACCGGATCGTACCTGAAGTTTGTAGGGTGCGTTTATATGGGAATAGTTGGTCTTTTTGAAGTTTTTAGAAAAATTTTGCTTTTAAATACTTTTTTTTGCATCTGAATGTTAAAAAATTTTATTCTACACATAATTATCTATCAAATAAGATATAAAAAGAGAAAAACGATTAAAAAATGTTAAAGTTATTACAAATTTCTCAGACCATTAATGTGTTTTAGAACACTTGTGTAAGGAGGGTACAACGAAATTTTTAATTTTTTTGATAAATGTTTAACCCTGGAAGGGCTTCGATATTTTTACCCTTCTGAGGGCTTCGTTAGTCGAAACGACTAACATTATCTTTTATTAAAAATATTTCAAGACGTATCATTAAGATGAAAAATAAAACAATTGATTTTTAGTTGATGAATTAATTTAAATAAAATAACAGCAAAAATTTCTAAATACTTTCTGTTGTTTTCAAAATATAAAGCAAAATCTGAAAAGACCTCAATATTTGTACTTTTTCAGAGATGTATTATGACCCTTTGTGCTAATTGTGTAAACAATTTGGAATAGGCAAGATATGTTTTTTTAAATGTGTGCATTCTATAATTATTTAAACCAAAAAATGTTTAAAAATAAATGTTTTCGCATACTGTGCGCATATTTCAAATTTGTGATACTTTTTTGTGTTTGTTTACAGTATTCCTTAGTAGTTCAGTGTTTTTTTAGTCACAGAAGCTGCAAATCTTATTTTTCTTTTTCTACAATTTACACTTTTGTTATAAGTTTACCTGCAGATAGAAGATTTTCAAAATTTTACAAAGCTTGGTTGTTATATTGGGAGTATAACACAGTCGATAAGACATTTGTCACTAAACTAGATCCTTATGCAGTTTTTAGAGAAATTTAAAAAAATTGTTCTTTAATTGCTTTCAATATATTTTTGGAATAAACAATTACTATAATTAACGTTTAGTTTGATGCAGAAAATGTAGAGCAGCACCGATAAATCTTGATTTAGTGAGATATTTCACTGCATTTTTGGTTGAAATTATCAATCGCATCCTTAGGTTTTATTTTAGAACTCATAAGATAAGTCAATATATAATCGTTAGTACTTTATAATATGTCTTTATTCAGTCTTCAGCATGCTTTTTCTATTTGATATAGGAAATAGAGCTTCCTCATCATTGTGAAATGTGACACAAAAATATACTTATGTGTTATTAAAATTATTTCTGGAAGTCATATTGTATTTATTTTCCCTAAAAAAATATTTTTCACACTATAGGAACAAATATTAAATACACTGCATTACTTTATTTACTAAATTACTTTAACGCTAAAAGTTCAAAAGTCACACTAAGTGCTTCGTTAGTCGTTTCGACTAACAAGGTTGCTTAAAATACTAACTTCCAGACCGCTCACAGCAACATACGTCTGGACACTTCAAGATCTTATTTACGGAAGGTGTTATACCAAAATTCTCAAAAAAATATGCAACGAATAAAGAAATACCACTCAAAATAGCATTGTTCTATTTTTAACCCTTCTAGGGTTAAATAAAAAGCTATTTTCAATTCAATTTGAACCATAATTACTGCAAAATAAATGTTTGTTTCTGCAGGATAATTTAAACACCTTTCTATGCTCGGTTCAAAATTGTTTACATTTTTTAAGACCGTTTCAAAACTCCATTTTCAAACTTTAAAAAGCTTTGTTAAACTAATTTAAAAAAAAAATCTAAAAAAAACTATGCAGGTTTATAAATAACAATACAGAATAAAAATAGAAAAGGATTAGGTCAATACCTTGTATGACTAAGCCGTACCTGTGATTTGAATTTTGCGGATTTCGGCAAAAAAAGCATTTTTTGCAGTTTTTTTAAGATATAAAGTCAACTTTTTTTAAACTAGTATTTGAACTAAACAAAATTATTATGTAATAAGGTAAAACATATGTCAAGAAATACATTATAAAGTTTCTAAAAAAAATTTACAAGGATAACCTTTAAAATACGGAGGTGCAGGCTAATATACATATTTATACTTCTACATACATATGTATGTATGTATGTGTAAGTATATTAAAGACTTTTCTTATTTTTTTTAAATGTGTCTTTTGCTTTTAAGAAACAAAATTATGTATTCAAAAAGAATATTCCGTTGATTAATGTTTGAAGCAATAGTCACACGGCAACAAAGTTCAACTCTTCCCCATTTTAAACAACAGCCCTGTTCAAAATTCATAACTGAGTTTCAGAGATCTGTACAATTTTGTACACATACAACCATCATCTATCTACCTATTGTACTCTGTCGTTATGTCAGATATTCATTCTTTCATCCAACCATCCATTTACTCATACGTTCACTCATTCATAATGCCATAGGTTAAAATTTTGTTCTTTTTGTCGTTATTTTAATTTTAGTTATTGTTATGTTGTTTGTTGACTTTTACCTATTTTAACTATGTTTTATGTTGTTATTTTTGTATGTATCTTTTTCACAAATACACATAGAGGAGAATCCTCATACTTTTACAGAATTATTATTCAGTGATGTAAATTAAAACAGAGCAATAAAATTTACAAAATGTACCTTTTCGGCTCGAATTGCATAAAATAAGTTATAAATTTAGCTTCCAGAGAAAAGTATATTATATAATAGAATTGAATCATACTATTCGCAGTTATTCTCTATGATTCTTTAAATCATCAATCAATTTTTACATTTTAAGTAAATAATTTTCAATGCAAACAAACAAGTTTAAGTCTTTTTAAAAATTCCGTGACTTATTAGTACTTTTCAGTTTACCAAAAAGGGTACAATAGTGCCAACTTCTTTATCCTTATTAAACACATATGTATATAAGTACATAACATACAACGTCTATGTGTGTTTGTACATACATAAACAAATGGTAATACATATCAGCGAATATTTATATTTATATGCATGTAATTTGTATATTTTTTAAGTTTTATGTACACCTGTGGAAGACTGTTTTGCGTATGTGTGTATGTTTATTTGTATGTGTTACTTTTATTTCATTTTTTTGAGAAGTATGCCAAAGTAGTATTCATTACATTGCTTTTAGCAGGTATTTTAGTCATTTGTATAGAGTTTTTTTTTATTCTATTGTCGGTTTTTTTGTTTGTTGCTTTTTTTATACTCTGTTATTTTGTTTGTTCGTTTGTTTTAAGTTTGGCCTAGTGTTATTGTAAAATGTTGTAGTTTTCGTTGTTACTGTTGTTGTAGCTTTCATTCGTTTTTTACCATTTGTATTGCAATCATGTTATATTACATTGTTCAGTTCAGTTTTTGATGTCATATATAATGAAATATTTCACATTTGTTTTGTCGTTGTTGTATGGCATTGATGTCATTTGCACAGTGGGTTTTAGAAAAAGAAAAAAGCAAATCACTGTATACAACTTTCGATATCAAGGTATAGGAGACGATTTCTGTGGGACGAGAAATGACTGCAAGATATCAAACGACTCAATGGCAAATGAAATAATAACAACATAAACTGAGGACAATAAACCTCTAGAAAGTAGCTCAGATTTAATATCCCATATGAAGAACACAAACTCGAAGTAATGCCGCATTATGACAAACTATCAAATTCATATCAAAATTACGATATATCCTGCGATACTTTACAATCCTTATAAATATATATATAACAAGCGAGAATGTTATATTCGTCTTGGCCGAATCTACGAGTATATACCCACCATCAACTTTTTAAAATTTTACGCTATAAGGGAGGTGGGTGGTAAAGTGGGCGGACCAAGCCCACTTTTGTTTCCGAGTTTACATTGATCCTTAAACTTTTTGTACAAAATTTTGCTGACGTTTCACATTATATGGGAGGTGGGCGGTAAAGTGGGCATAAAGTGGGCGGAAGAGACATCAGCAGAAAAGTATGAAATAAAGTTACTACGGACACCCCGTGTTTCTAGTATTTAGCCCATAACTTTTTTGTTTATTAACCGATTTTGGCCATTTTCAATAGGAAACAAACCTTATATAAGATAAATATTTGAGCCAAATTTCGTCCCCGTAGATTCGAGCCCTATCCTGCTTTCAACAGACAAACAGACTGACAGACAGACAGACTGATAGACGGAAGGACATAGCTAGATCGACTCGGAATCTATCCAGGACCCAGAAAATATATACTTTATGGGGTTTTTTTCGACATGTTGCATACGTAATGACAAAATCAATATACCCCCCATCTTTATGATGGTGGGTATAAAAATGAATCTGTATTTGGTTATTTGTTTGTTTAGGCTTCAGAAAGCTAAAACGCTGCACCGATTTTCTTGAAATTTTCACAGTATAATTCTGACATACACGGAAGTAAAATAGGCTACTTTATTTTTCGATAGGAGAAAGGGGAATGGTAGACCGCATACAAAGTAAATATTTATTATCACATATCTCCATAGCTGTTACAAATAAAGTCTTGCGATTTTGTGGAAATAATTTAATTATAAGTTTACATAATTGATTATGAAAATAGGGAGGGTAGGTCTAATGGGAGCGATATAAAGAAAATACTAATTTGCAAATAATACTGTTACAACAAAATACTTAAAACTTTGCGGTATTAACTTTCTCATCAATCGCCAAACTTAAAATGAAAATGGAACGGATAGGATCAAGGGAAATACTTTGTATGTACTTTTTGATATATTTATCTAAGCATTTTTCTGTCGCAAATATAACGTTGTTTTATGGTATACATTTAGTCGATATCAAAAAACTCTTTTACGACGTATAATATTTCAGAATTCATTCGAGTTTTTTAATCAGTAGATTAAGAAATTGATCAAATTTACCTGTCTCAGTATATTTTCAATCCTGTTTTAAATCTGCTAATGAAAAGACTCATCCTATCTGGGTCTCAGTTGTTAAACTAATGAGTGTAGTGATATTTATTGCTTTTAATTCGGGATCCCGGGAAGTCGAAAAAATTTTCCCATTATCCCGTAAAATTGCGATCTCTAATTGTAAGATATATAACTTTACGGTAACAAATTAAAAAATTATTATTTCCAAACATATTGGGCAGAGTAAGGGCTAGGCTGCACCAAAATCTACCAACTTTCGCATTTTTACCGTAACTTTCCCTAGAATTGTTCTTTGGGTTAAAAAACATACTGTGTGAAATATTAGTGAAATCGGATATCGTTAACCATCGAACCTGAATTTATGCGTTTATATGGGAAAAAGTTGGTATTTTTCCAGTTTTTAGAAAAATGTTGCTATTAAATACTTTGTTGCATGTAAATGTTCAGGGCCGATGCGGCACAGATTAACGATAACCGATTTCAATAATATTTCACTCAGTATGTTTTTGCAACCCAGATAACAATTCTAGGGGGAGTTACGGTCGAAATTCGAAAGTTGGTAAATTTTGGTGCAGCCTAATATTGGCACTACCTGCAGATAATTTAAATTAGATTTTTTGCCGTTTTATTGATTTAAATCAAACAAATCTTTCACGAGATATGCTGCACTATGTGGTGAATGCAAATTAAATTTATATATAATTAAATTTATATATAAAAGTTTATCTAGAAAACTTGCGTTAATTAAAAAAAAAAAAAAAATGATTTTAATCACATGTGTACAATTGACTAGCAATCACGTGCCGCAGAAAAAAGTATTTATTTTGCCGACCTGTGTTTTTTAATTTGACACTAATCTGATAAAAAGAAACTAAAGTAAAACAATAGTACCTATAGATGTCCGAATTTTATTTAGGCTTGATCCACCAAAGTTTTACTAAATTTAATTAAAAGTCAATTGTGCCATATAATTTCTTAAGATTATCATTGCAACTATTTTAAATTAAAAGTTATAAGTTAAATATATTTTCAATAGCTTCCAACCACAAAGCATTTTTTTATGAAAGTAGCTCACTTGAAAATTTTCTTTTACATTCCACTGTTCATTGTCATTATATATCATACAAAAGCAAATTTTTGCCTGACTACACTCATTTCTCTGTCCAACATACAACCACAGCACTCACTACCTTTAGGTCGAGGCGTTGAGGTCAGTTTAGTAGGCTGTATATCATCATTTTTTTTTTTTTTTTTTTTTTTTCAGTTCACTCTGTTCTGTTTGTTCCTTTTTTGTTTTTGTGAGTCCTAGAAAAAAAAATATAAATAATTTTGTTTCATCCAGGTATATAAAGTTTTTTTTTTTTTTCATTTTCTCTTTTGTACTGCATACATTTTGGGGCCTTCCTTTATAATATTGTTGGCTTTTTTGTTTTGTTTGTTGTTTAAATGTGCAAAAAAGTGCAAACGTCATTCATTGTTATATTAGAGAGTTCCATTTTTTTTTTTTTTTCATTTGCAGTTTATTTTTTATTATTTTGTCATTTTGTTATATTACTTCACACAAATATATAGTACATATATGTATGTATGTACTTTACTCTTGCCTTTAGCTTCTTCGTATTCCTTAGATATACATATGTATATACATATATAAGTATATATGCAGTTTTATATTTATATAAATTTTTGTTTGTTTGAATATAATTTTTTTCTTTTCAATTTTTTCATTAGTTTAGTGGGTTTGTAGAACATGACAGTTGCAGTGAAATTATTTTCCTTGTTATTGCAGTTGATGGTGTTGTTGTTTTTGTTGTTGTTGTATTTTTACAAAACAAATGCATTACAAACCAACCGCTGTGATTTCATTTAGTTCTCTCTCTCTTGATGTCAAAAATCCCAAATAATTGTAAATGTGGGCCAAAAGGTTTTTCATTTGTTCGTTCGTTTATGTTTGTTGTTATTGTTGTTGTTGGTGGTATGTTTTTATGTCATAAAGATTAAGGTGAAAAGGTAAATTTAAATATGGAAATATTTTATTTAACGTTTAAAGTCCTTTATCATTAACTATAAATTAAACTTGAATAAATGGATTTTTAAAAGAAATTTTAACTTCCTTTAAAACTTTTGGTAGGATACCGAAACTGAAAGCTTTTAAAGCAAAATATATAACAGTTTTGGAAAAAGATTAAAATTATTTTTAATTGGTAATAAATTATTTTCTGAAGCAAATTAATATTTTTTTTTATATCGTACTAAATAAAAGTCTTAATACTACACAAGACAACACTGATTTTGCAGTATGAGATTTCTTAGTCATACACTATAGAAAATTAATAAAGTTGCAAGTAGAAATGCGAATCCCGATCCCGAAAATCCCGGGATTTTTCTGGATTGTGAAATCCCGAATCCCAGGATTCAACGAAAATAATCCCTGGATTTCAATTTCGGGATTTATTGACATAAATACAATTCAACAAATGAACTTAAGGCAAGACAGAACATTAAAACTTTTACAGAAATTTTTCAAAAATATTTTAAAAATCGATTACATAGATAAGAACGTTATATTTTGCTTTTTAAAATACGAATGAATTTCTTAAATTGAAATAGGTATACAAAAATTATTTTTCCTTATATTTAAAATGTGTTTTCATACGAAAAACAAATCCTGAAAAATCCCGGGATTTGAAATTTTAAAATCCCTAATATCGGGATTTGCAAAAACCATTTCCGTTTGGCACCCCTAGCTGCAAGTAGTAGCCAAATAAATTACTTTTTAATCTGCTCAACAGTTTCAAAAATATTAAAAAATGTGTCGAAAAAAATCTATTACAAAAAAAAAACTACTTAAATTATGACATTATTCACAACTAATTGATTGCATCACATTGATTGATTCGATTTTCTTAGCCCCTATTGCACAGTGTGTGATTTCGACAATTTAGCTGATCAAAATCCCTAAATTTTTTTCACGTTTTGAAAAAAAAAATTTGTTATTATCATTAAAAACCTTCCAAGTGACTGAAAAATTAAGAAAATATTAAAAAAATGATAACCGTTATTAAGTAACGTAACCATGAACAGGACTGTTTTTGAAGACAAATATAATACAAAATATTTTTTTGATGAGAAGTTTAGTTTTGAATAGTTGTAACTTTTTTGTTTTAAGTAATATTTTTATGAATCTTTTTTTATTTTAAAGACTGATGTGTTATCTATTGTAGAAAATAATAATTGGAAATAGGTTATCAACAAACAAATCTTGGGGATTTTTCCGTCTTCAACTTTTTTTGCCATATTTTTGTTTTATATTAATTTTTATTGGACAAAAACTAAAAAGTCCCAAAAAATCCCGTTATATAAGAGGCACTTTTGTAATTACTGATAGGTGGTCTTCCAAAATCGGTAATGAAATTTTGCTCTAATTTGCTCCTTTTCAGTTCGGAAGGCAATTACTAATCATGTGTCAACGAATTTCTCGCCAAAAATGTTTGATATTTGGTTGCTTGCATCAAAGAACATGAAACGTTTTCGTATTTTTGCGTTTATTTCTAGAAATATTAGAATAATTTCAATTACAAATGTTAATATTGAATCAATAAAATCATTTTTAAACAAAATAGTTAATAAAATTCAAGATTGATGTTAGCGAGAAAAATATAACTTACGATAAAATTGCTTAAGCTATAAATCTAAATATATCGATGAAATATTGACGATTTTGAGTTTTAGATTTTCGTCGTTAATGCTCGATATTCCCGCTATACTACACACAATTTAATTCTACGGAAAAGATATCATCGAATAATATATTGTTCCAATTGGTAAATTATCACGTTACTTCTGAAGCGATTTGCATAAAATTTGGCACATAACGTCATTGACTCCATAAAAATATGTATCCCTATTGTTCGCCACACCCTTTTGCCACCCACTTTCGACTATAATATAAGTCCATATTTGAGTCGTCATTACACCCAAACTACCAAACCTATAAGCACAAAATTTGTTATGGAGATAGAGAATCTTATAGGTAATGATATGACCTACATAATAACTTTATCATTTGCCACACCCACATTTTACACCTACTTTTTAAAAAGTATATTTCTCAATTTATCACGTTACTACTGAAGTGATTTACATAAATTTTGGCACATGTATAGAACGTCGTTGACTCTATTCAGAAGAAGTTTACACTAAAGAATTTTATAGGCTGTGTTGGATCTTGATAAGATGCCACGCCTACATTTTACGCCCACTTTTTTACAACTCACAAACAGCTGAACCGATTGTTATGAAATTTGGCACACAAATAGTACCAGTGTCGGAGATGGTTAAAAGCTATGTTAGATATCGATTGAATGTCACGCCCACATTTTACTTCTACTTTAAAAAAAAAACTATTTTTGCAATTTTGCACGTTATCAATGAACATATTTAAATGAAATTTAATAGACAGATAGTGCTTGCATTGGACAATTTTTTTGGGCTCTGTTCGATTTTGATCGGATACCACGCCCACATTTAACACACAATTATTTAAAACTTTGAAACGGCTTAACCGATTAGCTTCAAATAACCTACTTTATGTTTCGATTGTAGCCAAGGGAGTGGAAAACCCTATACCTACTAATTATGGTACAGTCGAACACGGTTATAACGAACTCGAAGAGACTGACATATTTAGTTCGTTATAAACGTAGTTCGTTATATCTGTAAATTAAAAAAAAATATTTATTAACAAAATACACGTACTTCATTACAACACTAATATTTGAAAGCATATTTCTTTCCTTTAAAAATGGGTGGTATTATGATTTCAAAATATTAATGATTAATATACCAGGAATAATATTTTTTTGCATTTATCATTCATTTTACAAATGGCAGATTGATATTAATTATATTTTTTATACTAATTTAATGTTTTCTTTTATTACCGATATTTTTAATTTTAGCATGTTTTGAGATATTTTCTTTTTGAGGAATAGCGATTTTCTAATATTTAGGGTTCAATCCTCAAATAATTTATGTTTTCTAATTATCTATTTTCGATAACTGTATCTTATGTTAAAAAGGACAACAACTAAAAATATATAATTCAACTATTATTTGCCGATAACATTATACAACAGTATTTTGGGGGCGGAATCATTTCGATTGCAATTGATAGCTCTTGATATGTGTAATAAACCCTTCAAAGGATTTTTCGCTGTTTTGTTTAAGTGGTCATTAAACAAAAATTTTGCCTACCAGCGAAAAATCCTTTGGAGGGTTTATCACACATATCAATAGTCGGAATGATTCCGCCCCCACGCGATGACCATCAATTTGTTGCATAGTGTAATTTAAATTGAAATCAATGAAAATTATTTCTATTTATCCAATAATTTAAATGAGTGATTCCATGTCAAAACGTACAGCAATCGGACTTGACATCTCCAATGTCAATGAAATTCACTACAGATATTGACATGTTGAAAAACGAGAAAAAGCTAAAAAATTTACAAAGGTGCATTTGTTTAATTGCTAATAACTTCTAAACTATATACGGTAGTTATCTAGTTTTAGTTTCATAATAAAGAAAAATATATAACCTTTATAAAGATATTTATAAATTATTTTTAAATCAAAAGTTCAAAGGTCAAAGTTGGACTTATAATAATCAAATCATTATATTTCAAAAAACGGTATTTTTAAAATTCTGAAAAAAATATATATAATGTTGACGTAACTCTTCTTCCTACGCACGGAAAATTTCAAGTTGGAGTCTCATTTAGTTTAGAGGTTATGGACCAAAATAAAATTCAATTATTTATAACCTCTAAACTATACACAATAAAATTTAAATTTTAGTTTCATTTTAAAGATTAAGATATTGTCTTAATCAAATTATGCGTAGTAAATTTATTTTATTTGAAAGTTCAAAGGTCAAATTTAAACTTATAAAAATTAAATTTTTATATCTCAAAAACAATATTTTTAAAATTCTTAAAAAATTATATAATGTTAACACAACTCTTATCCATACCAGTGCAAAATTTCATATTGGACACTCATTTAGTTTAGAAGTTATATAACAAAATATAAACCAAAGTCAAATTTTGTATATAAAATTTCATATTTTTTAAATAAAAAAAAAAATTATTTAAATTAATTTTTGTAAATATTTAAAATTTTTACATACAAAAAAAATTCTTTTTTCTATATTTTGCTTCATAAATCCTAAATCAAAAGAGACTCGAAATTGAATTTTGGCTCGAATATAGACTGGAGTTAATTTATCAAAATATATTTTTTTAAAGAATTTTAAAATACCGTTTTTTGAGATATTCAGCTTTGATTATTATATTATATATTTTGACCTTTGAACTTTCAAAGTAAATAAATTTTATATGCGTCATTTTAAGGCTAATATCTATTTCTATTAAATGAGATACAAATTAGAATTTTACAAAGTATAGTTTAAAAGTTATCAGCAATGAACTATGTACACTTTTGGATAAAATTTGATAGTTTTTTCATTTTTAAAACGTCATATTTTTAGACCGGAAAGGGTCTTAAGTCTAAAAGTTGTAATAGGTAATAACTGTAGCGAATGTCTTTGAAATCGGAGACATGAAGTCCGAAAATGACTATTTTTTGTGCGGTTTGTTATAGAATTACTCAAATGGAAATAAATAAAAGTTATTTCTGTCAGTTTTTAAATTTTTAAAATGTGCAATTTTATTTATTATTATGCATTTGTTTTGATGTTTGTAACGCATAGAAATAGTTAACCAACACCCACCTTAAAGTATACCAATCGACTCAGAACCACTTTTTAAATCGTTCTAACGTTGTCGGTCTGGCTGGCTGTTTTATAATTATCAATATATATATCGTCCATTCCACGAAAGAACGCCCAAAAATATTTTTATGCCTTCCGATTTTAATAATATTTGGCATACGCATAGGGTATGAAGCCATTTAAATATTTACATTTTAATTTTTTTAAATTTTAAAAAATTTGCGATTTTATTCGCAATTTCAATTTATAGAAAAGTTAAAAAAATCGCAAGAGTCTCTAACTTTAAACACCAATAACTCTGAAAGGTGTTAACGGATATTAATGATTTAAATTGCATATTTAAGAAAAATATGTCCACTATAAATGAAGTAATTTAATAATAATATTATCATTTAAAAATGCACTCATAATGCAAATACAATTTTAGAATGCATTTTTAAAAAATGTACCCTTTCAATTTTCTTCTCCCTCTAATATAAAAAAAAAATTAATATGTTTGCTAAAAATTGCAATATAAATTGTTCTGGGACAAAATGGTTCACTATTTAAATTTTTTTTTTTTTTTTAAATATTTTCAAATTAAATTTTTTTTATTTTTTATATTTTTTGTATTTTTTAATTTTTGTGAGCTTATTTGAAAATTAATTTTAATCATAATATTTCATAATTTGTTATTTTCGGTATTAAATCTATTTGTCCAATTTATATGGAAAATGCTGGTAAAATCAATGGGACCGAAGAAAACTGTTCGTTATAGCCACACCCAGAGAAATGTCAATCACATACGTGCTGAAAACGATACCATTCTGTGTCAATAGTGAATCTACACCGTATGTGTTTAAATTAAACACTGCGTGATCAATTCTTATTGAAAATGATACCTAATTGGCAGCAAGTTGAAACCATTTCGGTATCAAATTGTTAAATTACATATGTTTTCTATTAAATTTGTTAACGAAAGGTATTAAAAAGCTGTTACCGAAAATTACCAATGTGAGTACAACCGTTGTTGATTTTGAATCGAATTTTTTCCCTTAGTGCATAGTTCGATATAACCGGTGTTCGTTATAACCGTGTTCCACTCTATATCTAAGGAACTATTAATGGTGAGAGCACTCAAACTTCTTGTGAACATCTAGCTTATCATATCGCATTAATAAAATGAAAATAGGATGGATTGGTCCAGAGGGAGAGAAAAATACTAATTTTTGCTTATCTAAAGGAGTATTACAGTGAAAGTTTTTAAACGTTGAAGGAGTAATTTTCGTACTAAATTTCAATTATAGCGGATAGGTCCAGCAGGAGTAGTAGCCCCCATATAAAGAAAATATTAGTTATCGCATCAAATGGGGTAGCAAAGTGTACCGGGAAAAGCTAGATTTCTATATAACTAGAGTGAATTCAGAGAAAAAGAGATTTATCTGCTCAGGATTCTATTCAAATTCACTAAGAAATCCCGTGCTAAAGGAAAACTGATGAGTTATATTTTTATATACTTTTTCTTTTTTTTTTTTTTTTGCAATTATCTTTGTTCTTCTTTTATGGAAACAAAATTTTGTCTAAACCTCAAAAATATACAAAGAAAATGTACATAAAAGCTTATTATAAAAACAAACCAACCAACATTTTTTTCTATTTTTAATTAATTCCAAATAAATTAAAACTTCCATTATCTTTAAACATAATTTTGCATAGACAAGGGGTTAACAGCCGACATCCAACCTCTTTAGAATACAAGTATCATCTTAAAATGGACAACAAATAAACCAATTGACAAGTCAACACGTTCGTTTGTTGCAAAATAAGAATTCCCAGGACAAAAAACAAACAACAACAAACTTTAAAAAGGACAACAAACAAACAAGCAAATGAAACAAATAACAACTTCTACAAACATACTAAATTTCAAAGCAACTTCCTGTCTTTTTTTTTTTTTTTTTTTTTTTTGTCTTTCATCTTCCTTTTTTTTATTATTGTTATGCAACTGATTTCAAAATAAACATTTCAAACATTATCATCATACTTGAAAGTCGTATAATCAACATTAAAAACGTTTCAGAAATCTTGTTAATATTTAAAATTGTCAACAAAACAAAATTTTATGAATGTTAGGGAGTAAACAAGATTGAAGAAGGAAGTTGACATTTGTATATAATTAACACGACAACCCTCATTTTGGCCTTTACCCAGACACCCACAGTTTAAGGCATAAAATACTTAGAAATAATCTTAAAAAGAAAATCATTTGATTCATAATAAAGTAACATTTATTCATACTTGTTTTTGGTAGGGAGGAGGGTTGTTTTTCTTTACTTTGAGACAAAAAAATATTTCTTAAAGTGAAATAAAATTTCGTTGGTGATTTAAATGGTTTGTAACTTACACTTTCCTTAGAAGAAAATTTAATTAGAAATTTTCAAAAACGTACAAGAATGTATCGTTACCGAAAATGCAAAACAACGTAACATCACTTTTCATAACTTTACAGGAGGCACAAAAAACTTTCTAAAATCTAAACAAATTGTCTTACAAACAAGATTTTTGGGTTATTACATCCTGAAATATTGTCTAATATATTGATGATGAATATTCTTATTGTTATTAAATATTTTTAAGTTATGTGGTTTACGTTTTTCAAGATTGCAATTTTCTGAAGCCAAAGAAAACGTAAATTCAATAAAAATGTTAGAAAAATTATATTTAAAAAGATTTCTGAAAACTTTTACTCCAAATTTTTATAGTTATTATATTTTTCATAATTTAATAATCTAAATTCTTAAAACAAAAAATTAATTTTTTAACAAATGTTATGTATGTTACGTTATTTTGATTTAGGAAAATGATTGCCTTCGTTAATATATATTTCCTATCTTCTCCATTTTAATTTTTTATACCCACCATCAAAAAGATGGGGGTATATTGATTTTGCCATTCCGTGTGTAACATGTCGAAGGAATCATTTAAGACCCCACAAAGTATATATTTTCTGGGTCCTGGTTAGATTCTGAGTCGATCAAGCTTTGTCCGTCCGTTTGTCCGTCTGTTGAAAGCGGGATAGGGCTCGAACGGGTGAATGTAGGGGGACGAAATTTGGCACAAATATTAATATTACAAACTTTGTTTCCGCTCAATAGTTTTGGGAATATTTCGAAATAAGTGTCCGAACAATTTTTTCATGCTAAATTCAAGATTTCTTTTTTACTAAAACTTCTTTTTAAAATTGAAAACATCAAAAATGTTTCAGTTTATCATCATTATCTCAAAGCTACAGCAAAACTACGAGTAAATAAAGCCACGTATCATAAAAATTGATGCAGAAATCTTGATTACATTTACAGTTTAGCTAGGATACTCATGCATACCTACAGTTAAGTGGAGATACACTAGTGGGCAAATTTTTTTTTTTTTTTTTTTTTTTTTTTCTTTTTTTCGTCTTAAATAAAAAAATAAGTGGCTTAGATTGAATTTAACATGCTAAATAAGAATCAGCTTTTACCTTTTTTTTCTATCACGTATTGATTTTTTTTTTTATGGGCATGACTACTATGACCCCGCCTTTGGGCAGTCACACTTGTATAACTCGAGAACGGTTTGTCCTATTAAGATATATTAAACTCCAATATATAGTGACTTAAATTTTCTTTGAGCTGAATTTACATAATTTTTTGTCCAGTTAAAATTTCCGTAGTTATTTGGTAATTAGTTGCAAAAAAAATTGTAAAATCTTGAAAGTTTTGATCCATAACTCTGAAATTCTTGAGCGAATAAAAAATATTATTAATATAGCTTAAAAACAACTTTCGTATGCGTCTTTTGGTGTATCATTTATCAAAATCGTGTAAACGGTTCTTGAGTTATAGTCAAACCATTCTCGAATTTTATAGTGTGACCGCTGAATAAGGTGATGATATTAGTCATGTCCATAAAAAGAAATCAGTACATGATAGAAAAAAAGTGAATGCAGATTCTTGTTTAACTCGTCAAAATCCACTTAGTTCACCTATTTTTGTTTCAAGAAAAAATAAAAATAAAAATAAAAAAAATACTTTTTTTTGCCCACCAATTGTATGTAACATGGGTATTTTAACTTAACTGTAAATAAAATCAAGATTTATGCATTAATTTTAAAGACACATGCCTTATTTGATTCACAGCATTACCGGCTTTAAGATAAAGATGATACACTGAAACATTTTTGGTGTTTTCATTTATTAACAAAAAATTTTAATAACAAAAAAAACCTAAAATTTTTCATGAAAAGTTTTTTTTACACTTATTTCAAAATAACTTCGAAACTATTGAGCACTTAAAAAAATTAAGTTTGGGAGATTTGAAGATATTTTTAGTACGCATCTTTTGGTGTATCACTTATGTCAATCGTGCACAACATTCTTAAGTTATAAGGAAATATACTAGATTAATGACCTTACTATGGCCGAAATATTAGACATGCCCATAAAAAAAAATTCAGACCTAATGGAAAAAAACTGAAAGCAGATTCGTGTTTAGCACATCAAAATACATCAAGTCTACCTATTCGTATGTGGTGTTGTATTTTTTGTCGACCAGTGTTATTAACCGTAGCTGACATTTTACCGAATCTTGTTTGACGCTGTTTTCTCTTACAAATCATTTGCAAGTTCAAACAACGGCAAAAAAAAATTTGTAGAACTAGTGGACGCAAATTTAGTCAAATATTTGACAAATGTGAACATAGCTTAACCATTTTGTTTATATTATGCTAAATCTTAAACAAAAGGTGAATGTATTCTAAAAAATCTTGTACTTTAAGTTAAAGAAATTCTAAATTTTTTTATCACAATTTTAATGAAAATATGTTTTTGAATGTAGAATAAAATTATTTTACAAAAAATCATTGTGTTCGCTATAGCCATAGTTCGTTATATCCGGTAACCATAATATTTTAGTCTACACGTGAGATAATTCTTGTGTAAACCCTGTGTAAGTATTTAACCTATGTGAAGAAATCAAATCGACAAATTTTTGCACTTGCGTTTGTTAACATAAAAAAAATGTAAATAAAAATACCTAAAATATGTAAACAAAAATAAACAAAGTTGTTATCAATAGAGGACAATCATAGGTATCAGGAAATATGACTGTCATCCTCGAAAAAAACTAGGGGTTATGTGCTACCTTCTAACAAACTTTCAAAAATTGCAAATTTTTGGTAAATTCAAAATTTTTAATAAAATCCAAAGTTTTCGATGAGCGTTGAAACCGAAAACGGGGTTTGTTATGGGGTAGCGCATAACCCCTTGTTTTTTCAATGGTGACATTCATATTTCCTGATACATATGATTGTCCTCTATTGAACTCCGTTTTTGGTTTTAACGCTCACCGTAAACTTTAGATTTAATTAACAAACTTTTTAAAGTTTGTTAGCTGTTAGCGCTGATTGTCCTCTATTGAACCCTGTTTTCGGTTTTAACGATCAACGAAAACTTTAGATTCTATTGAAAATTTTGAATTAACATTGAATTCCTAGCATCTTTAATTTTCGGGAGTGACAGTAAAATTTTTTGATTCGTGGGATTATCCACTATTGAAATTAATTTTTAGCTTTAATGCTCATCCAGAAAGATAGTTTTTCTTTTAATTTAAATATATTAAAATTTTATAATTTTTTGTTTACATACACCACCATAGGTGGTTAGGGTATTATGTGTTTATGCAGAAGTTGTAACGCAGACAAAAAATCTTCGGACCCCCCCCCTTAAAGTATACCGTTCGACTCAGAATCACTTTCTGAGTCGATTTAACGATGTCCGTCCGTCCGTCTAGTCGGCTGGCAGGCTGGCTGGCAGTCCATGTAAAGCTTTTGCGCAAAGTACAGGTGGAAATTTTGAAGATAATTTGATGAAATTTGGTACATGCGATTTTTTTGGCACAAGGACGAAGTCTATTGAATTTGGTTATGATCGTCCTATTATTTCACCTAGCCCCCATACAAATGTCCTCCCGGAATAGATTTTTAACACTTATAGATGCCTTAAAAATAGGAATATTTTAATGAAATTTAGCACAAATAAGTTTTATATAAGCACAAACCTGTTTGCCGAATTTCATAAAGATTGGTCCATAACTGACCATAGCTCCAACATAAAACCCCTCTCCCGAAAATCTCTTTAACGTTCATAAATCCCATACAAATGTTAGTATTATGTTAATATTTAACACAAGAAAGTTGTATATAAGTAAAAACAAAATTATGTGGATCGAAATGGTGTAGGGTATCATATAGTCGGGCTTGGTCGACTATATTTTCTCTCTCTCTTTTGTTTTTTTTTGTTTTTGTGTAAACAAAGATACACGTGCAAAAAGTTTGTTGTTATTGCAACTTTTCGGTTTGATTTCTTCACGAAGATCTGCATTTGAACATAATATTAACGAGTACAAGGGCTACATTTAAAGGTTGGTGAATTAAATATTTTTTGTTATTTTTCCTGCAGATATGGCAACATTAAAATTCAGTCAAGTTACGAACTAACATACATATTAGGGTGATCGCCTCGGTTTTCCAACCGGTTTTTAAACCGTTTTTTTCAGTCAATGTGCTGTCGGTTTTTTCAAAATGTTCAATCTTCGAATGTAGAATAGACCGGTTTTTAAAGACAAAAACCCGGTTTTAAAACTACCTTTTTATTCCAAAAACTACCCAATAAGCATTTTTGCTGGAATTCAAGTTGAAACCAAATGCATTTCCAGCCTTGAATCCAGTACCAAGCATTGAATTAAAATAGTATTACACTTTAATTCAATAGCATTCTCCAGTGAAAAGGAAATTTAAATTCCAGTCAAATTTATTTTACTTGAAAAATTTTATTTTTTCAATTATATTTCATGTTTAAAATGTTTTTAAATTTGTATTCATGTCGGGCTCCAGCAAAATTTTCCAAGGCTTGAATTTTTTAAAATTGTGTGCTTATTGGGTATGCACTAAATATTGATATTTGATTCGAAATTAATGATTATTTTTTTAATATTCATAAAGTATGATTTCTAATGTATTAAAAATATAGTTTAAGATTAAATAAATAAGTAATAATTATCCTGAATGAAATTTGTTTTATCTATTTTAACAACTATAATATTTTTGCACCTAATTTTAATGTTTTAGTTTTTTTATTCAACGAAGAAATTGTTTTTCAAAGACTTTTTTTAAAAAAGTTTCACCTGCAGAATCGTTTCAATAAAATTGATTCTGACTTTTTCCATATTAACCCATGGTTTCTGTTTATGCTAAGTAAATGTTAATATCATTTTTGATGATTATTTTCTTACAACTTTTATACCCTACATGCCTATTATGCATTTGTGCTGATGTTTGTAATACCCAAAAATATTGGTCTAAGACCCACCTTCATTTGTACCAATCGGCTTTAAATCGATTTAACGAAGTCCATCTGTCCGTCCATGTAAAACTTGTAATCAAAATACAGGTCGCAAATTTTGGTTTCTTATAGTCCAAGGTCGAAGCGTGTTGAAATTGATTATGATCGGTCCATTATTTCCCCTAGCCCCCATACAATTAACATCCCAGAAAAGGAGTTTAACGATCATAAATCCCTTAAATGTAGCAGTAATTTCTGCATATCTAAGTTCTATATACGTTTAAATCTATGTGCCGAATTTCATGAAGATCGGCCCATAATTGACCATAGTACTGGTCCACAATTCCATAGGTCTAGAAAAAAAGACCCATCCCCGAACTTTTATGCACACAATGGTGTAGGGTATTGTCGGCCTTGACCGACTATATCTTTCTTTCTTGTTCTTAATGGGTTAATAGTTATTTCCAAAAATAAAAAAAGGATTTATTGATTTTTCTTTAACAAATGTAGTCTTTTGATAGAAATATTAACTTCTGCAAAAATACCGGTTAACCGGTTTTTTCTGAATTTAAAAAAGTGCAACCAGTTTTTTCAAAATTCCAACTATTCGAAAACTGGTTTCTCCAAAATGTCAAATAATCGATTGCCCTAATATATATTAAAACATATGTAGATATTTATAACTAGACTAACTAAAGTTGAATATTTATTTTATGGTGCACAGTGATTCCAAAACGCTTTTTTTTTTTTTTTTTTTTTGAAATAATTCAGAAACTAAAGAACCGTTACATGCATCTTTCACAAGGTTAGAGCTGAAGTGTTTTCGAGTTGATTTGAAAGAGTACAGGTCCCTAGCAGGTCAGAGGGGAAGTGGGTTTCTCTCCAAAGTTGCCCATCTCGGGTATGTAATTTTTTTAAAAAATCGCCAAAAATTCATTTATGATATGACAGAAAAGAAATTTTACATATAAATAGTCCTTGTAAATCTCTACAAGAAATACATGTGTAAGTTATCTCTTTTAGTTTAAGATATATTAGGGTCGAAATAAATTTTTACCTCATTTTTAGCCTCGTGTTTTTTTAGTTTTTTTTTTTAACTTGGCGGGCTTAATATAGCCCCTAGAATTTTTCTAAAATATTTTTCACAAAATTCTAAATAATATTGCTGCAAGTATCATATAATTATAAGAATCCGTTATAAAGTTATATTAAAGTTGGAACCTTAAAAAATTTTACATTTTTTGGGTTTTTTTCCAAAAAGGTGGCAATATTTATTCAGTGATAAAATTAGTTTTTTGTTCTGGGCTTTATCATTTTTTTTTTTTTTTTTAATGTTTTCAAAAGAAATCTTAATGTAAATGCGTTTAAAGTAAGTCCGGAGGAGTTTGGGATAAAGGTCTGCCCACGAGCCCTATCCAAATTTAGTCAATTGTGAAATTTTATTAAGATACCTCTAACGGTTCTTTAGTTACTGAATTATTTAAAAAAAAAAAGCGTTTTGGAACCACTGTGTGGTGAAATTTAAGAAAAAGTGCTCATTCCTTTAGACGGAAGTGGTTGTATCCTGGAAATATGTTTTTGCACCAGCAATTTATGAAAAAATGCACAATATCGAAATTCATACCTATTAAAATTTAATTTAAATGAATAAATAGTAAAACTATATTTTCAAGATTTTAATAAAATAATTATGTTGAAAATAATAATTAGACAAATATTATTATTCACCAATAAACTGGTTTATGAAAATTATAAAATTATTAGTGTATATGATTTCTTTATGACAACAAAATAAAACAACACTGTTTTAATTAAATGTTTTGTATGTCATCATTGAATATAATTAATGAATTTATAATATGGTATGTGGTCATTTGCATACTCTTACAATAGATACTACAAGTGTATTGTACATTTTGTTAAAAGTTACCACACTTGAACTTAGTTATTTGTCCGCCTGCCTTTCTGTCAGACGATTTCTATAAATGTCATCATTGTATCTTTATTAAGTATGTATGTTTATTCTAGTGTTTGTTCATTTGTTTAAATGTCATTACAAGTATTCAAGTGTGGTCGATTATTAATACAGCAAAATGTGATAATATTTTATGTTCAACACTTTTTGTGCTTATATCACGTTATACGCCATTAATGTTTCCCTAATGAATTGATGTGACATTTTCAACAACAACGACCCAACCAACGTCAGGCAACAGTATTCATTGACAATAACAATGCGGAACGGAACGTTACATTGACAATGAAGGAGTACATATTCAAAGCGTAAAGTAGCCAAAGCAAGCTTTTGTTCTTTCATTCACACATCCCACCATCCTACTGCCATCGAAAAAAAAAAAATAAACCAAGCTACCATTTACAACTGATGTCAATAAGGAAAAAGTTAAAGTAAACATTGTCGTCATCAACATCATTATGGTTGCTGTCTATAGATTTTTGTTTCTTCATTTTTTATTCATCTTTTGGTTTGTTTTTTTTTTTTTTCGTTGGCCGCCACTGCTGTTTTTTGTTATTGGTTTGTTTGTATTTGCAAAGTAACATTGAGACAGCCACCAGTGCCTGTAAAATAAGTATGACAAAGTTTCAAAAGAGACCATAAAGCATAAATTTAATTGCAATTTTCTGCTTAAGTAGGCTCAGTTAAATTTATAATGTTTTATAGGTTGTATAAATGTGTGTGTGTGTCTAAATTAATAAATAAAACAAGTCATCAAATTAAAGCAACAACAAACAGGACGTCGGCGTCAATCACCAAAAAAAAACGAGAGAAAAAGATATAGTCGGTCAAGCCCGACCATATGATACCCTACACCATTGTGTACATTATAATTCGGGGAGGGGTCTTGACTTGGAGTCAGATGTGGACCGATACTCATAAGTGTAAAATAAAACATACGAATACAGAATATTACGTTGATGCTGACATTTATATGAATTTTTTCACTTTTAGGTGATTCCCGAAAGAGGGCCTTATATGGGAGCTATGGTAAATTATGGACCGATCTTTGTAAAATTTGGCACTATCATTTATGTTCATATAAAACTTATTTGTGTCGAATATTAACTTGATACTAACATTTTAATGGGATTTATGCCCGTTAAAGTGATTTTCTGAAAAGGGGTTTATATGGGAGCTATGGTTAATTATGGACCGATCTTTTTAAAAATCGGCACAATTATTTAGACTTATATAAAACTTATATGTTCCAAATTTCATTAAAATATTACTATATTTAAGGGATTTATGATTGTTAAACCCTTTTCCGGGAGGACATTTGTATGGGGGCTAGGTGAAATAATGGACCGATCATAACCAATTTCAATAGGCTTCGTCCCTGGACTAAAAGAAACATGTGTACCAAATTTCATTAATTTTGATTCAAAATTGCGACCTGTAGTTTGATTACAAGGTTTACATGGACGGACAGACGGTCAGACGGACAGACGGACGGACGGACATCGTTAAATCGACTCAGAAAACGATTCTAAGCCGATTGGTATAAATTAAGGTGGGTCTTAGACCAATATTTTTGGGTGTTACAAACATCAGCACAAACGCATAATACCCTCCCCACCTATGGTGGTGTAGGGTATAAATATTATGTTCTGTGTCAAAGAATTGTGAGAGATCATATGAATTAGAGTTACCACATTGACGTTGATAAAATGCATATATGTATGTAGCATTTAGTATACTCCTAAAATTACTGTCAATACTTTTTTTAATAAAAATTGGAGTTCTGGATAAAAAATGTTATTTTACAAAAAATAATATTAATCTCTGAAAATCGAGGTTGGAAACCGAAACGAATAACAGTATCGGTGTTCAATTTATATTTATTTCGGTAACGGTATTTTAAATTATATCGGTATCGGTATACCGGTACCGAAACTAAAATACCGGTAAATACCGTTATTATTAAAAAACTAGTAAAAACTTAAAAAAAGTTAAATTTTTAAGTAATTTTTACTTGAATGCTTATTTTATGGCAACATTTAGGAATATTAAACTCGACTTTTTAAAAACAAATTGGTATAATTTTTTGCAGTACAGTAAAGTAAATAATTTTGACAAAATTTGTGTTTACGACTAATAGAGCTAATAGAGCTTGAGAATTCTCATTCATAAATAGCAATATCTCTTTAATATTAGATTTTAATATTAGAATAACGAAAAATAAATATTAGAATAACCAAAAAGTATTTTAGAATAAGGAATTAGGAACCACAAATTCACTTTTAAGGATTCTGATTCACTTAGGACCTTACATCTTCAATTTTATGTTTCTAGGATGTATATTAAAGAACATTCAAAAAGTATTGTTATAAGATCGAAAAAGTACCACAAAATCCCTTCTTATGGATACTCACTAACTTAGGGCCACATAACTTTAACTTTATGTTTCTAGGTTCATAATTATAGAAAATTCAAAAAGTAGCATCAAAAGAACAAAAAAGTACCACAAAGTTCCCTCTTATGGATTCTCATTCACTTAGCATCACATGTCCTTAATATCATGTTTCTGGATTCATAATTATAGAAAATTCAAAAAGTACCATTAGAAGAACAAAAAAAGTACCACAAATCAAACAAGGTGGATTCTCATTCATTTAGGACCATAAATCTTTAATTTCATGTTTCTAGATTAAATATTACCGAAAATTCAAAAAGTACCATTGGAATAACAAAAAAAGTACCACAAAGTCCACTCTTATGGATTCTTATTCATTTAGGACCACACATATTTAATTTCATGTTTCTATGTTCATAATTATAGAAAATTCAAAAAGTACCATAAGAGGAACGAAAAAGTACCACAAAATCCCTTCTTATGAATTCTCACTCACTTAGGACTACATATCTAATTCCACGTTTTTAGTTTACATATTATAGAAAATTCAAAAAGTACCATTAGAAGAACAAAAAAGTACCACAAAGACTTCTCTTATGGATTCTCATTCATTTAGGACCACATATCTTCAATTTCATGTTTCTGGATTAAATATTATAAAAAATTAAAAAAGTACCATAAGAAGAACGAAAAAGTACCACAAATGTCTCTCTTATGGATTATCATTTACTTAGCACTTCATGTCCTTAATTTCATATTTCTAGGTTAAATATTATAGAAAATTCAAAAAGTACCATTAAAATAACAAAAAAGTACCACAACGTCCCCTTTTATGGATTCTCATTAATTAAGGACCACATATCCCTAATTTCATGTTTCTAGGTTGATAATTATAGAAAATTCAAAAAGTACCATTAGAAGAACGTAAAAGTACCACAAAGTCCCCCCTTGTGAATTCTTTCCAACATCGGACCAAGCGTATTTAATTTCATGTTTCTAGGTTAAATATTACAGAAAATGCAAAAAAGTACCAATAGAAGTAGAAAAAAGTACCACAAAGTCCATCATCTTGAATTCTTACCAACAGAACCATATATCTTTAAGTACCACAAATTCCACTCTTGGGAATTCTTATATACATTTTCTTAATTTCATGTTTCTATGTTTGATGTAATTGAAAATTTATTATTAAGTTTGAATAAAATGTAATTTCCCGCCTTTACCCCTTCTTTTGGTACTTTTTTTAAAATTGTAGTAGTATCCCGTATTAAAATATGAATATTTCAATAAATATAAAAAAATGTTTTATGAAAAAAGTACCAAAAATAGGTACGATTTTTACCCCTTAAACGTTTGAATTTCTAAAAAGTACCAAATGTGTATTTCTCATTTTTTTATAAGTTATGAATACGACATAAATTTTATCTGTATGTTGATTGGTTTCAAAGATACATATGGTGCCAAAAAAGTACCAAAATACAGTTTTTACCCGTTTTCTCCCTAAAACTTCCGTTTTTCAAAAAAGTACCAGACACCTGTCCAATTATTTTTTAAACGAATAACGATAACTATTCAACTTTTTTTGTATTATTATTAGTTTGCGAGTTATAATTTCCAAAAATCCCGTCTAAGTGGATCTATATGGAGGGAGATCTACCTACGTTCCAAATTTCGTCTCTCTAGCTTCAGCCGTTTGGGCTGTGGGATGATGTATCAGTCAGTCAGTCAGTCACGTTACTCTTTTATATACATAGATAGATAGAAACTATGAAGTGTTCTAACATAAATTCAAAATTTAAAAAAATAATATCAATAGTAAACCCAGTTGTATTTTAAACCAACGATATTTGTTAAAATTGTGTTTAAAATGATTTTTATATCCGTCTGCAATATATTTATTTCCACTTTATCTTAATTGTTGTTGGTAGCAATTCTGGCTCAAAGCTGTCTTAACGTCTGTCTGCAAGCACGGAAATTTCTCTTCCAGATAAGATAACTCGACCAGAATTTCTAAATAGTAAAACGAATTAAATGAATGTTTTATTTATTTTTTTAAATAACTATTTTTTCGAAAAGACTTACGTGAAATTTTATTTTGTTTGCTCAATTTAAATATTTTATATATACAAAAGTTTGATAGTTTATATTTTATTCAACTGAAATATTTTTTTTTTAAGTTGTTGAACACAGATCAAAATATTTTTTTTTTTTTTTTTTTTTGTGAATTACCTCTTTAAATGGTTAACTCTTAACACTTTAGAAGTTAAAAAAAAAGAAATATAATGTGTTAATCCATTAATGCCCACTGTTACGTATATGTAACGCGACAATGTCTAAAGCCCAAATTACAATAGCGCGTAGTCAGCAGCAGTATCAGCAAAAATTATCAGCTGATCACTGTCAGCACAACATGTTAGTTGCTGCCGTTATAATTACAATTCAGCGTAGGCAGCAACAATATACAACCACCATTTAGCTTTGTTCTACTTGTGTATTTTAGCCTCTCATTTATGTGCTCACTCTCTTTGTCTCGCTCTCAATCTGAGTGCAGCGCAGTGAATTTAGAAATAGGGCTAAACGAAACAGCACTTCAAACTGCTGCTGACCAAATGTAATCAACACTATAACAAACAGTGCATTCTAAATAATCAGCTGATTATGGCAGCACACACTGCTGACTAAGCGCTATTGTAATTTGGGCTTAAGTTTTAAACTATATTGGCAAAAAATGGAATAATATAGGCTATGATTTTGTTATGAATTGTGTAAACTAATATTCGCTCGCATCCACAAATGTGTTTTTCTTCACTTTCTGTCCTGTTATTGCGGCAAAAAGTGATTTTGTAAAGTTCATTATTTGAGACACAGTGATTCGTTTCATTGTCAAAAATACAAAAGTAATAATTTTAAGAAATTTTACATTTTTCTTATAGCTAATAATATAAGCTTTTTAAAACTGTATGTCCTATATTTTTAGAAAACATAATCATGCCAGTAGATGGCGCCAAAATCAGCTGATATATAGCAAAAATGTGTGTATTAAAAAAAATTAATTTCGATGGCTCTACTTAAATAATTGGTAAAAATATATTTCAAAAGTTTTTTTTTTATTTTCTTTTGAAAACGTAAATTTATAACTTTGCCTTAAAACAATATATTTTATCTTTTTGATTTTTTTCTTAAATTATTACTAAAATTTTGTTTGGAAATTTGGATTTCAATAAAACTGAATTTACAGAAAATAAAAAAAAAAAAATACTAAATTTAAAAAGCTATTTCAAGGAGATTAGTTCATGGATTTTAATTGTTTAAAGCTATAGCTTGATATGTGACGTTTTTAAAATAGTGAAAAACGAAATCACCTTTTGCTTATAAGTTATATAATAAAATATTTAGTATAAGGGAAAAATAAAATTTTTTATTAAAATAATTTTGAAGTGAACAATTAAAAATTTAAATGGATTTTTGAATTTCTTTCAACATCTTTTTATGTAGTTAACTTCAACATAACACAAGTTTTAACAAAATAAAACGTTAGTACTTAATTTCTATCACAATTTAAATATTCTCATCAATTTTATATATGACTTTATTTTGTGTTAAATATATAAGAAAAATTAGTGCATGTTTTTTAAACTTTTATTTTTCTATTTAATTTTCCCTTATATTTTTAATAGTAATCAATAAAGAACGGAACCACTTTTTGCTCAGTATTTTTTTAATTTATATTTTTTTAGGAACGAAAAATTTAAATTTTCTGTAAAATTATTCTAATACAAATGAATGTAAAAATTTATTAAATAATTTTAATTTCACATTTTTTTAACTCACGGTCTTATCTGTAGATAGAAAAGCTAAATTTAATTTATTTTATTCATTAAAGAGGAATTATTATTTAACAACATTTTGCACTCTAATATAACTGTCAGAAATATTTGTATATCTTTCATGTACAACCGTGCGTATGAGTAATATTTATTATTTATAACACGTATAGTCTAGTATTCCTCAATAATATTTATATTATTAAAAAAAATATACAGTAAAAGCTCCCTTAACGGACAGCTCCCATAGGCGGACAATTTTTTAGGTCCCATGGATTAGGTGGCATTTTTGGAATAAATTAATCTCCGATAGGCGGACGCTCTCTTGGGCGGACGCGGACACCTGTTTTTAGAGAAAACATCTCTCGTAGGCGGACAAAACAAAAAAACCGTAAAAGAAATGTACCAAATATTTTATAATAAGATGCTACTTATTATCATTTTTGTCCGTGCTTGCAATCATATATCATATTTACTTACATTTTTGATATTTAATGGTTTACTATTCGTTTTTTAGTTAACTTTATGCTGGTTTTGAGCAAAAACTTGTTTTTTAATTTAATTTTAACTTTTGACTTTCAAAAAAATTCTTCATACTAGAAAAAAGAGAAAATGAAAACTTGATCCCTAAAAATAGATGCTACCCCATTTTTCTATCTTCTGAAGACAGTCTCGATGATTGGTCCATGATTTTTTATACAACACAATGGCGATTCCTAAAAATTTTGACAACTATTTTGAATAAAAGGCAAAGAAATTCTGCTCTTGTTGTGCAGACCGACATTGTCATCAGTCATATAAAAAAAGTAATTGGGTGCTGCTTAAGATCGAGGTCAGGCCACCAACATCATTTTCCCAAGATAATTCTGTTCTTTATAAATGCCAACATATGTAGATGAATTTGTTGTCAAACTTGACCGCAATATGATTTTAATTTTTAAAATTTCGTCAAAAAATCGTTAGTAAAAATGCTGTTGAAAGAATAAATTAATTAATTTTTTTCGCGTACAATAAATGAAAACGGACAGAAGCGAACTGTAGCCATAAATTCAATAAAATAAATTTCATGAGCTATGGACCGATTCTCATAAATTTTGGCAATGTTGTTTCTACTTATATTTGTGTCAAGTATTAACGTGATACTATCATTCGTATGGGATTTATGCATGTTAAAGTGATTTTCGGAAGAGAGGATTTATATGGGAGCTTTGGTCAATTATAGACCAATCTTGATGAAATTTGGTACAATTGACACTTATACAAAACTCCTTTGTACCAAGTTTCATTGAAATATTGCTATATTTAAGGCATTTATGATGTTAAACCCCTATTCCGAGAGGATATTTGTATGGGGGTTAGGTGAAATAATGAACCGATCATAAGCAATTTCAATAGGCTTCGAGCTTGTGTCAAATTATTCGTGCCAAATTTCATCAAGATATCTTTAAAATTGCGACCTGTACTTTGTTCACAAGGTTTACATGGACAGGCAGCCAGCCAGCCAGACGGACGGACGGATATCGTTAAATCGACTCAGAAAGTGATTCTGAGTCGAACGGTATACTTTAAGGTGGGGGTTCGATAACTTTTTCTGTGCGCTACAAACATCAGCACAAACGCATAATACCAACTACCTATAGTGGTGTAGGGTATAATAAATGATAAAACACTTTTCAAATAAAATTTTTCTTAAATGGAACAAATTTTATGACTGTTTCATTTATGAAGTTGTAACATTAACTTTTGACTTTTGTAAATATTGATATTATTTTTGAAGATATGAGCACGCAATTTTTGGAATAAATATGGTTTGCGTCAGTACATTATAATTCAGTAAATAAAACCAACATTTGATTTTTAAGTAGTTACGGCCTTTTGCATTTTAGGTGACGATACATATGTATAAATAAGAATATGTATATCTATAAGTTAATTCATTACATTCAATCTTGGATGTTGAAATAAAAAGATATAGTACTGAATTGCCCGTTGTAAAAAAAATTATGTACCATATCCCATAGGCGGACATCTCCCGATAACGGACAAAATCAGCGTGACGATCGCTTTCACTGTACATATATTTTTCCATAATTTGTATGTTATTTGTCCAAATTCAACAAAATTTGGTAAGGATAAGAGCGTTGCCAACTGCAAGTCTATTCAAAAGTTATTTTATATTATGAGTCGTTTTAGCAGTTTTAGGACGTTTTTAGTAAAAAGGATATATGACAGCCACGATAGTCCTTGCCCCGATTATAAATAAAAAATCGCACACATAATTATAGTCAAATAAGTACTAACATGACCAACTTCTAGAATTTTGTTTTTAAGTTTGTGGAAAATATGGCATTTTGAAATTTCAGGATGTATGGGGGGTATAAGAGTCCTTGCATTGATTTTTTTTAAATTTCGTATACAAAATACAAAATTTCATAAGTCTAGAATAACTCCTTCTATTTTTCTCCAGTCGTTATATGGGAACGAATCACTGTGGTAGGATTGCAAAAAGGCTTGTTATTTACATTCAACATATTATAACGAAAACATTTTTTTATATATTAAAAGAAAACAAATCAAAATTGTTTATTTAATTGTTTAAAAATATATAAGTCGTGTCCTATGAAAATTAGAAAATGGAAAAAGAAAGTGTTACGTATATGTAACACTGGGTCATTCTCAGTACTTTTTGGCCCCCACTATTTTTAATACAATAAGGACTAAATGGCAAATTTTTTTAATTAAATATATTATTTGAACAATAAACATGATAATTTGTTTAAAAAAGTGATTATAGAACCGTCCTTGTTTATTATTAGTAGTTTGATAAATATTGTGGGTATGAATAAGTAGGAAGCCTACGGCAAAATTTGCCCTAGGCACTATATACGCATCCGGGTCAGATTTATTCTTATATATACTTATTTTTGTGCAACCTATCAACATGAAAACGCAGATCATGAGGAAGATGCGATCCTAGATCAAGCAGAGGAAGGTATTTCCGGTAACCGGATGTAGTCACTTGGAACCAAATATGAGTTTAGAAAAGTTTTTCAATGATGAATTAGTACAAATGTTGTAAAACTCCTTAAATATATAAATTTTATTTTGACTTTTTCCAAAAAATTCAAAATTTTTTAGGTTTTGTTTATATAACCCATGAGATTTATATAGAAAATACAAGGTCCAAAAATTATTGAGTAATGCCCACAGTTAGATATATGTAACGGCTTATAACTTCTTTACTAAAACAAATATAAAAAACTTTTCAACGTCAATGGGTTTATATGCCTTAGTTGATATGATGTTTAAGTTGGCTAGATTGCCGTGGGCATTAATGGTTTAATGAAACTAAATTTTTCTTAGAATTTATTCATACATCTGACCATTAAATTTAGGTTTATGCATTTATATTTGCCTTATTTTCTGCTTTATAAAATCGTATATATTTCGCTGTAGTTTGTAATATTTTTTTTCAAGCCACAATTTCCAACTGGGAAGTTAGCACTACAAAAATATGGAAAATGCGTTTCGGATATCGTAGGAATACTCGTTCCAATCACTATATAAATTAGTAAAGAAAATATGATTCTCCAAAGAGTTTTTAGGTTATATAACTGTTTAGGTAAGAGTAAGAGCTAATGTGTCATGTCCATAATCATGGTTAAATAAGAGTGAGAAATTTAAATGTAATTCAAACTTTGAAGTCGCTCAGAAGAAAATTTTCGCAGACTTTCCGATTTCCCGGGATTTCACTTAAGAATGTTAGTTCAAATTGTATAAAATTGTTTGTAGCTTCAATACGGTGGTTCATTAACGTTATTGAAAATAAAGTGTATCGCATATTTAGATGTACCTAAATTATGAAATAATGTTTTAAAAAATGTCATCTTCCTAATATATGGTCTGACGTGACTACCTTAATTTTTTTTTTTTTTTTTTCGAATTTCTAAAGATTAATTCCGGAGGTTGTCCATACCAATGACAAATTTAAATCGTATATCATATTTAAATGCTTACAAGATCCTTTCAATGAGTTTAAGTTTTTTTTTTTTACTTGCTGATTATTAGTGATGACATGATATTTATTTGAATTCATACCTTAGATTCATCGTATACAAGTAATTTAAAGAATAATGAAATTATATAAATAGTTCTCAGCTGGATTTAGCATATTATATTATATTCGTTAAAAAATTCGAAAATATATAATCGTTTGTTAAAATTCATGCAGTTTTAAAAATAAAAATAATTTTATCTTTCTTATTTTCTCAAGTAATTTATGTATTTTATCGGTATCGATATTTATAACGGTATCGGTTTCCAACCTTGATAAATAATTTTGAACCAATTCAGATGACCCAAAAAATTTACCTAAAAAATTTGCTTGTTGGGAAAAAAATCATTAAAAATCGTACTTATTTATTACTTAAATTTATTTTGCTTGTAAATACCTTCGAATTGAAGACTTTAAAAATTATTTTGAAAAAAAAAATATTAATTTCGTTCTTAGATTAAAAATAACGAGTTTTAATGCTATAAAAATCTTGAACCCATTCTGATGACCGGCAATGTATATGTTTTATAAAAAAATGCATTACAGTTAACGCATGTATCGGTCCACAATTTGCCACAGGTTCCATAAAAGACCTTTCCCCAAAATTTGACCGACTTGACCGACTAAGTTTTTCTTTCTCGTTTTTTTTTTAGGTCTATGGTGGCTATTAATTGTTTTTTTTACTTCATTTCAAGTAATAAAGACGACTATCACCGAAAACTTTATTACTGTTACGAAATTTATAGTTTATTCTAAAACGCTTTCTTTTAATTCCAAAAATCAGTAAATTAGAAACTACAGTCTAATTTGTGCCAAGTTTCATTAAAATATCTCTAAAAGTGTATTTTGCACACAAGTTTTACATGGATAACCAGCCAGACGTAAAGACACTGTTAAATCGTGTCGGAGAATAATTCTTGGTTGAACAGAATACTTTAATATGGGGGTCCTACATTTTTCCTATGCGTGTGGCAACATCAGTATATACCCCAAGGCATAGATTAATAACTAGATATTTATGTGAGAGAAAAAACCTAATTCAATTGTCAGAAACCTAATTCATACAAAAACAAAATACATGTAGTCACATATATTTTGTTATTGTATTTTCAAAAAAATTAGTAAATTTTTTGAAAATTTTGTATAGGGTGGCTCTCACATAAACTTCTAGTTCTATTCTATGCCCCAAGGTATTCTGAAGTACATATGTTAACTTAATATTTTGTTTTTAATTACTCGAAAATTCGATGCTGATTTCAAAATTTTTAATATTGATATGTAATGGCAAAGTATACAAAGTAGTCCGACTCTCTTTTGGTAAAATTTATCTCTCTCATATACGGGTGTCGTGTGAATTGTGAGAGAACTAATACAAAGAAAACACATGGAAATTTTACCTTTAAATCTTGGAATTATTAAACATTTTCGCACCTTTTTACTCAATTTCACACGCTTTTATAATTTTTTGTAACATTTTACCCCATTTTTATTTTGAAAATGGGTCCAACTTGCACTAAACACAATACATTTCTTTTTTTTTATAAATTTTTGACAATTTGTTTTACAAATTAAATTGTACAACAGAGTTACAATTTTTGGTATTGATAATTCGAAGAAATTGAATTTTAAAACATTTTTATAGAACTCTGTGTGTATGGGGATAATAAAAAAGCATTAATACATTTAAATTTTTGTTACTAACACATACTTAGAGTTAGGTACTTTTTCACTAACACACTCTTACAGTTAGGTACTGCTGCCAAAGAGTCGGACTACTTGTATATACTTTGTGTAATGCCTTTAAAAGGATATGAATCCATTCTTCCAGTGAGAAAAACATGGCAGCTCTATCAGGACTTATTAAATATGTATGTTAATAAAAACTACATATAAACAAGGTTTGTTTTGCAAATTTTACGCATTGAAAGTAAAGACCCATAGAAAGAAGCTAACCAACAACAAAAATATTAAACACATACCAAACTTTCAGGCTAAAAAAAAACATGAAATGAATATTTAGGTAACATTCATCCTTCCAACAAAACGACCAAAAAGCGAAATTCAAAACCGCTTACTCTTCACATCCAACCATCCACACAAAAAAAGATAATCATTCAATGAGAGTCATAACCATCACTTTTTTTTTTTTTGCGGTTGACAATTGGTGTGAGTCTTAAACAGATGATTACAATACTTATGTCGATTATTATGATACTGATGAAACGAGTACATTTTCTGTTGTCTATAGTTGTTTGGTGTGTTTTTTTTTTTTTTTATAGTCAGTTAATATTTGTTTGTTGTTGTGTTTGCGGTGCCATCAAAAATGCACATTCATCATTTTTTCCTCTTGATAAAACACGCTAAAAATATTGTGTTTAACAAATAAAAAAAAAATATAGTAATAAAGAAAGGGGAGAGAGTGTACTAAATATATAGAGTTTGTCATCTTTTGTTTGTATGTGTCACAGCATTCTGTTTTGCTCCATACTTTGTTTTTGTCAGCAGCATATACAGTATGTCAACAAAATATTTTTACATTGAAAGAAAACAAGATTTTTTCAAAGTTTGGCTTTAAAAAATTATATAATTTTTAGCTAATGTAATATTTTTTTAATTTTGTTTTAATATATGCTTTGTTAATTAATATATGTTTTGTTATAGGACACAGAAAAACACAACATATTAAGATTTAAAGTATTAAAAATAGAGCAAAAATTAAACAAACACCAAAATTTTAGTGTCAAGAAATTCTTTTTACATTTATAAAACAGGTGAAGAAAATAACAAAATTTCGGGATTTAAAGTTTAATTTGGCAAGAGCCGGCAAAAATAATTGCTTGTGGAGGCTTTTTCATCAAATGAATTAATTAATGAATGTCATAATAGTCAGTTGGAATTTTGTATATTCCACCATTAGTGGGTTTTTAGTTCAATGTGGTCCTGTAATACCTCTTAGCCACTTTTTTCTTCACATAAGGAGAAAAATTGTATGTGGGATTAAATTTCAGACTCTGTGATGGTATATTCAACACTTTTTGCAAATAAACATTGTCGCATTATCAACCTTTGGCTCATATATGTTTGGAATCATTATTTAATCATAACTTGAATTTTGGTTTTTTGCCTTCATAGACTCATATTTATTACCAATTTTTATTAAACGAGCTTTTAAAGCCTTGAAATGTTGTTTCATATCTAAAATATTTCATAAAAATACCGAGTTTCCAACTACTTTTAATAAAATACTTTTAACAAAATACATTTGTATCTTTTAAATACGAAGGTATTTAAAAGTATTTTAAAGGTATTTGACTGGACTCATTTATACTTCAACATAATATTAACATTACTACAAAATATACATATAATCCGAGCCAGAACTTTTTAAGCTTATCAACATAAATCATAGCGAATGATAATAATTTTAAACATTTTGCTCCTATAAGAGTATTTTTTTCCACGTAGCTTTCAACCTGTATTTGTCAACGATCAGAGATTTTTTTTTGTTTCTAGAAATACAAAATTCACATACTCTTTCTAGAGCCCTTTATCAGAAGTCCTGTTGGATATTTGCCAAGTTTCCTTAACTTTTCTTCGTTCCACTCAGCCGAATATTTAAATAGATGTCTATTACGAGATATTAGCTCCAAAGATACGCCATTTTTGGAACGATTTAATATGCTATTTGTCTTAATAAGTCTTAATAAGTAATACATTTATGCTATAACTTTAACGCTTTTCCTGAATTGGGGGTTAACATAAACTCCAAATGGGTATACACAGAAAAAATTATTACCGTCTTTTTTACAATTAACTCAGTTGTTTAATTTTACATCAAAATTTAATAAATATGTTCAAGAAAATAAAATAAAAAGTAAATTTTGGAATGATTTTTTTTTTTTTTTTTCCTATACACATTTTTAATTAAATCAATCAAGTAGATGATTGAATGAATTAAAAATTTATTAATTGGGAATTTTTTTCTGTTTTGTATTTTTTATAGTTTTTAGTAATTGATATAATCATTTTGGTGAGAGGTGCAAATTTAAACAAGTTTATAATTAAATTAATTATTTTCATATATTGTTAATTGCTTACTTTTTTCTGTGTATAGTTATCCCTTATAGTTTTTTTATTTGATATACTTAATATATAATTGATGAATCACCCGTAATATAAAATATTGATTTCAACGCATATTTTTGTACTACGTGATTATAATGATCATAAATAATATCATTAATAAATACTTTCCAAAGTTCCAAGAATTGTTTCAAATAGCAACAAAAAGTCATAAGTAAAAACATTTTCTTGACAAGTAGATTAAAGAGTATGTGTAGTTTTTGTTGTTATACTTTCGAAATTAAAATTATAATGATTTTTTTTTTTTTTTTTTTTTTTTTTTTGTAAAACCCGTTAAAGAAATATACATAAAATAAATTGTAACAATAAAAATTTTGAATATTTTAAAACATTTGTGAATATTGTAAAATAAAGTTAAAATAATATTTTTTTGTTCATTGTAAAAACATTTTCTTGATATACTGTACATATACTGGTTAAATGTCTAGTTATTCTGTTAGCAGCTATGCACTATGGGATGAAAATATATTTTATAAGTAAATTAAAAACCTACCGAGAGTTGCAATAATTGACTTAAATTTATTATTTAATGCAATCTTGACTCTAGGAGTTTTTCGAAAAATTTGAAAATCTCCCAGATTATAATGATACCAAATCCAGGGAATGAACAGTTCCATCTTCATATAGACCCATTAGCTTGCTGCCTTGCCTGTCAAAAATATTCGAAAATGTATTTCAAGGAAAAATCATACCATTTTTAAATAATAATAGCATTATCCCAGTTCACCAGTTCGGTTTCCGCGAACATCATGGCACTATTAAACAAGTTAATCGTTTAACCGGAGAGATTAGAAAATCTTTTGAACAGAAAAAATATTGCTCTGCCATTTTTCTGGTAATAAATCTGTATCTCCTAAACTACTGGTCGGATTAAATTGAAATGTATGGAAGAGTTGTAGTAAAACTCTTCAGAAAATCATTTGAAGTCACCCTGTGATAAGTCAATATAAGCTACAGGGTGTCAAAATTGACTACCTCGAGTATATAAAAGTTAAAAAAAACGTACCATCTACAAATGAAGTCTTATTTTAAAGATTTTTATATTTCTGTAAGTTATCTCTTACAGATATTTACACCCTGAAGTATTTGATTTTTTGCCTCGACATTCTTTCGTTTTTCGGGAATAAGTCCTAAGGTATATGAGATAAAAATTTTTTAAAAATATTTTGTAATTTGTAATACATTTCAAAATAATATGCTGAAAGAACTTTTGGATTATCTCAATGCATCTAGACGTGAAAAATATTCAAAGTCAGCACTCTGAAATTAGCATGAAAAATTGCTATTTTTACAAAAAGTACTATTCTTTCACTTTTTTCTCAAAGTTCCGTTAATGAAAACAATTTTTCTTTATATATTTCAAAAGATAAGGCTTCATAAATGGTTAGTGAAGAAATTTTGAATTGATTTAAGTTTGCACCCTATATCCACTATTGACACTAAACTGCTTCCCGCCAAGCCAAAAACGAATGCAGGAGTGGAGATTTTAAAAACCAAAAAAATTTTCTTTTGTAAAGTTAAAATATTGCAAGAATATAAAAATAGATATTTACCAATTCATACATTTTAATTTAATCCTAAGAGTAGTTTAGGAGATACAGATTTATTACCAAAAAATTTGCAATTGACCCCACTGTGTGTTGGCAGCTATGCACTATGGGACGAAAATATACTTTATAAGTAAATGCGCAAAAAATGAAACATGGTACCGCTTTTACATAAGAATATCTTTATCAATTTGAGGGAAAATTTGTGTACGTCCTTCCATCTGTATGCAAGAACCAAAAATCGTTTCCTATTGATTTCTAAATGTTCTACCATTTTTGTTATTTTAGATTTAAATGTGAAATATTTCCAAATCCCTACCTATAGTGCTGTAAGTGTAGTGTTAAAATATGAAATAATTCAACACTCTTTCAAAACGCCATATTGCAAAATACATGACTGTTACAAGTATTTCCGTTTATTTTTTGAAACAAAAATAAAAAACACGAATTAAAAAAAAAAAAAAACATCCCAAGCATAGCAGTGCAAAAAATAAAAATAATATAAAAGAAGTTCAATTTTTATCTATGTGTGTAGCAGCAACTAACTGGGTAAGTTTAATGCGTTATGATGATGCCTTAAATGTGCAGACATGACACAAAATATTAAATACAAAACAGCAACAATAACCACAACAGCAACAAACATTAAGAAGAGAAACAAACATTTACTTGCGCGTTTTTCATACATATACATTTTTGTTTATTTGTATTAGTATTAGAATATAAGTTAGTATGTGTAAATTTTTTCCCAAGTACATATTATGAAAAAATGAAGTACTTAGGAAAAAAGTGAAGGTAGTTTCTGGAATTCATAACAAATCTGTGTAGTGTTAGAGATGTGAACTTGTTTACAAGTGTTGGCAAAGATTTTCACGTTTTTCACATTTATTTTATAATATATTTCTTACTTATACACTAACACAAATATATACATACATATATACATTCGACAAATACTTACACTGCAAAAGATTTACTACTAAAACATTTTATAATAAGGACACTAACAAACCAACAAAACAAAAAAAATAAAACATTTCTTCCATCATTATGATCATTATTAGTATGATGATTATGTAGGTTGCCGATTATTGACATGCATGAAAGTTTATAAAGTACAAAAGATTAACAGTTGTGAATAATAATAAAAAATAAATAAATAAAATTTAAAATTCTTTAAAATTGCTTTAGATTTGTGTGTTTGGTTTTATATTCTTCCAAAATATGAAGATTTATTGCAGTTGTAACACGTTTTCGAAACGTGTACTATTTTTTTATTTTACTTTTTATTTACATACCATAAACAATGCTTTCATAGATAATGCCTATCGTCAAAAGCCTTGAAAGTGATGATGAGGAAATATAAAATTTTAATCAACTTGAAAATCTCCTTTTTACATAATTTTTAAATAAAATTTATTTGAATATGGTAAAAAGTTATGGATTTCGTGGTTAAGAGTATTGAATATTGAAGAAGAATAATGTTATTTTAAGAATAATTTAAATTAATGTTTAATGGCAGTTGATGTTTTATGGATGTTTAGAAATCACATAAAATAATGAACATTTAAAAAATTTTAAGTTTTATTACATCTAATAATTTAGTTATTCATAATCAAAAAGAGAAAATTGAGAGTACAGAAAATTGCAGTTTTGCTAAGGCGTTTTTTATATAGGGTACATATAAGTTTGTCATTCCGTTTGTAATTTCTACAGTATTCATCTCAAAAAGTATATATATTCTGGATCCTTATTGATAGGGGAGTCGACATAAATATGTTTAATACATCAAATTGTAGAAAATATTCCTTAGAAAATTGCTAATAAAAATTAGCAAAATCGGTTGATAAATAACTGAGATATCGGCAAAAAACCGGAGATACTCCCAAAAAATCGCTTTTCTCGGCTCCTATACAAGCTAGCGACTTCGTTTTTGTACGAAAAATTCAAAATCTTACTTTAAATTTTTTTCTACCGAAGATACACCCAAAAAAGTCGCTAGCTCCTATACAAGCTAGCGACTTCGTTTTTGTACGAAAAATTCAAAATCTTTCTTCAAATTTTTTTTCTAAAAAATCGGTCCATTATATCTCAGATATCGGCCAAAACGCATTTTTTGACTTGTTGAAGTTGTTTGTATATGCAGTCAGTTTGTATATACATATGTATGTACATACATACAAAAATATATAAATATTAAATTGTTGTTGTTTATATTTTTAAAGCAATGCTTGCTATGACTGTTTTTTTTTTTCGTATTCCAATGTTCGTAGTTTGGAAAAAAATTTAGATTGATAAATGTGAAAATATGAAAGCATACGTTAAGGCGAAAATTTTATTATTTGTCGGTAAAATGGTAAGATGCTGTCGGTAAGATGGTAATATGGTGAAGGGTATTTTTAATTTCATTTTTATTATTTTTAATTTTTCAAATATGCTAAATTTAGCTTAAACTTTTATTTTTTACTGGCTGTACACAAAAATAAAAACTCTCCAAAAAAATCACAAAATAAATTTAATTTTATTTTTATATTTCTATGGAATTTGTAAATAAGTATCTTCACTAATTTGTGCATAAAATTAAAATGTTTGCATTGATTTGAATGAAATATGTTTTGTTTTAATTAAGATATATCAGCAGAAAAGTATGAAATGAAACTACAACGAACACCCTTTTTTTCTAGTATATGGCTCATAACATTTTTGTTCATTAACTGATGTTTATTACCTCATTTTAATACCAAACAAATCTTATATGAAAAAATCAAAAAATTTCTAAATTGTTTGAAAAATACTTTGTCTTGTATTGCCAAAGTTTGTTTTAAAATTAGGAAAAGTGTTGATGGGTTTTTGTAGATTTTACAAAATAACTAAGAAATACTAAATTTTAAATCACTAGCGTAAAATCTCGCGGAAATACATTTATTTAAAACTAAAAAATGCGAAAAAACTGAGTTGAGACTTTCGAGGACTTTTGGATTCATTTTAGTTTTGCACTGACAATTTGCAATTTTTTGATTTAAACAATTAACCAGACAAAAGACAAGTCTTTGGAAATTCATTTGCTGCACAATAAATGTTCTTTTTTTTTTTTTTTTTGATAGTAAATTTGCGCCATTCACTGAATTTAAGTTTAGGGAGCAGAATTTAAAAGACGAAGTGATTACCTACAGTTTGATGTACATCTCGTTGATGTCATAAAGCCAGGCATGGGATAGCATCTTCACAAACTTTCATATAATTAGCGTAAATATTTGTAAAATTGTACAAAATGTCGCGTAAACTAGTTTTATTAACAAATGACACGTCCGACTCAAAATGGCGTTAACAAATTTTGAAAATTTTATGCAATTTCGAAAACTTTCACCAAATTTCAAAATTTTGTTCGGAATTTCTAAGTGTAGGATATTACTTTAGATCATAGAAAAATATCTATAAAGAATTATTTTAATGATTATAATTGATATTAAGAAAAAAAAATTATTTCACTTGCTGACAACTATCGCGAAGTAAAAATGATGTAAATATTGATGTCAAATGGAAGCATTTTATTTGTTTAATACTAAAATTCAGATGACGTCAAAATATTTTAAGAACTTACAATTGTATGGACCAAAAAACATGTTTTTACCTCAAAAGTCAACCCCCATAATAAAATCAATATTCGATGCAAAATTTATCATCAAATAAGAAAGAAACAAGTTAAAAATTTTGCTAAAATTCACTTTAAAACGAGAGAAAAATTATAGTCGGTCAAGACCGACCATATTATACCCTACACCACTGTGTATGAGCTAAAAATTAGACCTGTGGCTAATTATAGACCAACACTTTTACTAAATGTATTTATATAAAAATAAATACAAAAACAACTATGCATTGATACTAACATCTATATGATTTTATGCCCTTTAGGGCGATTCCCGGAAGTGGGTTTATATGGGAGATATGGTAAATTATGGACCGATTCTCATAAATTTTAGCAATGTTGTTTCTACTTATATAAAACTTATTTGTGTCGAATATTAACTTGATACTATCATTCGTATGGGATTTATGCACGTTAAAGTGATTTTCGAAAGAGGGGATTTATATGTGAGCTTTGAAGAAATGGACCGATCTTGATGAAATTTAGCGCAAAGATTAGCACTTATACAAGACTTTTTTGTACCGAGTTTCATTGAAATATTGCTATATTTAAGGCATTTATGATCGTTAAATCCCTATTCCGCGAGGACATTTATATGGGGGCTTGGTGAAATAATGGACCGATCATAACCAATTTCAATAGGCTTCGTCCTTGTGTCAAAATAATTATTCGTGCCAAATTTCATCAGGACATCTTTAATTGCTGTACTTTGTTCAAAAGGTTTACATGGACAGACAGACAGCCAGCCAGCCAGCCAGTCAGCCATCCAGATGGACCAACGATCATCTTTAAATCGACTCACAAAGTGATTCTGAGTCGAACGGTATACATTAAGGTGGGGGTGTGATAATTTTTCCTGTGCATTACAAACATCAGCACAAACGTATAATACCCCAACCACCTATGGTGGTGTAGGGTATAAAAAAAATTTAAATCGCGCTTTTTGTAAGAATTATTATTAAGCAAAGGAGTGTACAATGTTAAGTTTGGAAGGTGGACCCAACAGACCCCTCAGAGGCAGAGCTAAGGGTGCTCAAAGTAGGATACCTCTGACATACAAAATTTTTAATCCCTTGCGAAATTTATCTCTTATAGTTTTTGAGTTATTTGCGTCTGAATTTTTAAGTATTTCAATTTTGCATATTCTTGGTCCAGTTTTTTTTCATATATATCCTTGTATTTCCGACCGATTTTATAAGTTTTTTCCTTAAAAGAAAGAAAGAACAAAATTATCTATTGAATAAAAAAAATTGAAGTCAATATCTTTACCGAGTTCAAAAGTAAACGATTTTGAATTTTAAAACTGCAAAAATTATTATTATTTTTTTTCCGAAAAAGTATCTACACTCTTTTTTCTCTAAAATAAAATTTTCTTTAACAACATATAATAATTTTATACTTTTCTGAAAGGTATCTTCACAGAGAAGACTTTAAAATAAAAAACAAGGTATTAAAAATTTTTTATGTCAGAGGTACCATACTTTGAGCACCCTTAGCTACGCCCCTGATAGGTCTGTTGGGACCTTTTTCCAAACTTAAAATTGTAAGCTCTTCTGCTACGTTCATACCAAATTTCACGAAAAACCAACCAGCCGATCAGAAGTTGCAGATTTATTTCCAAAAAAATCGATTCTGCCCCACTGTGCAACGGTTCATAACTTACAGAATTATTTGCAAAAAATCGTTTTGGAGCACTGTGCTGTGTTATTAATAAATTTATCCTTATAAACGAATAAATAATTTTGTGGGTTTTGAACTAAAATGTTATTTATTTTATTATTAAAAATCAAATACATATACGCCATTATTATCTATGATCTCTTGTCATCTGAAGCAATAAGAATTAAAAATTACCAAGAGGTATAATATTTCCAATCATCAGGCTAAATGTAACGTATTTCTCTTCATCAAAAAATGGATGACCTTTAAAATATTTAAGAGGGTGAATACAATTTTATCTAGAAAAGTGAGCACTCTTTTGTGATATAAACCAATTTGCTGTTTAAATATGATATTTCATTACAATTGTGAAAATAATACGTTACTCATATTGTATACTTATTAGGGTGATCGACTCGGGTTTTCAAACGGTTTTAAAACCAGTTTTTTCAGTCAATATGCTGTCGGTTTTTTCAAAATGTTAATTTTTCGAATGTCAATAAACCGGGTTTTTTAAACACAACAAACCGGTTTTAAGAATATCTTTTTATTTAAAAAAATATGTACTAAATACTAATATTTTTGAATATAAATTTATTTATATAAATTTTTAAATTTATGATTTCTAATGTTTTAAAAATATAGTTTAAGATTAAATAAATTATTAATAATTATCCTGAATGAAATTTTTGTTATCTATTGCAACACCTGTAATATTTTTACACCTTATTTAAATGTTTTAGTATTTTTTTTTTATCCAATATTTTCTTAATTTTTCAAAGATGTTGTGTTATAAAAATTTTCAACTGCAAAATCGATTCAATAAAGTTAATTCTGGCTTACACCACCATAGGTGGGGAGAGCATTATGCGTTTGTGCTGATGTTTGCCAAATTTCATTAAGATCGATAGCTTCAATATAAATTCATCTAAATGTTAGTATCGACGTAATATTCCGTATTCGTATATTTAATTCTACATTTAAAACAAGTATCGGTAAACAATTTAACAGGTATAGAAAAAAAGACCCCTCCCCGAATTTTGATACACGCAATAGTGTAGGGTATTGCCGCGTTTGACTGACTATACTTTTCTCATTCTTAATGAGTTAATTAGTAATTCAAAAAATAATTATGTAATAAATTTTAACTGGAACATTATAAGACTTATTGATTTTTTTTAAGAAATGTAGTCTTTTGATAGAAATAATAACTTCTGCCAAAAAAACACTTTTTCTGAATTTAAAAAAGTGCAACCGGTTTTTTCAAAATGCCAACTATTCGAACTATTCGAAAAATGGTTTCTTCAAAAAGTCGAATAATCGATCACCCTAATACTTATAACTGAAAATCTAATCTAGTACATATGTTGGATGAAAAAAGTGAATGTAAGTTTTTATGGCTCTCATTATCAAATTAATGTAACCAAAAAAAAAAAATAATAATAATAACCCTTCTAAATAGTTTTGATACTTATCACCAAATTCTATTTAATATACCATTCAACATCTGAAAATTTTTCAATAATTTAGTCGAATTAGTTTTACTAATTGACCTTAATAAATAAAAACAGCAGCAGTTGCAATTTGTTGTTAAACTATATTTATACCATTTACCTTCAAAAACAAATTACTACTAAAAATACAATACGAAAGCAAAATAAATACTACATATGTATATATCAAACTATAATAACCAACATAAACAAATAAAAGTTGAAATTCAAAAAGGGTTTATTTTTAACAACAAATTTCCATTAAAATCCTTCAATTATTCTGCATAAAAATTTTTTAATGACCACATACCACAACTATTCACTTGTTAACCAGAAACTACTTTTTTTTCATTTTTATATACGATCCAATGAGTGCTAAACATTTGGTTTTAACTTTTATTTTCCCTAAAACTACTCACATATACACACATAAATGGAATTTCATATATGAGTACACACATTCATACATACTAAAAATATATGTATAGTAAAAGAAAACAACATGCATGTTTGAAGTGCAACTACTACATATATTCTTTCAACTGTTTGAAAACAAATAGTTAATACTTGTAGTTTTGAAATGAAATGAATGAAAGTAAATGTATTGTTTCCTTGTACATAGTACATATATATGAATGTATGTGTAAATGAAATGCATTATTGATAAAATGCTATAAAATCTGATATTGAACTACTAAATATATTTTCGTTTGAATCATTTTATGCTGTTGTTTGTATTTGAGTATAGAAAAAGTTATTCCTGCTTACAAACAGTTTGATGGTCAAAAGTAAATAAAAACCAAAACAGAACAAAATAACTTTTAATTGTTTATGTAACATAAAATGGTGAAATTGTTTAAATGAACACTTTTGCAGTTCCAATTTAAATAATAGTGACGAGTCACTGCTTTTAATGTACAAATATTGATTTGGGCCAAAAAGGGTTGAAAGTTATTATAACTTTTGGTTGAGGTCAATAGATTGTTTTTGTCGGAAAAAGAAAGAAAAATCAAAGCCAAAAAAAAAAAATGTTTTTTCGACGAAATTAATTTGAGAATGCTTAATTTTGTTGTAATTGCAAAACATTCGTCGTATTCAAATGAGCGGCAGTGTAAAACAATATAAGAATTTAACTTTTTTATGGGAAAAGAAATGGAACCTCTTAACATACCATGAAAAAGTTTTACTTAAAAAATTTAACTTTTTCTAATTTTGACTTTTGACCTCCTTATTTTAAAGTTTGAAAATGGAGTTTTGAAACCGTCTTTAAAAACGTAAACATTTTTTAACCGAGCATGGAAAGGTGTTTGCATTGTCCTGCAGAAACAAAATCTTATTTTTTCAGGAATTATGGCTTAAATTTAATTTTATATAAACATTTATGAAAAATTTAAAAATTTCATTGTACACTCCTCACACAAGGATTCTAAAACACATTAATGGTCTGCGGAATTCGTAATAACTTTAACATATTTTAACTGATAGATGATAGATAATTATGTTTAGATAACGATTTTTTAACATTTAGTCACAAAACAAAGTATGTAGTAGCTAAATTTTTCTAAAAACGGTAAAAAGACCAACTTTTTCCCATATAAACACACCCCACAAACTTCAGATCCGATGCGGCACTGATTAACTATACCCAATTTTATTAATATTTCACACAGTACGTTCTTGCAACCCAAGGAACGATTCTAGGGGGAGTTACGGTCAAATTTCGAATGTTGGTAAATTTGGTGCAGTCTAATGTACATGTTATGGACATAGTGCAACAATATGCCGATCCATATATTTTTAAATTCAAAATGTTTGAATGAATTTTGCTGTAGTATGCATATTACATAATTTTTGTTATAATTTTACAGGGCATAATATGGAAATAAGGAGTGCGTTTGAAAAAATCTTAACATATACATATATATATAGTTGACCTTAGAATTTTAATTCTTTTTTAATTTAATTGATATTATATTACAGACCACAGAAAAATATAACTTTTATAGTTCTAACCATTACTTATGAACTTGTGGACCTTTTTTGGTAAACCTTCCATTTGAGATTTGATAGTTGTTTCAGTCACTTTTTTGAAACAGTTTGCACATCTTTTTTTAAAATCTTCGACCTTTTTTGTGATCTTTAATTCTATTTTCAAAAGAGCCCAATATCACTCCACTGGTCTTAGCTCCGGACAATTTGGGGGATCGACCTCTTTTGTTACAAAAACTATGTTACTGTTTTGGTACCACTCCTGAGCTTTCTCACCGTAGTAACATGATGCTCTCTTATGAAAGGAAGAAGCCTTTTTTGCAAACATTTTTTGATGTATATTTCGATATTTACAGAGCCCACAGTACGTAATGTTTAAGGAAATTTTGTCTGCTTTTGGGCCCTAACCTTATCTTCAGCATTTCCTCGAGCATTAGCAATTTGATTTTAATTTTCGTTTTCTTGGCTTCTAAATTTTTTTGCAGCATTCCTGTCTGGTACTTTTTGGACTTTATATGTTTACAACTCCGCATTATTTTTAACTTTTCGCATCAAATAATCAGAGCACTGAGCTAACCGGGCTGCTTTTGTACCAGATGTATTTGGAGCTCTTTTCAATATGCATTAAATTTTCTGATGTGCACCTTTTTTTCTTCCTGAACCAAGTTTCAATGGTCAAATTCTCCTGATACTGTTTAATAACATTGAAAACAGTTTAGCGGCAGACATTTAATTCTTTGGCCAATTATTTGTAGGACCAATTTGGATTTTTTTGAAATGTGTTAATAATTTGTAGCACATACATCTTTTTCGTCACTTATTTCGATCAAATTCACAAAAAATCAAAATTTTTTTCATTAAAAAGAATATCTGACAAATTAAAAAAAAATAATAATATTGCTTCCGAAAAAAGTTATGATGCAAACAGACAAATACGTTTTATATCAGAATTAATGTTATTGAAAATATTAAAAATTAATACAATTTTTATAGTGAACGAATAAATAATACAGAAAATCAAGAAATTGCGATTTATTTCATTTAAGATATATTTTAGGCAAGTAACAGATCCAAACTTAAGAGAAATTAAGTAAATAATCATTACGTCTATGGACATTATGACATGCACCCGACTTCATGACTATCGAAAGGAAACCAGAAGCTGAAGAAAAAGTAGATTTTCAAACTATTAGACTGCAGAAAAAATAATAAGAATTTTTAAAGAAAAATGCTAACATTTCCAGAAGAAAGAGAGAGAATGAAAATTCTTGGGATGGTCAGGAAGTCTATATCGCAATTGTTAAGTGAAACTTACAATTACACCTTGTGACAGTCATTTTCAAACATGAAGAAATCGATATACACACGAAATTAGATCCCATACGTAGTAAAACTACGTACTCAGTTTTTCTCTAGGACGTTAAATATGTTCTTAAAAGGACTTCAAAGTTTCAAAGGATACTAATTTAAAAAAAAAAAAATATATATATATATATATATATATATATATATATATATATATATATATATATATATATATATATATATATATATATATATATATATATATATATATATATATATATATATATATATATATATATATATATATATATATAAAATATTTACAAATATTATATCAAGCCAATATATGTGTTCCGGTACAAAAATTTAAGAAATATATTTTTGAAAATTTAATCTCCCAATAAGCACACAAATTTCAAAAATTCAAGCCTTGGAAAATTTTGCTGGAGTCCGACATGAATTCAAATATAAAAACATTTTAAACATGAAATATAATTGAAAAAATAAAATATTTCAAGTAAAATAAATTTGACTGGAATTTAAATTTCCTTTTCACTGGAGAATGCTATTGAATTAAAGTGTAATACTATTTTAATTCAATGCTTGGTACTGGATTCAAGGCTGGAAATATATTTGGTTACAATTTGAATTCCAGCAAAAATGCTTATTGGGCTGTAATATTATATTTATTACTTAATTACACACTTATATAAAGGATTTTTTTCTTAACATTTTGTTCTGCAACATTTAAATAAAAACTTTTGTTATAGTGCAGGGGTTCATAGCTTTCATTTGACATCCATATTGGGTTAATATAATTTTGGCAAATATTTTACATATTTTTTTAAAGTTGCGTATTTTTTTGAAACTTTGAAGTCTTTTTGAGAAAAAAAACTTGATGCCCTGAGAAAAACTGAGTACGCCATTTTATTATATATAAGCACTAGTTTAATACAACAGAAGCTGAACAAAAATAAATATTTCCTGATAATAAACATAATTGAACTTCCTTTTACTAACGTGATCAGACGTTACGCTTTTAAAACTTCGATCCCGCCTAAAATATTTTTCCCGCTTTTCTAACTCTAACAATTACTTATTCGATTTCCTTATTTACGTTTTCTATAGCATTCTTACCAATATTTAAGTGTAACTAAAAATAATTTTTTCCACTACACTGTGTCACATTTATCCAAATTAGAACGACAAAAATACGAAAAAAAAGCTTATTAATTGAAGTAATTCTTTTCGCATTTATTAGTAAATATATCATATATTATGGAAAAAATACTTAAAGTATTGGAAAGAGTCTATAGCGCGAATTATGGATTTTCAAAATTGTAACTTTTAAAAATATTTTAATTTTATTTACTTAATTCTGTAAAGAAGTATGTTAACTTTAACTTCATTTATCTCAGTAAATACTGCAGATATTGATATAGTTCTTTTTGGTATGTAATAATAAATGTTTACAAATTATTCCATTATAATTTGCTAGGTTAAAAAATCAATACTGAAAATATTGTTTTTTATTTAAAAGAAATCTTAATATTAAAAAATATATTTTTTTGGAAATTATGTTTTTAATGGAATAGAACTAAAAAGTTCCAACGAGTTCCAATTTAGAAATACGATTGTTATATAAAATAATATCTGCAAAATTATATTTGAGAATATTGGCTGCGACTTTTTGCGATCTTTTAAAATATTAGAATAAAATGTGCTGTACCTCATATTAGAAATTTTTTCAGAATTATTTAAAGATTTGAAGGTAATGGCTCAAAATTTGTTATTTAAATATTTAACTATGATTGATTTGATTAGATCTTGCCACGCCTACTTTTAAAATATCCTTTATTTTATTAAAATTTACAAAAATATGTCCAAATAAAATAATTTTTTTCAGTATGGGAGTGGCAGTCATTCTACCCTTCCATTTTTAGTGGGTATGTTTATGGCCTTATCTACTAACAGAATATACAATTTCAGACCAATATCTCCAAAACTGGATTTTTGTCGTTCTAAAAATGTCAAATGTGACACTGTGCACTGGAAAGTTGATAATTTTTTACAAATTGTTTTTGATAATTAAGTTTTAAATATTTTATTACGCTGATCATCCTCTACTGACTAATCTTAAAAGTTCTTTGTGTGTATTTTTTGATAACTTCGATGTGGATGACCTCCCAAAATATACGCATTATTAAGCTTGTTAGAATATTTACAATTTTTTTTAACATATCTTCAGTTCTCTACCAGTGAATGAAAAATCTCAAGTCTTATATATTTTGACCAAAAAAGTTTAGATTTTTTTTTCCAGAAATAGGATAAAAATTTTAATTATTTCTTTAAGAATGTTAGAATAAAATATAAATAAATTTTTGGAGGAAGAAGTTTTGCACCAAAGAATACTAAGAATAGAAGGCTTGTCAAAAAAAACCTAACTCAGTTGTCAAAAAAAAACCTAACTTTAAGATTGTGTTAGTCAAATTTTATTTATATGAATTAGAGTGTGTGCCAAACGGTAGCAAAGTATGCAGAAAAGTAAATTTTTGAAGTATATGAGGTAAATAAAATTTCACTACCTCATAGGGCTACATAAATTTTTGACAATAGAATAGAAAAATTTGAAAGTCGTAAAATAAATAATAAATTAAAATAATTTGAAATTGTTTGAGATTTTCAATGTTTATTTTATAAAATTTTATTTTTTTCTCTTAAAACAAATAATTTTTAAAAATATATTAATATTATTTAAAGTTTTGTAAAATTTTGTTAACGATTTTGTCAAAATTTACCACGGGATAAAATTTTCATTTGGCACAGCAAAACTATAAAATTTTTTCACCATAGGAAAATTTAAAATTTCCACAGAACTTTGCTATCGTTTGGCACACGTTGTTAGTGCTGAAGCCACTTTCACCACACATCATAAGCACACATATTTGCACAAAAGAGTATTAAAAAATTATAAATATAATTCATCACAATTATGTTCGCAGATTTTCATAAAATTTCATCTTTTGATGCGGATTACATTACATTATTTTCTGTTGTTTTTCTCTCTCACAAGTGTGTTGAATTCACACAGAACTTGTATGTGAGAAGAGAGACATGTTGTTGTACGAAAGAGAGCCATTTTCCATTCTTAGTATTCTTCAATGTTAACATAGATATTTTCATATTGTACCTTGAATAAATATCTGGAACCATATAAACGACGTGCCTTTGTTTCGGACTAGATACTTTTTTTATTTTTGTATAAAATTAAAGTTATAGAAATATCTGGAACAATGTATTCGATTAAATTTATGATTTTATTTTAAGTAATTTTTTGTTTTAACTGAATATTAGTGTTTAACTTGTTGGCAGCCAATTCAAAAAGGTGAAAAGGTAACGTTATATCGGATTATTTTTAGAGGCAACAGTATTTTTAGTTATTTCGGTAACGGTATTTAGCGTTATCGGTATTTCGAGTTATTTCGGTAATGGTATTTTGTGGGTAACTGTTGCTTCTGAAATTTCGAAGTATCGGTTCAGAACCATAAAATATAATCTTTAGTCAAGTATTATAATGACGAGCTGGGGTAGCCATAACTTTTATTTCAACTTTATTAAATATAATATTTCTTAAACCTAAAAACAACACTTACGGTATTATTTCGGAAACGGTTTTTTAGCGTTATATATTTTAGCGGTAATCGAATTTTCGATTATTTCGGTAACTGTATTTTAGGGGTAACGATAATCAAGTTGTGTTTTTTTTAGCGGTAATGGCAACCAACCTTGGTTTTATTGTTAACGGGTCTAATAATTATTTAAGAAAAACTATTGCTACCAAATTCAATACGTTTAAAGTTTTTTTTTATTAATTCGTATTTGAATTCAATTTTGAAATTTAACTAGGAATATTTGGAAAACATTTCGAGAAACCCATTAAAATTCTAATTTTTAATGTTTCAGTTTCAGTTTTTAGGTGATGAGTTGTTCTCAATTTGTAACGTCTAAATTGGGTCGTGAACCAAGTGCTCGCGAGAGAACAGCTGATTAAGATTTTTAATTAAGATATAAAAAGAAATTCTCTCTATTTTTACAAAACAAACAAATAAATATAGAGTTTTATAAATTTGTTAAAAGTTATAACGATGAATATAACCAACTTAATAAGGAATTCCTATCTTTGCAAAAAAAAAAACTTTCTAACTTTGGTGAATTATTTAATAAATTTCCCAATTTGGATAATCTCATCGATAAACAAGATATTTCATCTCCGAAGAGAAAAAAAAATATGTAATAAATCTACAGCGATACCTTTAATAACTTATTCTTCTGTTGCTGCTGATAATTGTGATTTCAACTCTTTACCGTCTTCGATTTCGAATGTATTTTCCCCTCAAGGTAGTAATATTCCTGTTGCTGATAACACACCTTCGAATACAATGCCTCAACTTAACTACAATTTAAACAACCCTTTGGAAAGCAATGGAACTGTTCATAACCCACTTCGCGCTATTGCACCCAAAAAAACTATTTTCATTTCTCGCTTAGCAAGCGATACTTTCACGGACGACGTTGACTATTACTTAAAATCTAAAATTGGTCCACATGCAGATGTTTTAATACATAAATTTCAATATACGCAACAAAGATTTATTGCATCTTTTAAATTAACTATTTCGGCTGATCTCTTTCAACTTGTTCTGGATACAAATTTCTGGCCTGAAAACACTTTGGTACATGAATATATTTATAGAGAAAGACAAAGATTAAATAATGTTGGAGTTCTTCCTCAGCGTGAGCAGAAAGTTTCAAAAAACTAAATAATTATACCCGTGATTCGATCTCTCTTGTTTATCAAAACGTTCGTGGCTTAAGAACGAAAATGTCAAATTTATTTATTGAAAGTTTTAACATTAATAACCAGATCATAGTATTTACCGAAACTTGGCTTAACAATACTTATCTTAATACCGAAATTCTTTGTAATAATTACAACATTTATCGTCGTGATCGCTGTACTTATGGTGGTGGAGTGCTTATAGCTGTATCCAGTAACTTTTTTTCTGAACTCCTTGTGATTAACACATCGCCTAATATTGAATTTATTTCTGTGATTATTAAACTTAAGCATAAGAAGATAATCGTAAAATGCTCTTACATCCCTCCTTCGTCGCCACATTCTGTTTATATTCAACATGCTGAAGCTATTAAATCTGTTTCTCGCTTAGCTAATGAAAATGATTTTTTTATTGTTACTGGTGACTTTAATATGCCATCTATAACTTGGAAGTACTTGTCTGATGATAAATATTACGTTCAAACGACACTAAAAGAAGATTGGAAAGATTTCTTTAACATATTATACGACATAAGCCTGTTTCAAATAAATGGTATTCTAAACAGTTATTCTAAAATACTGGATTTAATTTTTGTAAATGATAAGGAGGAATGCTATATCAAACGATCCACTCCTATAACTCTTCCAGAGGACAGACATCATCCTACAATTGAAATGACTATATTTATACCAACAGAACGTACTTTGTCGAACTCTACAACAGCTGAAAAATTATTTTCATTCAAGCAGTCAAACTATTATATGTTAAATCAACTTATTAAAAACACAAAGTGGCATAACATTTTATCACTTGTTTCAAGTTCGTCTAGTTCTCTGCTACAGATTGTTGACGCTTTGTATGATAAAATATTCTCTTTTATGGATCTATGTATTCCGAAAAAATGTTTTAAATCATTCTCTGGGCCACCATGGAATAATAAACATTTGGCTATGTTAAAAAATAAAAAAAATAAATTCTGCAAAATACTGTTTCTTATCTTGATTCTTGCACTGTTTCAGATGGTCTAAAGAAGCTGAAATTCTCTTATAATTTTGGTCCTGATAGAATCCCAAGTTGTATCTTAATAAATTGTGCTGAAGCTCTAGCCATTCCGTTGACAATTTTGTTTAATATATCAATTAAATATGGATATATACCGAATATTTGGAAGGAATCCTATATTATTCCTTTATTTAAGTCCGGTAATAAGGCTGAAATTGAAAATTACAGATGTATTGCAAAACTGAGTACAATTCCTAAACTTTTTGAAAAATTTATTACTGATCACTTGTGTTATCAAGTTTCGTGCCTAATATCCCCGTATCAACATGGTTTTCAAAAAGGATGTTCCACCATAACTAATCTAATTCAACTTACAAGTGCAATAAATCGTGGCTTTTTTCAAAAGAAACAAACTGATGTCATCTATACTGACTTCAGTAAAGCTTTTGATAAAGTAAATCATTTACTTCTAATAAAAAAACTACAATTGATGGGATTTACTAATTTAAGTACTAACTGGTTAAATTCTTATTTATCTGGCAGAACTCAAACTGTTCGATACAGAAACAAGTTTTCAAAAAGTATAAAAGTATTTTCTGGTGTACCTCAGGGTAGTCATCTCGGACCACTGCTGTTTTCACTATTTATCAACGACTTGCCCGCTGTAATAAAGTTTTCAAATATTTTAATGTATGCAGATGATGTTAAAGTCTTTTTGAGCTTTAGTCAAATTATGGATTGTAAACTTCTTCAAAAGGACTTGGATTCTTTATATCAATGGTGTAATATCAACCTAATGGCACTAAATTTAAAGAAATGTAAAATAATGCGATTTGTCAGAAATACCCCTTTAACCGTGAATTATTTTCTTGGTGACTACCAAGTCGAAATAGTAGAAAATTTTCAGGATTTGGGTATTCTCTTTGACTATAAATTAAATTTTGTACCACATATAACAAGTATAATAAATAAAGCCAGGGGTACACTTGGATATATAAAACGTTGGGCAAAAGAATTTAATGACCCATATATTACGAAAACCCTTTTCACAACACTTGTACGCCCAATTCTTGAATATGGATCTGTAATATGGGACCCTATTTATGAAAGTCACTCCAATGCAATTGAATCGGTGCAAAACCAATTCCTGTTGTTTTGTCTTCGTGGGTTACAATTTAACCCGCTCAATCTGCCATCTTACTCTGCACGTCTTGCTCTTATAAAACTACCTACATTAAAAAGCCGCAGGACTATGTTAAATGTATCATTTTTGTTAAATGTAATTAATGGTGATATCTGCTGCGGATTTTTAATTAATGAAATTATTTTCAACATTCCTCGACGTCCTTCCCGTAACTTTATTCCCTTAATGGTGACATTTTTTAGATCTAATTATGCCGATGCTGATCCAATAAGAAGAATGTGCAATACTTTCAACCAACTGTACAGATTTATCGATTTTTCATTAAGTCCTGATATTGTAAAAAAATCTATAATAAGTTTCTTAAACTAATTTGTTAATTTTATACTTATATTTAATTGTAAATTTTTATACGTTATTATAAAATGTCTGTAAGGATACAATTCCATAGACATAAAAATAAAATAAAAAAAAAAAATAAATAAAAAACTTCATAATCCTGCTTTTTCCATACAATTTTGTTCAGAATACCGGTTTTTAGTCATTCGGGTCCCGCTTTTTGCCAAAAACCCTCTGGTCATGTTATAAATTACCCAATTTAAATTTCACTTCATTCTGTTTACACTTTTTAAATTCATAAATTTTCGTCACAATTAAATAAATTATTTACACATATAAAATATAAAATAAAAAAAATTAAATTGGGACAATTCTCACATTCAAAAACCACATGAAAAAAATAAAATATATTTCAAAGATTTAAATACGTTTTCTTTTCGTAATTCGTTTATGTGCCAGTAAATGCCTTGTCAACATTAACAACACAACCAGAAAAGAGAATTTTATATTATTCCTCTACTAGTAAAAAAAAAAAATACAATTTAAAAGCCTTTAAAATTACAAACTCATACATTCACACTTATGTATATAGAAAAAAAGGAAAATTATAATATTTTGGTATATATTCTCGTATTAAGCAAAAAATTTTTTTTTTTGTATTTATTTAATATAAATTTTTCGTTTACATTTTATGCAACTTCAATTCTTTGTTGGAAGAAACTTTAATACCAAAGAATCAATATAAAATGTAAATAAAAGAGTCTGGACTGAATCTTTCCTATACAATACAAAAAATGCAGCATGTAGAGTTTTTTTTATAGCAAAATTGTATATGAATAAAAGGAGTATATAGATGATCATACATACATATGTACATATATAAATAAATGTATTGGGGTTGCAAGTCATCTGTAGGTTTATATATTTGTATCTGCCATAAGTAATAAAAACAAGTGCATACATTTTGGGATTTTACTACTCAATTTATCAACCAGTATCATCACTCTACTAGTATATGTGAATGTTCTTATGTATGTATATATGTATGTAGTTATTCTTGTTATTATTGTTGTATGCTGTTGATAAAAATCCTCTTTTCAATTCACATATTTAAAATCCTTCAAACTGCATACTCAAATAAAAGTTCTCCAAAGACGTCAATGATGACGAGGATCAAAACGACACACAAAATAAAACGAAATAAAACTGAATGGGTAAATGAATGAAAATATTTACATCTTACTACATTTACTCTATACAAATTTGTGTAAATGTAAGTTAAATGAAAACGGGAGTTTTTTTTTATCCATTCATAAACGACAGAGTTTTCTTGTTGATTTTTTCTTAATCCATGAAAATGGTTTTTATTTGTATAATAGTTGTTGAACTCAACCATTTTGGTTGCACTTTTAAAATGTATTCTTCATATGAAAAAAAAAGGAAGAAAAGTAAAGAAATTTACTAAAAAATGTTTTAATATAACGAAAATCTTTAATTATGAAATATTTATAAGAATTAATGACACAGATTTCGTTATTGAATGCTAAGTAATTAAGATATTACAGTCATTATATTCTTTAGATTATAATTGTATAAAAGTGTAGTATTAATTAATCTGTTGCTGGCATTCTGTGTTTTTCATTCTTATGGATTTTTATTAATTTCAAGGACCATAATAAACCGTTATCTTGTAAATTTAAACTCAAAAACTCTCAATGTTAGAGTCATTGAAGACCTATATATGTCATATACCAATAGATTCGCATTGCAGTGCTCTTTAAAAATCAATAGTTATCTTAAAGAGATAGAAAGATATAGTCGATCAAGCCCGACCATATGATACCCTACACTATCATGTATCAAAACCTGTGGCCAATTGTGTATCGATACTTATACCAAGTGTAAAATAAAATATACAAATACAGAACATTTCTTTGATGCTAGCATCTATATGATTTTATGCCCTTTAGCTATGGTAAATTATAGACCGATTCTCATAAAATTTAGCAATATAAATCTTATTTGTGTCTATATAAATCTTATTTGTGTCGAATATTAACTTGATACTGACATTTGTATGGGATTTTTGCACGTTAAAGTGATTTTCCGAAAAGGGAATTTATATGGGAACTATGGTCAATTGTGGACCGATTTTGATGAAATTTGGCACAAGGATTGATACTTATACTTATACAAAACTCATTTGTACAGAGTTTCATTAAAATATTATCATATTTAAGGCATTTATGATCGTTAAACCTCTATTCCGGGAGGACATTTGTATGGGGGCTAGGTGAAATAATGGACCGATCATAACTAATTTCAATAGGCTTCGTCCTGGTGTCAAAGTAACTTTTCGTGCAAAATTTCATCAAGATATCTTTAAAATTGCGACCTTTGTTCACAAATTTTACATGGACAGACAGCCAGCCAGACAGATGGACATCGTTAAATCGACTCAGAAAGTGATTCTGAGTTTTTATTATTTTTCATTATTTCTCAATTATTTAATAATTTTCATAAGCGGAACAAAATTCGAATGTTAAATTACGCGTTTGAAAAAATATTTCTTTTAAATCTTTAAACAATTCTTTTATTTTTATATAAACTAATACCATCACGTTCATTTTATTTGTCAAATTTAAGTTTTTTGAAATATCACACATACACCAGCTTAACTGAAAAACTACTCGTATATCTTTATAAAACAAAATCAACGTTTAAAATCTTTTCCAAAGATTAGCACTTATTTTAAGTACAATAATCAACAAAAGGCGACCATTAAAAGTCAAGGGTTTTTTTATATTTCGTTGTTGATTTTTAGTTTTTTTTTTTTGTCCCTCTACTTAAAGTTCCTTTTTTCTTTCTGCTGGTAGAAGCAGTTTTTACTTTTAGTGCATTGACCGCAGTTTCATATTCTCTCTAAGAAGAGTGTGAATGCATTGTGGGTGATTATGGATTTTTTTGTTTTATTTTATTTATTTTTTTTTTAGTTTTAGTTTTGAAGTTTAAACAAAACAAAAGTCATGACCAGTTGGTATGACACACACACATATTACAGCATCATATATTTGCTAGTACGTGAGTTAGCATTTGTATTTGTATTTTTGAGTTGAGTTTTGGAGGTTTAACTTGAAATTGTTAACAATTTTAATTTAAACAATTATTTGTATTTCATTCTAGACTTAATGTCGCGTCGTTGTCGCAGCATTTCTCTGTGTATTTTTAGCCAAAAAAAATAAATAAAAAACATTTAATGATTTTGTTGTTACACTTTTATGATTTCTATGTATGCTTTTAATTTAATTTCAAAATTCATTAAGTTTTTTATTGCTTAATTATTGTAAAATATAAAAGTAGGAAATTGAAATTATTAAGATCAAAAAGATCTTGCATCTCCAGTCTTCTATATGTGAAACATTTAAGCCGCCTAAAAACGTCAAATAAAATTAAAAATAACACTTTCATATTTGAAATGGTGTAAGTGTTGGAATATAGTTTGAGTGTATCGAATTTTTGCACACTTAAACATTAAATGAGATTTGTTTTATATTCCAGTAACAACACTACCATTAAATATATTTCTATATTAAGAGTATGTTTGTATATGTGTATATTTAAAAATTGTCTGTAAGGCTTATAAAAGTAATTAAAAACTTTATCATAACAATGTTCGTCGCACTATTGTCTTTTATCTATCTGTCGTTGTATTCGTTGGACAAACTCCTAAATATCTGTCCAAATCTGTTATTTTAAATAACTATACAACTACATATACACATACATACATACGTACATATGTACCCAGCGGTAAAATTTGCGAGGCCTCAACCGCGTAGGCCTCCTTTTTTCAGATGCAGTTGCTCATGTTAACACGCCTTCTCTAATAAGGCCTTCATGAATGCCTAACTCCTGCCTTCAAAAAGATCCGACAGACCTTCCGACTTCGCTTCTCTTGGAAGGACCGTAAGAAGTTGTATTTTTTAAATATATCTTGTTTTACAGATATACAGTATTTGAAAAAACAAAACCGTGCAGAAACCGTTACAAAAACAATATCAAAATTCAAAGCAGAAATCCCAAAAAAAGAATGATAAATCATTTAGTTGTCTCCAATTCTTTGTTTGAATGGGATGTGATTTTCTAAGTTAATTATGTTTTTTATTTATGGTTTTTATTATAAGTATTTTATTAAAAACTTAATCATTTATATTATATCTTTATATTTTTGACAAAATAATTTAACAAAAATTTTAAGTTTTTTCAGGAATATTAAATAAAAAATCAACAATTTCTATACAAATGTCATTTTCAAATAATTTGTCTTATATCGACTTAAGATGTTTTGTCAAAAGTTAACAGAAATGTTTTTTCAGTATTGAATTTTGTTTTTTTAAGTTTTAAACATTTTACAATAATTTAAAATAAAAATAATTGGGGGATTCACAAAGTGTCCTATCATGTCGTATTGTCATAATGTCATAAAATTTTACAAAGGAAAAGCAATAACAATATTTTTTATACATTGAAATATTTTACGACATATGACAATACGACATGATAGCACACTTTGTGAATCCCCCAAATATATATTTTATATAAATAGAAAAATATTTTATTAATAGTGTAGAAGGCTTTCTGTAGAAGGACTCATTTTAGTACTTCTACAGAAGGCCTGCTTGCAGTTTTCAATAAAAAAGGTCTTTTAGAAGGGCTGTATCGAGTCGCGAATGTGTAAGGCCTACCTCCCAATGACATCGCGTGTAAAAATGAAATGAACATGGAATGCAGGGAGAAGGTCTTCTGGACATAAAAAAGGCCTTCTAGTAGGGCTCTTTACCCCTTCTTTTTACCACTGGGTATGTATAAAAATAAATGTTATGAGTTAAACAACCGAAAAACCCAAACAGTCATCCAAACGACCACAATGAGCCAACTGAAACAAAAATTTGTTATAAACTAAATTTAACTTTATGTTTTTTATACTCGTGAATATTAACAATGAAAAGAGTTTTTTTCTTCTCAACTTGCAACAAAATTAAAATAAAAATTTATAGAATTTTTTGTTTTTTTATACTTGTATTTAAAACAACTTTCATTTACACAACTATTTTCAACAACTGTACAGTTTTTTTTTTTTCTAAGCCAACGTTTTTATATTTGAGTTGGTGTGTCCGTCTCATAAATGAATATTTGTATAAAAGTCGATTGTTTGTGTCCAAACAGGTAATTTCCATTTATTCACTGAATCTCATACCATTTCATTCCGTTAAAATTAAATTTATATTTGTGTTAAGTATTGAAATATATATTGTATGCTGTTTTATGGTGTTGTAAATGGTGTTAGATTGTTATATTGTTGTTGATATTTGCTAATCGTCACTTTATGTTGCATAAAAAAATAACAACAAACAACGGCACCAACACAATAAGTGAGATTTTTTTTTTTTTGTATGCTACCAAAATTTAATTAATTTTTTAATATAATTTCTTAAAAAAAAAGTATTTTAACATGGCATAAGGAATTTAAAATCAGAAATACTCAATTGGAGGCCTATTTACTAAGATTTTAAGGATTACATTTTTCATACCATAATAAATTTTTTGTAGTGATTACAAATAAAGTCCCTTTTCACAATTGAAGACTTATTTCCTGTGATATTAAAGATAGAAAGATAGATTTGGTAGAAAATGTGAGCGATCACAAATCGAGGCCCTTTTCCTAACAGGAAGCCTATTTACCAGAGTTGGGGGTAGTGCATTAAATTGTGAGTGCATTCAGCTTTTCACTAAATCGCACTATAGTGAAAAAAATTTGAATTTTAACTATTTGCCACCAGTATAGTTATAATGAAACATTTCTCCACTACCACTAAAAAATTTTAGTGATATTGGAATTTTTTTATTTTTTTTTTACTATAACTAAATTTAGTGGTAGTGAAATTTGCACTACAGTCAATAGTGTAAAATTTTCACTAAACATAAACATGACATTTTTCCAATCAATCACAACTGACTGAACTAATTTTAGAGAGCTATAATGGTAACTAACAAATTTATAATCGTTTTAGAATAACACTACTTAATTTAGAATTTCTTTTAGTGTGTTTTGGAAATCTTATAAGCATATTTGTGTATATTCAGATATCCATATATAATAAGTAAAGTTATTGACTAATTCCTTATTCCACAGACCTAAAAATAGAGAGATAAATTGTTGGTCTCCCGAAAAATATTTTCATTTCGAAGGGATTTATAGAAATTTGAATATTTAAGAGACTATATTTGTGTACAACATATGTTTTAAAATACATTTTAGATTTAAAATTGGTTTGTGAAAATGGGGGTTAGTCTTTATTATGTATTTAGCGAAGAAAGTTTAAAAAAACATTAGGTCATCTTTCAATTTAGTGAACAATTTCTAAGTTCCACTAACATTACTCAGTGGTCTTAAAAAGATTTTTTTTTTTTTTAATTATTCTGTAACTTTAGAACTACTGGATGTATTTTAATGAAATTTCGCATGGAAATACATAAGAGCAGAGCAGTTTCAACGTGTTTTTCAAATAATTTTGTGTAACTTTTGAACCGTTTAATATATTTCAATAAAATTACACACAGTTATTTCTAAGGTGTTTTCCAATTGTTTTGAAGGAGCACAAGTATCTATCTGGTCTGTGGATAGGAGGAGAACCTCCGAAAGTGGTCAACTCTATTAATCATTTATTATATAATATCCGAGGTTACCCATTTCAGAGGTTATTCCCCCTGCCCCGAGACCAGCTAGAAACTTGTGCTCCTCCAAAACAGTTGGAAAATACCTCAGCAATAACTATGTGAAATATATTTATGCGTTCAAAAGTTACAAACACAGAAAAAAGTTACCAATTAACAAATATGTATGAAAAAAATTCATTAAATTATAAACTTGTTTAAATTTGCACCTCTCACCAAAATGATTATATCAATTACTAAAAACTATAAAAAATACAAAACAGAAAAAAATTCCCAATTAATAAATTAATTAAATCAATCAAGTAGATGATTGAATGAATTAAAAATGTGAATAGGAAAAAAAATCATACCAAAATTTATTTTTATTTTATTTTTTCTTGAACATATTTATTAAATTTTGATGCAAAATTAAACAACTGAGTTAATTGTAAAAAAGACGGTAATAATTTTTTAAAAAAACACGTTGAAACTGCTGTGCACTTATGTATATATAAAGCTGCAGCACACATTTACCATAGAAATTAAGGAAAATGTGCACATTTCGCTGAAGGGGGGGTCAAGTTTCAGTTAGTTTTTAAATGATTGTGTAAAGTATTTATGCAAGTATTTGAATAAAAAATAAAGTATTCAAACTAAATTTTTTTATTAAATTGATCAAAAAATGAAAAATTTTTGAATGTGTTATTTTTCCAAAAAAAATTTCATATTTGAACTTAAATAAAATCTACATTAATTAGCTATCATTGTGAAATTTTAGTACAATATAAAAAAATTTGTCCTTAAAAGAAGAGAATAAATATATTCCCATGTTCTTACTCCAAAATACCAGTTCGGGGAAAGCTCGCTTCAAAAATTTACTCTTTTCAGTAAAATGGCCACCCTGTCGTTATAAGAGGTTTATTAAATATTTTTTGTGTGTTTAGCGAGCATATTTAGATATGTAATCAAGGTATTTTTTCAGATTTGACAATTTTGAGCTCCACAAAGAACTAAAAACATAAAAATTAAAATTAATGAAATTTTGATAGGGCTAGCGGGGAGACTGTTACCCCAACTGCCCTCGGATTTTCTTTACATGCATTTATGTTAAGCTTTCTTTTAGAGACATGAAAAAAATTATGATCCGGATGAAAATAATGGATTTTTAAGTGAAAAATTGTTACCACCTTTTTGAAAAAATCACAATTTTTTTCAAAATTTCTATTTCAAAATAATATAACTTTTTATCTAAACCACATAGGTATATGATCCTTGCACTAAAGTTATTTAGAATTTTATACAGCGGTTTGTATAAAAGTGTTGAAGCGTTGCAGGGGAAAAAGTTTTGGAGAAGTGGACAATACAATGTATATTTGTGAACTAGATAAAGAAAATAGTATTCAGCCGTCGACATCGAATGTAAGAAAGAGGACAAAATCTTTTGAAACTCATCACGCTCACCAACACCAACACTATCACCTAAACCAAAACGATATAGATCATTTACTCCATCCACTCCCAAAGCTGATTTAAACGCCCTTTTAAAAGAAGAGAATACACATTTAAAAAATATTCTAATATGAATGATTGAAAAACCGATATAAACTTTGAAAATATAGTTCATTTAATGGAAGAACAGCGGGAAGAAATGAAAATTCAAAATAAAAAATTAGATAGATTGGGCGATATTTTATAAAAACATTATATAGCTAAACAGTTAAATGACATAGAAATAAAAAAAATGAATTAAAGTTAATTGAAATCGAGACTTTAAAGGTCCAAATATAAATTGAAAAAGTTAAACGTCAATAACACTGGTCGACAAAAAAATAAAAAAATTTCGTGCTTCTTCAAAAAAAAAATATGTGGACTAGATGGAATTCCGCATGCTAAACTCGAATCTGCTTTCAGTCGAGGTCGAGAGTATATTTCACTATAACTCGAGAACGGTATGCACGATTTATATAAATTACACACCAAAAAAATAAAATTGGCTCTAAGTCGTCCTACTAACTAATTTTTATCCGCTCAATTGTTTTGGAGATATTTCGAAATAAGTGTCCGAAAAAAATTTTTTCATGCTAAATTCAAGATTTCTTTTTTTACTAAAACCTCTTTTTTAAAGTGAAAACATCAAAAATGTTTCAGTTTATCATCTTTGTCTCAAAGCTGGCAAAACTGCGAGTAAATAAAGCCACGTATCATAAAAATTGATGCACAAATCTTGATTGCATTCACAGTAAAGTGAGGATACCCATGCATACCTACAGTTAAGTGGAAATTCACTAGTGGGCAAAAAATTTTTTTTTTTTTTTTTGTCGTCAAAAATAAAAAAAAATAGGTAGATTAGATGGAATTTAACGTGCTAAATAAGAATCAGCTTTTACTTTTTTTTATCACGTATTGATTTTTTTTTATGGGCATAACTACTATGACCCCGCCTTTAGGCAGTTTCTTTGAGTTGAATTTACATAATTTTTTGTTCAGTTAATATTTCCGTAGTTATTCGGTAATTAGTAGCGAACAAATTATTATCATTTTTTTTTTTTTAAATGGTGAAAATTTTGATCCATAACTCTGAAGTTCTTGAGCGAATAAAAAATATTGTTGACACATCTTAAAGACAATTTCCATATGCATCTTTTGGTGTACCATTTATCAAAATCGTGTAAACGGTTAGTTATAGTCTAAATTTTACAAACCATTCCCGAATTTTATAGTGTAACCGCTGAATAAGGTGATGATATTAGTCATTCCCATAAAAAAAATCAGTATGTGATAGAAAAAAAGTGAATGCAGATTCTTGTTTAACTCGTCAAGTTCACCTATTTTTGTTTGAAGAAAAAATTTCGTATTTCTACTCAATTGTATGTAACATGGGTATTTTTACTTAACTGCAGCTTAGATGAGTTAAAGATGATAAACTGAAACATTTTTTTTTTTTAGTGAAAAAAAAATCTACAATTTAGCATGAAAAATATTTTTTTGGACACTTATTTCAAGATACATAACTTCGAAACTATTGAGCACATAAAAAAATAAAGTTTGGGTGATTTGAAGATTTTTTATTCCGCATCTTTTGGTGTATCATTATGTCAATCTCACCCACCGTTCTTGAGTTATGAGGAAATATACTACAGTAATGGCCTTACTAAGAGCGAAATGTTAGACAATCCCATAAAAAAAATCCAGACCTGATGGAAAAAACACTGAAAGCAGATTCGTATTTAGTACATCAAAATGCATCAAATTTAACTATTCGTCTTTGGTGAAGGATTTTTTTTTTTTCGACCAGTGTAATTTTTACGTCGAATTAAATCTGATCTCATCAAAAAGTACAAATATTTTATCTCATAAGTACGTTCTCTTATAATTTTAGTTAATTTTGGTCAATAATGAATTACTTTAAAACTGATACCAAATAAAGCATGTTCCCTTTTTACATTTAATGTAATTAAAAATAAATTTTTAGTTTTTTGGCAATGGGAAACATGCTTCTTTCCAAAACGTCTTCCAAATCATATGTAAACTCATCATCATTTTCATTTATCATTGGGTCTAGTTCACAGTCTATTTTATATTGTCTGCATTTTATATTGTTTGCAATGCACAGCAAACATTACTAATTGTTATCACTTTTTGTAGAATTTATACCAAAGTACCCAGCAAACATCGAAATCGTCTTTTTAAAACCCTATTGTACGTTATACAATGTTGCGTCCTATAGAGTGCTTATTATTAAATTTGTGCTCTACAGTCCCAGCGACAACATCTTTATATGGAGTAAGCAGAAATGGCTCCAACTCCTAGCCTAAATCTCCAAGCAGCCACGAATTGTGATCTCCATGATTGTATTCATTTAAAAAGTAGTTTCTGGCACTACTCATGCTCCATATAAATGAGTCGTGGCAAGACCCTGGCCTACAAGCATCCACAGCACGCACTTTCATTAAGTGTGGTGCACAATTGTAATACCGTTGGAATAGATGATTTTGGAAAATGTGGGCTAAGTTATTCCAATATCATTATGAAGGCTTCCTTGTTTTAGCGGTAACAATTTATAAATCTAAAATAAAAATTAATTTTATAAAATACATATTAATGCTGTATGAATGTACTTACGCTACATTTGGGTATGATAACGAATCAGAAGCATCTCTTAAAGTTCGACGACGCAATTTTTCAGTAATGTGACGTCCACTTTGTAACTCTATTACACTAATTATAGAAATTCCCGGCATGTTTTCACTTTTTTTAATTTTAAAACAAAATTTCTTGAAATTTGTTGGTTTTTTCAATTCTGTTTTTTGTTTTGTTCATATTAAAACATCTCGTATGATTTTTGTTATGATTTATGCAACGTTGCCATATGAATATAGAAAAAATGAACTTTTGCAAATTGACAAAATCGATCGAAATCTGAAAAAGCAAAAGCAAATTCGATCGGAATTGCAAGTACGGAATCAAAACCATTTCGATCGTAATGTGTGAAAGGCCTGTATGATAAATGGATTTAGTTCACTTTCAAAACAAGCAATTCAAATATTTTATACGTATTTTGTTATGAGCGTAATTTAAAATATCCTTGTATGAACAAAATTCATTCGAATATTTTATTAAATTTTCACTCTTTAAAATTTTTAAATCTTTCTCCTTTATACTGCTATACATATATGATTGCAACACAATTTGGGTCAATCAACAATATTACTGATATTTATTTATAAAAAAAATAAAATACATATATAAATTTATTGGCCAAACCAATACACTCAAATAATAATTGATAGAAAACTACATTTTTGTGAGTTTGTTTTTATACAAGGCACCAAACAAAAATACCCTGCAGCTTTTAAGGTAGCACTTCTTGGTTGGTTTCCACCATATGATCTGCGCTCATTCGGTGTTCAAGTGACGGGCCAGTGTATGCGGTGACAAGCTGCAATCAGCTATTCTGTTTCCTCACGCTGCGTGTGAATTTCTAAAGATAGACTTTTAATATGGCAATATTTATTAATGTTGAAAATGTATTACGTTAACAATTCGGTTTATGGAAATAAAATTTGCTTGTCGCAATGAAACTGAATCCTGCCATTTAAATAGTGAGTTAATTATTAATAAATTAAGTATTTTTATTTGCAAGTTGTTTCAGTGGCTTACAATATTGTTATTGCAGGACTATTTCTAAAAACTACAGGAAATACTTTTATAGTTTGTATGTGTTGCATGAATACTAGTATATGTGTAGATGAATATATTTATGTTTGTGTTTGTTATTTGGAAAATTGGACACAGAGTAGTAGTAGTTCACAATTGAAATTAAAAAAAAAAAAAAGAAAAAAGAAATCTAAAAATGCAAGAAATCATAATAAATACAAAAAATAAAATATATATTCGAAATAGTCGTTCAAAAGTCATATTGGTTAATGAATGTATTTATAGTATTAGAACTATAAAAGTCATTCTCACTATAGATTATCATGGGAAATATAGAAATCATTAGAAATAAGAGAAATATACAAAAGAAAAAAAAAATGGACTTCAATTACGAAATTGCTTATATTAGTTAATTATACCCTACACCACCATAGGTGGGGAGGGTATTATGAGTTTGTGCTGATGTTTGTAACACCCAAAAATATTGGTCTAAGACCCACCTTAATTTATACCAATCGGCTTAGAATCACTTTCTGAGTCGATTTAACGATGTCCGTCCGTCCGTCCGTCTGTCCGTCTGACCGTCTGTCCGTCCATGTAAACCTTGTAATCAAACTACAGGTCGCAATTTTGAACCAAAATTAATGAAATTTGGTACAGTTTCTTATAGTTCAGGGACGAAGCCTATTGAAATTGGTTTTAATCGGTCCATTATTTCACCTAGTCCCCATACAAATGTCCTCCCGGAAAAGGGTTTAACGACCATAAATCCCTTAAATATAGCAATATTTTAATGAAATCTGGCACATATAATTTTCATATAAGTCTAAATAAGTGTGCCGATTTTGAAAAAGATCGGTCCATAATTAACCATAGCTCCCATATAAACCCCTTTTCAAAAAATCACTTTAACGGGCATAAATCCCATTAAAATGTTAGTATCAAGTTAATATTCGACATAAATAAGTTTTATGTGGACATAAATGATGTCAAATTTTACAAAGATCGGTCCATAATTTACCATAGCTCCCATATAAGGCCCTCTTTCGGGAATCACCCAAAAGTGAATAAATTCATATAAATGTTAGCATCAACGTAATATTCTGTATTCGTATGTTTTATTTTACAATTATGAGTATCAGTCCACATTTGACTCCAAGTCTAATGAAAGACCCCTCCCCGAATTATAATGTACATAATGGTGTAGGGTATCATATGGTCGGGCTTGACCGACTATATCTTTTTCTCTCGTTTTTGTTTGATTTTGCTCCAATCATCAAAATGATAATATTAATAACTAGAATAATTGATTTTATTATTACTTCTTATTCTTAAATAGATATAATAAAACTGTTGGAAATCGACTTAAATTTATATTATTTCTATATTTTTTTAGACAAATTTTTAACTTTTCTTTATATTTTATTAAGAGTTTTCAATTTAATAAAAAAAATATTGTAAACCAATTAGAAAACGAAAGAAAAAGATATGGTCGGTCAAACCCGACCATATGATACCCTACACCATTGTGTACATTATAATTCGGGGAGCGGTCTTTTATTCGACTTGGAGTCAAATGTGGACCGATACTCATAAGTGTAAAATAAAACATAAGAATACAGAATATTACTTTGATGCTGACATTTATATGAATTTATTCACTTTTGGGTGATTCCCAAAAGAGGGCCTTATATGGGAGCTATGGTAAATTATGGACCGATCTTTGTAAAATTTAGCACTATCATTTATGTTCATACAAAACTTATTTTTGTCGAATATTAACTTGATACTAACATTTTGATGGGATTTATGCACGTCAAAGTGATTTTCTGAAAAGGTGTTTATATGGGAGCTATAGTTAATTATGGACTGATCTTTTTAAAAATCGGCAAACTTATTAAGACTTATATGAAACTTATATGTGCCAAATTTGAATAAAATATTTTTATATTAAAGGGATTTATGATCGTTAAACCCTTTTCCGGGAGGACATTTGTATTGGGGCTAGGTGAAATAATGGACCGATCATAACCAATTTCAGTAGGCTTCGTTCCTGGACTATAAGAAACCTTTGTACCGAATTTCATTGATTTTGGTTCAAAATTGCGACCTGTAGTTTGATTACAAGGTTTACATGGACGGAAAGACGGACGGACGGACATCGTTAAATCGACTCAGAAAGTGATTCTAAGCCGATTGATATAAATTAAGGTGGGTCTTAGACCAATATTTTTGGGTGTTACAAACATCAGCACAAAGGCATAATACCCTCCCCACCTATGGTGGTGTAGGGTATATTTAATTATAGTAATAAATAACACAAGGCAACAAAATCAAAAAAAATTTGAAGGCTTTAAAAACCACTATACAATTTTGATGTATTGTGGTTCCGGTAGTCCAAAAATGGGCAAAATTTAAAATTCTATGGAGAGTTTTTTTTTAATTTTTTTTTTTTTTTTTTTTTTTTGTAAAATTACAATTTTTTAGGCGTTTTTCACATAATTAATGATAACTCAAAAAGTTTTAGTCCGATATTATTGAAATGAATTTAGAAAAAATTATATTTTCATAACCTTTAATTCCTTCATATATTGCGTTTCAATCGGCTCAGTAGTTTCGGAGTTATAATAAAAAAATGAAACAAAAACTATATTTTTTACGTGAAAATAGCAAGTTTTTTTGTTAAAAAAAAAAATGGTCGTGTTCACCCACCTTACCGCCCACCTCCTATATAACATAAAATTTGGAAAAACCAAGCCGATTATAACATTATCGCTTGTTTTTTTAATTTCTTTTACTAACTTTATATTTTTTGCCTAACAATTTTATTCATAACTTTGAAACTATTGATCGCATCAAAAACAATTGTATACATCATTTAAAGATATTGTAAGCTAAAATTTTTGTAAATTTAGTTTAACAAAATCGGACAAGTTTTTTTATGAGTTATGACAACATAAGTGGAGAAATTTTGCAAAAAACTTACATTTTTTGAAAATGAGCAAATTCACTTAATTGTGAATAAGTTCGATAAGAATCAATCGATTTTTATCATCGATATCTCATTTTGTTGTAATAACATCTGGGTTTACGATAAAGCAATAAATCTAAACAGTTTTTGCCGTTTTCGATTTTTAATAATTTTTTTAAAACAAAAAACTTGCTCACGTAAAAAATATATTTTTTGTTTCATTTTTTTATTATAACTCTGAAACTACTGAGCCGATTGAAATGCAATATATAAAGGGATTAAAGGTTATGAAAATATAAATTTTTATAAATTTATTTCAATAATATCGGAATAAAACTTTTTGAGTTATCATTAATTAGGTAGAAAAACGCCTAAAAAAATTGTAATTTTACAAAAAAAAAAATTTAAAAAAACCTCTCCATAGAATTTTAAACTTTGACCAATCTATATAGTAGTTATTGAAGCCTTTTTTTGCTGTTGACCTGTGTAATATAGTTAAATTCCAATATATATAATTAATAATTTTATTAAAAAATAATTTGAAATATTTTTTCTGTGTTCGGTTTATAAATGATTAGCTATATTAATAAATAATTATTAATTACACTGGTCGACAAAAAAAATCCTTCACCAAAGACGAATAGTTGAACTTGATGTATTTTGATGTGCTAAACATGAATCGGCTTACAGTTTGTTTCCATCAGATCTGGATTTTTTTTATGCCCATAGTAGGGCCATTACTCTAGTATATTTCCTCATAACTCAAGAACGGTGTATACGATTGACATAAGTGATACACCAAAAAATGCGTACTAAAAATATCTTAAAATCACTTAAACTTAATTTTTTTATGTGCTCAATAGTTTCGAAGTTGTTCAAAAAAATCTTTTTCATGCAAAATTTTAGATTTTTTTGTTACTAAAATTTCTTTTAATTAATGAAACCATCAAAAATGTTTCAGTTTATCATCTTTATTTTAAAGCTGGTAATGCTGCGAACAAAATAAGGCATGTATCTTCAAAATTTATGCACAAATGGTTATTATTTTTCAAAAAAAAAAAATAAAATAATAATAATAATAATAAATTTTTTCGCTACTAATTAACGAACAACTTTGGAAATATTAACTGCACAAAAAATTATGTAAATTATGCAAAGAGTTCGTCTTCGTTTTGTGCAATATCCCAATATATCCTAGTACCCATAAGCATTCATTATATTTATCAATATGATAAATAGGACAATTTGAATTTAATTAAAAGCATTCCCAAACCTTTATATTTTCACCTCACTGTAAAACAGTAGTATTTTTGAATTTAACGTGGAATCTTATCTACAGGGTGGCGGATATTTCTTCGGAAGTTATTTTCTAACAAATTAGTTATCATTTCGCCAGAAAATATTATGTCTCCATTTTTTTCCGCGTCTACATTCGGAATAAAGTAAATGTATTTTAAAAAGTTTTAATAGTATCTTAAAATTTTGTATCCGCATTGATGGAACTTTTCTGGCAATTTTTTCCGGAAGTTTGTTTTGGAAAAGGCGAAGCCAAACTATTTGCAGACCTACTTCATTAAAAATTATAGCGGAAATAACCTTCAAAGAAATGAAGGGTATTTCATTCGAAGTATTTCTGAAGAATTTTCCAAAGTTATCGTCACTTTAAAATCATCTCACTAGGTGCATCTATTATTTTGTGCAGATGTGTAGATTCGGCCAAGTCGAATATAACATTCTCACTTGTTTTAGTATAATTAAAAATTTTTGGAGTGTACTTTTATTTTTCGAGTTATCAGAAATGTGAATAGATATGTATAGATTTAAAATATTATGACGAAAAAAATATCTTATTTGATATGTATAAGATTTCCTTTTATACCCTTCTTATGTTCCTTCAACCTAATTATTTTCTTCTTGCAATTGAATAAAAAATTTTCCACTTCCTTTTAATTTCAAGTATTTTGCTCCTTAATCTCTGCGAAAGGATTCTTTAACACCACTGACCTACTAATTCTACAAGTAAATATAAAATCCACTACAACAAAAAGTATTTCTTTAACGTTGAACCATTCAAAGGATAAAAAATGCAAAAAATAAAATAAATAATAATAATAAATACAAATGAATTAAATAAAGAAAAAAATATATATTTTTAAAAAATGAAAATACCAACACAAAAAAATAGCAAGAACTAAAGCCAAAAAGAGAAAATTGCATTTTGGCCATTTGTGTATTAAACTCATTATAAATTGGTAACAAGTACAACATTTATTGAGTTGAATATATAATAAAATGATTGACTTCATTTATTTATTTTTTTTCTCTGACATTCTTTGAGGGGCACCACAACAAAAATATGGATGGGAAAAAAACACAACAATGTTTTTGTTGCAATAGTAGTGCAAAGCAACAGTAAAAAAAGAACACAACTTTTTTGACATTCAATGCAAGTTCAACTACGATGACATAATAAATCTTGCCTCCCTCCTCCTAACGTTTATAAAACTTTTCAATATGAAAGCAAAAATAACGACGACAATAGCAACAAAAAGTGGCAATCTTAAAAACATACACAAACATTGAAAAGAAAATAAACGAAATTGAAAAAAAAAAAAAAAAAAAAAATGGTGTCAAATTTTGTGAACCATGTATTTTGGTTGGTTACTATGTTTGTTACACATGCATTTTATATAGACACATAAACATACATAATATGTATGTATATGTTTGTATTTATACTCTACCACTATCTTCATTGATTTTTCAGGCCACTACAATATGCAAGCAGTTAGTTAGTTAGCCATCCATCCATATATCCAGTGAGAGGCACAAGAAGTTAAGTAGTTTCAACTCTATTGTTTATTTTGGCGACATTTGTTCCATTTTTTCTTTAAGCCCAAGTATAAACAAAAGCCACCAAAAAACTATAACTACCAATATGAAGATCATTCTATATTCTACGTGGATAATGTACGTGGTGTGTTTTGTACGTTTGACAAAAAAAAAACTAACTAAACAAAAAAAAAAAATGTATAGCAAAAAAAAAAAAAAAAAAAAGCTCAAGGTTTTCAATATTCACTCTATCACCAAACTTCAGCGTTAAACTTTTTTTCTATTGCAAATTTTTGCTTAACACTCACTAATGGAAACATGTAGGTTTTTTGTTAGTCTTGGACAAAAAAGAACATGCAACAACAGATAGAAAAGAAAAACTATTAAAGAGTTTAGATACGTAGATATTGCAGATTGGAAGTTTACGGATTGCAATCACGTTTTAGGCGCAGTTATCAGTTGGTTTCTTTACTTGTTTTTTTTTTTTTCATTATGCTGCCTCCTTATATGGATGCATTTCGCTCATTTCTATGTTCGTTTTTTATATTCAATCAAATAAATGTTTGCCACTCCTTTTCAGGATTAATTATTCACTAAAAGTAAGTATTCGAGTAATCCTGTCATACGTATACTATATGTACAGTATGTCATGAAAATGTTTTTACATTAAAAGAAAACATGAATTTGTAGAAGTTTGGCTTTAAAAACTATATATTTTTTTGCTAATGTTAAAATGTTTAATACGAATTTGTTAATTAATATATTGTTGCGATTTTCTTTTGTCAACCCTTAATGTTTCTTTTCGTATATAAAGATCAGCCTTTAATATAAATACTTTTAAAATTTTATAAATATTCGAGAAAATTATTTAAATGGTTATTCACAATAAAGTTTTGCATAAATGGTTAATATTGTACTTTATTTTACAAACATTTTGTTTTAATATTAAAATTACTTAAATTCATGTAAAAATGTTCGTTGGGTATGTCAATCTATGGCCTCATCTCAATATCAGGTTATTAAAATAATTTTTCTATCATGATACATATTTTTAACTATGAGAGCGAACACTGTTATTACACACTTTTTATATAATTATATTTGCATGTTTATATATACGTATGTATATCTATGCTGAGAGTTTTACATAATTTTTTTACATAAAAACATAATTTATATTTGTCTTTCTTTAGCTTAAATAAAATATTAGTATTTCCATTGTCAATAAACCACCTTGAGAATTAACATGCGTAATTAATAATAATTGCATTCTTGAAATTTCGATCATTTCCAAAGTAAGTGTGGTACAATAAAGAAGTGAATATTCTTTTATAACAAGTGGTTTAAAATTCAAACTATAAAGAAAATTAATTTATTTTGAAAAATTGTATATAAACTCAATTAAATTGTGTTAATTCTTAACAAATAAATTTAACTGCACCAACAAATCATACAGAATTAATTAAAATTGGTTCTATAGCGTGATTTTCCTTAAACTTCTAAAGGGTAAGAACCACTTGGTTATACAACTATTTATAAGTATTACAATATACCCGTATTTTCCTTAGACAAACTTTAAACTATTCTGTGGGGTGATTTCCTTAACGAAAAGGACGAAAGGAACAAAATGCAGAATTTTGAAGCCAAGTTCCTCTCCGAACGAATTAGTATTCGCCATATTACATCACCTAAAAATAACCTATCGGTGACTAAAGCCACGTGTAAAATAAATTAACAGCCACACGTTTTAAGGTCCACACAGTGGATCTTCAATAACCATTTTCAACTATCAAAGGACAGACAAAAAATTCTACAATAAGGAAGGTCTCACTAATACAGCCTAGTCCAACGAAGGACACGTGTCAATAGTGTGTCCAATATCCACATGTTCAAAAAAAACCTCATTTGCTAAACATACATTAATTAAACATTCATTGAACTAATAAATCTAATTACAATTATAATATCTAATTAAAATTTATCTAAACTTCCTAAAATTCTCTAAAATATTTATATACTAAAACAAATAAGACCTATAATTTACTATATTATTCATTATATATGTATATCTAAAAAAAATAATATTATTTAACATTGAACTAATAACAACATTATAAATATTTTCTACTATCAAATTACTTAAAAGAAAATCTAATTAAATATATAAACAAAACTAACTACAATTTAGTTATTTTAAAACATTAACTAATATCACATTGAAATCATTCTTATTCCCTACATTAAAATAAAATACATTATTATTACTATAATATTATTAATCTTAATTTTCTATTAAAACTAACCTAAAGTAAATTTAATTGCTATGAATTAAATTCATATTTTCTATGAACACACTATTATTTACAACATTACTTTTTCATAATTTTATTCCTTTAAAATGAATTAATTAATTTTTAGTTTATATTTCCTAGTTTTATAATTAATTTAATTACTATTAAACACACATTAATTTTCGAGTGTATAAAGTATCTTATTATCAATTTCTTTTTTTTACATATTATTTTTTTTTTCCTAAATCATATATTATGTCTTAAAATCTAAATATTATTATTAATCATTATTTATAACAAAACAACAACACAAAATTAAAATAACCAACGAAACTCATTGACTGCTGGGCCCATCATCAATTGGAGTGGAGAGAAAGGAAATAAATAAGTTTTTGTAAGTAATGATTCTCTTATTATTTTCTTTTTAATGTACATAGTTTACATTCATTATTATTATTTTAAATTCTTGTAAGTCAGTCCGATTCCTTTTGTTTCATTTGTCCGATTTACTAATTTGAGAAAATATGTAATTGCCTATTTTGTCATTATTCTCTTATTTAGTATATTTGTATCACTCATTGAGTAGTGATCGAATGTTTTTATTTGTTATGCTTTATTCTTTATTTTTTTCATTTTTTTTTAATAAATTTTTGTTAATTTTATTTATACGAAAATTAAACTTTAAATACTTTTGATATGGGAAGGATAGCTAAAGGGAATATGTAAGTACAAATTAAAATATATGTCATTAGGGACAGATTAAAATTAAGGGTAATCAGTCTTAGGCGTCTGTTTTATACAGATTGGGAGGGAAAATTGTACCCTATAGGACAAAACACCAGTCCATCTAAACATTTGATTTAAGTTTTCTCTTATTTCTATTCAATAGTTACTTTTTTTTATGAAATTTTACATACTCTAAGGGTGTGAGAGTATGCTTATGTGTTACGTGGCAAAACACGGGTTAAGAACCAAAATACTGAGAAAAGAGCTAGCTGGTCATCATTTTCATACCCCTTAACCATTGTATTTTGTACGGTAGTAATTATTTTGAAGATCAAGAAGGGTTACCGATTTTTGTTATTTGAAATTTATAACCGGCCCGTAACAATATTTATTATTATATACCCAGCAAAAACTTGGTAATCGCATGTAGTTACTTTTTAATGACAACAACATACCAATTGCATTATAAAGAAGTAGTTTAGTAACCACTTATTTTTAACATGGTATGTAATTACTCATTTATGGACAGATTCATAGAAGGAACAGATAAAAAAACATTAATAATACCCGGCGGAGTGACTATTATGCAAGCTAAGTAAAAAAAATATTTATTTGCAATTTTTGTTATAGACACTTTATTAATTTTGTAAAAATATTTAATTCGTATAAAGGGTTTGAATACAGAATAAGTTGGTTTGTAGTTTTAATAAGTATTTGTCAATATTGTATTTGTCAAACATATTTCATAAATTAATTTTATTTAAGAAAAATATAAAAAATAAAAATCAGTTTTTAAAATAATAGAAATCAATAGCCAATAGCGAAATATCAGGAGCAAAAAATGGTAAGTGTATATAATATTAATAAATATTGCATTTAATATTATAGAACACAATTTATCTTTAGAAGGTCATAATTACCTCCATCAAAAAAGGCGCCTTACCGCATTAATAAGATCCACTCCAAATAAACGTAAGTAACATTATTAAATATTCATTTATCGAGTAAAAATTTTTAGATAGACCAGAAAAATGTCCACGTTCAACACTTTAAATGATAGCTGATTAATGGGAACTTCCCATTGAAAAAAATTAGTTTCTTCTCGAAATGGTCGCAAATGATTCATTGTTTTAAAATAGATTTTTGTATGTCACGACTTACTGGAAATCTTGTTTCAAATAAATGTAAGTAACTTTTTACTTAACATCATTTTACATTATTTATTAATGGACAAACATTATTTTTAGCAAAGCTGAAAGAATTTCATTGATGTCATGTTGGCAGTGTTACCGTTTGGCGACTTTAGTCGCCAATTGCCCCTTTTTCAACCACCTGGCCACTTTTTTGGCCCCTTTGTTAAATGACGACTTTTTAAGACTGTGTAGTAAATGACGAGAAACTTATTAATTATTAATTTCAACCAATAAATTTATCATTTTGAGACTGTTTCACAGTATAGTGATATGAAAAACCACGGAGTACTTATAAATGAACTGAAACTGAAACTGAAACTAAATTTAATAAATAAAGTTTATGAACCGCTATTTATATCATCATATGCAAAAATTTTTTGGACTGGATTGAAGAAATAAAAAGGAAAAAGATTCGATGAATTCTTACATCCTAATTTATATTTTTACATACCTCATAGCAATACCTCTGGGGAACGTGTTTTTTTTTTTTTACTAAATTATGAATAATAAATAGTTTATCTAACAGGCTTAAGTCAATACCTGTGGATCCATGCGTTCCGTCCTAAATTTGTTCGACGGTTATTCGAAAGACTGGAGTACGAGTGAGATTGAAGAATTTGTACAAAGCTACAGAAGCTTAATTTTTAAAAGAGGACTATTTTTGTAAATTTTTGCAATAATAAAAATTGTTCACGGTAACGCTGCATGTTGGTTTCTTGGTTGTACAAAAATTATCATTGGTGAAGTAGTTTGAAATTAGTTATTAATTTGTATTTCTGAATTAATTTTAAGATTTTTAGATGGTATAATAATTTTTATATTATGATATCTTATTATTAATAAGTTATTTGTAACCTAAAATATAACTAGTTCCTATTGGTTTTACGAATAATGACTTTAATACTTTAAAATCAACGAGTTATTGAACTGGTTGAAAGTAATGAGTTTTTGTAATGACTTCGTAAAATGGTTACTTGTATAATATAGGGTAAGTAGTTGCCTCTAATGTCATCACCGGGTTAAAAAAATGAGTTATTCAGCTAATGTGTAAGTGGTGAAGAGCCATTATATTAGCTTCTTAACTCATTACATGGCAATCAAAGTTTTTGCTGGGTAACTCAAAGAAACTTAATATTTAATGATTTAAACTATTAGAAATGAAGCAAAAACTAAACAAACACAAAAATCTTAGTGTCAAGAAATTCTTTTTACATTTATAAAACTGCTTAAGAAAATCAAAAATTTTCGGAATTTTTAATTTAAAATGGTAACAGCTGGTATATATAACTGCTTGTGGAACCTTTTTCATCAAATAAAATTATTAATGAATGTCACAGTCAATTGGAATTTTGTATATTCCAACATTAGTGCGTTATTTTAGTTCATTATGGTCCTATAATACCTTTTTGTCACTTTGTTCTTCAAATAAGGAAAAAAAATGATGTGGGATGAAAGTTTGGACCTTATGCTGTTATATTTAAAGCTTTTTGTAAATAAATTTTGCTGCATTATCATTATTTGCTCATATATGCTTGGAGTCATTATTTTTCTCATGACTTGAATTTTAGTTTTCATCCTTCATAAACTCATATTTATTAACACTTTTTATTAAATGAGCTTTAAAAGTCTAGAAATGTTACTGCACACCTGTTTTATTTCATATTAAAACCGATTTTCCAACTACAGTCGAACACGGTTATAACGGATATAACGAACTATTGCTATAGCGAACACTTTTCTTCAGTCCCATTGATTTTACCAACATTTTCCATATAAATAAATACGTTTATAACGAACACGGTTATAGCGAACTTTTTTTATAACGAACACATTTCTATGGTCCCAAGAGGAATATTTCATACAAAAAACTACGTATATAACGAACTCCCACAAATACAAATTTTAGATGAATAAAATTGCATATTTCAAAATGTTTTAAAAATGTAAAAATGCATGTTAACGAAACTAGCTAAAAATAAAACTGAAATTATAAGAGGATGCTAAATTAAAATATTAGAAAATCGTTATTCCTCAAAGAGTAAAGATCTCAAAACATACCAATGTAAAACCTCGCTAATAAGAGAAAACGTTGAATGAGTATAAACATAATTAATCTCAGTTTCCTCTTGGACAATGACTGATGAATGCAAAAAGTATTCTTCCTGATATATATATATTAAAATCATTGATATTTAAAACATAAATACAGCCCATTTTAAAAGAATCGAAAAACGCATTAATTACAAATATTAGTATCGTAATCAAATACGTACCTATATTTTGTTAAAAATATTTTTTATTAAATTTTACGGATATAACGAAATCCGTTTATAACGAACTAAAATTGTCGGTCCCTACGAGTTCGTTATAACCGTGTTCGACTGTATTTTGAATAAAATTTATCTGTATTTAGCAATATCTTTTAAATACGAAAGTACGAATATTTATTATTTAATTTTCTAAATGCTTTGTAAAGGATTTTGAAGGTTTTCGGCGTATTCTGACCGTATTAAATTGTATTATTAATAGTATAAACATTCCTGTACAACATACAATTCGTTCCATAACTTTTTAAGCTTATCAACTTAATTCATTGGGAATGATTATAATTGTTGAATACTTTGTCCCTATAAGTGTGTTTCTTTCCATGTAGTTTTCCATCTGTAATTATAATCCATCTGTGTTTTTTTTTTTTTTTTTCATTGTTTCTTGGAAGATAAAATTGATATATCCTTTCCACAGCACTTTATTATAAGCCCTAGTGGATATATTCAAATTTTTCTTAATTTTTCTAGGTTTAACTCTGACAAATATTTGAAGAAGACAGATATTAAGAGATATCAACTATAATATTACTTGAATTTTGGATCGATTTAATATTCAGTTAAGTATATATCTTAATAAGGAATACATTTTTACAATATCTTTAACAATTTTCCCGAATTGGAGGTTATAAAAAACCCCAAATGGGTTTATTATCTGGAGTTTTTTCTCTTGACTTACTTAATATATAATTTATGGATTACTCGTAATATATAACATGGATTTGAACACATATTCTTGTACTATGTGATTATGATTATCACACTGACAATTTATTGGCAATAATACATCCCAAAGTTCAAAAATTGTTTCACATAGCGAAAAAATCGCAAATGTAAAAACATTTTCTTGACAGGTAGATTAAAGGGTATGTGTAGTTTTTGTTGTTGTATTTTCGTAACTACATTCACAATGAATTTTTTCTGGCAAAACCCGTTAAAGAAATATACCTAAAACAAAATGTAACAAAAAAAAAAATTGCAATGTTATAAACATTTACAAATATTGTAAAATAAAGTTGAAATAATAATTTTTTCTTCAATGTAAAAACATTTTCTTGACATACTGTATGTATATTATAAAAATGAAATGTATGTTTGTAAAAAATACATAACTCAATTTCTAAAAAAAAAAAAAAAAATATTTTCTGTTTGCACTTAAAATGCAAAAATACGGCAAAATTAGCTTTTAAGTCTAAAATATGCAAAAATATGTGTATATTGTTATTGCCAAAACATGCAAAAATATGCTGCAATATATATCGATTAAAATTCTTAAAATCAATACTAAAATTCTTAAAATAAATACTAGGCATTCTAATCCCGAATCAGCTCACTTTTTCTGAACGACCATATTCCTTTAATAATTAATAATTGATATGATGTGGTTGAGCCTCAAGTTCAACACATGGAACGTATGGGAAATGGCAACAGTTACGGACAAAAAAATGGGGTCAAGTATATTTATTTGAATTTTTTCAGTTTTTTACAAAATTTTATGCAAAACTTTTGATGCCAAATCATTGCGAATATATTTATTAATAAACCTATACAAAGTAATATATTTTTACATTATCTCGAAAATGGTACATCGCACTATGGTTTCGCTGACTTTTCTCGGCCAAAATTACAAAAATGGGGAAAAAAAACTGATTGTCTTGTTTGAAATATGATTTGGGTGAAAATCAAAACAATTTAATGTATTTATTTTGTATTTCAAAAATTTAATTCATTTTTACACTTTTTATGCGACAGTAGTAAAGTCATTTCAAAGGAAGTTTGCAAATACAGTGGTTTCCCGATTTAACGAATACTCAGTTAAACAAATTCGCGATTTAACGTATGCCCAAATTTTTAACATTGAGTACCTTAAGGCTCAACTACATAGAATACTTTCGCTTCAACTGCAACTGACAGCTGTAGTAAAATACATGCATTTATATGGAACCAAAACAAATCAATACGCCAAACTTCTGCGTGAAGTACTTCAAAGATGAAAAATGTTCAACTTTGAAGTGCCGAAGTATGAAAATACATTTTGTCGGTTTTTTTATTCTTATTTTAATATATTTTAATTGTGTCGGACATTTTAATTTGAAATTCATTATTCCAACAGAGAATATAATTTAATTTTTACATCTTTATATTTTATTATATAAAATTTTAATAACAAAATAATGCAACGACTGGGTTAATATCACTTATGCGTTGCGAAGCTGTCAGTCGCAGTTGAAGCGAAAATATTCTACATAGTTGAGCCTTTATATTACGAACAATCTATATATTTTAGTACTCGATATAAAATGTGAAGAGTACTACTCTCCCCTCTTATGCAAAAGGAAGAGAATTAGAGATTTTCTTTTGGACAATATTTTTTCATTTGAAAACTATTTTCTAAATAAAAAACAGTAAAAAAAAAAAAAAAACAATGTAAAAATACGTTACAATGCTGTTATTTTTTTACTTTTTAAATATGCTTTCGTTTGTACATATGTGATGCGTTTATGCTGAAAAATCCGCTTAAAGTATCCATTCAATTTAGAATTACTTATTATTAATATATCATTCGCTAAACAGGAAAACCACTGTATTTCACTTATAACTCAACGTAAAGGCGTGTACAGTAGTTTCCCGGTTTAACGAATGATATATGTATTGTCAGAATGATATAATGTCGTAAAATCGAAAAAATCCTTAAATTGCGAATATATTTTACTAACAAAATATACTTTAAAAGATTTATTTTAAAGTCTACATTTGTACTTTTTAATGTTTAAACACAATTTAGTTATTTCATAACAACAAAAGTGAAAAATAGAAAATTAGCAAAATTAAAATTCTTAAAAAACAAATTTCGAATAACATTTTTTTTTTTTTTTTGACAAATTACAAAGAATTTACTATGGTTGTGAAATACTAGAGTGCAGGTCTTTGATTACAACTGTTATGAACTGTTTATAATATAGTTTTAAAATGAAAACTATTATCTAAATAACTATCACTTTTTGCATAAAAGGGGAGAGTAGTACTCTTTCAATAGGATGAGAAATATGTTTTATTTACATACTGTCTCCACATTGATATAATATGTAAGATAACGCCGGCAGAAGAGAGTAAACATTTTGTTAATATTATGTTAAATCTTAAACAAGGGGTAAATGTATTCTAATAAATCTCATAATATTTCATTATTTTCATTCAGTCACAGAGTAAACATGTAATTTTTATTTAAGAAATTCGAAATTTTTTAGCACAGAAATTAAAATAAAACTATTTTACAAAAAAACTTTGTTTTTAAGTACTTTTAAAAATAAACATTCACACACACAAACAAACTTTCGTATATGTGTATTTTTTTGAGAGTAAATCTTATAAGATAGTTGTGTAGAAAAATCTTATCACAACAGTATCATAATATTTCTTATAATACTAATATTTTAGTCTACACGTGAGATAATTCTCTCAGAGAGCGGATTTGACACTCTCTGTTACATATTATGATATAAAAATATTACGTGGAGACCCAGTGTTACTTCCTCTTACATAGTGTCTACATTAGAGAATTTTTTATCAAGACAAACGCCAAAATTAACGCGAATTTATGGAAGGTGGCAATAGTTGCACAAAAACAACAATATGGCGAATACATTATTATGTTTTATATATACAGTTTGACAGCTGTAACAACCAAAAATAATAATCAGCTGTTTAACTGAAGTTACTTTGTACAGATTCGCACTGATTTTAACGTTTGTCTTGATCAAAATTTGTCTAATGTAGACACTGCGTTAGGGCCGTTATTATAACCTACCTATAAAGTATCAGATAGTTAAAGGTTAGATAAACTAAAATGAACGATAAAGTGAACTTTATCTACTTTTGGTTATTACAACTTGGTTTTAAGGTAAATTTTATAAGTTTGATAATACGGCAATATCAAAGCAAAAACCGATTATTTTTGGCCACTTAACGTATTGGCAACATGTACTATTTGAACGTAACTGCCACTAACGGAAATATAAACAAATAAAAAACAAAGAAATTTTTAAAATAAATAGCTAACTAAAAGACAACACCGGAGCAAATATAAATATAGACATACAAATTACTAAAAACTACAGCGGGATACATATGATTTTATTTATTTCTTTTATAAAGCAGAAAATATGGTCAGATGTTCTTACCTTTAGCTTATTGGTCACTTTTGGCTTAACTTATACTTATAACAACCAAAAACAGTTAAAAAAGTTTTCAAATCACATTTTTTTTTTGGAAAAATTCATTATATCGAGTACTAAAATATATAGATTGTTCGTAATATAAGGTACTCATTGTTAACAATTTGGACGTACGTTAAATCGCGAATTCGTTAAACTGAGTATTCGTTAAACCGGGAAACCACTGCATTTTGTTTTTGCAGCATTAATTTTGATACACAACTATATTTTATCAATATTTACTAGTTTATTTTTTATCCTGGCATTTTTGCTCTTTGGTTAGACCCATAGTAAAATAATAAAGTACTCGCACATCTACAAAAACAAAAATTGCTTGTATTTTGTTAGTGTAAAACTACTGCCCACAATGTCAGAATGCTTTGAACGGAAAAATGAGAGAACGAAAGAGAGCAAGAAAAAAAAAAAACTCAAAAAATATTTTACATGTGAATACAAAAACAATTTGACTGTACCGCGAGGTTTGCCAATGAAAAAATTGTAAAACAGCTGGTCTTACGAGTATACTTTATTATTATACTATGGTTAGACCTTTGTAAATGATAAGATTTTCCAATGCTAACTTATTAAAAAAAAATGTATTTTCTCGAAAAAACGCAAAAAATCGCAAAATGAGACAATATGGAAAATATAGCCCATACATATGTTTATTTATTTCCGTTGAGTTTTTGTTTACCGATTTTCCCCAAAAACTTGCAGGTCTAATGAAATGAAATTTTTTTTACGAATCCAACTTCATGTTGGGTTGCGTAAAACACACAGTATTTTTCTAAGATGCCAACAAGTTCTTACGTATTCAATTATAAAAGTACTTATCCTAAGATCTATTTTCCATAATAAACTTATTTAAAAAATTGTTGCACTCAATAATTATAAAATAATGAAAACCGTTGAAAAAAGGCACCTTTTTTAGACATATTTTAAATTTGCTTAAAAAACTGAACTTTGATCTGTTGTATTATGAAGACAAATTAATAAAAGTAGGAAAAAAACTCCATTTTTTGGCATTTTGAAGTATTTATTATAAAACTACGATAATTATAACACAAAAAGAAAATATTACCAAAATTAATTTTGGCCAAGAAAAGTGGTCGGCGAAACCATAATGCATCGTCTCAAGCGCAAATAGTCCGGAAAAAATAGTGCGGAAAAAAATAGGGTCAGCAGTAATTTTGTTAAAATTTTTTGTAAAATTTTTACGAAATGCCAAATCTATAGATCCTCTCTGAAATGAATAGTTCTCGGAATTGGAGATCATCGATGATTATCATCTTTTTTCAGTTTTTTATTTTTAATATCGTTATCGAAATTTAAAAAAGTAGTTTCATTAAAATAAAAAAAAAAAAAATTTTTAAATTTTGACAAAAATTCGTCCGCACTGAAAAAGGACTATTTACGCTTCAGACGATGTACCGTTATTGGGATAATGTTAAAGGATATTATTTTTGTATATGTTTATAAATAAATATATTCGCAATGATTTGGCATTAAAAGTTTTATTGTTTTGTATACAATTTTGTCAAAAACTCAAAAAAATTTAAAACAAATATACTTTACCCTATTTTTTTGTCCGTAACTGTATGTATATTTTTCATTTCTTACTCGTCGTCTTCACCTAACATAAAATATTTAACATTAACATTAACATCATGTTAATGATAAATGTAGATCGTTCAACTTGATGTAAATGCATAGTAAAATAATAAAGTACTCGCACATCTACAAAAACAAAAATTGCTTGTATTTTGTTAGTGTAAAACTACTGCCCACAATGTCAGAATGCTTTGAACGGAAAAATGAGAGAACGAAAGAGAGCAAGAGAAAAAAACTCAAAAAATATTTTACATGTGAATACAAAAACAATTTGACAGTACCGCGAGGTTTGCCAATGAAAAAATTGTAAAACAGCTGGTCTTACGAGTATACTTTATTATTATACTATGATGTAAATGTTAATTTTTTCGATGTTTAAACATTGTTCTTTTAACATTTGCTTTAACAACCGGTTTTAAACATCGAAAAAATTAACATTAACATCAAGTTGAACGATCTACATTTTTCATTAACATGATGTTAGTGTTAATGTTAAATATTTATGTTAGGTGAAGACGACGTAATCCATGTAATCCCTTTTACACTCAAACTAAACATGCGATTTTAATAAAAAAAATGTACCATAAAAAGATATTTTCTCATAGATGTGCAGAATATAAATTTTATTAAAATAAGTTCAGTATTTGAGAAGTTATAAGCGGTAAAAGTTACTACTAATGTATATATATTTATGTATATCTTTATCTTGATAAATTTTGACGTTTGTCTTGATAAAAATTTGTCTAATGTAGACTCAAAGTAATACAGTGCTCGGCGCTCTGAGAACTCATTTTATTAACATTGTTTTTTTATTACATGTTTTGTATTGTAAACATGAAGAAAATTAAGAGAACGTCCGCACATGTGCGCCACTTTGGCAAGCACTGCTGTAATACTTTGAATTACTTTGTTTGTTTATTTTCCGAATCAAATGCATTATGAGAAACGAAGTAAAAAATTTAAACAATTTGAGTTGTTTTTAAATGTGTTGTTTTTGTTCTTTTACTATTTATACCCTACACCATCATAGGTGGTTGGGGTATTATGCGTTTGTGCTGATGTTTGTAACGCACAGAAAAAATTATCGGACCCCCACCTTAAAGTTTACCGTTCGACTTAGAATCACTTTCTGAGTCGATTTAACGATGTCCGTCCGTCTGGCTGGTTGTCTGTCTGTCAATGTAAAAACCTTGTGAACAAAGTACAGGTCGCAATTTTAAAGATACGAGTATCGGAGCTTGAAATTGGTTATGATCGGAATAGGGAATAGGGATTAACGATCAAAGGAGTATCGTATCTGCAAAATTTTATCAAGATCGGTCCCTAATTGACTATAGCCCCCATATAAATCCCCTCTTCCGAAAATCACTTTAACATGCATAAATCCCATACGAATGACAGTATCAAATTAATATTCAACATAAATACGTTTTATATAAGTAGAGACTACAAAATTTATGAGAATCGGTCCATAATTTACCATAGCTTCCATATAAACTTACTTCCGGGAATCACCCTAAATGTATGTATGGTATCATATGGTCGGTCTTGACCGACTATAGTTTTTCTCTCGTTTTTTTTTATTTTCAGCAAATACACATTTATGTAAAATTAATTTTACTTGCATTATCAAAACAAAATATTAGAGAGTTTTTTTCATACTTTGAAAATTGCCTTGTCTATATTTTTCTGCATTATGAGAAAAAAATTAATTATGTTATAAAATGAACATAGAGTTATAATTTTTTGTTATCTTTCAATAAACATAACTTTTATATTTACAGTGGCTCACAGCTTATTTCAACCAGCACCTATTCAAATATTTAAATGACTGAGGCTCTCGAACCAAATAATATATACAGATTCTTTAAAAGCAAATTCATAGATAGAAAGGATCTAACATCAAGTTTAAAAAAAAAAATCAAAAAATTCTTTATAACTGACCTGCAATGATAAAAAAATCTATTGTGTTGCATAAATTTGCCTCACAGCTTATTTCAACCACATTATTAATAGAAACTTTATTTTGGTTTTACGCGTCAAATATCGGTTTTTTTTCTTGTTTGTACTTTGTTATTGTTTGTAGAACAATTTATAGTAACAACTTGACAGTCAACTTATGTACGTGAGTTATTTTTTACAATGGGACGACGTACAAATATTGAGCAGCGAGAGTTAGTTTTAAACCATTTTAAAAATGGTCATTATTTGGTTCGAGAGCCTCAGTCAGTTAAATATTTGAATAGTTGAAATAAGCTGTGAGCCACTGTATATTTATTTTATATTTATATTTTTAAAAAACTACAAAACTTCAAAATTTAAATTAAAAAAAAAACGTCACAAAGTCTTAAATTTATCCGTCTTCTTCTGATTTTTACTTATTAATTAATAATGAGAAAGAAAATTTAATTAGAATTTAATTCTGTTTTGCGCTGCGGCAGAACTTAAGAAGTAGCTTTTTCGCTGCATTTGCCAAAATTTTGTCAAATTTCCATTATATGGACTGAATTTGCCGACCAAAAATTAACCCAAGTGAAGTTGAAATCACTTCAGATTAACTGGCTAATTGGTAGAAATTCTAAATTAAGTCTGGACTGCAAACTCTTGATCTATAACTCAATTATAAATCCAATATGGTGCTATGGTATCCAACTATGGGGCACGGCCTCAGCTTCAAATGTTGAAAAAATTCAAAGATTCCAAAATAAAATACTTCGAATGATAACCGCAGCACCCTGGTATATATATAAAAAATGATAATATTCACAAGGACCTTAATGTTCCTATTGTTAAAGATGAAATAAGAAAACACGCAGAATTCTATTTCAGGAAGCTTGAAGTACACCCTAACCCACTTGCTCGAAACATAATAAGAAGCGATGGCTACAACCGTTTGAGAAGAAGGAACACAACAGACCTCCGCCTAAGCTACTCTTTGATTACATATAGTTTTTCGTCCGACAGTGGTTGGACATAATATAAATTAAGATTTAGAGTTAAGATTTGAATTACTTATTGTTAATTCACTTAATTTAGTGAAGATCCAATAAATAAATTTACACTAAGGGAAAAAATTCGATTCAAAATCAACAACGGTTGTGGTCACATTGGTAATTTACGGTAACAGCTTTTTAATACCTTTCGTTAACAAATTTAATACAAAACATATGTAATTTAAAAATTTGATACCGAAATGGTTTCAACTTGGTGCCAATTAGGTATCGATTTTCAATAAGAATTGAACACTCAGTGTTTAATTTAAACACATACGGTGTAGATTCACTATTGACACAGAATGGTATCGTTTTCAACACGTATGTGATTGATATTTCTCTGGGTGTAGATGAAAAAAAAAAAAAAATGTTGATTTTTGAAATAAAGAAACCTATTTATATGAAATTATGTATAAAATTTTCCTTACCTCAATTAAAAGTACTTTCAAAGTAATTATTAATATATAAATACGTAATTGATATATATACATTTTAAACTAAATAAAAATAACTTTTAAAAATAATTAACCCAAATATCTGTATGGTAACTTTTATGTTAAATTATTGTAGTTAACATTAATGTTAACCTAACACAAATAGACTGTATTATAAAAATCTTTTATAGTATACTTTTAGACGTTAATAAGTCACTTCATTACCGACCACTGTATTATCGACATTTTATGGTTTTAGAATTAGCTAAATTTAAATTGATTTTTACTACTTTTTTTGCAACTGTGCATTTTGTAGAAAAATAAACCAAAAAATGCAACCTTCTCAATGACGATAAATAGTCAAGTCTGGCAACAGTGCGCACACAGCTGTTCAAACAACCGGTTTTGTTTTCATTGGGTTTTTTCTTATTACATTATTATTTATTCATTCATCGCATGACGAAGTGTATTATTCTAAATAAGTGAGAGAAATAATATAAATAATTACTTCTATCGATATTTAATTACTACAAAAATACATACACGTTAATAAATTAAAGTTTTTTAAAAGTAATTTGTTGATTGTGAAATACAAACGTCCTTCAAAATGTCGCAAATAACTGGTCGTGCTTTGCATTATGTTTTCAAAATCGGAAATCGTTCAAAGAATTCCTTTTTCTTCCGAAATATCTTGGGAATGAAGGTAAGACAACAGAGATTGTACAATGTTTATTATTTAAGATAAGAAAATATGTGTGTATGTACATGTATTTTTAAAGTATTCCATGTATCTTATTGCTTTTCATTGTAAAACAATTTGTTTCGAGATAATTCTAAAATTAGAAAGTATTTTTTTATGCTGATGTTAATAATTTTTCTTTGCTATAGGTTTTGCGTCATGAGGAGTTTAAAGAAGGCTGTGAAGCTCAATGTAATGGGTAAGTCGTTGTATTTTAAGGGAATTACAAATTATTTTATTATGGCTTTTTACAGACCTTATGACAATCGTTGGAGTAAAACCATGGTGGGTTATGGTCCCGAGTCTTCACATTTTGTTTTCGAATTGACTTACAATTATGGTGTAACCAGCTATGAAATGGGTAAGAGTATTTTTAGTTTAGAATATTTAAATGGGGTTTTTATACTATTATTAAAATTCAGTCACTAATGCCAAATCATTAACAAGTTACACAATCAACAATATCTCTAAATGATAAAACTTCAATATCGAAGTAAAGTCGGTGATATTATAAGTTTAATGGCTATATTTGAGGCGATAGGTTCCATTTAAACCATAAGCGAGTAATCTTGCCGTACAAGTTTCAACTGGCCCAGCAAGAAAAATTCATGTTCCATATAAGAAATGCCATAATTGACATTCTTTATGAATGATTTGGGGGTATAATTATATTCGGAAAAGGTGACATAAAATAGGTCGATCTTTCGAGAATTGGACCTCACGAATCCGTTCCACTATGTGATGTCAAGGCGAATATTTACACTTTGTCATTTAAAATACAAATTGGATCTTTCCTTTCATATAAAATAAATAAAACAGCATACACACACACATTGATTGTTTTGTTTCATCCTTAATATCTACCAGTTTTTATTGGAAACACAATTTCATTTTAACTATTTATATCATTAGTTTAGTCGACCGATAAGATTAATAGATATCCATTAAATTACTGGTCAAATTTGTATACTAATTTGATAACCATATCTTTGGCTAAGATGATTTCAAGTATATGACCAAAAATACATTAAATTAGTTTCTAGTCAAATTATTATATTTTATTCGAAAAACAATAAGTCCAAACAAAGTAATTTTCTTCTAAATATTAGACCTATCACAATAGTTTTCTTATTTAGATGAAAAATAATATTAAAAATAAAAAAAAAATAATAATATAGATATACAAATGCCTAAAGTTTTTTGTCTAAATCAAACAAAAATTTCTGTTTTAATTATCAGGACAAAATTAAAAACTAAATAAATTCGTCCTGTAGTTTTCTTAGCCTTTAGGGCATTTGTCTCGCAGACTGCGACAATATTTTTATAAACAGTTTATTTTTATCTGATCAAAAATTAAAATTTTCTTCCTGGTATAATACTTTCGTTCACAATAAACCGATGCATATGTTTGTGACTTGGATAAGCAATTTTTTCCTTTAAGTCGTGGTGGTGTAGTGGTTTATTATCTGTTATATATCAGTACCATGTTTTTATGATTTTAACCCATGTTATGTTATCCTAAGAGTTCAAATTTATTTTTTGTTTCTTAAAATTCTTGTATCTGCTATGACAAATGTATTACTTGGGTAAAATACCATTTTGTCGATTTTAATTTTTATTTCCAACGTGTTCAAATACAAACGATTTTTTTTTGTTTTGATACTCGCAAGAATGTTGGGGTTCCATTTGTTTTGCACCTTTTCTACAATGATAAAAATATATTTATTACGGTTCGTTTCGAAAAGAAAAAAAATTCTTTTGATATTTGGATATCATACCTTTTTATAAGGTTTTTGCACCAGTAAAAATAATGGCGTAATTTTTTTCTTAATTTTCCAACTCCTTCCCTTGCATATCTGCGGCTAAAAACGCACATTTTGAGCTCCATTTTGCGCAGAGACGAATCCAATTGATTTATAAAAAAATTTCTTTTATACATCAATTCTATATAAAATTTTAGTAAGAATGAGCACTATTCCACCCGCTTAAAATGCATCGTGTTCCAATTAGGGTGTCCGAAAAATTGACTTTTTTCAAAAAAGTTTTAAAAATATATTTTTTTTATAAATACAATGAAAATATTCTATTTGCTTTAAAAAATGGCGCAAAAATTATTAATCTACGACTTTTCGCTTTAGAATTATAAGACTTAGAAATTTGCAAATAATAACTATAAAAAATAATTATCTTCAAAAATAATTGTTATTACAAAATTTTAAAACATGTGCATTATAATTCATAGTAGCCTTAGCATTTTATTGTTACAATATTCAATATTTTTAATTTTTTTTTAAATAATTTTTTTTTTTTTTTGCTATTATATGAAAATTTTAATGCCTTATAACTTTAAAGCGAAAAGTGGTAAAGTAAATATTTTTACATTATATTTCTAAGCAAATAGTATATTTTCATTGTATTTATAAAAAAAATATATTTTTAAACTTTTTGAAAAAAGTAAATTTTTCGGACACCCTATATTTTCATTGTATTTATAAAAGAAATATATTTTTAAACTTTTTGAAAAAAGTTAATTTTTCGGACACCCTAATTGGAACACGATGCATTTTACTATAATTTTATGTAGAATTGATGTATAAAAGAAATTTTTTTATAAATCAATTGGATTTGTCTCTGCGCAAAATGGAGCTCAAAATGTGCGTTTTTAGCGGCAGATATGCAGGGGAAGGAGTTGGAAAATTAAGAAAAAAATTACGACATTATTTTTACTGCTGCAAAAACTTTCCAAAATGGTATGATATCTCAAAATCAAAATTTTCAAATTTACCCTAATATTTATATTAAAATATATATATGTATATACAGTTAGGGACAAAACTATTTGTACACCCATACATTTCGTATATCTTCAATAATTTATAAAGAATAAAAAATTATTATATGTAGTTTTAATTCAGGTCCATTTTTATTGAATTATTTGATAAAAAATAAATTAATATATAACACATTGTTAAAATAAAGTACAATTTAAGTAAAAATCTTTGGGACAAAAGTATTTGTACACAGTACTTAGTACAATTATTTGTACGTTGGACTCTTGTATGATGATTTTTTTAAATACCGTTATATTTTCTTCGTTAATCGAGTTTTATTTTACAAAATAAGAAGTTGGTTTTAACGTTTTGAATAATAAGCACATCAAAAATGGGAAAGCGAAAAGAGTTGAGTTTGGATATTAAAAATTTAATTATTGATGAACATAAAAAAGGAAAATCTCTCCGGAATATAAGTAATTTAGTAAATTTGCAACATTCCACAGTACAATACATTGTAAGCAAGTATAAAAACAGCGGATCTGTTGAAAATGTGCTTGAAGGTATACGAAATATATGAGGTGTACAAATAGTTTTGTCCCTAACTGTATTTTTTTTTTTAATTTTTTACTCATTCGCATCCAATGCTTCGACAGAACTAATTAAATCTTAGTTCAATAACTTTATATCTTAATTCTGAATTAGAAATACTAGTTTTTCATTCACCAAATTTTACTCGAATTCAGTATTCAATTAATTTATAAATTATTACATTCAGCTATTAAATGATTCAGTTTTTTGTTAATTTATCCTCTCCAAATTTAATGAAAATATTTTTCTTTCATTAAATTCTTGTTTTTTCGTTATTTATCCTTTTTTAATAATTAACAAAATAAATTAATAAATATTTGCTAAAGCTATTTTTATAGCTTTGGGCTAAAAATTATTTGAATGATTAATTGCAAATTGTGAATTAATTAAACAAATATGAAGTCTTTGAATTAATTTATTATGAATGTTTTAAAGCAGGGGTTCTCACAAGATCTGGCTTCGCGACCCCCTTTTAACATTGGAATGAAAGCGCGACCCACTACAACTTTGACTAGTATAAAAATCAGATGAAATAATTTAAAAATAATATTAATAATTGCAACATGTAATAATTATGTAATAATTATGAGATCTTTCATATTATGATTCTTTTTCGCAAAATGAATATCTAATAGCATTCTCTTCGAACACAAATGGTAAATTCTTTGTTTTGATGGACGATGTTTTGATGAATGGGAAAGTTCCACATAAAAATTTATGTTAAACAAAATTGTTCTAATACCTTTAGAACTTCGGAGCCAACAAGCGGATAAACTTTGCTATATTTCAACTAAAATGCTTTTGAAATCTACTGATTCAGAATAAAAATTTAAGACAATAGTTACAATTTAACTCTTTTTTAAATGAATCTGGTATTTTATCTATAGTCATATTGAAAGGATTTTTCCGTCTTTTAATTGTAAAAATTTCTTTTTATAGTCCGCAAATTTTTCTACGAAAAAAAAGTTTTTAACACAGGATGTAATTTTATGGTTAAAATTCCGAAAGAACATTAAAACGACTTTAAAAGAAGTTCTTGGCATAATAAATTTATAAAATATAAAAGTAGGGTTTCATGTTAATAATTGATAGTATCATGAAATTAAAGTGAACTATTTATCTTTTTAATTCGGTATTCCCTGCCACGTCGGATTTTTTTTATATTATTCAGCATCACTTTCTTTATTTGATCATTGTTGTCTTTATCAAACAAAATATTTTCAAAATTAAAAAAAAAAATCTTTACTTTTTTGTCTTTAATTTAGTATAAAGATTCTTTCCTTTTCAAATAATTTTCATTGGAATTTTTATTTAAACTTCTACATAGTATTTATATATAAAAAAAAAATCAAGAATATTTTTCAGGATCTCTTCGCGACCCCCCATGAAAGTCCTTACGGACCCCTTGTGGGTCGCGGACCCCCATTTGAGAACCGTTGTTTTAAAGGAATGATTTCCAGTTCATTCAGTTATAAAAAGTGAATTACAAAATTAAATTTGGTAAACTCATATATTTCAAAAAAAAAATTTTTGGATTGTTTTGATACGTATCTTTTTGAACTAAACATGACGAAAAGAAAAAACTCGTTAAAAATATTAATACAGTGAACGCTTAAAGTAAGTTCGATCAAAGAATAAATGTATCTAAACAATTAACAGAAGTTGCTAGGAAATTACACCAGTAGAATTAAAATATATGTTGGTTTTCCCCCCAAAAATATATAGTAATAATTTTCGAAGCAACAAACCAAGGCGAAATATTGTAAACTAGTGTTATTGTTATATAATTTTTAAATAAAAATTAAAAATCAACTGTTTATTTTTTCAACTCCCTACAGGTAATGATTTTGCTGGTGTTGTCCTGAAATCTCAAGAAACCATAGAGCGTGCCTTGGCACATAATTATCCCATAACCGATGTTGAAGATAAGAAATTATTAATTTCACCTGATGGTTATAAATTCTATATTATACCAGAATCTGAACCCAAAGACCAAGATCCTGTTGTAAATGTAGGTCTTCATGTATCCAATCTGGAACAATCTAAAAAATATTGGCATGATTTATTGCGTATGGATCTAGTTTTTGAAGATGATAAATCTATTATACTTAAATATGGCGATAATCAAGCTGCTTTATGTCTCAAACAAAGCACTGAAACTTTAAATCGTGCCAAAGCTTATGGTCGCATAGCATTTGCTGTACCAAAAGATCAACAGCCCTATATTAATGATATTATAACACAAGCTGATGCTAAAATATTAACACCTCTTATTGAATTGGATACACCCGGTAAAGAGACCGTACGTGTTATTATATTAGCCGATCCGGATGGTCATGAAATTTGTTTCGTTGACGAAGAAGGTTTTGGTAAATTATCGGCTGTAGAAGATGATGCCGATAAAATGTTGGATAAATATATTGGTAAAGATCCATTCCAAAAAGAGTTGGATGCTAAAGAGCAATAAAATACGAATTTATAAAAAAAAAAACATATTAACATTTAAAAACAAAAGACCCCACACCAGTTATTATTATACGTGCACTTGATATTTTTGGATATTATTTATAAAATAATTTATCAGCAATTTTAAATTGCAAATATAAATTTACCTACAAGTATTTTTCAAATTATTTGGATTTTTTTAACAAATTAAAATTGCTATGATTCACCTTATTATCATCAAGAATTAATCATTTTAAAACTCATTTCAACATCATTATTATCATATAATTTTAAAAATAATTTGGCTGGTTTAAAAGGTAAGTATAAACTTGTATACTATTAAATTTTTTTTTAATTAATTATAATACATAATTAACAACGTGCTAATAAATTTTTTTAACTTCTTTCTATTACACATAATCAAAATTTTTAAAACTTTGGTCAAACATTTTTTTTTTTTTTTTTAACACACAATAAAAAGTTATTTTATTTTTTATTAAAATAATAGTTTCACTTAACTTGCAAAATTGATTTTCTTAATAAGAATGTTAAGATTAGAACTTAGAACTTTATGATTCGATCTTAACATCTAATCTCTCTATTCATTTAAACCTTGACTTGACCTTTGTTTTAATAAGACTCTATCAACATGCACAATATGTATCTACATATCTAGCTAAAAATAAGTTTAAAAAAGAAATTTGCTTTCAATTTTTCTAATAAAATGCTTTAATTGTAATAATATTTACCAAAGAAATCCTATTGGAAAATATATACCTAATAGAAATTCTATCTGTGATTTTGTGGTTTTAAACATAGTATGAATAGAGTACATTAAAAAATTTCGTATTGAACATTTATTTCTCTGATTTTTGCTTTGATCGAATTTGTGGTTACGTTTCATTTTCTCTATTTTCTTTGTGTTCATTCACTTTGTATTATAGCTGTAATTTTTTGTGCTGTTGTTGTTACTCTTTAAACATTATCTAAAGTTTATCAACACAGTATAATATAAATGTGCTTCATTTCTCATGCAATTGCATGTTATTTGATGTTATTTATTAAAAAGGCAATGAGAAATAATATTTATGTATAAAAACTAAATGGTTTAGTGATGTTTAGTTTAAGGGTTTAGGTAATCGATATTGGAAATTAATAAAATAACTAAAATTACTTGTATAACCCAACTAATGCTTCTGTAATGATAACAATTTAGACGTAATATTTATTTTTAAAGTACTTTTTTTCGATTTTCTTTCTTCTTGGAAATTTTGGGTACTTTCAACTATTTATTTTAAAAACTGTAATTTTATTTAAACTTAAATTATATATGTATGTATATATTTTTTGTTACATTCATATTTCATATTTATATAAATAAAATAATCAATTTTTATTCTCAATAATCATCTACATATATACAGTGGCTCAATAATGTAGTAGGACAAACATTAGGATAATATTAATCTTAATATTTTTCATATTAAAATTAACATAATGATACTTTTTTTTATTATTTTCTATGTTTTTCTATTGCCTTCTAAAAACCAACTAGATTTTACTAAAATAATTTGTTTCTTTTTTAAATATTAGTAAAAAATATTCTCAGTGTAAAATAAAGCTTCAAAAAAGAAGTCGGACATATGGCAACGCTTGAGTTTATTTTTAAACATACTTGGAGAAACCCCGTTTTATTATGCAGTTTTTATTTATTGGCATCTCTTAAAGCTTTATTAATCAAAAAAGTGTAAGAAATTTCGTCGTTGTACCAAAAATTTTTGAAAATGTCAAAACCAAAGTCATACACAACTGAAGAAATCTGAAAAGTTATTATTAAAAACTTTGAGGAAGGAAAAACTGTTCGAGAAATTAGTCGTTTAACTGGAAAACCAAAATCAACTGTTCATGACATAATTAAAAGGTATAGAGATAGAAAATCCGTTGAAAATAAGCCAAAATCAGGAAGACCAAAACTATTTACCAGCTCTGACGAACGATGGATTATCTAACAGGTTAAAAAAATGCTAAAGTTAGCGCTCCAAAATTAGCTAAGGAAATTTCTCAACGCATAAATAGAGAACGCATAGATAATGGTAGAGTTGCTCGTAAGAAACCTTATATTAGTAAAGTTAATAGAACTAAACGCATAAATTTTGCAAAAATGTACAAAAATGTGGATATTTCTTTCTGGAATAAAGTACTATATACAGACGAAAGTAAATTTAATTTGTTCAGATCAGACGGACAGTCCTACGTTTGCCGAAAACCAAACGATGAACTAAAAGAAAAAAACTTGGAAGCTTCCGTGAAGCATGGTGGTGGTTCTGTTTTAGTTTGGGGTTCCATGTCGTCCTCTGGAGTTGGAGGGTTATGTATAATAGATGGTATTATGGACCAAACTAAATATTTATCTATTTTAAAACAAAATTTGGTGACAAGTGTAGAAAAGTTGGGTATAAAAGACACATCCCAATTCTACCAGGATAACGATCCTAAATATAAAGCACATGCTGTTCGTATGTGGCTACTATATAATTGCCCACACGTACTCGAGACACCACCACAGTCCCAGATATTAACGTAATCTAACATTTATGGGCACATTTGGAAAATCTGCTTAAAAATTATACAATTTCCAACAAAAATGATCTTATAAAGCACTAAAGGACGAATGGGCGAAAATTGATCCCTCTGTTTGCATAAACCTGGTGAAATCAATGCCAAGAAGATTAGAAGCAGTTATCAAAAGCAAAGGACTTCCTACAAAGTATTAAATATTAGTAATATTTACTTAAGATAATTTTATTCTAAGTGTCCGACTACTTTTTTGGTGCTAACTTTTAAGATATAAATGATTTTTTTATTTTTTTGTTTATACATGAATTCTAAATAAATATTTTCTTTCATTTTTTAAAATAGCGTATATTGTGTCTTACTATTATAAAAGAAAAGAGTTGTAAACCCTTTCTTGCTATACTTAATATTGAAGTCTATAAAATATTTGTTTTTGTCCGACTACATTATTGAGCCACTGTAAATATAATAAATAATTTCCTATTTTGTCAATTTCACTACAACCTGAATTTTTGTCTAGCAATTCATTTATTGATGTTTCAAATACTTACATAAGGTCACCAAAAAAGCAAAAGGCCGTAACCACAATTTTTAATTTTTTGCCTAAAAAATTTTTTAATCGTCCACTTAAAGCAAAAATAGATAAAGTATTAAACAATCTTCAAACTAAGGTTTTCTAAAAGGAAAAAATTTTACGACTGTTTCATTTATGAAGTTGATGTTACGCCCTTTTGATTTTTCTTAATATTGATTTTATTTTTAACAATATGAAATTTTTTTGTGTAGATGTACATAGTTCGAGTCATTATATAATACATTGAAAAACAACATTTGATTTTATAGTGGATAAGGCCTTTTGCATTTTAGTTTACGATATACTTATACTTAAGACCCTATTAAATATAAATTTTTTGGGTACTGGTAAAGTTCTGAGTTGATCTAGCTATGCCCATCGAAAATCTTCAAACTAATATACATATGGGCAATTTTTATTTGACGTTTAACTTTATGAAACCGACATTCAACCTCAAATATTTTTTAACATCTGATTTTTTTAAATAACTTTTGATGCAATTATGTTAACAACACTTGGTGGTGTAACAGAACAAGAATTCAAGACCAGAAACATTTCCATGTGGTGCCGGCCGGCAAGCACTCAAAGTCAAAAAAATCTAAAAAAAGTGTTTGAAACGAAAAAGTTTTTTTTTTTTTTTTGTAATCGCGGTTAGTATAAGTGTGCAATTCATTCCTCTTATGTATGCTATAAACGCTTGTAGAAAATTACCAGTATGGATTTAATTAGCGTGCCATTAAACAGTGTATAATTGTGTTGTGCAAAAGTCGTGAAACCCTATTGTATTTTTTTTACTGGGGATTTTATGCCGTTTCGGGTATTGCAAAATTCAAAAGTGAACCTAATAGCGCTTAAAATTATGCATCATTTGACAAATATCTCGTTAATGTGCCCCCAACAGAAATGCTGTAGGAGGTACCAAAACTTGGAGGGAAAAAACGTGAATGGTTCCAAGAGGTGCACACCCACAACGTTATTTCAGTGAAGATAGAGTAGAGTTATCAAAGGTTTCGAAATTATATTTTAAAATCATTGTGTAATTTTGAAATATTTGCCAAAAGTGTAGTTATTAAAAAAAAAAAAAAATCAGAAATTTTGCATATTTTGTTATAGCGGATTTTGGCATTATAAGTAAATTTTAATCTGAAATAAGTACTTGTGATAAGTTTTACTTACGCAAAAAATATGATTTCACTGAAAGTATTCAACAATGGTTTTCATGAGCTAATTAAAATTGGCGATGATATATGTCAATCTCTAGCTGCTTTAATACTTTATATCAAAATCAATATGGCGTTCGAAAAAAAGTACGATTTTGCATTTAATGCAAGTTTAGAAAATTAATTAAGTGCAAATAAAAAATGTATATAAATGAAATTGTCTTATGACTTATTTAAAAAAGATGAATTTTGGAATAAATGGATGAATATGAACAAGACTACATCACTAAAAACTGAACTTTCCAAATTTTAAAAGAAGGTTTAATTAATAATTATTCAATTGCTAATATATCAAGGCATACTTAACATATCGCGATATTTTTAATTTGTTTTTAAGATGCACCATTGTAGGGTACAGAATTGCTATAATTTTTAGTCGTTTACTATACCACAACATTTTTTATATTGTTTATTTTATCTACTAAAATACATGATTAATATACAAAATCAGTAAGTACAAATGTGCACAATTTACAAATAATTCCCAAATTCTTTTTTATTTCTACTCCTATTTAAGTCTTCTGTTTATTTTGACAGAAATGCCACACGAAAACAAAAGTTGTCTACTGTTTTATAAATGTACATTCGGAATAATATAAATGTTACTGCAAACAACAAAAGCCATCGACATATTTATCAATTGTCGAATCGTTAAAATTTACTGAATCGCTCTACAGATCTGTGTTTCACTAGAGCCAAGGAATATTGGTACTAAATAGCGTTGATGTGCCATTAAAAAATTTTCGAAATTTTTTTGAACCCCAAAAGTAAACGAATTTGAATAATTTCCCATAAGTATAAAACATTGCACCAAATTTTATAAAGAGCGGTCCATAACTTACCATAGCTCCTATATAAGGCCTACTTCGGAAATCGTCTAACAGTGCATAAAATCATATAAGTGTTAGTATCAGCGTAATATTCTGCATTAGTATATTATATTTTACACTTAGTAAAAGTATGGGTCCACAATTGGCCACAGGCGTAATATGCACATATAATAATTTTAATAAATACACAATTATTTCAACAAAAACACTATAGCTTAATAATTATTCTGAAAGATGTTACGCCTAAAATGGTAAACAAATGGACAAATGTATGAAATTGCTGATTCGATCATCGGTTTTATTTACTTTCAAAAAATATCAAAACCAATACGATTTCATGACTCGAAATTAAATTAATATTGGTTCTAATTCCTATAAATCTGACTTGGAATTAGATTTGTATATGTAAAATACATTTAGATTTGTTTATGTAAAATTTGAAATTAATGTATTAAAATACTTCGATTTTGAGTAATATATTTAATTTTAAAAATATTTGAAATTATTTAAAAATTCTGATTAATAATTTAATTGAAATTTTATCAAAAATATTATTTAATATGAAGCTTCAATAAATCTAAAACCAAATAAATTATTTTTTTATACCCATCATCAAAAAGATGGGGGTATATTGATTTTGTTATTCCGTGTGTAACATGTCGAAGGAATCATTTAAGACCCCACAAAGTATATATTTTCTGGGTCCTGGTTAGATTCTGAATCGATCTAGCTTTGTCCGTCCGTCTGTTGAAAGCAGGATAGGGCTCGAACGGGACAACGTAGGGGGACGAAATTTGGCACAAATATTTATCTTATATAAAGTTTGTTTGGGATTGAAAATGGGTTAATAAACAAAAAAGTTATGGGCTAAAAACTAGAAACACACGGTGTCCATTTCATACTTTTCTGCTGATATTTCTTAAACAAAAGCATGTACGATAACGAAATTTTGTATAAATAGTTTGAGGATCGATATAAACTCGGAAACTAAAAATGGGCGTGGTCCGCCTACTTTACCGCCCACCTCCCATATAACGTAAAATTTTAAAAAAGTGGATCGTGGGTATTTAGATTCGGCCGAGCCGAATATAACATTTGATTTTGTTGTAATAGAATAATATTCATATATACTTTAAGAATATTTTGTGTTTAAGAATAATATTTGATATTAAATTTGAATTTTTGAATAAAACTTGAAATTCTACTTGGATTATGTTTGAACATAAAATTTTGAGAAATTGCTAATTGCGGTGGGTCGTTATCGAGATGTAATATTTCAAGTGGGTCGTGAAATGAGAACCCCTGTTTTATTGTATTTTGAATTGGATTTTTATTTAAGTTTAACAAGACTAAAAAAATAAAAACAAAATTTCTTTTTTTTTTTATTAAATTACATAAAATGTATGCTAAATTTTTCTATGATTTAAATAAAAATAAATACCTACTACTATTTATAAATTAACACACCATTACCAATCTTTTAAAATTTGTTTACTCTGTCATTTCTATTCATTATTAATGTTATTATTACATGCATGTTTGATCACGTTTGTTTGTAACGGTATGTCTTGTTATTGCACAATTCTATGGAAATTTCTCTCATATTTACATATGATTTCTGTTGACATTTTTAAATTTCCCTTAACAAGTAATCGATTAGAAAAAAATATTATTGTATAAATAAATACAATATTTCTCCATCAATATGCGAGTGAGTACAAAATATTATAAAAATCTTATGTTAAAAAAATTATATCTACTCATTCATTTGTTGATTTTACTAAAAGAAAACATATAACAAAAAAACCTTTAAGTATGGCGCTAATTGCATGTTTACAGGTACACAAAAAGAAAACAAGATCAAGAGAGCTATTTAAAGAGTTTCAGATACATACTCTCAAAATGCACCCAGAGCTAGAGAGTATTTCTTCAATATTACATTCTCCATTCTACTCACTTCTCTCACGAACTCGAAACACAACTTCGCGTTATATGTACATATGTTTGAGTATTTGTGTGTTGTATTGTTTTGGATTTTAGTAACGAGTTTAAACATGTCCATTGGATTGTTTTGTTTTCGTTTTTAGTTTGAGTTTGTTATCGGTTGAGTAATGAGATACATTATTTTGTAAAAAAGTGCATGCGTGAAACGATTTAAAAAAAATTTACTAAATAAAAATTAAAAAATAATAAAGAAAATATAAAAATTCTTGTGCGTGTATTAATAAATACCATTAGTGCGATATTAAAGAATAAAATAAATTCACTTGCAATAAAATTTATCGAAATTGAATTGTTTCTTTCTTAAAGTGCAATTAAAACAAAACTTTCAAACTTAAAGTAAGAAGCAGGTGTTTAAACGTGCGTGTTAAATTATTACTAGAATAAAAATTAAAAAAAGCTAAAATAATATTATACGTTAATTTTGAATATTTATATCTGTACGAATATTTTTTTTTCGAATTTGTTTTGTGTTCACTGTTCGCTCGGCGCACTGTGTGTTGTACCCTTAAATGGTAATACTGCTGGCTGGTTGGTTGGCTTTTGTGTGAAACGTTTTTAACATTTTGGTAACACAACTCTTTATTTGGTTCGTTTAAAGACAAAATAAGAGTTAATTTCAAATAAATAAATACCAAAACGAAATTATAAAACCGGAACCAACATTTTTTTCTTTCGTTATTTATATTTTTCGAAATTTAATATAGTAAATTTTGGTCAATTAACAAAATTTGAATATTAAGTGCTGGACAAATAAACGAGCGAAAATTAAAAACGAATATCTAAAGCTATAATAATTATTAAAAGCTATTAAAATTAAACAAAATTTTCCCTTTTTACATACAATTAATAAATAATTTCTACTAAACTCGAGTTTTTATAAATTTTAACACATTAAAAATTATTTTTTCTACTTTATGTATCATTCACACATGTTGTTTTGTAAAAAAAAAATAATACAAATTCGTACAAAATTGCCAAAAGTATCAATTGTTTTTTTTTGTCTGTGTTCTTTGTTAAAAAATAATAAAAAAGTGTTAAACAAATAGACAACATTTTGATTGATATAAAAATCAATGAGCATTTGTAAATAACATTTACTTATACTTTATCATTAGTGATTTAATGCTGGGATTTACTTTTGAAAAATTTTCAATTCTACGAAAAAGCCCTTATCATATTTAATGGATTAATTGTTTAAATTGTATAATTATGCTGTATAAAGCAAATTATTAATTATAGGTGAGTTTGTTTTTATTTTTCCTTTTTGTACATAATAGTTTACATTTAATAATAGGGGTTAATTTTATATTATATTTTAATGATTTTACTTTGTATAATAGTCCATTGACTGACCCTCATATCAGGTGTGTTTAAGTAGTAGGGTATTATTTTTGAAAATGTTGAATATTTATATCCTACACCACCATAGGTGAGGAGGGTATTATTCTTTTTTCAAATATTAATAATTAATTGGCTTATAATCACTTTTTCTGAGTCGATTTAACTATGTCCGCCCGTCTGTCCACTCACGTAAACCTCGTAATGAAACTACAAATCTTAACTTTGCAAACAATTCAATAAAATTTGGTTCACAGGTTTTTTATGGTCCAAGGTTGAAATTGGTTATGATCGGTCAATTACAATGGTCGGCAAAAACAATTCTTTTTTTCATGAATCTGATTTCAGCTTTTACACCCTAGACCACCCTAGGTGGTCCGTCTGGTCGGCTGGCTGTCTGTCCATGTAAACCTTGTTAACAAATTACAGGTCGCAATTTTAACGATATCTTGATGAAATTTGGTACGAATAATTATTGTGACACACTTAGACCCTATATAAATGTCTTCCCGCAATAGTGGTTTAATGGTCATAAATACCTTAAATATAGAAAATTCGGCGCAAGAACGTTTTGTGCCAAAATTCATGAAAATCGGTCCATAATTGATCATAGCTCCCATATAACCTCATCTTCCGAAAATCAATTTAACGTGCGTAAATCTCATGAAAATGTAAGAGTCAACTTAATATTCGATACAAATACATTTTTTATAAGTATAAATGTCAGTGCTAAATTTCGTGAAGATCGGTCCATAATTTACCTTAGCTCACATGTAAGGTCCAATTTCGGAATTTTCCAAAAATGCATAAATTCCTATAAATTTCAGTATCAATATTCTGTATTCGTAAATTTTATTTTACACTCAGTAAAAGTATCGGTGCACAATTGGCCACAGGACTAATATACGACCCCTCTCCGAATTGGTGTAGGGTATAATATTGTCGGGCTTGACTGACTATATCTTTCTTACTTGTTTTGTTATTTTTATGGGCATATCTGATATCTAGACGAGTATTTAGAATATTAAAACCAAAAGACGAAAACGAAAATTATTATTATTTTTTTTTTTTCTAGCCAACAATTTTGAAGTTGTTCAGAAAATAATGTCGGAAAAAACAATTTTTCATGCAAAATTGAAGATTTTTTTTCCCAATTTATGGGTGATCGGTTCATAAATGACCATAGCTCCCACATAAGATCTACTTCCTTAAATTACAATAAACTGCATAACTAACGTAATATAATGAATACGTTTGTTTCATAGAATACTCTACGTTGTACAAGTAACGAATAGCAATTGGCAACAGATCCCATATAAGATCCATTTCCAACTATATTTTTCTTGCTTGTTTTTATTTCCTATTTTTCAGTTTAGAAAAAAAGTTTAAAATTTAGTAAAGGACTTCTTAAGTCTAAAATTTGTTTAATAGTTTGTAATAATGCTTTGAAGTCTTAGTATAAGACTTTTATTATAACTAAATATCAGATTTTTAAATATTGTAAATCATAATCATTTAAACATTCTTAAGGATGTGTAAAAAATTATTTAAATTTACCTAATATAAGACTTTGAAGTCCTTGTATAAGACTTTAAATTTATGTATAAGAGTTTTAGGTCTTAAAATAACACCTTTAAGTTAGTAAAACTTTTTAGTATTTCGATTTGATCTATAGTTTAATGTACGATTTTTAAGTCTTAAAATATAACACTTAAGAATTCGTATAAAGGTATGTTCAGACTAGTGAAATATTTGACCATAATGACGTAACCACTACATAAAATATCTTCTAACTTCTCCATTTTAATGGCAAAATATTTTTTACTTATCATAAATCATACAAAACATTTGCAAGATCAAACAACGACAATAAATATGTTTATAGAATTAGTGGTCACGCAAATTAGGTCAAATATTTGACAAATGTGAACATAGTTTAAAACTTTATTGTCTTTCGATTTATTGTACAGTTTAATATAAGACTTACTAATACAAAATACGATTTAAAATCGTATTTTAAGTCTTAGTATAGCCCCTTTTAGTCTTAGTATAAGCATTTAAATTTTAGTATAAAACTTTTTGATCTTAGTATAAGTCATTTAGGTCTTAATACAATATTTTGAAGTATGTATTTTGATTTGTTTAATAGTTGGTAATAAGACTTTGAAGACCGAATACGTACTTTTAAGATTTTGTATAAATCATTTAATTATGATAGTAGAAGGTTAAAAATAAAAACTTTGAGGCCCGTTAACAATAAAACAATAACTACAAGTTAAACACTAACTTCCAGTTAAAACAAAAAGTTAAATTAAAATCATTAACACAAAATTCTTGTTAGCACTAACTTTAAGTTAAGTTTAATCGAAAAAATTCTTCCAGTTATTTTTTTAACTTTCAGTTTATACACAAAATAATTTTATTTACTAATAAAAAAACGTATGCGTTATAACATATTACGAAAAACCATTTCAAAGTGCATAATGTTTACATATACGTCAGTTTTGATCACTATAACTTTCTTTTTTTGCACATTTTTGAGACATTTAGCTCGCCTACAATTGAATTTTACGGATCCCCTTAGAAATAATTATTTTCTCACGTACCTGAGACATTTGATTCTTTTATATTTCCATCGCGAAAGAACTAAAAGAAGACATTTTGAGGCTGAGTAGCAAGAGAACCTATTAGAAGTAAATAGAAGTACTCGTTAATCATTCAAGTTAAAAAATGTATTTATCATTCGAACCTTTCCTTGATCTCCTGGGAATCATTGGCCTAAATCAGATCCCAATTCGCTTAGAATGTCTGCATACATTTGTGCGATTTAATTATGTCCATTTAAACATTTTGAAAGTTGGAACTTTAAAAATTTATTTATGAATTGGTCTACAATTGACTATAGCTCTCATATGTAATGTCCTTTTAAAAAAATCCTTCTAATGTGCATAAATACCACGTACATCTTTTCCCTAAAAGTAAAAATGTTTCTTTTAATTTCAAAACACAAATAATTTTTTTTTTTTAATAATTTGACTTTTAGATACAACAAATTCACAATAGTGCTAACTAAAAGTTTATTAACTTTTCAATACTGTGAATGAAAATTTTTATCTTTTTTTTTAATATTAACCGGAAGTTAGATAACTTGTTGTTAAATTTAACTAAACCTTATTTTGTGTTAACGGGCATGAGTCTTAGGATTTCTTAAGTATACGATTTTTAAACTATAGGCTGCTAGTTTAGAGACTTATCTAGAACTCGATTGAAAATAAGACACCACAATTTTGGATTAACAAAATCATATCCCCGAAAACCCAAAAGTTTGAAATTTGATAATTTTAACGTGTTTTAAGTTTGTATTCAAAAACTAAAATTTAATATCAAATGCAATTCTTAAAACTTAAACCAAAATTTATGGATATTGGAATTAGGAGGTTCGAGATTCATGTATTTGTTAGGAAAATTTATTAACATCTTAATGATAAAGATGTCTGAATTGAGACGTTTACTTTCGAAAGAGTTTTAAATGAAAGATTATTATGACTCGGTAATGTTTGTGAGAGTTTTTGCTAAAACCTGAGGAAATCGATAATGATAGATTATATGCGATTTTTACTCATTACTTTGAGACATTTTATAAATAATAATAAACAAATAATAATCAAGAAATTCTTTAAAATTTATGTTTAAATTAAATGTGTTCTCAATCCCTAACAGTTATCTTATAAATTGTGTAGTCTACTCAATAGTACTGTCCATTTGAATGGGAAAATACCACATCGATTTTCCTTTTATTTTGCATATTTTTTTGCATTTTGTTTTGTTTGCCCCATAATAAAACTTAATAAATTCTTGCTAACACTTTAGGAAATTTTTGAAAATCCTAAGAGTTTTTGAATTCTATTTTTTTTTTTTTGGTATTTTCTTTAGGAAAATATTCAATTTCTAGATTGATTTTTCACAACCTAAATAAATAAACATTTCAAATATGCACATATGTATGTATGGCACCTCTTACCTTGGTACCCAAAATATTTTTATAAAAAACCAATATAATATAAATAATATTGGTATTAAATTTTTTCTTAAACACACATATAAACGTATGTAATATCTTCAATAGATCTTAACATTTTATTTAAAAATTTTAAGTTTTTTTCTTTAAATATTTATTGTTTTGCTTAACCACCGGTCCATACAATACTTGTGTACATTTGAAATTTGCATAATTCTAGAAAAGAAAGAAATTCCCTTAAAACCGCAAAAATTCTTTTATTGTTTTTACCAATATCCTGTTGGGGGGGTTTTATTTTGTCAGACAGTCAGTCATACAAACATACATAGTAAAACACAAAAAGAAAGAAAAATAAAATAAATTTAAAATCGTACCTGTAAAACAAACTAAAGATGAAATTCCCATACTACTTCCTTTACTATAAACAAATACATAAGACAATAAATACATATTCATACTTACATACATACATGTGTGTATATACATACTCATGTGTGCATATAAAGAATATACACATTTACATTTGAATAAATCCATACATTTTTGCACAATTAAATACCTTTGGATTTAAGCTTTTGTGTCGTTTTGGGTTTAATGTTCATACCAACACAAAACACATGAACATATAATTTTTTTGTCTTTAATATAAACATACAAACATATACACTTAATAAGCCTATTGTTTTCTTTCTACATATTGTTGTATAAATGGAGTTTATGTATGATGCCTTAAAACAAACAAGAAAAACTTTTACATAAAATGATTTCGAAAAAAAGAAAAAAATTATATAAAAAAATAAATAAAACAAATGCATAAAATTTTATGGTTTAATTAAAACCAAAAAAAAAAAAAAAAATGTCATTCTTGGTACCTCAAACTCTGGACCGTTGGAGTTGGGATTTACAATAAAGGCGACTGGCTACAGTAGTAAAATTTAAACTAAATTAAAGTTGTGTATTAGTTGCCAGTAGTGTGTGTTCGTTTAATAAAGAATTCTTGTAAATTGTAAAACAAACATAACATCGTCGTTTATACATATAATCTGATATCAAAATTTGTTATGTATTCGAATGTGGTTGTTTCTTTCGAATCGAATTATTGGCTTCTCGAGTATGTGTGAATTTTGGGATTTCCATAAAATAATTCTTCAAAATCACAAAATGAGTTAATAGACTTATTAAAATTATGTGTCTTACACATCCTCTTGTATTCAATGATTACATCAAATATCAAAGAATCAATGAATTATTTTACTTGTTACATGTCCTGATTGTTAAACCAAACATCTTACGTAATCCTTTTGGTTACCTAGGAGTAAGTGTGGATACATTAAAACCGCAGCTGCTCCATATATCAATTTTCTGAAAGTTGGGATAACGATGCATCGAATATAAAGATATCTTATTTCTCATGAACAGTTGCTTTTAAAAGTCTAAACCCTCTAAAGTGTCCTTAAGACAATATTACGCTCAAAATACACTAATTTAGGATGATGGAATTTATAACCGAATTTTCAAGTTTATTCTATTTGTACTTAGATTTCTATATAATAAAATTCTAGCATCTTAAGTATCCTTATTATGTTCATCCAGATCTACAGAAGATTTAACAAAATCGATAGGGGTTTGGAAATTCTCTTATATATGACTACTAGCTTTTCCGATTGCGCTTCTCTTCAACTTTTTATGCGATAATTAATATCTGTGGAGCTACTACACCCCCTGGCCCCGTTCCATTTTCACCCATGGAGGTTGACAAGAAAGTTATTTCATAAAAATTTTAAGAATTTAGCTGTAATAGTTCTGAAGATCTACAATATTTAATAATCTCGTTGTATGGGGGGTACCACCTTCCCTGGTCCTATCCTTTTCATTTTATTTTTGGTGGTTAATGCGAAAAGTATTTTCTTACAATTTTAAGACTTTTGCTGTGACAGTATTTAAGTTATCTGATAATTAGTATTTGTTTTCTTTGGGAGATACTATTCCCCTTGGCCCTATCCTTTCATCTGTCGATTTTCATTTTAATTATAAGAGATTTATGGAAATAGTTATGTGATAATTATTATTTTTTTTGTATGGAGGGTACCATTCCCCTTGCTCCTATCGAAAAAAAAAAAAATTCTGCAATCCACAAAGCCAAATAACATGCAGAGATGGATCGTAAACTCTCTGAATGGTCGTTAGTTGTTCATGGAGTATAGCGAAAAAATGTCAAAAGCTCGTGGAGTTAAACATGAAGTTTCTCAGGGCGGAGTCTTGTCGACACTCCTGTAGAGGTGATCACATGATCCCATGATATCCCCACAATAATGAGAATACATGTCAAATGATAATATTTTAGAGCTTTCGGAATAATCATGAGTTTTGACGCAGAACATAAAAGTATCTAAAAGGTTTCGATGATTTCGAAAGGAACTAAAAATTATTGAAATATAAATTCTTTACTAGAAACTAAAACTAATTTTTGAATGCATAAACCATAGATTAACTACTAGATATTTATGTGAGAGAAAAAAACCTAATTCAATTGTCAGAAACCTAATTCATACAAAAACAAAATACATGTAGTCACATATATTTTGTTTTTGTATTTTCAAAAAAATGAGTAAATTTTTTGAAAATTTAGTATAGGGTGGCTCTCACATAAACTTCTAGTTCTATTCTATGGCATAAACAATTATTAAATTAATTTGAGGCCTCAACAGAACTATTTCATTTTAAATATATTTTCATTTTCGATTTAATATAAAAAAAAGAAATACATACATGTAGTTCTGTAGTTAGTCGCCCCAAATCTAACTTAAACAATTCACTTTTAAAAATTGCAGCAACTTTTACTCGACTGCCTTTTATAAATATTATCAAAATTTAAATATTTATATTAAGAAATAAAAGCAAATATACAATTAAAATAAAAATATAATAATAATAATAAAAAAATAATAAATAAAACATGATTATACTCTCTTACCTAATCACACTTTCATGTACAAATGTATATGCACTTTGTGTTGTAGTTGTTCCCTTTTTATTTTTTTATTGTTTGGTGTATTACGTATACAAGTATTAAAAACAATAAACTTGAAACAAAAACAAATTCTAAGTAGAAAATAACCCAGATTATCATTAAAATAATTAAATAATGTTCCAGTTTCATAAACACTAAATAAGCCGAGTGTAAATAATGCTGACACCGAAACAAAAACTTAATAAAAAAAATTATATTTTAAATAATAGAATTACACAAAAGAAGTTTTTTCTTTTTGTGTTAAACAAAGTAAATTTGTAATTTAATTTATGGATTATTTAATTTTTTTTTTGTTAAAACAATAGTTAGTTAATAATTTATTGCTAAAACAAATAAAGCATACAATTTATGAAGTTTAAATCCTGTCTTTTTAAACAAATTGTTAAATTAGCTAATTTCCGAAAATTATTAGTTTAAATATAGAGAAATATTAATAACTTGATAAAAGCGTTAAAAAGGAGTTTTAAATCTAACATAAATAGAGAATAAAGAAAAAGTTTCAATCTAAAATATTAAAAATAACAATGATATGAAAGCAAATATGTGAATGTACTAATAATGTATTCATTGTCTGAGGTTTAATACACGATAAATCTAGTGAGCAGGTCTAACAAAAATGTGCTCTAAAAAATTACCCAAATTCGAGAAATATGCCCTTAAAATTAACTACTATTCATGCTAAAAATAACTTCATTTTTATTATTTTTTGCACTTAAAAATAAAAAAATATTCAAGGCTTAAACATTGTATCAGGAAATTATAACATTTTTCTATTAATTTGTAACATGAACATTATTAGGCAATCGGATTTGAAAAACAATTACTATTTAAACATTTCTGTTGCAAACAGTAATATGCAAATATTGGGTCATATAAGAAGTATCCGCGGTTTTTGTCACTATATGTTCTTGATGTCCATATATCGGGTAAGACTGATTTGATTACATTAAAGGAACACTTGTTTGAAGGGTAACATTTCAGGTTACATTTTCGGTGAAGACACTTCTTTAATTCGTAACTCGTGTAAAAAGTTAAATTGATTTCAAAATGAGCTTTTTTATCATACAAAAACGAAAAAAATTCCAAAAATTTGGGAGTGTACGCTGAGAATGCTGTGAATGAATACAAAGGAAAGGTTTACTCGATTCCTTTCCAAATTTTTTGATATCAAATGCACATCGGTCTGGTCGGCGAATCACTGAAAATTTGGATGAAATTTTTCAAGCTGTCGGGATACATAGAATAATTTGAAAAAGGCTGGTTACCCAAAGAAGGTCAATGTTTGAATATCACATGAATTATAGCAAAGATATTTGATTGACCGGATTACCAATTAGTGAAACGCTGTTGAAACGCAACGAATCGAAGTATTTTTGAAAGAAATCATTACGAACGATAAAAAATGGGTTCATTACGAGAATTTTTAGCGAAAGTGGCGAATCTCCACAAACCACTTTGATGACAGGTTTGACGGTAAAAAGTTTATGATGAGTGTTCGTTGGGATTGAAAGGGAATTAACCATTATGAGTTGCTATAACCTGTCGAAACGAACAACTCTGAATTTTACTACTTCCGAACGTGTGACCAGAATTGGACAACAGAAAAGTTTTTGTGTTCTATCATGATAATGACAGGCCTTAAACATATTTGGAAATTATGGCTGGAAATTTTTGGTACACCCACCGTATAGCACGGACCATAATGTAATTATAAAGTGCCCGCACATTTACAAAACAACAATTGCTTCTATTTTGTTAGTGTAAAACTAATTCACATAATATCAAAGTACTATGAAGAAAAAACGAATTAATGGAGAAGAAGAGAAAAATTATGGGGTAAAAATATTACATATGAATACGAAAACAATTTGAAAGCTTCGCGCAGTACATGCATGAACAAATTTTAAATCAACTGTGCTTTCGAAGTCACTTTCTTATTACACTATGGCCATGAACAGTGTCGAACTCTTAAACGTACTTAAAATTGTGTAAGAAGGTTGTACAATTAATTGAAGCATATCTCGAAAACGACCTGTTTGATTTTGTTTAAAACAATATCAAAAATTCTAATTAACCCTGGAAGGGCTTCGACATTTTTACCCTTCTGATGGCTTCGTTAGTCGAAACGACTAACACTAACTTGTATTAAAAATATTTCAAAACGTATCATTAAAATGAAAAATTAAACAATTAATTTTTGGTTGATGAATTAATTTAAATAAAATAAAAGAAAAAGTTGATAAATACTTTCCATTGTTTTCAAAATATTTAGCAAAAACTGAAAAGACCTCAATATCTGTACTTTTTCAGAGATGGTGTTACATAAGTATCCTTTGTGTTAGTTGTGTAAAAATTTGGATCAAGCAACATACGTTTTCTTAAATGTTTGTATTCTATAATTATTCTAACCAAAAAAGAGTTTAAAAGAAATTTTTTGCATACTCTGTGCATATTTCAAATTTGTGATACTTTTTTGCATTTTTTACAGTATCTTTTAGTAGTTCAGTGTTTTTTTTAGCAGCAGAAGCTGCAAATCTTATTTTCTTTTTCTACAATTTACACTGTTGTTATAAATTTACCTGGAGATAGGAGATTTTCAAAATTTTTACAATGCTTGGTTGTTATATTGGGTATAGAACACAGCCGATAAGACATTTGTCGCTAAACTAGATCCTTAAGCAATTTTTAAGGACATTTTATAAAAAAATGGTTCTTTAATTGATTTTAACATATTTTTGGAATAAACTATTAATACAATTAATGTTTAGTTTGATGCAGAAAATGTAGAGCAGCACCTATAAGTCTTGATTTAGTGAGATATTTTACCGCATATTTGGTCGAAAATATCAATCCCGTCCATAGGTTTTATTATAGAACTCATTAGATGAAGTCGATCTTCAGCATGAATTTTCTATTTGATACAGGAAATAGAGCTTCCTCATCATCATTGTGTAATGTGACAAAAAATATACTTATGTGTTGTTAAAATTATTTCTTGAAGTCATATTATATTTATTTTCCCCCAAAAATATATTTTACACTATAGGAACAAATATTAAATGCACTGCATTACTATATTTACTAAATTACTTTATCGCTAAAAGTTCAAAAAGTCACACTAAGTGCTTCGTTAGTCGTTTCGACTAACAAGGTTGCTCAAAATACTAACTTCCAGACCGTTCACAGCAACATACGTCTGGACTCTTCAAGATCTTATTTATGGCAGGTGTTATACCAAAACTCTCAAAAAAAAATATGCAACGATTAAAGAAATATCACTCAAAATAGCATTGTTTTTAGTCGAAACGACTAACGGAGCCCTTCCAGGGTTAAAATTGTCTTCAAGTCGTTCTTATATTACATTTTAATATGATATGATAATACCTTGATTAAAATTCATTTTCAATAAAGAAAATTTTAGTTCAAAGATTAAAAAAAAAAAAAACTATATGACCATTTAAATTGCTTAAATATGATAAAAATTAGTGTTTACAGTGAAAATATAATTTTACATGCTAAATATGTTGTTAGGTCCAAAATATGCAAAAAATGTAATGAAAAAATGTATACCAAAATTTTTAAAATTGTCTAAAACAGATAAATAACTAACACTACTTTTTTATTCGAAGAACAAAAAAATATGTTTATGCATGTACATTTGGTTTGCTCTGGTATTAAGAATTTTCTTAAAACATTTCATTACTTTTTTATGAGATCAAAATTTTTATAATTAAAATTTTTTGTCAAATTTATTTTCTTATTTTTTTAGATTTTTTATTATTAGCTTTTTCAAAATTTTTGCTGTCACAATTTTCTTCATATTATTGTTTTTATTGTTACATTTAATCGAATTAAATTTCATGTCACACGGGTCATAGTCATAAATTTAATTTTGTTTTGTGTTGTATTTCATAGAAATTATTATCAAATTGTTACAATAACTTGTAAGTGTCATTATTGTTGTGCATTAAAACGAACACAAAGCCAAATTTATACGCACACATAAATATAAAGAAGTGTAATGAATTCCATGACAACCCAGAACGACGATGACAATCTACCCAAAAACTCATGCAAGACAATGAATGTGAAAATGCACATGAGCCCCTCGCATGTGTGCATAAAAGTTGAGATTATTTTAATGCAAGTCAAATAGTATTATATTGTTTTAATTAACAGGGGCGCCTATTGCAATTATCACAAGGTATATATATAATAAATAAATAAAACTAAAAAGAAGTTTAAAAAAAAGAATCAACTTGAGAATATATGTAAGTAAAATACTAAAATTTAATTGCCATGTATGCTTTGCAGAAAGGGGAATTGAAAATTAAATATAAAATTGTAAAGAGATTAAATATAATGATATTTGTAAGCTTAAGTTATTAAAAAAAGTAGGTATTTTATTAATAGTTGGAGGAAGCATTTTAACAACTAAATAAATATTTATTATCAATAAATTTTATTTATTGAAGAGAAATAAGCTCCTACCAATACTTTACGTTTATGTTCTTTATATTAGTTTTATATTTATATTTAGTTTATAACTGTTAACAATTCTGAGATTTAGCTTTACAAAGAAATTTCAATTATCGCTTTTAAACATAATCAATTGAATATTGCTGGTAATTTCAATTATACTAAGTATTTGCGAATCTTTTAAATTAAGGAAAATACCATTTTGCTATAGATTATAGCGAAAAACTTAAAATAACAATTCATAGAAAATAGTTTTACTCTTAAACAGCTCAAAATAATTGTATTAAATAATGCAAATTACAGAATAAATTTATATACCTACATACTCGTATTTTAATGATATAAAGGTTATAAATTCTACGAAAATTATTTAATTATAAGCAGTTTATTATAAAATTAAATTTTCTTTCATTACAACTACTTTCTATATATTTAGAAAAGCTGATAACGTTACTGCTTTAAATTGTTTACTATAATAAATCATGAAAGTAATTTATTTTTAAATCATTTTAAAAATAAGGACTGCGCACGAAAAATTTAATGTGAAATTTTGTTTTAGCTACAAGCTGAACGTTAGTGTAAAATGTGTCAAAAGTGGCGATTAATTGAATTTTTTAATCATACATTTTTGTAATAAAGTTGGGTACCGAATAAAAATAGAAAAATTACGAGTATGTATCAATATCAACTAAAACTTTCAAGCTAGGTTGTGTTGTTTTCTTAAAAGGAGCTGTCAAATTTAAACGTTTTTTTTTTACATTTTTGAAAAAGAGTAAAAAATTAAATTTTCATCAATTTTCAGAGTTTTTATTTTAATTAAAATGTCTTTTAAAGCAAAAATTTAAAATGGAACCATCAACTTCAGGTATTTCAGTATTTTTTTCTTCAAGTATTTGTAAATTTTATTTTGTTCTAATATTTTTGTTATTTTTTTTTTTTAAATTGTCCTAAAATACACTAATTTTCAAATTTCATAGAATGCAACTTAAATTGTTACAGGATGTTTGTTCTGAATTTTTTTTTTTAAATTGTACATATTGTCTACTTTAATACTGCGAAAAATCGTGCGCATATGTGCCCGATTTAAGAAATTCTTTTTTTCGAAAAAAACTTTTGTAGATTTCATACAAAAAACATCTTAAGTGCAGACATTTTCTTTGCTTTAACAAATATTAAACAGTGGATCAGAATCGAAATAAATCTGTAACTTCTAATCGGCTTTTTGGATTTATATTTGGATTTAAATTTCACATAGGCGTAGCTTCAGGAGCAGAGTTATGGGGGTTCAAAATAGGGTACTATTGTCATAGAAAATGTTTAACCACTAGAGAATTTTTGTTACCTGATTTCCAAGATTTTTATATGGTTTTCATAAACCCATTTCAAGTTGAAATTGGATTTGAATTTCGTTTCCAATCTAATTCCGATGATGATTTCAATTAATTTTTTATTTAAAAAATTATTTACTAAAGAATTTCATTTTTTTAAAATAAAGAAAGAGATCATTTTACATTTTTAAAATACAAAAATTATAAGTTATTCTTTTTTGAAATAATATTCAAATATGATGACATTTGTGTAGATTTTTTGTTTATTTTTTTATTAAAGTGGAAATCGAAAATACACGTTCAATATAAGTGGAGGTTGGACAAATTGTCAAAAGGCAATAATAAACTTTTCCAATTTTTCTGTTCTTTTGTTGCATTTGTCCATGTATAAAAAGTCGTCATATATCGAAGAATGCGATTGTACTTAGGTTCTTTTTGGGGTTTGAATGGTGCTTATGGTTTAGCTTAAATCACAAATTAAGCTATTCGAGTTTTCAGAATTCAAACTAGAATCATTATCAGAATCTGTATTTTCATCTACATCATTTAAAAATATACGATTATATAAATCAAAAGCGAATTCCTTAATTTCTGTTTTTGTGGAGTATTTCAAACATTATCATTACATCGGAATTTTCCTGAACTTAAATAAACTATAAGTGTATTTACAACTTTAATTGTGCGATCATTAAGCCTTATCATAAGAGTATTATTTTTTTTTCAAATTGTTATACAAAAACTTATGAATTGCTTCCCCCTCTATTAGAGTTACAGAATCTTTTAATCTTTTCTAATGGTTGAAAAGTTTTCCAAAGATTATCATGCATCTATTTCAAGATTTGTAAAGGAACTTATACAAAACTCTAACAACGCGTTATTAATACATTTGTTGATTATTAAATACTGCTCATCATAGCTCTTTACCTTCCTGCTATTGTATAAAGTTTTGCATTTCTTTTTGCTTTTCGACCCATTTAAATCTAATGTATAGACGGAAGGACATTACCATTCTGTAATTCATATTATAATTCAAAAAATTATTTTTATTATATTATAATTCTAAAAATCACACTAAACATTTGCCATAACAACTGCGCTATTGAATTCATTACTATGATGTTGTAAATGTCATTACAACAATATTATGTTCATTGCAGAGACCTGCGCCGAAGAATTTTATCGGCGGCGGCGGCGGCTTGAGTAAGAATGCTTCGGCGGCGGCTTAAAATCGGCTGTCAGCCGGCTGAAATTAAGCATACATTTTTCTAATTAAAAAATCTTATTTTCATTTCCCATTGAAAATTTTTCATAAAAATAGGACTTTATATTTTTTTAGCGAAAGTGAAGATTTTAATTTATATGTTATATTCAAGAAATTTTTAAGAGGAAAATAACGTCACCTAAAATGCAAAAGGCCGATACCGCTGAAAAATCAAATGTTTTTTTCTGTATTATAATGCACTGATCCAAACTACATCTACGCAAAAAATTTAATTTTCATATCTTCGAAAATTACATCATATCATAAGCGAAACCGTTGTTAAACCTGTTTAAGACAAATTTGGTACGAAGATTATTTTATGCTTTAAGTGAACGATTAACAAATTTAGCTTAATTGCTTAATTTTAAAGCATTTTTTTACATAAGTGGGAAATGACGCTTTCAAATAATAAAAAAGTAAGTTTTTTTAAAGATATTTTCCAAAAATAATTTCAAAACGGCGGCTGTTTTTAAGCCGAGTTAAGCCGAAAATTTTACGGCGGCTCGGCATAGCCGAATTTCAGCCGATCGTCGCAGGTCTCTGGTTCATTGTTCATTTTCATTAATTCTAATAACACTATAATTATCATAACAATGTTTTTGTTTAAGTTTTATCATTTAATTTTTACATTCAATACAAATTTTAATATAGTTGACTACAAACATTTTATGTTTTTGAAAATTTTTACCAAAACCAAATTTTACTAATATGAAGAAATATTATTTCTTCAACCATTAAATATCATCAATATTTTTCCTTGTTCCTAAACCATATACATAATATAATTATTCCCATAACAATAAAATGTTACAAATAAATATAATAAGTAGGGCAAGTTTTTCAAGCTTTTCGCTTGGAAAGTAAGCTTTTCGCTTGGAAAGTAAGAATTTAACAAAAAATGCTTATATTTTAAATCTTTGCATAAATTTGCATATAATGGATACAAAAGTTAGTTTTCTTAACAAAAACACAATTTTTTGGTGATTTTTTTTGGAGTTCAATCAAATGATTTCTAAAATTTTTTTTTGTGAGGATTTTGAGTACATTGTAAATATTGTAAAGAAAAAAATTCCGAAGCTTCAAATATGGTACTTAAAATTAAGATAGTTATATTTTTATAAACATCGAAATCTATTAGAGATTAAAAGTTAAAAAAGGCATATTTGTGCATATTTTCTACACATTAATATATAAGAATGCATAAATTCGTTGGTTTTTATATACATATTCATGCTATTTTTGCATATTTCTGTGCATATTATTCCATTTTTTCGTGCTTTTTCAAGCGCATATTTCAGTTTTTTTTGTACATATAAAAACTTGCCCTGATAATAAGTATGCGTTTTATAACTTGTTTGTTTTTAAATATATTTGGTTTTAATGTTTTTTTTTTTTTTTTTTTTTTTTTTCAAGTTCATTATAATTCTCATTTAGATTATATATGAATTAATATAACTAGCTAAGGTTTGGTTATATTCGGGGTGATTCAAACAATATGAGATTTACTACCTACTAAAAAAAATAAGGACTGAGCAGAAAATAAAAAGTATTTTGAAAGAAAATCCCCTCATCTCAGGAATAAAAGTGTCACAAAAAGATATTTGCTTTGAATCTTTATCAGAAATAATAAAATAAAGAATATTTAGTAATAAAGTAATAGTAATAAAGAAATTATTAGTATTGAAAGAGGCTAATCCATCAAATTTTCCGGAACTCCGTGTAATTGAAAGTTATTGGGCTCTAGTAAAAAATAATCTAAAGGACATTTAAACCTATTCGAGCAAAAAATGTGACCTTAACATAAAACCTTTAATTGGAAGAATTCTGGGAAAAACAGATTTTTTTCTTAAAAGCCAACTGGAAAAAATGTATTCTTTTATGTTTATTTATAAAAAATGAAATAAAAAAAATTGGTTTATTTTCTATAAGCAGATTTGTATGCACGGATTTTTTCATGCGCAGTCCTTAGTTTAGTTAATAAAAAATATCTTAGTATTTTCTTGCACAATATATAATTTATGAAAATTGATAATAAGATTAATATAAAAATGTTATGAATAATAATTCTGTTTTAAATTTTTCTTATGGTAAATAATTTGATGAAACCGAATCGTTTTATGTTAAAATCAGGTCATAACGAATAAGAAAATTTGATCATAATGTGATAAAACCGGATCATGTGAAATATTATGTAATGTTTAAATAAAAAACTGCAAAAAAATTAGATCATAATATGAAAATATAGATTATTTTATGACTAAAATGTTTATATTTATTATTTATGACCATATAAATTTTTGAAGCAATTATATAATACAATCATAATTTGTTTGGTTATGTTTACCACAACCATATTCTTTCTCAGTGTGTGGATATAGCAAAAATTGTAACCTGAATAATAATTTTAAAAATATCTGTGAAATTTGGTACGAAAAATTATTTTGACATAAGGTCATTGATATTTGTTATGAGCGACACATTATTTCACTTGACCTCTATAACAATAAATGTCTTAAATATAACAATATTTAAATAAAATTTGTTACAAATAAGTTTTTCTTAAGTATAAGTCTATGTGTAATTAAAAATAGCTTCCATATAAATCCCTCCATCAAAAATCAATTCAACCTGCATAAAACCCACACAAATATTAGTCCCATATGAAATTTAATTGGTTTTATTTGCAAAAATCGTGCGTATAAACATAGTAATAAGTATTTTCCACTATTTGTGCAACAATAATTAAAAATAGTTTGGTTACTAAGTTTTTTTTTAGAATCTTAACAATAAGTAAAATTATTTAATACGTACATATTTGAACTTTTTACTACATCTACAAAATAAGAAAGTTTGCATAAAAAATTAAAATCATTAGGCCATAATTACACTCCCTTCTTTATTTTTCCAACTAAAATCATTGAATTTCTTTAGAAATATTATCAAACACTAATTACATATTTTAATTTCAAATTTCTTATAATAAATGATTTTGTACACATGACAATTTATAAATTTTTTCTTATATTCCTAGAACATTTATAAACACCTCTTTAAATAATTTCCTCTATATACAAAGACATGTGTTTATAATTTAAAGGCGTTATTTAAACAATTTCTTAACATTTAAATCACAATAACAATAAAAAAAAAAATAGTACAACGATAGGAAGAAAAAGAAGGTGTATACTCTTACAATTAGGACCCCTACAATTTAAATTTCATATAATTTACACGAAAGAAATTATTTCAAAATATTCCCTAGAGAAAATGACAGACAGCAGAACGAACAAACATGTTGATGTTTTCAACCCCTAAATCAAAGTGTTAATAAAACATATTCACACTTGTATGACTTCTTCTTCTTCTTATTCTACTTCTTGAGCATACAACAGAAAATACATATTTCAAGTAAAGAAAAATAAGAGGTGAAACAAAAAATCTTTTCTACATATACAATTGATGTTAATAGTAAATAAGAACATTGATGATTTCTTGGGATAAAAGTGTGTCTGTCGGCTTATTTGTTTCTGTGTATGTGTTTGAGTATAAGTTGGTTTATTTTATAAACTCTCATCTAACAATTTAATATCCTGTGAGAATGAATGGAAAAAACGAAAACAATTTAATGTGTTTTTTATATACAAGATTTTCTTAAACAGGAAGAACAACAAGAAGAAATCTTTACACGCTACAACAGCCACAACAGCAGCTGTTTTGGTTGGCTCAAGTGTAGTTGAAAGCAACAAAAACGTTTGAAATATTTACCTGTATGTTTATGTTTTACAAATATCCTTAGAGAAGATATAAAAAATAAATAAAAAATAACAAATATCTTTCTTGTAAATGCAAAACACACTAAGAAGAAAAAAATAATAAAAAATACCAAGCGCTTCTAATAGCAAATTTCTTATAAAAATTGTCTGCAATAAAAACGGAATCCTACAGTTAATAGATGGAAGATTATAAAGCGAAACCAGCTTTTAAACAAATGACTGAACGGAATTACGTAAAGCGGAACAGAATTTTTAAAGAATGAATTCTTTTAAGTTGTTTTAATTAAAAAAATAAATAAAAAAATATTACATATTTAAAACTAATTTAAATTATTACTTAAAAATCTTATTTTTTATAAATGTTAGTTTTAATAAATGTTGCCTTATATATTTTGCGAAAAACTTATAAAGCAATTATATATCATTTTGAAAAGGACGTTATTGTTTTCTAGAGTGGTATTCATGACAATCAATACTTTTTCTGATGCGTTTGAGATAAGTCTTCAGGCAGTTTTTCCACCTTGATTGAAGCATGTATTTTTGTTGCAATAACCGAGTTTCCAAGTGTTAAAATAAGTTATCCACGCAATTTATTTTGGTACTGTGCAATGCAATGAAATTATTGGATGATAGAGCAAAGTTGCGTGGTGGAAAATCTTACAATTCGATGTTTATGGTGATAATATTGGCGGTTTTTTCAAACACTGTGTAAAAGCTAGTATTATCGTAGCGGATAAAGATCTGGTTTTGGCAGGCAATTTTGCTTAGTTCTTGGAAGAATTTTGGCAAACAAATGATTGCATACAATTCACAACTAATAGTACTTTTATACTCAAAACGTACACTATCAAGTGTTCTGAGTTCTCAAGAAACAAGTGACCGTTTAATTTTAAATTATTTATCTTAGTTGAACTTTTATACGGTTGAGCAAACTTTGAAAGAGTAATAGTGTAGACTGATATTCATAAATCTCATAAACACGACGAATTCTTTCTTTTCTTGCAAACATCAACGCGCATCTTTTTTAAGCAATTTTTATCTTATATGGGGTTAAAAGAGAAAAACTGCTCTGGACGTCCAAATTTTTATCAAATATTGAATACTTTTTAGTGGAATTAATACCCAAGAATTTCTTTTTCACACGGTATATTACATATCGGTGTTATATTATCAGTGCATCCACAATATCATTGTATTTTAGCAAAACAACCGTTTTTAGAAGACCTTCACAATATTTATTCTTGAGCAAACAGTATCCATGATTGGATTCCGGATACCAGAGATATAAGATTTCCTCCTATGAAACTTAACTTCTAAAAGTTAATTGGTGTTTAAAAATATATTACTTTTTAATTAATCCATATCGAAAGTTATAAAAAATCATTGCACGAACATTTTTTATTGGACCTACATGCAGAAAGAAATAAAAATAAAAAAATATTGTTGTAGTGACCATAATATAAGAGCGATATATTATGATTGGAACATATGATCACAGTTAAAAATAGATATGATTATAAATAATAATTGTTATGATTACATTTTTTCATGTTGCGTCTAATTTTATGGTTTGTTTTTTCTTTTTATGGGTCGAGTTTTTCATATTATTATATCATCTTACTACATAACATTATCCAATTCTATCAGAATATGATTTAATTTTTTATATTATTATACCATTATATCATATTATTATCCCATTTTATCATATTAGTTTCCCATTTTATTATATAATCTCATCATATTATGATTTCATTTTATCATATTATCCTATCATATCATAATATGAATTCATTTTCATATATTATTTCATCTTATAATATATTAGAATAAAACACATTAATTCAAAATTATAGAGTCCCTTATATTTGTTTCACAACAATAGAGAAAGCTGTTTATTAATTGTAAAAAACTATTAACACATTAATTGTTTATTAATTAATTGTATTTATTTGTACCATTATTTTGCAAGATAATACAAGATATTTTTCAATATTTACTAACAATATAAATTCATGTCTACTTACATATACTACATTTAGACCATATTTTAAATTGCATTGTGCATAACCTTTAAACCAAACAATAATCTTACTTACATATCTCAATTACATACATATCTAATTTTATAACATAAAATTTAACATTAAAATAATCACTATTCCTGTAACTTGTTTTTGGCTTAGATTCAGCTTTATCCTTAAAGAACCCATTCCTTTAAAACTCTGTCTAACCAACTTTACTATACAACAAAAATATATTCTTGTTAATGTTATAAAAATAATATAATCATACTTCTTAAATCGCAATAACTCTATACCTGAGAGAGATAGACAGAGTAAGAGAAATGAAACAGGCAGACAACAGACATTAAAACTCTAGAGAGCTTAACACGAGTTCATGTTAAAACACACGTTTCACACATAAATAAAATACTAAAATACCATAAAAATAAATCTATAAAATTTCAAACAGTGATTAAAATGCATTTGAAAGTTGATTTTTTTTGTTTCTGTTGGTTGCTCTTGCCAGAAGGATTTATTAATATTCATAACTCATTTTATTTTGTCTTACAAAATATATAAAAAAATTATTATTATTATTAAACAGTTGTTTTAGTTGTTGCTGCTGCTGTTGTTGTCTTCTTCAATTTGTTGTTGTTTTTTTTTTTTTTTTTTTTTGACATAAAACTTGTTTATCATAAATGCCTGATTATAAATAATAACAATAATAAAAAAAAACAAACTTTAATGTATAAGTACTTTTTGATAACACAACCTTTGGTTGTTAGAGTGCATTGGACAGTGGGGCAGTAGGGAGAACAATTGTACATAAACAAATATATCTATAAACAAAAACTAATTCTTAAAAAGTTTATTTTTAATATTTATTTTTAAGAGGCTTATTGACATTTATAAATCCTTTTAATTTTCACAAACAATTAAAAATATCGATCTTAATCTTAAGACTGATTATGTCATCTCTCATAACATAATGAATCGGATTATTATTCACAGATCATTGTTTACATGGATGGTTGAAAAACAAGTAATAGATCTCTGTTCTATCAAAATCAGTTAATTAAAAATTAATACATACAAATTTCAAATGCTTATTAAATCTTAAAAACACATCTAAGAAGTTAGATGAAATACTAGAGTATTCATTTTACTCGACTTTTTCATTTTTCGAATAATCAAATAACTCGAAAATCCTGTTTTAAATTACTCGAATAAACGAATAAATCTCTTAAGTTACTCGAGTTATTCGATTAATTTATACCTTAAAATTTTACTCGATTTTTCAATGCTTATTAAAAGAGAAAACAAAAATATAGCTTAAAATAAGAAATAGTCTTTTCAAAATAATATATAATCAAAATTTTCGTATATATTTATGAATATTTGTCCCTTTTGCTTTGATAATGCTGTTGTTTCTCTATATTTAATATATTCATTGTCAGTTAAATAAATAGGTTTTATAGTGATCTCGTGATTTTGTTTTAGTTCAATTTTGTGGAAAAATGTTTAGCAACTTTTAATTTTCTAACAATATCGGTGTAAAAATAGAAGAAATTCTATAAACTTGTATAATAAATTAGTTAAATATATAATTAGTGGAAAAATTTATTGTAAATTTAAAGTAAATAATTCTTTCTCGCAAATGTACGCGTAAGAATTATAATTGGCTCTATTTTGAATTAAACCACAATTTCTACCAAAATGTAAAATATTTTATTTCTCCTTTCTTTCTAGTTTGTTATAATTTAGTAAAAACGACTCAGTATATTTTACGCAAATATTATTTGGTGAAAGAATTGTGAAAATATATTTATTATTTTCTGAGTTATTGCATTATGAAAATGACAAAAAGCACTTTGGACCATACTTTTTTAGATATAGTAGTTCAGCGGTTCTTAACTTAAAGAACAAGTTTACATGCTGAACTTAATTTTAAGTCCAAATTCCTTCTATATTACAAATTTCATTCAAACTATAACCATCATATCCTCTACACCAGACTGAGCATTTATTGGTATATAAATTATATACTTTCATTCGTAGAACCAATAATATGTTTTTCCAAATCAAGTTTAAAATCGTTTAATTTATTTCTTATTATCAGGGTAAGTTTTTCAAGCTTTTCGCTTGGAAAGTAAGCATTTGCATATTTTAAAAGTATTTAACAAAAATGCATGTTTTTTGAATATTGGAATAAATTTGCATATAATGGAAACAAAAATTAGTTTTCTTAACAAAAACGCCATTTTTAAGTGTTTTTTTAGAGTTCAATCAAATGATTTCTAAAATTTTTTTGTGATGCTTTTTACTTGTTTTTTTATGCATGTTTTTTACATATCAATATATAAAAACGCATAAATACGTCGGTTTTTCTATACATATTATCCCATTTTTTTCGTGCTTTTTCAAGCACATATTTCAATTTTTTTCTTGCATATTTAAACTTGCCCTGATTATTATTTATACTAAAATCTTACTTTATAATTTTTTAAAGTGATTTATTTAGTTTTTGTAATTAAAAGACTACCTTTAACTACGTATTGTAATTTAGGCATGTATTCAATTCTTTTCACTAAGTACATTTTTTTTTTTAAATAAAATTCCAATTTGTGATACCATTTTTTGATTCGAAACATTCTAAACAAATTTTGAAACATTGCTAAAGCTAAATTTTTTAGAAAACGAAAATTAAAATATCCTAAAAACTGGTTAAGAAAGGATATATTTAAAATATTTTTTACTCGAATTATTCCATTAATCGACATAATTTGCTCGAATAAATTGTTACTCGAAATTCTTGATTTTAATTTAATCGAACAATTATTTTATTTTAATTTGTCGATTAATCGAACAAACAATATTCGAGTGAATACCCTATGAAATACTCAAAAATAGGAGGCGGATTTTCATACAAATGCTTGTTTGTTCTCGAGCATAAAGGGGTCATGTTAATCATGCCCATAAAAAAATAATACATGATAGAAAAAAGTGAAAGCAGATCCTTGTTTAGCCCGTTAAATTCCATCTAACCAACTATTTTTTTTGCACATCAAAGTGTTTCCACTTTTTATGAAATTAATTTCTGAAATAAATACTAATTTCCCCTCTACATTCACTCCTTACCCCTCATTTTTCAATGGTTTTATGAGGGTTAATGGAGAAATTCTTTAAAGACTTCTAGGAGCTATGTGTGACAAGGTAGAGACATGGCTAGTACTACATTTTTGTAGTCCCATGAGTTGGCTATAAAACACAAGTGACTAATTTCCTGTACCTATTACCTGGGAATTTTTATAACCTAAAAACTTCTCAGGAGAGCATATTTTCTTGTCTTTTTGGCCAAATGTTAGATTCGTTTCGATTACGGCCTTTAAAAATCGACTTCCGTCAGATTTTAATACAAAATTTTATTGATTTTCAATAAGAATACTAAATAAAAAAATTGAATGAATAATAAATAACTCAGGGTAACACTGATTCTGCGGCACGGGATTTCTCAATAAATTCGGATATACGGTATTAATAAGTACTAAGTTTCTAATCCACTTCTTATACCCTACACCACCATAGGTGGTTGGGGTATTATGAGTTTGTGCTGATGTTTGTAATGCACAGAAAAAATCTTCGGACCCCCACCTCAGAATCACTTTCTGAGTTGATTTAACGATGACCGTCCGTCCGCCCGTCTGGTCGGCTAGTTGGCTATCTGTCCATGTAAACCATGTGAACAAAGTACAGGTCGCAATTTTAAAGATATCTTGATGAAATTTGGCACGAATAATTGTTTTGGCAAAAGCCCCTAGCCCCCATACAAATGTCCTCCCAGAATTGAAGTTTAACGGTCACAAATGCCTCAAATATAAAAATATTTTAATGAAATTCGGTGCAAAGAAGTTTTGTATAAGTGTCAATCTCTGTGCCAAATTTCATCAAGATCGGTCCATAGTTGACCATAGCTCCCATATAAATTCCTCTTTTCTTTGTATAAAATTTAATTTTTTCTCAAAAGATGGGCTTAATATCTTCATAACAGTTGACCGCATTAAAAAGTAATGTAAAAACGATTTGAAGATAACTTTAATTAGAATTTTTTGATATTTTATTGAAAAAAATCAGACAAGTAGCTTTTTAGATATGCTTTGATAAATAGTACAACCTCCTTAATTTTACAAATCGCGATTTATAGCGAGAACTATTTAAAGTCAATTTAAAAAAGTGGATTAGAGGCTTATTACTTATTAATACCGTGTATCCGAATTGACTGAGAAACACCGTGCCGCAGAAATTATATCGCATTGTTTTCTTCAAAGAGAATACAATTTACTAAGTATTAATTCCAATTTAAAAAAATTCAATAGAAAATAAAACCATTCCCAACTCAGTATTATCATATTCATAGCCAAACTCTTCTAATATGGGTGGGCCACCTGTAACTAACTTTCTTTTAAGTATTTTAACCCCGACAACTTTAAATGACATTAAAAACGTGACAGAAATTATTTCATATCTCGTACTTTATTGTACAAAAATAAAAATATAAAACATTCAAATGTTAATCAACTTTGCTGCTCTTAACGTAATAAATTTCGTTACAAGTCAATTTAAAACGGTTTCTTTTTTTTGTTGAGATTTTATTTGTTGCTTTAAAAATAAATTAAAATGTTAATTAAATTGCTTTAATTTATAGGATTATTATTTTTGTTTTTAAATACAATTTTAAAAACATTACAATTAACTTAAAACAAATAACATTATTTATTCATAAAAATAAATTTTCCAAAGAAATTTACTTTAATTTTATTTTAAATGTGAAGCTAAATAAACATAAAGAAATATGTACAAAAAAACTATTTCAACTACGTCATTATGTTGTTTATAAAAATGATTATTACGTAGCTTATGATGTCGTAGTTGTCGTTATTTTATCTTTTTTGTTTGGGATAGTTAACCGGAAATTTATTTATAAAGTGTTGTATTTTCTGCCGGTGAGCTGGTGTACAAGTTTGTGTGTGTTTGTGTGTAAGAGAATATTTAAATATTTTTGTGTTGGCTGATTTGTTTGGTTGATATTCGTAGTAAGCAGCACGTGTTGCAATTGCACGCGTTATTTGTGCTAATTTATGTTGAAAATTATTGAATTATTATATTTTTATTACTTGGCTGGTTTGGTTGGTCTTGGTGTAAGAGTCTCTCTTCACGATTCATATAAATATAATTTAAAATTCAAGCTAATCAAGCATTTAACAAGACAAGCGACAAGTAAACGTAAATTTCTTTTGAACTCATTTATAATTTGTGCAGGTATTTTGAAGTTTTATGAATTTTAAATATTTTTTTGGCTAAATGACAGGAAAATGTAATCAGAATTATGGCACATGTTTCTCTTTCTTTCGTATATTTTTTGCTGTCTCCCATATTTTATACGAGGAAGTTTAAGACAAACAATTTTTTAATAATTTATAACAGCCAAAGAAAGGATTGAGTTAGAAATATGTATGTTTTGTATCAGAAAAAAAAAATACCTAATGACATTTTAATTTTCCACTTTCTTACTTTCTTTCTCTCCTTTAACTTGTTCATTTCTAGTAAAACCATTAAAAATCCATTTAAATTGCTACAATTCCTAAGCATAAGAGTGTATACTACTGCTATGAAATTTCATAGCAGTAGTACCTGTTTCTATGAAAAATTATTCCCACTATAATTTTTTCCAATTTCTTTTATTATTGACATGTATTAAATTATAGTTAGTTGTTGTTAGGAAGAAACTTATATATACACAGATATGTACTTATGTATGTACTATATATACATTTATTTATTAAATATATATGTTTGTATATTTGTCTGTATTTAGGTATTTATATTGTCTATTATAAATTATTTTAGTTTTATATGTTTTAAACATTAAAGAAATGTTTTTCTACTTTTTTATTTTACTTTTGTTTATTTTGTGACAGGTAATCTATTATTTAATTTATATGTTCTTATTTTAAAAGTATAAGTTGTTGTTTTTATTTTTTTAACCGTTTAAAGAAATTTAATTTATATTTTGTGTATATTTTTTCATTGCATTATAAAATTTATGGAAGAAAATTTATTGTTAGATAAGTTTTTTACGAAAATAATTATTTGTATGTAATAAGTATTTTAAGTCAAATGCTTGACATTTTGTGTTTACTTTTAAAGTTTTTTTTTTTTTTTTTTTTTTTTTTTTTTTTTTTTTTAGGTACATAATATTCAAAATAATATAAAATTGTTATATTTATTTAAGGAAATTGTTTATATTGTATATTACATAGCAAAGTTGAGTTTAACAGATTCCTTTTAGCATTGCCTTGTATACTACGTTTGTACGTGAGTAAGAGTGAAATTATTTTATTTATTTTTTTTTATTTATTTAACAGCATTAGGTAATAATTACAAATTATCAACTAATGTTTAATAGGCCATGGCAACTGGGCCTTAGGCTCAATAATTTACATATAATGGTTTATATAAATATTTTCGATTTATGTTTAATTACAATAGTTTGAGTTATTAGATATTTAAATTGAATCGTATAGATTTGTTTCTTTTAAAAATGTTATAATTTTTATTATATCATTTTCAGAAGGGTTTGTTAGTAAGGATTTGGCATTAGGGATATTTGTAAAGAATTTTTGACGGTGTTGTTGGAACTTGGGACATGTTGAAAGTATATGATTAATTATTTCTGAAGGATTTATATTGCAGTTACAAATTTGTGTTGGAGGTGCATTTATTAAATGTCCGTGTGACAACCTTGAGTGTCCTAAACGCAGTCTTTCAAATTTAATGAAGTCTCTTCTATTTATAAAATTATTGTTGCATTTATAAAAATCATTTATACATAGTTTTTTGTTGTTTATAGTTCTATACCATATAGACGTTTGTTGATATATGCAGTTGATTTCGCTATAATGGTTTTTTAAAAATGTGTTAATATCAGATGTGTTGTAATTATTTGTCATTATTAGTGGTGCATAGGTTGCTTCTTTTGCTACCTTGTCTGCGAATTCATTACCTCCTATTTGACTGTGGCCTGGTGTCCAAATTAGAATTATTTTTGGGTATTTAGTAGTGAGAATGTTTCTTATATATGTGGCATAAAAATTGCTATTTGATGTATTGGAAATTGCTCTTAAAGAGGAAAGAGAATCTGTACAAATTGCAAAATGTCCTTTCTTTGTGCAGATGATATTGATGGCCTCCATTATGGCTATAATTTCAGCAGAGAATATTGAACTATAACTTGGTAGAATTGAGTTTTTAAGAATTTTGTTATTATCGGTAACACTGAAACTTACTAGATCATTTGTTTTTGATGCATCTGTAAAAATAAAGGTATATTTTTGATATTCTGATTGGATTTCTCTAAATAGTTTCCTGAATAATAAAGGATCTGTGTTTGACTTGGCATGGCAGTGGAGTGTAGTGTTAACAGATTTGTCTTTAAAATGCCAAGGAGGACTGTTATAATGTCTATTTAATTTCCTTGATAGAGGCAAATAATATTTTTTACAGCTTTTTATAATTCTTTGTATAACGGAGGGTATTTTAGGATTTTTTTTAGTTTTTTTGCATTTGTTAATTATTGAGTAAAGGGGGGTGTCATGATTATTGTATAAGCATCTTAATAGTCTATCTGTCACTAAATCTCGTTGCATCTCTAAAGGTTGTATATTGGATTCAAATAGCATATTAGAGATCGGTGTTGTACGAAAAGCTCCCAGTGCAGATCTAACAGCTGCGTTAATTTTTGTTTTTATTTTTCTAAGTAATGTTTTTGAAGAATATCCGTAAAAGGAAGAGCATAGTTTATTTTTGACAATAGTAAACTTCTAATAATTGATATAAGTGTTAAAGTATTACAATTAAATTTTTGGCTTGATAAGCATTTTATAACATTGAGTTGTTTTGATATTGATGCTGAAAGGAAATCTATTTGAGAATTCCAGTTATATCTCCTGTTAATATATAATCCAAGTATTTTTAGGTTATCCACTTCATTTATTGAAATGTTATTGCAAATTACACTAGGGGAACAGTCTTTTTTTCTACATATATGAATGTATTTGCATTTTGTACTCGATAATACTGCTCCCGAATATTTACACCACTCGTAAATATCCTCGAAAACGTTGTTAATATCTATTGTTGGATTACGTTTACGATCAGATCTCACTATTAAGTTAAAGTCATCAGCGTAGGCTGTAAAATCTATGTTGTTGTGAAGGGATATGGTTGTGCAGAGTTTATTGTAAGCAATTAGAAATAATATTACGGATAATGGTGATCCCTGAGGGATTCCATTTTGTAATGAGTGACAGCTAGAATAATGTTTACCCACTCTAGTTATGATTTTTCTATTTGACATGAAATTTCTTACATAGTTAATAATTTTAGGCCCAATTTTCCATTCAAGGAGTTGATCGACAATTGTATGTGTTCCGATTTTGTCGAAAGCTTTCTCGAAGTCAAGAGATATTAAAGTAAGGTGCTTCTTTAAGGAAAGGCTATTTGCAATCTGATAATCTACATATAGTAGAGGATCGATTGTAGATTTGCCTTTCGTGAATCCAAACTGTCGACTATCGAGAAGCTTGTGAGCCTTGACAAGCCACCATAGCCTATTTGCTATGATTTTATCGAGAAGTTTTGATAGACAAGAGTTGAGTGATATTGGCCGGTATGAGTTTGCTAAGGTCTTATCTGCTTTTGGTTTGGGTATGGGAACTATAACACTTGTTTTGAATTGTTGTGGAATTCTAGAGTTGAATATGTTATTGTAAAGGTTGAGTAATCTTGTTTTCATATCAAATGGCAGTTGTTTCAACATTGGGTAAGAGATCCTGTCTAGCCCTGGTGTTTTCCCTTTTAAAGAATTAAGTACTGTTGTAAGTTCGGAAAGGATTATATTGCTTTCTATCTTATTGGCTGCTGCTGATGGAGTTATTGAATCTGATCGAGGACTATTTTTGTAATTTTGAAATTCTATTGTAAAATTTGAATCTGCGGAATTATCTGACCAAAATCTACATAAGGTATTTGCAATTTCTATTTTATTAGTCGAAAGTGTTAAATAGTTGTTATCTGTATATAGGCTATGTATATTAGAACTAGTTTTGTATCCAGTGAAATTATTTTTTTTTTTGGGCTTCGAACGAACCAAACGGATAGTATTTATCCGTTTCCGAAAATGTTAATTTCAATTTTCAAATAGTTATCGAGTTGAAATTTGTATATCCTACACCACCTATGGTGGTGTAATAAGTTTTATATAAGTAGAAACAACATTGCCAATTTTTATGAGAGTGGGTCCATAATTTACCATAGCTCCCAATATAAAACCACTTCCGGGAATTTCGTTGAAGTTTCACCTTATATTGGAGGTGGGCGGTAAAGTGGGCGGACCACGCCCATTTTTGGTTTCCAAGTTTATATCGACCCTCAAACAATTTATACAAAATGTCGTTGTCGTACATGCTTTTGTTCAAGAGATATCAGCAGAAAATTATGAAAATTATGTTTCTAGTTTTCAGCCCATAACTTTTTTATTTATTAATTATTAAATTTTGCTCATTTTCAATACCAACCAAACCTTATATAAGATAAATATTTGTGCCTAATTTCGTGCCCCTATAATGCTTTCAACAGGCGGACAGACGGACGGACATAGCTAAATCGACTTAGAATCTAACCAGGACCCAGAAAATATATACTTTGTGGGGTCTTAAATGATTTGTTCGACATGTTATACACGGAATGACAAAATCAATATACCCCCATCTTTTTGATGATTGGTATAAATATAAAAATTTATACTTCGTTTTCAAGATAATTGGAAAAGTCATATGAGCCCCTAATCTCCCCCTTCTTCCCTATATATGTTAAGTATTTGCAAATAGATGCCGTATAAACGTCTATATAATCTAACATTATTTTAAAGGAAAAATTAAAAATAATTTAGATTTTTTTTCATGCTGCTCTTAACCTTTTTAAATGTGTACTTTTTATAAAAATTAACACTGATAAAATTAAACCACTTGCGAATGTAAGTAGTAAAGGTGGCAAAACTAGAAATTAGGATATTTTTTTTTTTTTAATTTATTTTTTATTTTTCTAATTTTTTTGGAATATTTTATTTTACTTTACAAATTTAAATGTGTAAACGTAGAATAGTTTTCGCAGCAACTTTAAGATTGTTAGGTTTTGCTTTTAAAGAACGTTGATCAATTTCCTTTAAATAAACCGGGGTTCTTTTACTTGCAAATGATAATAAGTCAATACAATTTTACTGCAACGCCTGTTACATTTTTCAAATGAAGTTAAACTTAACGAATCAATAACTCAAAACTTTCTTAATTTGAGAATTGGAAATTTTTTAAAGGTATTTTTTCATTTAATTTTTTGAGAAATTGGTACTTTAAAAAAATAATATTTGATTAATTTATTAATTAATACAATATAAAAAATAATTGAAAGCTGAGAAATTGTTTTATTTTTAGTAAAAAATATTAGAAAATTTTAATTTTGATCACTTGAATAATTGATACAATTAAAAAAGTTATTACAATAGTTTTTATCATTGATAAATCGTTTAACAGGCCATATTTTTCGGTGCAGGAGAAAACACAAATTATTGTACGAAAGATGGTGGTGAGTCATCACAGAACAAATATTATCTATTAAAAGATTTATCGAAGATAAAAATGATTTCAATTACTTTTTTAATTGTATCAATTATTTAAGTGATCAAAATTCAAATTTTCTTATATTTTTACTAAAAATAAAATTTATTAATCGCCTTTAAGTTTTTTTCTTCTTGCATCAATTAATAATTTTATTGAAATTTTTTTCGAAAATATTTTTTATGTGTAGCTTTAAAAAATGTCATAAAATTTTTTATGATTTATTTACCATATGATTTTTTCATAGAATAACAACATTATTTAACTTTATATTTTCATTATTTTCAGGTAAGAATTTTTTGAAGCATCAAGTTCAAATCTTAATATAATTCAGTGCTAAATATCATAAAAAGTTCCCCAGGTATTTAAACCTTAATTTTTATATATAATAAATTTTCTAGTCATAATCTTTACAAGCATTTATTAGTAAAATTTCTCATAAAGAAGAGTTCTAATTAGTTATTCAGACTCAATTTGAGTATTAATGTAATAATTGTAGCAAAAATGCTGTGAGAAATATATTTTAAACTTTGAGGTTCGCCACAGCCTTCATTGGCAATAATCGCGCCATTAATGTCAGTTGTAAATATCATATCATCAACTTACATGCATTGCAAAAATCAGACTACAGCTAAAAATTACATATACATAAATACATACATTTATATATAGTTTTCTTAGTAGATTAGAGTCTTGAATGGACGTTTATTGCAACTCAGCGAAAATGACCATTAAACAAACAACAAAGTTAAGAAAAAAAATGAACACATTTACATTAAAAACATTTGTTGATTTTTCTAGAGATCATTTGTTACAACTACATATATTACATTTGTTTTATATATAATCATTTTTTTTTGGTTTCACACACCTTTAGCAATGTTGCAACAATCTTGCTAAAATGTTAAGAGTATTAGTCATTAGCCTCTTTAACCAAGTGCAACTATTTACATTAATTAATTTTATTTTAGCATTCTAGTTTGCAACCAAATCAAATCAATCATTTATAAAATAAGTAATTAATATTGAAAATACATACATAGTTTTCTTCTATTAATAGAAGACCTCCTGAGTATAAACTAAATTACTCACTACTAGGTGGTCAAATACATAATTGCTTTTTGATTTTATTTTCAATTAAAAACGAAAATAACAACTGGTTAGTTTTAGGTTTTTAATTTTTTTTTCTGTTTTTTTGCTTAATTTATTAAAAATTTACAAGAAACCTAATAAAACGAAGGCAAAATTTATAAAACTAAGCCAAAGACAGCTACTCCAAAGCAAAATTTGCCTCCTCAACATATTTGCAAGTTGGTAAGACACAAAAAAACAAAAATTAAAGAGTGAAAAAAGTCAAAAACATGCCCACGTACTAACTAAAGCAAAGATTGAATCACGTGCTTCAATGAACAACTAAACTATTTACTTATTTTTCAATGCAAAACTGATTGAAGGTACATTATACTGGTTTTAAAAAAGAAATGTTATTTTCTAAAAAAATACTTAATATTTGAAATACCAGGAATAAATAATTTTGCATGAATACAAGATTTAAAATCTTATTAATTATCTCCAAAATCTTTATCTTCAATTTGTCTTATAAAGTTTCCAAATAACACATTTTCCTGTGTTACCCTTTATATAAAAATTTATCTTAATACATATTCACATGTTTTTTATATTTATACATATTGTAATATATTGTATGTTTGTATATATTTTGACGTTATCTCTTGACTTGAAGAGCAAACAGCCATAATATTGTTTTTACTGTGGTTTGTTGCAATAATACATGTTCAAACATCAATAATAACAACAACAACTAACTTTTAGCCAATCTATGATGCATAATGGGGTGCCTTAATGTCTCAAAACCAACTAAAATTTAAGTTGAATAAACTTTTGAATGTAATGAAAAAAAAAAAAAAAAAAAACACACGTAAAAAATGAGCGTTTGCATGAAAACATTAAGAATATTTAAACAAATAACAAAATGTATTTTTTAGCAATTTATTTTATTATTGCTGGCATTTAAGAGAATGAATTCTTTTTATATTGTAAAAGGAATAATATTTTGATCATTTCAAAAGTAAAACTTTTTTGATATGACAATATTGTATTAAAATTCCTGCTTAAGAGGTTCCTTTTGCTGAGTATTAAAATTAAATGATAGTATTATTTTTTAGCGATACTATGATATTTTTGTAATAATTTGTTATTACTGTTAAAAAAAAAAAAAAAATTGCAAAAAATTTAATTAAATTATTAATCAGAAATTTAAAACGATTTCGAATATTTTTAAAATTAAATAATTTACTTAAAAATTAAGTATTTATTTTCGAAAGAATTTCAATTAAATTATTAATGAGAATTTAACAAATTAAATTCAAATTTTTTTACATACAAAAATCTAAAATCCAATATTAATTACAATTATTCATTTATTTTATTAATTGAAATTCAAACTATAAAAAAAAATTGTGCATTCAATTATTA